>CM065711.1:14407880-14440380 GCA_017654935.2 Phymorhynchus buccinoides
AACATTTTGTAAAGAGAGAATTTTGTCAACTAGAATCAATGAGTTCAAGGAACATGATACCCGATTTGAAACAATTGATTTTCGTTTTGCCAGTGAGCGTGAGTCAGTGTGTGAATGCATACCCCCCACATTGTCACTCTGTGATACTGTACAGCCTACAGAGGATAATATATGGTGGGTGCGTGCCTGGCACGTGTCAAACCCTTCAAACCTCCTGGGCCTGATGGTCTGCGTGGTGATGTTCTGAAATCCCGTGCCTCCCACTTACGTGGGGCTATGACTAATTTGTTTCAGTGTTATGCTTGCTATGTTTGTGGTTTCTTATGCCTGGAAAAGTTCTACTTTTGTCCCCATTCTTAAGCTACCAAATCTCCAGGCCTTGTAGTCATGATTGTGTCTTAGACAGTCAACACGGGTAATAGTATGTAAATTAAACTAAACCCCCGAAACGATTGGCTGTGTAGTCTAATTTACATACTACTACCCGTCTTGGCTGTCAGGCCCTGTAGTCATGAGTGCGAATTAGTCAGTTAACACGGGGAATAGTATGTAAATTAGACTAAACTCCCAAAATGATTGGCTATTTAGCCTAATTTACATACCAATCCCCGTGTTGAATGTCTAAGACGCACTCATGACTTCGGGACCAGGTGAATGGTATCTAACCTGTCACTCTCACGTCTGTAATGGCCAAACGTATGGAACAAGTGATCAGCAACATTACTTTGACCGCAGTTGCTAATCACTCAGTAGGCTTACTTTCCAGTCCGCATACCGTGTGTCACGAGTTTGTGACATTGTTCTTCTGAACAGACAGAGAAAGGCACCGTCTACCACTCGATCACAAAGGACCCCGAGGTCTTTCTCCTTCTTCTCACCTAAGGGAGACAACCTACTCGTGAAATGCGTGCAACCCGTGTTAGCACTGACCTCTCGCGAGACTCCACATTCAACTTGCGACTTCATGAGCTTTCAACCGGTCGAACGTCACTCCATATTTTTCCTTCAGTTAATCAACATCGCTTCATCGCTTCATCCTTTCTCCTTTTCATCGTTTTATTCACCTACGGCCGCCCAGTGCTGAGGTGTGGTGAGGGCCACGTCCCTGAAGGATCCTGTAATCAACTTTTTACCCTGCACGAGGCTTAAGACGTGGGGGTAGCGAAGTTGCAGAGCTTCGGCTGACATCGTCTCTTCTCTTCATCCTCATCGTCATCTTCACCCCTTTTTGTTTGGTTCCTCATCGTCTTCCTTTCCCCGTCATCGTCCCTGGCGTTCACTGGAGTCCTGGAAGAAAGCTGTGGCTGGTCCGGAACCCCTTCCACCCGCTCGCGCTTACCTCGAGCCCTTGGCGAGACCAGAGCTGCGACTGTCTTGTGGGGAGGATTCTTCTTCTTCATTCCGCCACTTGGAAGTTGGGTCAGTAGCTGCATAAAATTAGTATTAATCCCGTTAAAAGTCGTACAACAACGCGCGCGTAACAATGTACAGTAGCTAGTTATAGGTTTGCTAACATGTGTATTTGTGTGCGTTTTCTTTGGTTCATTTTCTTATTATTTTCTTGATTTTTGCATAAGGGGCTAAGGAACTGACTGGCTGGGTCGTGACTTGTCAGTTGGATAGGTTTATGCCGGTTGTAGAATTTGGTACTTGAACTCGGCACATATTTTTGAATCAATGTTTTTGCTCGCCATTGCGTGTTTAGGCCGTACAAATCGTTTTTGGTGCAAAGTGTATTTGAGTTCACAGAGATTCAGAATCTTAAATGCGTGCATGCGCGCGCATTATTCCTTGTTGCGGGAGATAACTCAAGCTGCAAGTGTTCTGTTCCGAGAGCTCAACTTGTGAGCTCCATTTTTGGGCGCGGTTCGGTTTTGGAGATAGTGGGCCTCGCGACCTATGTTTAGCTTCGCGACCTATGTTTAGCCTCGCGGCCTATGTTTAGCCTCGCGGCCTATGTTTAGCCTCGCGACCTATGTTTAGCCTCGCGGCCTATGTTTAGCCTCGCGGTCATCGTCCTAGCTGAATTAGGTATTAAGAGACTCTGCGGAGAGCTGGATAACAGAGGGTTATTCCAGTTGCGCTTCTAGCTATGCTGATAGGAGCTTTGTAAAGCGTTCATCCCCGTTTCTGTTTTTATTTTTGAGAGAAAGTGTCATTAATGTTTTCAAGGCTTTTTGACTTTTTGAAGTACATTGTGGATGTTATTTTGGGGAAATACATTCTTTTTCTGTAGTTCATCCGCCTTCTGGAAGAAATGAGAATGGAAAGGACATATTTTTGGTGGTGAAATTTTATGTAATATTTTTAGAAGAATTTAAGTGTCCATTCTTGTACCTGAAAAGCTGTGAAATTTTCAGAAGAATGTAATTGTTAATTTTTGTATTTGAAAGGCTAGAATTTTCTAAATGTATGAAAGCCTTGTTGTTCCAGAAAAAGTGAAACCTTTTAGTTAATCCTTTTGATGAAATATTACCCCTAGACTGAGTCGTGTGAAAAGGATTGTAAAGAAAGTGTTTTTCAGCGTTTTGGGGTTCTTGGAGAGAACCAAGTTTAAAGAGGGTGGGTTTTTACATCCCTGAAGAGGACTGTTGGGGAATTTGTTTTTGGGTAAACACAAAACTGTTGTTACTCTGGGTGTTCAAAACCAGGTTTTTGTTTTGGTTTTTCCTACAGTCCTGAACCTGATCCTGTACCTGGGTTCCCGTGGTGCCTTTGGTCGCGTTCTTCCGACCTGACCTGTTGCTGCCTGGTTGACCGCCCGGTCAACCCTCTTTTCTCCGTTTCCGGCTGTGAGAGGCCGCCCGCCTTTCTGTCTGGCCCCGTGTTAGGCCCGATCCGTGGGCCTGTCTGTGGGTTTGGGCCAGGCCTTCGACCGTTCCTGTTGAGGAGTCTGGGGGCGTCCTCTGCCGTTTCTCCTTTTTTTGTTTCTGCCGCTGTGGTCTGCCCCAGGAGGGGCAGCAGTTTTTCTTCTACTGACCTTAGTTTTCCCCTTGTCTTCTTCTTCCTCTTCTTCGGACGCTCTGCTGTTTGTTATGTTGGACATCTCTTCTTCGTCTGCCCTTTCGTCGTTTTCTTTTCAATTTGTGTTTCTGCATACAAACTTTCTTTTAGTTAATTAGTTAAGTTGCCGGCTTTAGTTTATTCTTTGGACAAACTTTTGAATGCCATGTATATTATGTAGATAATTTGTTAAACATTGAGTGTATTGAATTGTGTAAGTGTGTGTCTGCTTGGTTATAATAAATAGTCTTGTTTTGTATTGTATTTCTGGTGTGCGCGTGTGCCTTCTCCTGTGAGTTTGTCTGTTTGGGCGTGCGAGACTCTCCTCGGGGTTCGCGATTTCCCTCTCCCGATCTCTGATCAAGATCGAGCGGGGGATTTCGTGACACCGTGACTGCAGAGGCATTGAGAATGCAGACATAACTGTAATGAATATGATCGCAAAGCATTCCCAGCATCAGAATGCTCATGCGCGAATTCGGTTAATCTATCTCACGACTGCTTTCCACATTATTTAAATTAGAGCGTGAAAACTCAGATCAACTCGCAACATTTTTGGATCCAGTGACCTTGAGAGACAGACAGACAGACACAGAGACAGAGAGAGAGAGTGTGAGAGAGAGAGACAGACAGACAGACAGACAGAGAGAGAGAGAGAGAGAGAGAGAGAGAAAGAGAGAGACAGACAGAGAGAGAGAGACGGACAGACAGAGAGAGAGAGGTCTCAAACAATATTCAGTCAAGACTTCTGCGGTTGATTCAGTTAGACTTTCGAACCTGTTGTCAGGACGAAGTTTAGAGTCTTCTCCAGCAGGTCGTGGTGGCTGCCCCAGAGCTGCACCTGCAACTCCACCCCCAGGTCTGCCGTCGTAGAGCATCGTGGGCAGACAGACAGAGAGAGACAGTGTGGACTATCAGACTGTTGGGTGTCGGGATATATAATACAAGATAGACTTACTTCATTACTTCCCCTGCATTTCCAGCTAATCACGTTTGAAAAAACATTCAGATCCGTTAAATGTTTAAGGTGGTTGCACACTTTGATGGCTTATTGATTTTTGTCATGCACCCGGTGACGATGAGCTTATGGCTTGTACTTGTAGTAGTAGTAGTAGGTGCAGCAGCAGCAGTAGTAGTATCAGTAGTAGTAGTAGTAGTAGTAGTAGGAGGAGGAGGAGGAGGAATAATAGTAGTAGTAGTAGTAGTAGTAGAAGTAGAAGTGGTAGTGGTAGTGGTAGTGGTAGTGGTAGTAGTAGTAGTAGTAGTAGTAGTAGTAGTAGTAGTAGTAGTAGTAGTAGTAGTAGCAGCAGCAGCAGCAGCAGCAGCAGCAGCAGCAGCAGCAGTAGTAGTAGTAGCAAACAGAGCAGCAGAAGCAGCAGCAGTAGTAGTAGTAGTAGTAGTAGTAGTAGTAGTAGTAGTTGTTGTTGTTGTTGTTGTTGTTGTTGTTGTTGTAGTAGTAGTAGTAGTAGTAGTAGTAGTAGTAGTAGTAGTAGTAGTAGTAGTAGTAGTAGTAGTAGTAGCAGCAGCAGCAGCAGCAGCAGCAGCAGCAGCAGCAGCAGTTGTAGTAGGAGGAGGAGGAGGAGGATTTTTGTTGTTGTTTTAAGTGCAGATGATGTAAACTCGCAAACACAATTATGAACATCAAAAACAAGAAAACATTACTCGTGAATAATCTCATGAACAAAATTACGTCTCTAAGGCAACTATGCGCATACAGACGCATGCCCCGTGAGCGCGTTTAGGCATGTGTTTGTCATACACATGGTTACAATATGCACACAGAGGGAGAGATCGAAATGAAACGAAACGAAACGAAACAACATTTTATTTAACCAGGGAACATGAGAAGGGAGAGAGAGAGAGAGCGAGAGAGAGAGAGAGAGAGAGAGAGAGAGAGAGAGAGAGAGAGAGAGAGAGAGAGAGAGAGAGAGAGAGAGAGAGAGGTCTCGAACAATATTCTGCTGGAGTCCCTGGAGCTGATGGATCGGATCAACACCATCAGCTTTGCCCAGCCTTCTCTTTCACTGGGACTGGTGGTGATTGTGGATGATGGTTTGCGCTTCCCTGAAGATCACTGGATGGCTGAAGTGCTAGTAGTAGTACTAATAGCAGTGGTAGTAGTAGCAGCAGCAGCAGCAGCAGCAGCAGCAGCAGCAGCAGCAGCAGTAGTAGTAGTAGTAGTAGTAGTAGTAGCAGTGGTAGTAGTAGTAGTAGTAGCAGTGGTACCAGCAGCAGCAGCAGCAGCAGCAGCAGCAGCAGTAGTAGTAGTAGTAGTAGTAGTAGTAGTAGAACGAGGAGGAGGAGGAGGAGGTTTTGTTGCTTTAAGTGCAGATGATGATGTAAAGTACTAAACTCGCAAACACAATTATGAATATCAACAACAGAACATATTACGAGCTCATGGCTTGTACTTGTGGTAGTATTAGGTGCAGCAGCAGCAGCAGTAGTAGTATCAGTAGTAGGAATAGTAGTAGTAGTAGTAGTAGTAGTAGTAGTAGTAGTAGTAGTAGTAGTAGTAGTAGTAAATAGTAGAAGTAGTAGCAAACAGCAGCAGCAAAAACAGCAGCAGCAGCAGCAGTAGTAGTAGTAGTAGTAGTAGTAGTAGTAGTAGTAGTAGTAGTAGTAGTAGTAGTAAGCAGCAGCAGCAGCAGCAGCAGCAGCAGTAGCAGCAGTAGTAGTAGTAGTAGCAGCAGCAGCAGCAGCAGCAGCAGCAGCAGCAGTAGTAACAGTAACAGCAGTAGTTCTAGCAGCAGCAGCAGCAGCAGTAATAGTAGTAGTAGGAGGAGGAATTTTGTTTGTGGCTCAAGCCACAAACCTATAACTCACTTTGTCGGTCGGTCGGTCTGTCGGTCGGTCGGTCGGTCGGTCCAAAATTGTTGCACTTCAAATCGAGGCTACAAAATTGTCGCACTTCAAATCGAGGCTGCACTTCAAATTGAGGCTGCTCTCTAAAATGATGTATTTTAAAGCGTACAAAATAATAAACATACGTAATACAGACACTGCAACAGACACGATGAGTATGCGGTGCTTCTTTCAATGAGTATAAGTAGGATAAATAGTTTTAAATGTTTTCCAAAAGATATAAAAAGTTACGATAACATTCTGGTTTACAGATTAAAATTATTGAAAAGCCAGGGGAGGTGACTCATGATTGGAGTGGTAAAAATAGACCGCGTGCCACAAACTATTGCGATTCTGCGCTTGTTTTGTTTTAAGTACAGATGATGTAAACTCGCGCTCGCAAACACAATTATTAACATCTAAAACAGTAGTAGTAGTAGTAGTAGTAGTAGTAGTAGTAGTAGTAGTAGTAGTAGTAGTAAACAGCAGCAACAGCAGCTCGTGAATAGTCTCATGAACACAATTACGTGTCCAAGGCGCATACAGACACATGCCCCATGAGCGCGTTTAGGCATGTGTTTCTCATGCACATGGTTACAATATACAGAGAGAGAGAGAGAGAGAGAGAGAGAGAGAGAGAGAGAGAGAGAGAGAGAGAGAGAGAGAGAGAGAGAGGTATCAAACAATATTCAGTCAAGACTTCTGTGGTCAATTCAGTTAGCAATAAGCGTTAAACTTTTGAACCAGTTGCCAGGACGAAATCAAAGCAACGACAAAATATGGTTTTTATCACAGCATACTACATCAGACATTACACTGTGAATACACTAGATACCACATAAGTGATCAAACGATCATGATTAACCGTTAAATACAGGAAGAAAGATGTAGCCACTATTTTAGCTAAGTGGAAGGGTTTAGGTTTTAACCCATAATTTGGCTGTTACTACACATTTGGCTCTGCGTGTGTGTGTGTGTGTGTGTGTGTGTGTGTGTGTGTGTGTGTGCGTGTGCGTGACTGCGTGTGCGTGCGTGCGTGCGTGTGTGTATGTGTGTGTGTGTGCGTGTGTGTGCGTGTGCGCGCGCGCGCGTGTGCGCGTGTGCGCGTGTGCGCGTGCATACGTGCGTGCATGCGTGCGTGCGTGCGTGTGCGCGCGCGCGCGCGCGCGATGTGTGTGTGTGTGTGTGTGTGTGTGTGTGTGTGTGTGTGTGTGTGTGTGTGTGTGTGTGTTGTGTCATACTTTTTTGCTTTATTAGAGAAAAAAAGCAAGCAGTATAAAAAAAACAATCGCAAGAAATTTCCATTGCTAGGATAAATGTCCTTTGCTCGATCTTAGTCGGCAAAGAAGTGTTTTTATCCTTTTCCTGATCAATGATCGGTAAAAGAGTCTAAGTTTGTCGTGGCTTGTTTTGCTATGGCCATGTGGCCTGGGATTGCAAAAGAAGAACGGGAAAAAGAAAAGGGCTCCACCAAACCTCCCTGCCTCAGTCACCTCCACCTCCCCCCACCCCCACCCTACCTGCCTCAACACACACATTAGCTAGGAACCATAGATAAATTAAGTGGTAAATGATCGGCAGGAGCTGTGCCGGTCGGTTATAGATCAATGGTTCGCCCCAAGGAAGCGCGCTTGGTCTTGCGAAATAAAGGCCTATAGCCAATCATCTATGCTGGAGAAGACTGTAAATTTCGTCCTGGCAACTGGTTCAAAAGTTTAACGCTTATTGCTAACTGAATTGACCACAGAAGTCTTGACTGAATATTGTTTGATACCTCTCTCTCTCTCTCTCTCTCTCTCTCTCTCTCTCTCTCTCTCTCTCTCTCTCTCTCTCTCTCTCTCTCTGTATATTGTAACCATGTGCATGAGAAACACATGCCTAAACGCGCTCATGGGGCATGTGTCTGTATGCGCCTTGGACACGTAATTGTGTTCATGAGACTATTCACGAGCTGCTGTTGCTGCTGTTTACTACTACTACTACTACTACTACTACTACTACTACTACTACTACTACTACTACTGTTTTAGATGTTAATAATTGTGTTTGCGAGCGCGAGTTTACATCATCTGTACTTAAAACAAAACAAGCGCAGAATCGCAATAGTTTGTGGCACGCGGTCTATTTTTACCACTCCAATCATGAGTCACCTCCCCTGGCTTTTCAATAATTTTAATCTGTAAACCAGAATGTTATCGTAACTTTTTATATCTTTTGGAAAACATTTAAAACTATTTATCCTACTTATACTCATTGAAAGAAGCACCGCATACTCATCGTGTCTGTTGCAGTGTCTGTATTACGTATGTTTATTATTTTGTACGCTTTAAAATACATCATTTTAGAGAGCAGCCTCAATTTGAAGTGCAGCCTCGATTTGAAGTGCGACAATTTTGTAGCCTCGATTTGAAGTGCAACAATTTTTGGACCGACCGACCGACCGACCGACAGACTGACCGACCGACAAAGTGAGTTATAGGTTTGTGGCTTGAGCCACAAACAAAATTCCTCCTCCTACTACTACTATTACTGCTGCTGCTGCTGCTGCTAGAACTACTGCTGTTACTGTTACTACTGCTGCTGCTGCTGCTGCTGCTGCTGCTGCTACTACTACTACTACTGCTGCTACTGCTGCTGCTGCTGCTGCTGCTGCTGCTTACTACTACTACTACTACTACTACTACTACTACTACTACTACTACTACTACTACTACTACTACTACTGCTGCTGCTGCTGCTGTTTTTGCTGCTGCTGTTTGCTACTACTTCTACTATTTACTACTACTACTACTACTACTACTACTACTACTACTACTACTACTACTACTACTACTACTATTCCTACTACTGATACTACTACTGCTGCTGCTGCTGCACCTAATACTACCACAAGTACAAGCCATGAGCTCGTAATATGTTCTGTTGTTGATATTCATAATTGTGTTTGCGAGTTTAGTACTTTACATCATCATCTGCACTTAAAGCAACAAAACCTCCTCCTCCTCCTCCTCGTTCTACTACTACTACTACTACTACTACTACTACTACTGCTGCTGCTGCTGCTGCTGCTGCTGCTGGTACCACTGCTACTACTACTACTACTACCACTACTACTACTACTACTACTACTACTACTACTACTACTGCTGCTGCTGCTGCTGCTGCTGCTGCTGCTGCTGCTGCTACTACTACCACTGCTATTAGTACTACTACTAGCACTTCAGCCATCCAGTGATCTTCAGGGAAGCGCAAACCATCATCCACAATCACCACCAGTCCCAGTGAAAGAGAAGGCTGGGCAAAGCTGATGGTGTTGATCCGATCCATCAGCTCCAGGGACTCCAGCAGAATATTGTTCGAGACTCTCTCTCTCTCTCTCTCTCTCTCTCTCTCTCTCTCTCTCTCTCCTCTCTCTCTCTCTCTCTCTCGCTCTCTCTCTCTCTCCCTTCTCATGTTCCCTGGTTAAATAAAATGTTGTTTCGTTTCGTTTCGTTTCATTTCGATCTCTCCCTCTGTGTGCATATTGTAACCATGTGTATGACAAACACATGCCTAAACGCGCTCACGGGGCATGCGTCTGTATGCGCATAGTTGCCTTAGAGACGTAATTTTGTTCATGAGATTATTCACGAGTAATGTTTTCTTGTTTTTGATGTTCATAATTGTGTTTGCGAGTTTACATCATCTGCACTTAAAACAACAACAAAAATCCTCCTCCTCCTCCTCCTACTACAACTGCTGCTGCTGCTGCTGCTGCTGCTGCTACTACTACTACTACTACTACTACTACTACTACTACTACTACTACTACTACTACTACTACTACTACTACTACTACTACTACTACTACTACTACAACAACAACAACAACAACAACAACTACTACTACTACTACTACTACTACTACTACTACTACTACTACTACTGCTGCTGCTTCTGCTGCTCTGTTTGCTACTACTACTACTGCTGCTGCTGCTGCTGCTGCTGCTGCTGCTGCTGCTGCTACTACTACTACTACTACTACTGCTACTACTACTACTACTACTACTACCACTACCACTACCACTACCACTACCACTACTACTACCACTTCTACTTCTACTACTACTACTACTACTACTATTATTTCCTCCTCCTCCTCCTCCTACTACTACTACTACTACTACTACTGATACTACTACTGCTGCTGCTGCACCTACTACTACTACTACAAGTACAAGCCATAAGCTCATCGT
This sequence comes from Phymorhynchus buccinoides, assembly GCA_017654935.2. Lineage (NCBI taxonomy): Eukaryota > Metazoa > Mollusca > Gastropoda > Neogastropoda > Raphitomidae > Phymorhynchus > Phymorhynchus buccinoides. Next base: position 14,417,963 of record CM065711.1, read on the forward strand.
CACCGGGTGCATGACAAAAATCAATAAGCCATCAAAGTGTGCAACCACCTTAAACATTTAACGGATCTGAATGTTTTTTCAAACGTGATTAGCTGGAAATGCAGGGGAAGTAATGAAGTAAGTCTATCTTGTATTATATATCCCGACACCCAACAGTCTGATAGTCCACACTGTCTCTCTCTGTCTGTCTGCCCACGATGCTCTACGACGGCAGACCTGGGGGTGGAGTTGCAGGTGCAGCTCTGGGGCAGCCACCACGACCTGCTGGAGAAGACTCTAAACTTCGTCCTGACAACAGGTTCGAAAGTCTAACTGAATCAACCGCAGAAGTCTTGACTGAATATTGTTTGAGACCTCTCTCTCTCTGTCTGTCCGTCTCTCTCTCTCTCTGTCTGTCTCTCTCTTCTCTCTCTCTCTCTCTCTCTCTCTCTCTGTCTGTCTGTCTGTCTGTCTCTCTCTCTCACACTCTCTCTCTCTGTCTCTGTGTCTGTCTGTCTGTCTCTCAAGGTCACTGGATCCAAAAATGTTGCGAGTTGATCTGAGTTTTCACGCTCTAATTTAAATAATGTGGAAAGCAGTCGTGAGATAGATTAACCGAATTCGCGCATGAGCATTCTGATGCTGGGAATGCTTTGCGATCATATTCATTACAGTTATGTCTGCATTCTCAATGCCTCTGCAGTCACGGTGTCACGAAATCCCCCGCTCGATCTTGATCAGAGATCGGGAGAGGGAAATCGCGAACCCCGAGGAGAGTCTCGCACGCCCAAACAGACAAACTCACAGGAGAAGGCACACGCGCACACCAGAAATACAATACAAAACAAGACTATTTATTATAACCAAGCAGACACACACTTACACAATTCAATACACTCAATGTTTAACAAATTATCTACATAATATACATGGCATTCAAAAGTTCGTCCAAGGAATAAACTAAAGCCGGCAACTTAACTAATTAACTAAAAGAAAGTTTGTATGCAGAAACACAAATTGAAAAGAAAACGACGAAAGGGCAGACGAAGAAGAGATGTCCAACATAACAAACAGCAGAGCGTCCGAAGAAGAGGAAGAAGAAGACAAGGGGAAAACTAAGGTCAGTAGAAGAAAAACTGCTGCCCCTCCTGGGGCAGACCACAGCGGCAGAAACAAAAAAAGGAGAAACGGCAGAGGGCGCCCCCAGACTCCTCAACAGGAACGGTCGAAGTCTGGCCCAAACCCACAGACTGGCCCATGGATCGGGCCTAACACGGGGCCAGACAGAGAGGCGGGCGGCCTCTCACAGCCGGAAACGGAGAAAAGAGGTTGACCGGGCGGTCAACCAGGCAGCAACAGGTCAGGTCGGAAGAACGCGACCAAAGGCACCACGGGAACCCAGGTACAGGATCAGGTTCAGGACTGTAGGAAAAACCAAAACAAAAACCTGGTTTTGAACACCCAGAGTAACAACAGTTTTGTGTTTACCCAAAAACAAATTCCCCAACAGTCCTCTTCAGGGATGTAAAAACCCACCCTCTTTAAACTTGGTTCTCTCCAAGAACCCCAAAACGCTGAAAAACACTTTCTTTACAATCCTTTTCACACGACTCAGTCTAGGGGTAATATTTCATCAAAAGGATTAACTAAAAGGTTTCACTTTTTCTGGAACAACAAGGCTTTCATACATTTAGAAAATTCTAGCCTTTCAAATACAAAAATTAACAATTACATTCTTCTGAAAATTTCACAGCTTTTCAGGTACAAGAATGGACACTTAAATTCTTCTGAAAATATCACATGAAATTTCACCACCCAAAAATATGTCCTTTCCATTCTCATTTCTTCCAGAAGGCGGATGAACTACAGAAAAAGAATGTATTTCCCCAAAATAACATCCACAATGTACTTCAAAAAGTCAAAAAGCCTTGAAAACATTAATGACACTTTCTCTCAAAAATAAAAACAGAAACGGGGATGAACGCTTTACAAAGCCCCTATCAGCATAGCTAGAAGCGCGACGGGAATAACCCTCTGTTATCCAGCTCTCCGCAGAGTCTCTTAATACCTAATTAAGCTAGGACGATGACCGCGAGGCTAAACATAGGCCGCGAGGCTAAACATAGGCCGCGAGGCTAAACATAGGCCGCGAGGCTAAACATAGGCCGCGAGGCTAAACATAGGCCGCGAGGCTAAACATAGGCCGCGAGGCCCACTATCTCCAAAACCGAACCGCGCCCAAAAATGGAGCTCACAAGTTGAGCTCTCGGAACAGAACACTTGCAGCTTGAGTTATCTCCCGCAACAAGGAATAATGCGCGCGCATGCACGCATTTAGGATTCTGAATCTCTGTGAACTCAAATACACTTTGCACCAAAAAACGATTTGTACGGCCTAAACACGCAATGGCGAGCAAAAACATTGATTCAAAAATATGTGCCGAGTTCAAGTACCAAATTCTACAACCGGCATAAACCTATCCAACTGACAAGTCATGACCCAGCCAGTCAGTTCCTTAGCCCCTTATGCAAAAATCAAGAAAATAATAAGAAAATGAACCAAAGAAAACGCACACAAATACACATGTTAGCAAACCTATAACTAGCTACTGTACATTGTTACGCGCGCGTTGTTGTACGACTTTTAACGGGATTAATACTAATTTTATGCAGCTACTGACCCAACTTCCAAGTGGCGGAATGAAGAAGAAGAATCCTCCCCACAAGACAGTCGCAGCTCTGGTCTCGCCAAGGGCTCGAGGTAAGCGCGAGCGGGTGGAAGGGGTTCCGGACCAGCCACAGCTTTCTTCCAGGACTCCAGTGAACGCCAGGGACGATGACGGGGAAAGGAAGACGATGAGGAACCAAACAAAAAGGGGTGAAGATGACGATGAGGATGAAGAGAAGAGACGATGTCAGCCGAAGCTCTGCAACTTCGCTACCCCCACGTCTTAAGCCTCGTGCAGGGTAAAAAGTTGATTACAGGATCCTTCAGGGACGTGGCCCTCACCACACCTCAGCACTGGGCGGCCGTAGGTGGACAAAACGATGAAAAGGAGAAAGGATGAAGCGATGAAGCGATGTTGATTAACTGAAGGAAAAATATGGAGTGACGTTCGACCGGTTGAAAGCTCATGAAGTCGCAAGTTGAATGTGGAGTCTCGCGAGAGGTCAGTGCTAACACGGGTTGCACGCATTTCACGAGTAGGTTGTCTCCCTTAGGTGAGAAGAAGGAGAAAGACCTCGGGGTCCTTTGTGATCGAGTGGTAGACGGTGCCTTTCTCTGTCTGTTCAGAAGAACAATGTCACAAACTCGTGACACACGGTATGCGGACTGGAAAGTAAGCCTACTGAGTGATTAGCAACTGCGGTCAAAGTAATGTTGCTGATCACTTGTTCCATACGTTTGGCCATTACAGACGTGAGAGTGACAGGTTAGATACCATTCACCTGGTCCCGAAGTCATGAGTGCGTCTTAGACATTCAACACGGGGATTGGTATGTAAATTAGGCTAAATAGCCAATCATTTTGGGAGTTTAGTCTAATTTACATACTATTCCCCGTGTTAACTGACTAATTCGCACTCATGACTACAGGGCCTGACAGCCAAGACGGGTAGTAGTATGTAAATTAGACTACACAGCCAATCGTTTCGGGGAGTTTAGTTTAATTTACATACTATTACCCGTGTTGACTGTCTAAGACACAATCATGACTACAAGGCCTGGAGATTTGGTAGCTTAAGAATGGGGACAAAAGTAGAACTTTTCCAGGCATAAGAAACCACAAACATAGCAAGCATAACACTGAAACAAATTAGTCATAGCCCCACGTAAGTGGGAGGCACGGGATTTCAGAACATCACCACGCAGACCATCAGGCCCAGGAGGTTTGAAGGGTTTGACACGTGCCAGGCACGCACCCACCATATATTATCCTCTGTAGGCTGTACAGTATCACAGAGTGACAATGTGGGGGGTATGCATTCACACACTGACTCACGCTCACTGGCAAAACGAAAATCAATTGTTTCAAATCGGGTATCATGTTCCTTGAACTCATTGATTCTAGTTGACAAAATTCTCTCTTTACAAAATGTTGTCTCATTTCATTTTTATGTAGCAAGCATCTGTTAATCAATGCATCTGATAAGCATCTGTTCATTGATGCATCTGTTCATCGATGCATCTGATTATCATCTGTTCATCGATGCATCTGACTAGCATCTGTTCATCAATGGATCTGATAAGCATCTGTTCATCGATGCATCTGACTAGCATCTGTTCATCAATGCATCTAATGAGCATCTGTTCATCAATGCATCTGACTAGCATCTGTTCATCAATGCATCTGATGAGCATCTGTTCATCGATGCATCTGACTAGCATCTGTTCATCAATGCATCTGATAAGCATCTGTTCATCAATGCATCTAATGAGCATCTGTTCATCGATGCATCTGATAAGCATCTGTTCATCAATGCATCTGATGAGCATCTGTTCATCAATGCATCTGATGAGCATCTGTTCATCGATGCATCTGATAAGCATCTGTTCATCAATGCATCTGACTAGCATCTGTTCATCGATGCATCCGACTAGCATCTGTTCATCAATGCATCTGATGAGCATCTGTTCATCGATGCATCTGACGCATCTGTTCATCAATGCATATGATGAGCATCTGTTCATCAATGCATCTGATAGCATATGTTCATCAATGCATCTGATAAGCATCTGTTCATCAATGCATCTGATAAGCATCTATTCATCAATGCATCTGATGAACATCTGTTCATTGAGAGAGAGAGAGAGAGAGAGAGAGAGAGAGAGAGAGAGAGAGAGAGAGAGAGAGAGAGAGATGACAAACAATCCAACATTTTTATGGGCATTTGTTACATTAATGTCCAAATATTTTAAAAATCAAATGTCAAAATATAATTTAAAAAGATGAATAACGTGATGTTTCTTTCAAAATAGTAAGTAAAGAGTTCCATAACGAACCTCCGGAATAATGCAGACTGGATTTGAATAACTCCAAGCGGGGTCTATGGAGATAAATCTTGTGCACATGTCTTTTAAGTTTTATCATTTAACGTGAATTTATTTCTTAATCTAGATGGTGCCATTCCGTTCATTATTTTGTGCATAAGTCTTCTTTTATCAAATCTTAGTCAATACTTAACAGGTAGAAGATTATGATTCTTAAATTATTCTGATGTTAAGGAACTTGATTTGAATAGAACTTGTCAACTAGTGAGTCATAGTCAACTAGTGAGTGTGTGTGTGAGAGAGAGAGGGAGAGGGAGAGAGAGAGAGAGAGAGAGAGAGAGAGAGAGAGAGAGAGAGAGAGAGAGAGAGAGAGAGAGAGACAGACAGACAGACAGACAGACAGACAGAGACAGAGAGAGAGTGTGGACTATCAAACTGTTGGGTGTCAGGATACATAATACAAGATAGGCTTACTTCATTACTTCCCCAGCGTTTCCAGCTAATCAAGTTTAAAAAAACAAAAACATTCAGGCCCGTTAAATGTTAAAGGTGGTTGCACACTTTGATAGCTTATTGATTTTTGTTCCTGCACCCGGTGACGATGAGCTTATGGCTTGTACTTGTAGTAGTAGTAGGTGCAGCAGCAGCAGCAGCAGCAGTAGTAGTAGTAGGAGGAGGAGGAGGAATAATAGGAGTAGTAGGAGTAGAAGTACAGTCAAATACGCTTAAGTCGACGTGCCAGCGGCAATGGATTTTATGTTTGAGTTATGCGTCAGTCGACTTATCTGTCAGTCGGATATCTCGACTTCACAGACGTTTTCAGAAAAAAATGTCGACTTATCCGTCAGTCGGATATCTCGACTTAGACACTTTCAGAAGATAATGTGGACAAGAAAAGATCTCTCTTAACTACGTACCGTAAAATACCGAGTATTAGCCCATCTAATAGTATAGGCCCACCCCCCATTTGGAGGCAAACACTATACAAAGGGTGAAATATCTTGTAAAAGCTCTGATAGTCTTTAACCAATGCGTTTTTAGATGTCCAGTACACCACATGCACACACATGGTGTTGAGATATATGCTCACAAGACAAATGCTCACAAGATACTTGTTCACATGACAATTGCCCACAAAATAAAACAAACACTGCAATCAGTGTGTGAGCGTGTGCGCGTGTGTGTATGTATGTGTGTGTGTGTGTGCGTGTCTGCATGAATGGATTCACCGGGCATTGGGGATGTTACTGGCTGTGTATCTTTCCTTTTACAATTTTGTTTTGAGCACAAGGGCAAATACCGTGTATAAGCCCACCCCCTTTTTTGGGCCTCAAACTGTGCAAAGGATGGTGGGGGTGGGAGCTTAAACTCGGTATTTTACGGTACATGAACGTCCCTATTTTCTCCCACCCGAAATTGTTGACATCACGCGACAAGGAAGCTGTCAGCATAATTGCAAAAGCCAACATCACACACACACACACACACACACACACACACGTGTGCACACGCGCGCACACGCACACACACACACACACACACATTCACACGCACGCGCGCGCGCACACACATACAAAAAGAGACAGATCAAAATAGAACAAGACTAGTGTGACTTAAGTCAGGAAGTCATGGAAAAAAACAAAAGTCAGGAAGTCAGTGGAAAAAAACAAAAGTCAGGAAGTCGACAAGTAAAATCTCTGTCCCAACTGAAGCGAAACCCGGTTAATTTCAAGTGCTCAGTTAATTTCAAGTCAACACATTTTTCAAAAGGAGGAGATCGGCTAAATTCAATTTGTTTGCTCGCCTAATTTCAAGTCAAGACACTTTTACTTCTATTTTTTTTATCCTGAACATCTCATACCAAGACCATACTGTATCATAAATGAGGAAGTCAGGGACAGAATCATTGGACCTCATGACCACCTGCTCACCATCGTCAAGAAAGGAAACTGAAGTGGTACGGACATGTGACGAGATCAAATGGCCTTGCACAAAAAGCATCCTGCAAGGCACAATAGCTAAAGGAAGACAAAGAGACAGACAGAGGAAGAGGTGGGAGGCTATTATCCGGGAGAGGACAGGGCTGTTTTTTGTTTGCTTGTTTTTCTCCGCAAAGTCACAAAGAGCAGCACATGACCGGGACTGATGGCGGAAGATTTGTCAGGAAGTCATCTTTGGTGCCTCAGCAACCCACCCCTGAGTTAAGAGATCAGTGACGATGACAGTAAAACACCATTTAGCCCAAAGTAGAACAGTTTGTATTTTTGGTAAAGTATATAAAAGATACAAGTGTACACTTTCTAAACACATAAATCAATGTGAAAATATCCATACTATAAACAATTCCTTTCTCCCCTGTCTTGCTCGGTTAATTTCAATTTTGTGTTAGATTAGGCAAAAACTTGAAATTAACCAAGCACTCGGATAATTTCAAGTTCAGATAATTTCAAGTCATTTGGTGGTCCCAAGGCACTTGAAATAAAGCGGGTTTCACTGTAGTAGTAGTAGTAGGAAGAGGAGGAGGAGGAGGATTTTTAGTCCCGAGCGGAAGGTTCGGGGAGCTATTGTTTTTGTCTGGTCCGTCCGTCCGTCCGGTGTCCGTCCGTCCGTCTGGCGTGCCTCCGTCCGTCCGGCTATTCGTCCGGCCGTTTTTCTCAAAAACTATTCAGTCTATCATCAAATTTGGTATACTAGTTTGCCAAGAGGCAAGCTATCCACTGATGTATTTAGTTTTACATTAAGGTCAAGGTCGCGCCAGTTACGGGGTTCAAACCCCGAAACACATAATCGCTAATATCTCGCGAAGTTTTGCATGTATTTTAATGCAGTGTTTTTCACAACATTTCTTGATGAATGGTCACACAGTTGTTATGAATTTTTCTGTGCGCGCGTGTGCACATGATCGCGCGCGCTCAAATCACGGGTCCGAACCCCAAGGCTATATATAAAAAAAACTATTCACTTACGTGCTGTTTTTATGCGTTTTATGTAGTTACGTGCTGTTTTAATGCGTTTTTATATATGTGTACAGCCAACACATTCCGATTTCGGAGTACCTCGGCGATGCTGCGAGGGGACTTTGCAGCCGCTCAGCGTTGCACTTGTTGTTGTTGTTGTTTTAAGTCTAGATGATGTAAACTCGCAAACACAATTATGAACATACAAAAACAATAAAATATTACTCGTGAATAATCTCATGAACAAAATTACGTCTCTAAGGCAACTATGCGCATACAGACGCATGCCCCGTGAGCGCGTTTAGGCATGTGCTTGTCATGCACATGGTTGCAACATGCACACAGAGAGAGAGAGAGAGGCAGACAGACAGATAGACAGACAGATAGACAGAGACTTATGCGGTCGATTCAGTTGGCAATAAGCGTTAGACTTTTGAACCAGTCGCCAGGACGAAGTTTACAGTCTTCTCTGGCAGGTCGTGGCGGCTGCCCCAGAGCTGCACCTGCAACTCCACTCCCCCTGGCCAGGTCTGGCGTCGTAGAGCATAATGGGCAGGACAGCATTGGAGGGTGTGTTCTGGGGTCTGGGGCCATTACCCACACGGACATTCATTTGTGTTTGGATATTTTGAGTTGGCTGAGATTGCTCAGTAGTCTGCAGAGGCCAGTCCTCAGCTGGAATTGTCTGCTGGTGTCTGGAGCTGGTGGGTTGGGTCAACACCGTCTGCTTTGCCCAGCTTTCTCTTCCTCTGGGACTGGTGGTGATTGTGGATGATGGTTTTGGCTTCCCTGAAGGTCATTGGATGGCTGGACTGTTAGTAGTAGTAGTATTAGTATTAGTAGTAGTAGTAGTAGTAGTAGTAGCAGTAGTAGTAGTAGTAGTAGTAGTAGTAGTAGTAGTAGTAGTTGAAACTCAATGATGATAAGAGTGAGGCAATGATCGTTTCTACTCAGAGAAGTTCCACCTCTGTTCAGTTTCCTGACTCTCTTGTCATTGGCGATGCTACTGTCCCTTTCTGTCAATCAGCTAAAACCTTGGTGTAACCCTCGACTGTCAGCTAACTATGGTCATTCATGTCATGACTCTGATTCGTAATGTGAACTTTGAACTCCGTCGTATTAGTGCCATTCGTCACTATCTCACAGTTGAAGCCACCAAGACAGCGTTTGTACTGTCTCGCATCGATTATTGCAATTCCTTACTTGTAGGCTGTCCTCAAACCCTCCTCAACAAACTTCAGAAAGTTCAAAACAATGCAGCTCGGTTAATCCTTAAAGTCCCTCGTACAGACCACATCAAACCCCACCTCAAGACCTTACACTGGCTTCCAGTCGAGGCAAGAATAAAGTATAAAATTGCTTGCCTCTGTTTCAATGCTGCCCATTCATCTAGTCCTGCCTACCTCTCTGATCTCGTTCACCTGTACTCACCCTCCAGGTCTCTCCGTTCCTCTTCTGACAAACTTATCCTTTCTATTCCTCGTACAAACACTAAAACATATGGCGAACGTTCATTTTCTTTCAGCGCCCCTTCTGTCTGGAACACCCTACCATTTGAACTTCGTTCTGCTAAATCGGTCCAATCTTTCAAAACCGCTCTTAAAACTCACCTCTTCCAGCAATACCTTTGATTTTTTTTGTCCTGTTTCCTGCCTTAAAACTATGCTCCGCACATTGTGTGTGGGTGTGTGCGCGCGCGTGTATGTGCGTGCGTGCGTGTTGTGGCTATGTGCATGTTTTTGATAGTTAATATTGTAGTAGCTTATGATTTATTTATTTATTTAAATAATTGTGAAGCGCCGTGAGCTCATGAGAGAAAGGGCGCTCTATAAATGTTAATTATTATTATTATTAGTAGTAGTAGTAGTAGTAGTAGTAGTAGTAGTAATAGTAGTAGTAGTAGTAGTAGTAGTAGTAGTAGTAGTAGTAGTAGTAGTAGTAGAACGAGGAGGAGGAGGAGGTTTTGTTGTTTTAAGTGCAGATTATGTAAAGTACTAAATTATTATTATTATTAGTAGTAGTAGTAGTAGTAGTAGTAGTAGTAGTAGTAGTAGTAGTAGTACTTCGTAGTAGTAGTAGTAGTAGTAGTAGTAGTAGTAGAACGAGGAGGAGGAGGAGGTTTTGTTGTTTTAAGTGCAGATTATGTAAAGTACTAAACTCGCAAACACAATTATGAATATCAACAACAAAACATATTACTCGTGAGTAATCTCATGAACAAAATTACGTGTCTAAGGCAACTATGCGCATACAGACGCATGCCCCGTGAGCACGTTTAGGCATGTGTTTGTTACACACATGGTTACAACATGCAGAGAGAGAGAGAGAGAGAGAGAGAGAGAGGGGTCAAACAATATTCAGTCAAGACTTCTGGAAGTTCTGTGCTTGTAGCTTCCTCTTATTTCTGTCACTCTCTTTGACTCTGCTTTTCCCTTTTGCTTTCTGTCATCTACTATCTTTCTGCCTTACTGGCCCATTCTTCTGCCTTTAACAAAAATCTTCCAAATAGCATTTCTCCTTTGAGCTCCTCCGAAATCGGAATGTGTCGGCTGTACACAGCGGGGAGACCAGTGAAAACTGAAAACCGGACACATATGTACCTTACTATTATGACCTTTTGGCCAGGGAACGCAGAAGACGAAAAAGAAGTATCGACATACATAAATTAGATAGCACCCAGTGACGATTGTACACGTCCTCTATGCGAGTCATGCCATCTGTTTTTGTTTTCACTCGAAATAATCAAGGCAGTGACCAAGTACACACCTCCTTCATATAATTATAACGGCACGAACTGTACTTTGTATATGAATCACACAGTACTGATGTGACCGGGTGCAAAAACCTGTCACATAATACCATCTTAACAGACGAAACATGTGCACGTGTCTTTGTCCCGAGTCACGAACTGACGCCTTTTTCTTCTTCCTCTAGGCAGCTAACTTCAACAGGCTGAAGATTCTGTTGCACTTAGGGAGTAAGAAGATAAGAATTTTAGCAGTAGTATGTCATGATAGAAACCATATTTTGTCGTTGATTTGATGTAAAGTTATTTGAATATACTTCAACACTTATGTGGTATCTGGTGTATTCACAGTTCAATGTCTGCTGTATTACGCGTATGTTGTGATAGAAACCATATTTTTTCATTGCTTTGATGTGAAGTTATCTGAATATAGAGCACAATTTTTGCTACAGCTTGAGATAGCTGCAGTTCAGTTTCTTTATCGTTGACTAAGAGTAATCCAATTTCTGGATGAGTTGGACTTGAATATTAGGGGGACAGATCGAAAAGGAGGACATAGAGATTGTAAGTAGAAGAGATTGGAAACATAAATATTTGTGATGTGCTGTGTTTATATGATTATTTAAATGATTGTTCTGGAACCACATCCCCATGTGCCTCGAACCATTGTAACAGTTTAGATTCTCCCACCCTCCTTCGTTTCTCTATCCAAGTGTTAAATGTGTACATGAATGGATTAACAGCGGAATTTAGAGGCAGAACGAATATCGCCAGACCGACATTCAGTTCCCCAGAAATAGGAACACCAGCTAAAGCCAACATTCCACACAGGCCAATTGGAAACCAGCACATGAAGTCTGTTAGTGCGATGGTGATCAAGCGACGAGCTATCGTCATGTCTTTGGACATTTGGTTTGTGTTTACTGTTAAGGCATTTTTCTGAACTGACCAATAGATTAACGCCTGACCTATTGAGATCAATAGAAACAAAACAAAATTGAGAACAATTAGTATGCTTAAGGAATAAAGCTTGCCTTTGAAATCTTTCCTCGTTACTGGTAGAGGAATGCAGATGCCTGTTTGGCTGTAAAACTCCCAGTGTGATGTGGCTGGGAGCAAAGGCAGCAAAGCAAAAACAAAGCCAAGCAGCCAAACCAACAGACAGGCCATCCAAGCTAACGTTTTGTCAAACCTCCAGGTGCTGAATGGAAAACACAGGACAAGAAACCGATCCAAGGTGATGAGACAGATGATCAGAGCTGACACCTCACAGGATAGCAAAGACAGGCAACCAGCCATCTTGCAGACCACACTACTTTTCCATTCATCATCATTATAAAGATATCGTCCACGGAACTGTTCATCAGCCGCCCCGATCATGGCAATGTAGATCCCCATCAGAAAGTCAGCCATGGTCAGGTTGGTGATGAACACACTGAAGCCACTGGAAGACGCCATTGTCTTCACAAACAAACGCGCACAGCAACAGAAGACGTTACCAGTCAGCGACAGACAAGCCATCAGCCACAGAAACACTCGGTACGTCCACCACTGCAGCAGATCTTTACATGAAGAAATCTCATCTTTAGGGGAATAACAGTTCGAAGTGTCAAAGTTATCAGGAAGTATTTCCACGCAACACAGTTTATAGTTTTGCGTTGAGATGAAACCCAAAGAGACAAGACCTTTAAAAATGTCAGGTGGAAACATTTCCAGAGCACTATCCTCCATGTGCAGTTCAGTTAACCTAGGTATGAATTGAAAACCAGTTCCTCTGATAGTATGGGTGAAAGTAGAAGTTAAGTTTAATATCTGCAGCCCAGGAAACTGTTCTAGAAATGTGGAATTAAGTACACTTAGTGTTGTGTGTGACAAATCCATCAATGTCAGCTCAGTATTTTGGATCCTCTCTGAAGAAACGTGACTCATTGAAGTTATGGGGTTTGCAGACAAGGACAGTGACACTAAATGTTTTAAATGCAGAAACACAGTCATGTTGACATGCTGCAGATTGTTTCTACTAACGTCAAGGATCTTCAGATTCAACAGTGTTATTTCAGGTAGGTTTGTCAGGTCACATCTGGCAAGAACCAGATGTACAAGGTTGACGTTGGTCTCCACATCCTGCAGCGTCATGCCAGAGCCTGTGGTGTCCAGAGATCGGATTTCAGGGAAGAGTTCTGCACGGAAACTCTGAGGACACAGTAGAGAGTGGACCTGACAGAGGCAGCCCACAGGACAGGTCACGTTACACCACAGTTCATCATCATGCAGCGGGCAGTGAGGCCAGCCATCACACATGTGGTCACTGTGCACACAGATCGTTGACAACCTGCACCGATAAAACCCTGGACAGGTCATCTCCCCACAGCCCTGCTCATCCCCATGATCTATACAGTCGTACATCCCATTGCACCGCATGTACACCGGCAGACAGTCGTTGAAGATACCATGGCAACGATAATGACTGTCAGAACAGGATTCGTTGGAATTCATTTTCAAGACAACAAAATATCTAACGCCATCAAAATTAATCAGAGCTGGGGAAGGAAAACGTGTAAGAATCATTGGCTTTTGATGGCTTAACACGTAACAGCTTTTTTCATCCGATTCATCCAGACATTGAGATAGCTGATCACACACTCTATCCAACGACAAACACTGGCGATTTGCGCACGTGAATTCTGTCCTACAGGAGTGTCTGTGACAAAATGTTTCATCACTGGAATCAAAACATTCAGCAAAGAAATCACACACTAGACTGTATGGCAGAGAAATGACACCATCACTACATGCGAATGTAGGGGATATTCCTATTTCATTTATTTTATCCAATGTTTTTGAGTTTAAATTTTTATCTGAATAATAACATGGAGATCTATGCCCTTGACTGCATGTTGTATATTGATTTGAACCACATAAGAGAAAAGTATATGTCATGTAATTGCGATCACAGAGTGTCATATCATGCTGCCCGATGATTAAAGGAAAATGGGTCGTGTTAAAGACAGTTTTCGTAAGAGCAGATGAGTTCTTTATACCTTTATTTGCCGTCACTTCACACATTGAATTGACAGGATGGAAAGAAGGCATCGCCGTTCGATGCAAGATCATCCCATCAAGGTTCAATGAAAAGTGATCGACGCGACCATCATTAATTACAGTTTTATAAGGCGTAAAATAATGAAAAAAAGCAGTTTTGGTATTATGAATAACATATCTGTATATATTAGATGACAGGTCATTCAAACGAACGCCTATGTACAGGTTCATCAAATACAGAAATCTTTTTGTCTTCCTGGTTATTTCTCTGTAGGGATCATAAAGACATGGTGGTACATTCATGGTACCTCCTGATAAACTTTCACACATATGTTCTTTATGCCTTTTACCCCATAAGATTCTATAACAACGATCACACAAGGCGATCATTCCCTTGCATTGCTCACTGCTGAAGGGACAGTGTTCTGTTTCATCTTTTCCATCTTCACACTCTGTCCACAGGTTACAGTCCAGGTGATGCTGGAAGCTGGAGTAGTTCTCCACTGAACAGTTCCACAGACCGTTGGACAGTTTTTTAGGCGCTTCAACTTCAGGAAAAAACGATAAAAACATACGAAAACATGGTGTGACTGTGTCTTTGATGTAACACTCAAACGTTATAGTCAACTTTCGGTGCTGTGTGGTAACTAAGCCGGTAAATAAATGAGGTGGAAAATTAAAAAGATAACCGTGTGTTTTCAAAATAATGAAAGAAGGATCTCTGTATGGAGACATCAGCTTCACACTATGTACAACTGTCGATTTAGGTGTAACATCTACTTCAATGGTCTCCCGAAGGCGTGGGTCATTATCGCGTTTAGTTTTATTCATATCCATAGCAATATACCCTGATGTTTTAGAAGTCATAACCAGCACAAGACTTGTCCATGCTTTGAATTGGTACATATTTGAAAACACATTAAAGGGGCACCCTGACGGTTGAGTTTTTGCAAGAAGCCCGTCGAGGTCACCAGAAAGACAGCCTTTTCCAAGGATCGGAACAATCACTTTCCTCTTATTTCCTAGAAATCAAGCCGTCAAAACGGCGATTCCTCCTTGGCGGAGTTGCTGGAGAGAGAAGCCATTTTGGACAGGGTGGGTGGATGCCACTGAGAGTGGTTGAATCTTTCTCTTCTTTGCAGTGCTGTAAAACAATGGAACTATTTCCTTTGTTGTGAACGAAACTCCTTTTGGTAAACTGTATAAAAACTGTCCTTGATAGGGGGAACTTGGTAGAAGAGTTAGTCAAGCTTTTGAGCTTAGCTCTTTTTCCAGACTGAGATGTTTGGGCTTTGCTGTAGTAGAAACGTGTCTTGTTGATTTGAGTGCAGTTCATAAAAGTTGGTAGGGACAAGCTGAACAGATTTCAGGGTGAAATAATGAGGGAAGGATGGCAGGGTGTAGGGGTGGGGGTATGGGAAGAGTAGTCGTGGCGTGGAGGAGAGATTGTAGCAAGGTTGGGTTGTTGGCTGTTGATGAGGGAGGGGAGGGGGAAGAAAAACTTTAAGTTGGAAAAAAAAGAATAACGGGGTGAGGTGAAACAGGGGGCAGGAGAAGGGGGAGGGGAGGAGGGAAGGGCATCATCACTGAAGACTGTTCAGGCCACTGGGGACCATGGTCCCTTAGCGGGCAATCAGGGTCGATTCCATGTGTTTTCTATGTACTGCTGTTGAGAAGCTTTGCTAAAGTGCAGTTACTTGTAAGAAGATTTGATTGTGGTTCTGGCTGTTGAAGTGGGCAGATACAAGGGTGGGGTATTCCAGCTGGATACTTCTAAGGTGTTCAGTAAATTTTTCATTGCGTGTACGGTAGGTTTCTTCAATGTATATTTTGTTGCACAATGAGCACCGGAGGGCATATACCAGGTTCAATGATTGGCAATTGAAATGGGATCGAACAGAGAAACTCCCATATGGTCCAATGATGGATGTGTGGATTTTGATAAAGGGGCAGGTTTTGCATTTGAGTTTTTATAAAAACTGTATAAAAGGGCTTGTATTGTGGACATTTCGTGCAAGCGATTTGGTCTAACTCAGGCGGCCATTAGAAAAGTGAAGGCATATGTCTTCTCTTTCACTGAAAGAATCTGACTTCCAGCACCTCCGCCATGGAGGAATCGACGATTTGATGGTTTGATTTATAGAAAACTAGAGCAAAGCGAGTGTTGCTATCTCTGGAAAGGTTGTTTTTCTGCTGATCTCAACGTGTTTCTTGCAAAAACGTAGGATGTTTTCCTGTTGATCTCGACGTGTTTCTTGCAAAAACGTATCCGTCAGGGAGCCCCTTTAAGTAGCGAAAGAACGGGTGAATACAGTTTAGCAGATGTAATATAGTACTAATCTTAATACTAGCCTGGTTATTGGAGAGTATTCATGAACATCAAACCTACGTCATTAATGCTTTTCTTCATACAAATGAAAACGACAATCTTTGTGGTTATAGTCAGAACAAATAATGCATATTAAATATGCATTATCTGTGGTGGTGCATGAGAAAAACCAACATAAACCGCTCAGAATGTTTTTGAGCAAAAGCAAAAAACATAGTCAACAACCCCCAAAATATCATTTTTTTAAATTTAGGGCATATTTATGTCTATTTGTATGTATTCTACCAGTATCCACAACATGAAAGACAATTTGTAACGAGTTTGTTTATGTCATTGATTTTTTTAATCAAGTCAATGGAAAGAAAGAGGCGAAATTCTGTCTTCTATATCCAATTTCTGCAAATGATCTATCTGGAATGCGAAACTTCAAATAGTTATAAAATAAAAAAACTAGACAAGATAACTCAATTCGGGTTTCTGTGTATTAATAAGGAATCTTTGCTCCATTATGAAAATTTCAATCTCAGTTTATGCCAAAATCCCAACATGTCTATGTCGAGTGACAAACTTCAAATAATTTAAAAATAAAAATTAGACAAGATGACCCAGTTCGGTTTTCTGTGTATTAATAAGGAATCTTTACTCCATCATGAAAATAAAAATATCAATTTATGCCCAAATTCCAATATGTCTGTTTTTCCATGCACTATTTATTTATGTGAACTGCTATGGAATTCTATGGAATCATGCTCTGTCCAGGTATCTCTGAGTGAAATATCAACATTGTGACTGCGAAACAGACTGACCAAATTTGTCTTTAATTGCAAGGTGCCCATTATAATGAATCTGACCATGAAGAAACACGTAGCAATGTGTCAGGATCATAAAAACTGATTTTACTTCCCTCGAGAAATAAAAACTGCTGTTCATGTTATAAACATGCAATACTCTATGTTCATAAATGTGTAATAAAATTATAATAATTGTATTGAGATATATTTAAGCATGAAATTGATGAGATAAAACTATATGCACTAGCTTTTGATTAGAATATTGAAAAACGAACATTCAAACGTCGAAAAGTGAAATATTAATGTCAAATGTATATAACAGAAGCTATTGTTTTCTCTAATGGGGTGGTTTGTTTAATATAATATTAATAATTTTAGCATGTTCCTGGTTTGGTTTACTTCATTTTGTTTGATTCGGTTTCACTTCATCTTACCACGTGAGTTTTTTTAAAAATTTGTTATAACACTACCAGGCATAACTAATAAAGTAACAGAGCAGAGGATTGGCTATTTGTTTTTTAAACAATGCACTGATGCACTCGTTACAGTCGTAGTTGTCAAAACGTGATAATGTCTTTGACCAGATTTATTTTTGGGCGATGGTAGTCGTATTGGTGGTTTGTGAACAGAGTTACAGACTGGTATTATTGTCAGTTGTTCCAAAGAGAAGAAGAAGGGTGTCCTGGATGTGATTCACTGAAGCCACATTAGTGATGAACATAATGATTGTCACAAACACCAGCACAGGGCGTGCCAGGTGGTCAGACTCTTGATCAAGTGGATAGAGGGCAAAAGTTACTGGTTTACGGGGGGCTCAGAAAAACACTGTGCTTTATTGTTTTGATTTACCACGGGTGTCACGTTTGTTTCTCAGCATTTTCAGCACCTTTTCTTCCCGTGCCTTCACTCCTTTTTGGGATACCACAGTCCACAGGTACAACAGTGGATCAAGCGCAGAGGAGAGCGGTAACACAAACACAACCAGGGTGTTGTGGATCTGTTTCACTGAAGCCGCACTAGTGATGAACATAGTAACTGTCACTAAACCCAACGAACACCAGCACAGAGTGTGAGGGGTAGTCAAACTCCTGACCAGATGGACAGAGGGAAAAAGTGGCCGGTTTACGGGGTTCATCAAACCCCTGTATTTTGGCAAATGAACGTTCAAACCAACTTGACAGCCTACAGTTGATATACAAAGGACAAAATTGAGACTGACAATAACTTTCAGCCACCTGAACGGTTGGTCAGAGGTGTAGTGTTGGAATAAAGCCAACCGACACAGACCGGACTGACCAGAGAGGCCTAAGTGGGACAGTCCTGGAAGAAAAGGGACGAGGGCCACACAGAATGCCACCAGCCAGATCACTGCACAAAGGATGACAGGGAAACGGTCATCAGACCTCCAGGAAACATTGGGGGTGCAAAGAAGAATGGTGTGACCCAGGGTGGTGAGAACCAGAATGAAAACGGATACCTCACAGCACCAAAGGAACAGAAAACCAGAAAGTTTGCAGGTTAAACTGTTGGTCCATGTTTCTTCAAACTGTATATATTCTCCCCGAGATAATGTGTCAACTAATAAAGAGATTCCCACATGAGTTCCTATGCCAATATCAGCTACATGTAAATGTATAATGATTCTTAAAAAATTTCTGTCAATTACCTTTCTGATGAATTCAGTCAATGAAGTTAATAAAATGGTTAGTAAGTTTACAAAGATAGACGAGACACACACAAACCCAAAGAAAATCAGATGTAGTTCTGATGGCATCAGCGATTCACACGAAGGAAGTACAGCATAAAGTGATGAGCAGTCCTCTCTTTTTTGACTCTTTAGGGAACAGATTGTCACAACAAAACCTATAGTCTGAAGCAAAAATACGTTGTAAATTACTAGACTTACGAAACACGCCTGAAGGAAATGAATCAACTAGGATTCCTTTCAGGTCCAGTTCAAACAACCGAGGCATGTTTTTGAGACCATTCCTTCCAATTGTTTCTGTAAAAGAATATGATATATTTAGATATTTTAGATTGGGAAAACATAAACTGAATTCATCTTTCAGTATATTAATCTGTGTTTGTGATACATCCACTTCTGCCAGACCATAAAGTATAACATTTGATAGTTTATTTACTATTGTCTGTATAGGATTATGAGATAGGAATACATATTTCAGATTAACCAGCTCTACAAAAAGTGTTATGTCAAGTTCTTTCACGTTGTTGTTGGCAAGATTAAGGTACTGCAAGTTTCTGAGGTCTGTATGTGAAATATTATCCAGGGAACAAAACGACAGACTCAAATGGATAAGATAATCAGCTGTAGTGAAGTCAGCCATCGACATGCCTGAGCCTGATGCGTCCAGGTAACGTAGCTGAGGGTAGAGATCAGCCAGAAATGGTTTACTGCAGAAAAGGGAATGACCTTGACATAGGCAGACCTCAGGACAGGTCATGTAACACAGGAGTTCGTCATCCTGCAGAGGGCATTGAGGAAATCCATCACACATGTGATCTTCATGCAGGCACACTGTGGAATCTGTGCACTGATAGTAACTAGGGCATGTGAAACTCTCACAGTCGTGTTCATCTTCGCCATAAACGCAGTCATAAAACCCGTTGCATCGGGTGTACATAGGGAGACAGTACGACCACTCTGTTGGACATTGGTAATGAGAATCTGGGCAAGGGTCTTCATCTGTCATTTGCTGTTGAGTGAAGTAACCAGTGCCGTCCAAGTTAATGTACATTTTCTGCATGGAACCTTTTCTTATCAAATAGAAATCAACTCTATGGCGGCAGTTAGCTTCATCAGAACTGTCCAAGAGGTCTGAAAATTCATTGCAACGCTGACTTTGCAAGATACATTGTGAATCAGAGCACAAACAATTATTGCATGAAGGGTGCTCACAAAATGACTCATCACTGTGATCAGAACAGTCCTTTTTGAAATCACAAACAAAAGTGTGATGTATCGATTTGCCCACATCACATTGAAACAGGCTGTACTTATTACCAAGCAAGATACTGTGGCGAGAAGATTTCAATTCCCATCTTTCACTGTTGTTCATAGCTGTGTAACACTGTAAACGTGACGTTGTCGTATTTGTTTTTTTCAGGCTAAAAAACAAAAACTGATGTGTTACATGTTTATGTGTTGAAACAACCAAACACTGACGGGTGCTTGTGAACATAAATTTAGAGTGATGCAGATCACTTAAAACTGATTTGGAAGTAAGTGTCCTTGGTGCATGATACTTAATCTCACAAAGTACAGTTGGTGGTAGGCTAATGTATTTGGTGTGTCTTGAATGCTTGCGGTATAAGTAAATTTCCATGTCAACAATATTACTATATAGTTTTAGCCTTCGAGACATTGTTTCTTGGGGAAATGTGATGTGATCTATGTGATAGACCAATGTATTCTTAGACCATGTATAAAACTTACTGTACATGAATGGTCCTGTATACCCGTTTGCCCCAAAGTCAAAGAAACTCTTGAATGTAAAGTAATGTCTAAAAATGACTAACACATCAGTTTTTTCCTGCCTTGTTTTTATTGAAGCTAACTGTCCACCTAAACTTTTGCAGATATAGTCATAGTAAGCAAAGTTAGTTAATCCTTTATGTTCTACCAGTTTATAACATTTTCCATGTGAAGCCACTAACCCCTGGCATTTTGGACTACTGAAGGAACAGTGTTCTGTTTCATCTCTACCATCTTCACACTCTGCCTTCAGGTTACAGTGCAGGTGATCCTGAAAGTGAGAATAATGAGTCACAGAGCAGTTGAACAAACCACTAGGTAAATAACCTGGCTGGTTACCCCCAGAAAGTCCAGAGAAATACAGTTTAACGTTCATGTCATACTTTGATTTGCTCAAAATTTGAATTTCAAGAAGGGACCCCAGGAACACCTTTGCCGGCATTAAGTTTGTTACGCACATGCATTTGACAGTTTCCTGGTCTGCAGGATGTTTGCGATATGTGAATTTTAACATGTGGGACTTACGTATACAAACTGAGGGCGAGTATGACCATCGAAAGCTGATCATAGAAACATAACCTGGCCACCATTTTAGCTCAGTGTGAAACGATTTTCGTCGTTTTTTGAAATCTACTACTGGGGCAGTTAAGAAACCAGAGTGACTGGACACGTGTTGAATCACGAATGTCTCCCCTTGGTGGTGGTCAAAATAAATTGTGACTAAAGGATTGTTGCCATGGGCAATATATGCATCTTTTCCAGACAGGTACACTATTTCCTCTGGGCTAAATTGATTGCAACGCACAGAATGTGGTTTAAAAATGTAATTTGGATCATGCGAATGGATATAGTTCACTATCACTCTCCATGCTGTAGATCTATGAGCACACCAATACTCCAAGCGTAAGGCATGGATAAGAACACCTTTATTGTGCAGAGCATTTATGTGCATGTTGCAGAATGTAGCTAGACCATATAATCCACGGCACTCACCGTACACCAGACCCTGGTTTGCAAGGCCTAACGTTGTTTTCCTGTACTTTCTACAGTCTGTGGCATTGACGTGCAGTATGGTAAACTCTGTTTCGTTTAGTGTCGAGAAATAGTCAGCCCCGGGGCACATGGCACCAATACTGATAGTGTTGATGTTTATAGAGTCTGAAATCTTTGATTTTTGACCTTGCATGAAGTCATTGGTTATGAAAAAAATCATGTCTTTCAGAATGCTTTTATTGGGCAGTCAATTTCATAAAACATTATATGTAAAAAATATTATGCATTTATTCATTCATTCATTCATTCACCCACTCAAATTCACTCTTACTTTTAAAAGTAATACTTTCCACGAGTGGATTTACCTGCCGTGATGAGGCCACACACATTGCAAACTAAGAACTTGTGATCCAAGGTGGTGAACAAGTTTACAACAAATTCATGACTAGAAAACCGGAGATTTGGTTTGAAACTGGTCAGTGATACTTTGTAGTGAAGAAATAACAATTTAACAACAACGGTTTAAAGTACAAAAGGTCACACACGTGATGGTCTCGTCCCTAGCTGATGCATTTGTACCATAGTGTTCAATTGCTTCGGCTGTTGGGGTGATCTCTGGAGTCTTTTATACAGGGTAAGTCAATAACAACAGCAAAGTATAAAAAGAACCTTACTCAGACGGTTTAAAGGGATGGCGATGATAGGATAAGGGGGGAAAAAATCAAGACTGCATACAAAAACGTTTGTTTGGTTTAAAGTGTTCCAACCTTTGGGGTCTCAGGGTGAGTTTACAATGTCATATTTTTCAATCCATAAAAATTAAAATTAAAGATATTGAAATTAGATTTGCAGGGAAATTAAAAAAAATAATACCGGTCTTGTTTTACAACTAAAACTAATCAAAAGATGCCACCACAACTGGAAGACCTGTGTTCAATATGTATACATAAAGAAGAACATTTGTGCTATTTCCAAAGAATTCTGAATGTACAATCACAACCTATATTCAACTACCAATCTTAGATTCCATCACATCAGCCTGCAAACAGATCGGTCCTAACACCGAGGAGGCCTCTCATTTACGCTCACAGTGTAT
>CM065711.1:14445380-14472880 GCA_017654935.2 Phymorhynchus buccinoides
TCCCACCCTAGACTTTGTGGTTATAATAATTGAGACTATAGATGACATGAAGTACATGATTAGTTATCACAAATTAGCGACAATAATATACCCCCCCCCACCCCACACAACACCACCCCAATCCCCCCCAAAAAAAAACCCCAAAAAAAACCAACAAACAACCACACACACACACACACAAAAAACCAAACATGCACGTGCACATCTGCATGCACGCTCACACACACACTCACTCACACACACACACACACACACACACACACACACACACATACACACACACACACACACACACGTGCGCACACGCACGCACGCACACGCACACGCACGCACACGCACACACACACACACACACACACACACACACACCTACGTCTCTCTTTTTCTGAATATGTCTTTTTGCTTGTCTTCTTTGTCTCGTTCACTTAGTTGTTTTGTCATTGAGGCCTGCTGGATGCTCCGTTCTGAGTTTGCGGACCCAGAACTGTTCTCGTCCTTCCCTTCTCTTCCTGTCATCCAGGAACTGCTTCTCAATGGGCAGACACCTCATGTCCTGCAGGCAGTGGTCCGACTGATTAAAGTGCCGAGTCACCAGGGTTCCCTGGTTTTGCCTGATGTGGCTCCTGTGTAGAGCGAAACGAGTCTTCAGACTGTTGCCCGTCTCTCCAATGTACTGTGACCTGGGACATTTGCGACAATACAACATGTACACCACGTTGGATGTTGTGCATGTCATATGGTGCCGGATCTGGAATGACTCTTTGGTCACAGCACTGGAGAAACAGGTGGCCTCTTGAAGATGTTCGCGACAGGAAACACACACCTTGTTATGAACAACCCAATGTACTAGTACCATTTTAGACCTAGTCTGGTTTAGCCCGGGGGGGGGGGTGCAGGTTACCCCCCAGCTCCTCACCGAGTATAATGTATTCATTTTCATAGTGATATATGAATTATTTATTTATTTTATTTATGTTGAATTTATAGATGATGAAAATGGTGTTTTACGTCCTCTCGGTCATAGACACATATGGGACATTTGTAAATACAAAGATGGTGGGAACATTACTGGCTGCAATGCCCATAAAGTCCCGAGTTTTTACTATTATAGATAGCTGTAGCGGTAACCACGCCTCGGATAAACCTCATCGGCTACGGTACCGCCACAGTTTATCTATATATTTTGTATAAACTCCACTGAAGGAAGTTTTAAAAAAATTTATAAAAAATTTTTAAGGCTTTACGCCCTCTTCGGCCTTTCGGCCATGTGGGGAATTTGGATGGAAGTTCAGTTTAACGTCGCGTATCGGCTTTTGCCATGTACGATGGGCTGAACAAACCAACCAGGGCATAAACAAAAATTTATGTTCCTGAATCACTGTCTTAGCCAAAAGGCCGAGAAGCGATCAGAATATTTTGAGAATGGGGAATTTATATGAATGAACAATGGTGTTTTACGTCCTCTCGGTCATAGACACATATGGGACATTTGTAAATACAAAGATGGTGGGAACAATACTGGCTGCAATGCCCGGAGGCAGTGCAACACCAGTAAAGTCCCGAGTTTTTAACAATATAGATATAAATATCCTGCGAGGAGAATTTATATTTTTTGCTCTATGAGTATGAATTTATATTTTTTGCTCTATGACTGGCTTGACGAAACATGCATTTATGTTAAAATTCTAAAGATTAAAAACTAATAAATTGGACGCTTTGAAACTTTTGCAGTTAGTCCTGTATATTGTGTACATATTTCCAAAATTGCACGTTTGTATCTGTTACCATTATTTAGAAAATGATGTTTTGGTAACCTATACAAATAGAACGTTTGCAAGGGGAAGCAACTGGCCAGCTAGGATGAGGGGGGGTCGAAGACTTTGACTAATTACGCTAATTACGGAGCGTGTTGCAAAATGTAATGTACCCTATGTTCACCAGGGATCATCCATCTCGATACTGTGAAAGTTTGGCGGCGATAAAACCACGCTAAATATGGATTTATCCCGAATACACACACACACACACACACACACACACACACACACGCACGCACACGCACACGCACGCACACGCACACGCTTCTCGCATATATATAGAGTTATATTGAACCCTAAAGTGTTGTTAGTCAGGAAGCAACCTTCAAAAAAGTGAAACCACCTAAGCGTTGCTGGTTAGAAGCGATCATTCATCTGGGATAGAATGTATGGATTTAGAGTAATGTATTTCACGTGGATGTTGCCTCTGTATTTGCGAAGTATGGCCGCCATGACAGTTTTCAAATGCGGGCTAAAATGGACTGACCGTTTATATATTGTGTATTTATTGGAATAAATGTGCCATCTCAGTGGCTAATTATATGTTTTTTTAGAGTGCAGAATCACAATATGTAGGCTAGATAGTTATTAGAAGTGTATTTGATACATGTTTGGTCTGACTTTAATACAAAACACACAAAACAGGCTGAAAAATTAAAATGTTAACAAATTTCTTATGAACTGCAACAAAACAACAAAAAGAACACTTGTGTTTGTAGATCTTTTATCTAGAGGTAAAAATACTAATGGAAATGTATTTTAAGTATTAAAGTTTTAGTAAATTGCTTGTTTAAAACGATTTTTATCAAGTAAGTGAGGGTTACCTGGTCTTCTTCTTGCGTACACCTGCTACATGACCAGACCAGCTCTCTAGAGAAATAGCGTTTCCTTGGATCCATGGAGTTTGGTGCTGGTGGGCCACACTTCTTCTTTTGCCTCCTTGTGAAGGGGACATCTGGAGGACATGTTCTGTTGTCTGGTCTACTAGACCACAGGAACAGGGAGGTGATGGTGCCAGCTTCGTCTGTCGCTGCATATGGCTGTTGAGCCTGTTATGGTTGGTGCGCAATCACACCAGAACTACTTTCTGCTCCCAGGACAGTAGATGGTAATCGTCCCTCTGCACTAGTGGCCTTGTTAAAGCCTTAATTATTGTCTTCTTTTCGTGGAAGCTGACACTGTTGTTGATTTGCTCTCCTCTGGGTCCCTCTTTTGTAAGGACGTCCGTCTGATCGTTTCCTGGAATTCTATCGTAGGCTGGAATCCACAGTAGGTCTGCCCTTCTTTATCTGGCAACTTGCTGTAGCTCTGGACAGCTCTGGACAGGTGAGGGAGCTTGTCGTACTGGTACGCCTGCAGAACAGAGAGGGCATCCGAGAGGAGAACAACTTGTGTGCAATCGTCGTCGCATGCCTGAACAGTGGAGACGGCCTTCATGAGTGCTTCAGTTTGGGCACATTAGTTGGTGCAGTGCCTTCCATTTGGTAATTTGCATTTGTCTCTTCTGGGAAACGAATGAGTATGCCTGCTGCTCCATTGGACACTGCATCGGTAGCTGACCCATCAGTGTAAGCATAGATCTATGCTTCCTTTAGGTAGCTTTCTTCAGTCTCCAGTAGAAAGCTAAGGAACTGTGGTGGGGACCTGGATATCAGGTTCTCTAGTTTCCCAAGGCTCTGGCATGTTTGTTGGCAGAAAAGGGAGTCTATCCGGGGTTAGGCTGTCCTTGTACTGTCGTATTGGCCTCTCGCTTTCATGCAAAATAAACTTCCCCTGTTGAGTCTGTTCTTGGTGAAGCCTGCCAGTTTGGTTTTCATGGGATGGTCTGGCAAACATGAAGTTACTGCTATTTTTAAAAAGGGGACTAAAAGTGATCCTAGCAACTACAGACCAGTCAGCTGAACATGCGTAGTATGTAAACTTTGGGAACAATTTATAAGAGATACTATAGTAAATCATATGACATATTTTAAACTGTATTCAGATTGTCAGCACGGTTTTAGGAGTGTCAGGTCTTGTATGACACAGTTAGTTGAGGTTATGGATGATTTCATTAAGCTCATAGAACAGAAAGAAGCCTTCGATATAGTTTACTTAAGACTTCTGAAAGGCTTTCGATTCTGTGCCCCACCAAAGACTCCTCTTGAAACTAAAATCATATGGTATAGCCGTTAATATTCTGTTGTGGGTAAAGGATTTTTTAACAGGTAGAAAACAGAAAGTAAGGGTTGGAGCTAAATTATCATCAAATGTGGCATCCCACAGGGGAGTATTTTAGGACCAGTTTTATTTACTGTTTTTATAAACGATTTGCCAGACCAGGTTGAAAGTGTTTGCAAAGTGTTCGCCGATGACACTAACATTTATAATTCTTCTCATAAATCGGGCATAATACAAAAGGATATCAATAAGCTTATTGATTGGTCAGAAAAGTGGAACCTGTACTTCAATGCTACCAAATGTAAAGTTATGCATTTAGGATTAATAAATTAATGTAACACTGACCTGTTACATCTCTACACACCGTCTCGAGCTCTGCGTTCCTCATCTGACACCCGTCTCTATTGTATCCCCACTGTCCGCACAAAAATCTATGGTCAACGCTCTTTCTCCTATCAAGCTCCTGTTACTTGGAATCAGTTGCCTCGCTCTCTCAGATACTCATCCTCTCTGCCCACATTCAAACGCCATCTCAAAACTTATCTGTTTCCTAAATAACTACTAATCCCTTCCTTCATGACTTGGTGTGTGCATGTCTGAGAGTGAACGCATATAATTATCTGTGTTAGTGTGTGTCAGCGTGTGCATGTACTTGAGTGTGCGCACGCTCATGGGCGCGTGTATGTGTGTAATTCTGAGTCTGTTTGTCTGACCGTCTTTGGGTGTTTGTCTCATCTTTATTTCCCATTCTTTATGCTATATGTTAAATATTATTATATGTGGTATATGTGTATATTATATTTTTATATTGTAAACGCCTAGGGCATTAAATTGATTAGGCGTGCTAAATGTTCTAATAATAATAATAATAATAATAATTAAATAATCCACACAGGGAATATAAAATAATCCATGGCACAAACAGACATATATTGCAAACATGCACAGAAGAGAAAGATTTAGGAGTTATTTTTTTTATCCTAATCTTAAGTTTGATAAGCACATCACAACAGCTGTTGGCAAGGCAAATAAAATGTTAGGATTAATTAGGATGACTTTTTTAGGACTAAAAAATAATGTGTTCATAAACTTGCATAAAATCTTGGTTAGACCACATTTAGAGTACGGGAATCAAATCTGGAACCCATATCTAAAAAGACAGTCTGTGTCAATTGAACGTGTCCAGAGGAGGGCTTCTAAGTTAATAAAATCTCTGCAATTTAAAGACCTTGAGTATTGTGAAAGGTTGTGCAAGCTTGATTTGCCATCCTTGAAATACAGGAGACTACGTGGGGATCTAATCAATGTTTATACAATTTTAACAATACTGACTCTACTAACAAAAGTTTGTTCCAGCTCTCAAGTTATTAAAAAAAACTAGAAACTGTGAACTAAAAATACTAACACAATATAGTAGAACTAACATTAGGAAAAATTTCTTCAGCAACAGAGTAACCAAATACTGGAATAACCTTTCTGCACAAACAAAACTTGCACCTTCTATTAACCAGTTTAAAAGTCTCCTGGACAAAGATCCTAAAATTAGTAAATTAAAATATCAACATGACTTATTATCATCAAAACCGAGGCCGCGAGGCCTAGATGTCCTCACTGACCTGACCTGAAAATGTTCTTTCCACCTATTGTTGATGCCTCCCTTGTCATTGATAGTGGTGGTTCCGTCTGCTGACAGCAAGGGGGTAAGGCCAAAGACAGTCTTGATGGGATTGAAAGATTGCTTAGAGTTGTTGCTGTCAGCAAAGCCTTGGATCGCACTGTGACTTGAACCTCGCTTTTTTATGCAGAGCTTATATGATTCTGCCATTCCATGAATGCAGTGTTCTTTTTGGCCAACAGGTCTTCAATGGCATCATCATTCTCGTCAAACCAATCCTGATTATTTCGGATCTTGGGTCCGAGAACAGACTGTGCTGTCTCAGTCACTGCTGCTTTAAACTGGTTCCACTTCTGTGTTTTCAGTCTGCGGTTTTGTGGCAGACAGCTTCTCGTCAAGGCTTGACTGGAACTTTTGGCAGATGTAAGGCTGCTGGAGTCTGGCTGTGTTGAAGGCAGAGCAGATGAGTTTTGGGCGCCTTGGGTAGTGTGGAGCAATGTGCAGTTCCATAGTGGAGCGAACAAGCCTGTGATCTTCCGCTAGCCGGGTCCCACTTCAGGCTGCGATGTCGATGTTGTAGCGGGACAATTCTTTGGCGACTAGGGCTGTTCTCCTGTGGGGTCTTGCAGCATTCTCTCTGTCCATTAGAGTATGGACATTTCATGTACCAAAGTACAGCTTTCTTGTTCTCTGTTTGCTTCGACACTTGAGTGGAGGTTCTGACAGATGCAGTCTTCTGGCCAGACGTTGGTAGGGCAGGCAATGTTTAGGCCACCTGTTCTAGGCCCCTCCCTTAGAAGGGTGAGCAGTGCTGTCCTAAAAAAAAGGGCTGCTCAGTCGTCCTGGAGGCTGCTTCATCTCCCTGCTGCCCTGGGTACAGAGAAGATGCGACCGCATATCCAGGACCGCCTACATACAGGATCGTGACTACAACTGCCAGTGGTCACCTCCACCTGTTGCTTTGCCACTCCCTCATCGCCGCAGGACTTGAGGTGAAGCAGAAAAAGAAGATGAAGAACAAAGATGAAGATGAAGATCGCACAACGAAACCTGTGCGTGAGTTTTTAAAGTCTTTTGGCCTCAGATGTCTTTTGGCCTCAATGTCTGGGTCCAGTGGCACGAGTTCATTACGACTGGGGATTTCTTCGACTGCAATGGATGACCTGGGCTTCTTTTGTGCTCCGACATGCCCTATGCACTCCAGAGCGCTCTGCTGTTATGCCTTTCTGGCCATTGAATCGTAGTTGATTTCCTCCGCCCAGTCTGCTGGATCAGACTTATTTTTTGGTCGGGTGAGCATGACCCTAGATGGATACATACATGCAAACATGCATGCATACACGGAACATTTCATAAAGTTAACGTTAACTGATTTTGTTTTTGAGGTTCACAAATACAGACATTGGACACAGAAAAGTTTTATCAAAGCAAATCATTCTACATTTCAAATGCACCAACTTTTCAGTCCTTCAGAGTATGGAGCTCAGCTTTTCACTGAGATTTCTCTTTCCTACTATTTTTATCCTTAATTTGGATATCATCTCAGTAGTTGTCCCTCTCTAGTCATGTCTATTAGTTTTTTAAATTGAAATTTCAGAACATTATTATTTTGTTCATTTTACATAAGATTTTCATACAATTTTTACTATTTCTGGTTTAACTTTGTGCTGGTTTGCTTTTATTGTGGATTTTCGATTTGGTGCAAGAAAGAAACAATTCTCTTGTAGAATGTCTTCTTGCTCAAGTTGACATCCACTGGACAGTCAAATTGCAGGCCGATCATGCAAACTGATGAGATCTTCACAAATTGAAACAGCTGTCTTTGCATAAGGCACTGTCCCTCCCCCATTTGGAGAAAAGGTAAATCAGCACTTTTTTTCTTTTTTTTCAAAACACGGAACATTTCATTAAGTTAACGTTAACTGGTTTTGTTTTTGAGGTTCACAAATACAAACATTGGAAACAGAAAAGTTGTATCAAAGTAATTACATGCATGCATACATACATACATACATGCATACATACATACACACATATATGCATACATACATACATATATACATACATACATACATACATACATACATACATACATACATACATACATACATACATACATACATACATACATGCATACATACATTCATACATACATACATACATACATACATGCATACATACATACATACATACATACATACATACATACATACATACATACATACATAGTCAACCAGGAACAGACACAGCCGCCGCTGGTTAAAGAGACTTCATAATATTGATGTGAATGGTGGGTTTTTTCGATAGGTCAGTGGTTCTAATTCTGATTTTTCTGTTCATGTATTTTATCTTATTTTACACGGTGGAAGACAATGTTCCATGTGCATTTGTACCATGGACAATAACGAAACTTATGACATAGTTTTCCAGCAAATCAGCCTCGATAAAGTATCGGTGAACAGGTGCTTATCAGATGTATTGATAAACATATCTTTATCACATGCATTGATGAACAGATACTTATCAGATGTATTGATGGACAGGTGCTTATCAGATGCATTGGTGAGCAGGTGCTTATCAGATGCATTGGTGAGCAGGTGCTTATCAGATGCATTGGTGAGCAGGTGCTTATCAGATGCATTCATGGACATGTGCTTATCAGATGCATTGGTGAGCAGATGTTTATCAAATGCATTGATGGACAGATGCTTATCAGATGCATTGATGAAAATATGCTTATCTGATGCATTGGTGAACAGATGCTTATTAGATGCATTGATGAACAGATATTTATCAGATGCATTGGAGAACAATTGTTTATCAGATGCATTGATGAACAGTTGCTTATTATATGCATTGAGGAACAGATGCTTATCTGATGCATTGATGAACAGATGCTTATCAGATGTATTGATGGACAGATGCTTATCAGATGCATTGATGAAAAGATGCTTATCTGATGCATTGGTGAACATATGCTTATTATATGTATTCATAACGGATGTTTATCTGATGCATTGGTGAACATTTGCTTATCAGATGTATTGATTAACAGATGTTTATTATATGCATTGATGAACAGATGTTTATCAGATGCATTGGAGAACAATTGTTTATCAGATGCATTAATGAACAGTTGCTTACTATATGCATTGATGAACAGATGCTTATTAGATGTATTGATGAACAGATGTTTATGAGATATAATAGCGAACAGATATTTATCAGATGCATTGATGAACAGATGCCTATTATATGAATTGATGAGCATATGCTTATCAGATGCATTGTTGAACAGATGCTTGTCGCATAAAAATGAAATGAGAATCCAGCTCCACTGGCCATGAAGGGGGAGGATGTGGAGGTGGTGGATCAGTACAAATACCTTGGATCTGTCATTTGTCAACAATGTGGACTGATCTGCCAACTCCTATGCCCTACTGAAGAAGGGTAACCAGCGCCTCTACTTTATGAGGAAGTTGAACTGGTGTTGAACAGTTGATCGGTTACTGATTTGTTTGTTTGTGGTTGTTTATTATATTATATATTTCTTTACTGCAAAATAAAGCCGTTACCCCATCCATACAACTCGTACACGTGTGGAACAAGTATGGTTTGTAAGTGAAGTGCAGAGTCTGAATGACCGAAATACCTGAAGATATTATCTGAAAGGGAAACGAAGAAGGCTGATAGGTTCTTTTGGCTCTCGCCTAAACTTGCTTGTATCAAAATTATATGCGATCACCTTCGCTACCCCCACCCCCGTGGGGTTACCGGGTGGTTTTTCGTACAAATAGTTCCCCCACCTTCTTGAAGTTATGTACTTGTAACTTCCTGTAATCTGTTCCTCTCTTTGACTCTGCCCTTTCCGTCGAGTCCCTTTGCCTTATGTCATGTGCAATCTTTCTATCTTACTGGTCCATTCTTTTTTCTATAAATACTTACAAAGATTTCTTCAGCCGAAGTCGATCATGCTGGGCCTAACTATTTCTTAGTTAGGCGCATAACGGCAGTATGACGCATCTTCGCTCATATGACAGGAAACTGCCTGAGCGAAAAAGAAGAAGAAGAAGAACTTTCGCTGATCACAAGCAGGCGCGAGATCGTTTCCCTTGCTATTTTCAGAAGCTTAAGAGGGGCTTGATATAATACATTTCGACAAAGATGCTACTCCTGTGTCCGATGTTGTCAGTCAACATTCCTTGCCACATGAGAGTTTTGCTGACGATACAGAAGTGTATCAGTCAGTCTCTCTTGCTGAAGTTAGTGGGCTGATATCGCGGACACAGGAGTGCATAGCTGACCCAAAAACATGGATGACACACAACAAACTACAGCTTAACGAGGATAAAACTGAACTTATGTTAGCATGTCCTAAAAAACTGCTGAATGATTCTTCACTTCCAGTCTCTGTCACAATCAACAACACCACTATCTCCTTTGCCTCTTCTGTCCGCAATCTTGGTGTCGCCTTAGATCAAAGCCTCTCCCTCCAGCAGCATGTGTCCAAAATATCTGCAGATCAGCCTATCTTGAGCTTCGTAAAATCAGTTCTGTTAGGTTAGGTTAGGTTAAGGTTAGGTTGAATACATTATAGTCACAGAGGCGTCTCTGTGAAATTCGGGTTGCTCTCACCTGGAGAGCGCGTCGCAAACAGAGGCGCACCACCCGTTTTTGTTTGCATGCGATTTTTGTGTGACTGATGAGGAAGGAATGGAGGGGGGTAAATTTTGACCAAATGACAACTTTTTTGTTGCCACTGGGTTTAACGTGTGCTAAGTGCATGAGCACACGGGACTCGGTTTATCGTCTCATCCGAAAGACTCCACGTTCAGACCGCAAGGCCTAGTGCAAAGTGAGAGGAAAAAATCCCATGTACCCAGGTTCGAACTCGGGTTTACTTGACACGAAGCGAACGCGCTACCACTGTGCCACTCTACACTCTACACTCTACACACTATGCCACTCGTCACTATCTCTCCACAGATGTCACTAAAACCTTAGTCTGTGCCATTGTCATTTCTAAAATAGATTACTGCAACTCTCTTCTCGCTGGCCTTCCCAAGTACTTGTTTAACAGACTTCAGAGAATCCAAAACAATGCTGCACGACTGGTCCTCAAATCCTCTAAATTCGACCATTTTTGTAACACCTCTTCTCCATTTTCTGGGCTGGCTGCCAATTTCTGATAGAATTGAGTACAAGCTTTCCACTCTTAGCTTTGCTGTCATTTCTGGCTCTGCTCCTACTTACTTGTCTGATCTGCTTCATACCAGAGATATATCTATATATCTCTGTTCATACTTACCCTCTCGTCAGCTCCGTTCTTCCTCTGATTCTCGTCTTCTGCAGCTTCCCTTGGTTAAGACAAAAACTTTCGGTGAAAGATCCTTTTCCTTTCAGGCCCCAGCTACTTGGAATTAACTGCCACCATCTCTCAGACATTCCAAATATCTGTCAGTCTTTAAGGTTAATCTCAAAACGCACTTCTTCTCTCAACGCTAATGCTTGTGATGGGTCTGCATGAGTGACGTGTGCACGGATTAGATGGGAGGAGGGGAACGGGGCATGTAGTAACTGAGTTTGTTTGTTTGTGTGTGCGCGTGCGCGCGTGTGTGTTAGCGCGCATATGTGTGTGTACATGTGTGTGCATGTGTGCGCTGATGTGAGTCGGTGTTTGTGTGTGTGTGGGGAAGGATGCGTTTGTGTATACCAATGTGTATATATGCGTGTGCATGTTTGTATATCTATGAGCGTTGTATATCTATGTGTTTGCGTGGGGGTGACGGTGGGAATGCGAGCGCGTCTGAGTATGTTCGATATATATGATGTAATCTTGCATGTGGAGTGATGTTAGTTTTGTTAAGCACCATGAGTAGTTCGTCTAGAATGTGCGCTCTATAAATGTCTTTATTATTATTATTAATATGGTTGCCGATATTTCTCTTATAAGTAACTACACTCTCATTATTTCAGGCGCATGGAAACGGAAGTGATCAGCATGACGGCGGCGCTGCTGAACGGAAGTGACGAGGCGGTGGGTTTCATGACTTCCGGCGGCACGGAAAGCGTCCTGATGGCTGTCAAGGCCTACCGAGACCGCGCCCGAAAACTCTACCCCCATATCAAACAGCCCGAAATTGTAGGTGAAGCCTTGAGTCGCCTTGTCTGCTTTCTTGTGGATAATTTAGGGCCTATTTTAGCCTGATAGTCTAGAGTTGGTTGAACTTTTTTTTTACAAAAAAAACAGAGATCGTTTCCGAAAACCGACCCCATTTCAAACAACTGGTGTTCCTGTTTGACGCGGCATCATGTTGAGGATCCACAGGGAGAACCAACTGGCTGGGTCATTGTAGATTAGGTCTCTCTCTCTCTCTCTCTCTCTCTCTCTCTCTCTCTCTCTCTCTCTCTCTCTCTCTCTCTCTCTCTCTCTCTCTCTTTTCTTTCTTTTTTTTCCCCCCTGCTCTCCGACTTCGAACCTCGACCAAAGTAGTACCATAAAAATCAAACCGTTGATTGTGTGTACAGTCGAACCTCCCTTATAAGACCTCCCATTATAAGACTCCCTCCCATATAAGACCTACTACTCTGATACATTGCCCTTCTTTGTAAGTATTAAGATTACCTCCCTTATAAGACCCCTCCCTGTGACGAGATAATGGGTTAAAAGGCTAAGTCCCTAGGGAAGACTTTTAGTATGTTAAATTTTCATAATAGAAAATTTGCCTATTAGCCCACTTCTCTAGGGTATGGGAGATGAGCAACTTTCCCGGCCCCTTTTCATCTAATAAATTTATATTTGTGCCCGGGTTCTGGCTCGTGTGATTGTAAGAAATACAAGTGGTTGATTTGCTCTAAATGGCAGACAGAGAGGAGTTGGGTTTTACATGAAATTACAAGACTTCCACTCTCATCAGTCTGACCAAAGGGTTCAGAATTATTTGACACTTGTATTTTATTTACTCACAAAATCTGCATAAGATTATGCAACAATAATAATAAAGCAGCTCAATGGCGCCAGAACAAAATATGAATAAAAAAAACAATGAAATCCGAAAGGATTTACAAGACTTTTGTCTTTCTAGAAGGTTAGCCCCAAACGGGAAGGGTCACTAAGTGTCCTGGTTTCCAGTTATGGTTCTTGGCACTGGCTTAGAGACTTAGCTCATTGCTGTGCGGAAGTTCCTCCATAGGGATCGGCGAGTGCTGTGTTGACTTGGCTTGCTCGTCAGGTGAGAGTAGCTCCTAGTCGTTCCGGTTACGGCGTCGCGGGATGGCACGGTTCAGGCGTGGTCTCCTCGCGGATTCTGGGTGCGGGGCGTCTTGGTGGCATTCCCGTCTTGGTGCTTGTGAGTCAGGGATGAACTTCCTGACCACGATGCCCTGCTGATAATCACAGGAGAAGGTGGATGTAGGTCTCTATGGCTTAGAGACAAGGGGCTTCAGTTGGCCGGGAATTAGTGGATCCCAACCAGCTAGAAGGCTGCCCTTGTACAATAGCACTAGTTAATAAATAAACTGAATTTCAGTTAACAAACTGAGATCAGTAAAACATAAAAGGTGTACAGGAAACAACTGGTATTTGATTTGATTTGACTGTCAGACGAACGGTTTTCATACTCATTAATCTTTGTCAGTTCCGTACCAGTGACGCCATAACGACCAAACTATCACATCTGTTAGAATGATATGCACACGGCTGTTAGAATCCGTTAAAAAGTTTGCAGTACAGCAAAACCCGGTTATAAGAAAATCGAAGGGAGATAATTTTTTGTTTTCTTATACAGTGGAATCCGTTTAATTGGCCATCGGATAATCGTCCAAAGCCGCTTAATCGACCAATTTCCTCTGGAACGGAATTTTTTCTTCTTAAGCATGTGTTATTTTGTTCGTTTTTACGGCCAAAGCTGAAATCTTCAATTTCGCTTTATTGGCCTCTTTTTCTCTCTAATTTTTCCTCTTTACCCCTTTTTGAGAAGGAGAACAACAGAGGCAGACAAACTGACAACACGCTTTTGACGTTTACATGGTTGAGTGTGAAGTTGGAAGGTGAGCTGTTGTCAATTGAAAGACTCTGCATGGCGTTAAAATCACTCAAGAAAACAAAATCATTTGTCTTTTACTCGTGCTTCTGTCAAGTTGTAGGATTAATAAAACACACACACACACACACACACACACACACACACACACACACACACACACACACACACACACACACACATACATTCTCTATCTCTCTCTCTCTCTCTCTCTCTCTCTCTCTCTCTCCCATTATCTATCTCTCTTTCGCGCACACATTCTCTCTTTCTTTCTCTCGACACCCTCGATCACCCTCTTGGGATTCCAGCATTCTCTCTCTCTCTCCTGCCTTTCGATACCCTTAGGGACTTCAACGCACGCGCCATCACCTGACACTAATCGTCTCGCTCATTCGAGAACCTCTAGGGCAATCTCGAAGACAAATCCTTCCCAGCATGCACGACATTTCAAATCCAACATGGCCGCATTAGCGATACCCATCACCCTCTATGGCCATCTCGACAACCAAAACAACCAACCATTCATGCACTATCAAACGATTTTTATTATCCGTCCAGTCGTTTGTGTCTGGTAGTCCTTCCTTCAACATCACCGTTTTAGGCAAGTCTCTGTAACCGCTTTGCCATTCTCCGTAACACCATATAATCTCCTCAGGTACGGGCGTCGTCATCTCGGGCAAATGCTCGATACATTTTTTTACAAACACGGATTTCCCGGCTTGGGAAGGGCCCGAAATAAGACAAGTAAAAGGCGTACGCCATCGCGGATCCATTTTTTAAAACAATGACCTCTAACTAACGCTTTTATACTCTCGTTGAACGATAAAGTTTGTTCGGTGTTCGCTTGCTCTCTTTTTTCTCCCTCGACTAACTCCGTCTCAATGCGAGTGTCTAATTGCCTGTGAGAGATAATGAATGGGGCGAGCCAAACTCTCTTTATTGAAGCGCTCTCTCGTCTCGCTTTTCAATTACTAAACCGTTAAGAGAGAGCCAGCCTCTCCCTGACGATTAGTTACGCTTCTCTACGATCGCGCCAGCGTGGTGCAACACCTGGAACTAGCCATCGGCCTAAATGTCAGGACGTTCCCCCGAACATGCGCATTCGACGCCCTCTTTCTCCCTATCCCTCCGAATCTATCACCCGTAACGAATCGATCGATCGATCCACGAGCGTCAGCTAAAATAAACCCACGCTACGCCACCTGAGCCTATCCCTCTCTGTCGCTGTAACCCTCTGACCGCTAACTCCCCATAGGGAAATCGATCGTCCGAAATGTCAGGCATTATTTCCGCGATAGGGGGGCTGATCCTCTCGCTCTCTAACCCACCGAGTCTATCACCCGTAACGAATCATCGATCCGACGTTCGAAATGACTGTTCGCTATGACACCTGGCCCTATCTCTCTCTCTCTCTCTCTCTCTCTCTCTGTCACTATAACCCTCTGACTGCTAACGCCCCTAAAGCCCGTTCTTAACTGAGCGAACTCTAGTTCGTCAATCCTGGTTCGCCGGACATGTGATCGTGTACGAATAGGAATATCAAACCATTACGATCATTACGGTCAAGTTCAGAGGTTTGGATGATTTGACAAACTTTTGTCCTACTTCTTAATCGAATTATAATTAGATGCATACGTCACCACGAACTCAGCGGAAGTTGTCTTGGTTGTCAGGTCAGATTATTCAAGATGGCTGCACACAACAGCGCGATTATATGGATTTCAACGATCATTTAAACTGATATATTGATCAAGCTTGTCTTCGAAGTCAGCTATGGAAAAGAATCACTTGACGTCACAAGGTGCCGGGAGGAGTTATCGTTGCTTGGATTCTGTATCCTCGACTGTTTCCGTGAGAACACTCGACATGATGAGTTTCGGGTTTACCGTCAGCAGGCCTATGTTAGTATGTAATAAATATTATGTTCGTTCTTGACTTTCTCACTTTCTCTTCGGCTTAGGCCTAGGCCTACCGCGTTATCGCTAGATCAAACACCAGACTGGGAAAAATATTAATGATCAGCAATCAAAATAAGTTTAAGATGGTGTGAAAGACGCGTGTGTGCAAGGATGAACCGAGAAACACACAGGAGATACTAGTCTAGAGGATCGTGTGGAAAAGAAAGGAACACAGCTTCGGCTGAAAGATAATTATTAGGTCTACCTTTGATTCTAACCTCTGATTCTAACACAAACTAGGCCTACAGATAATGTATTCTGACAACTTTGTCAGTTTGTGAATGGTAGGCTGTGCATGGAGTTGTCAAATCTAGGCCTACTATCAGTGCTCTCTCTCTCTCTCTCTCTCTCTCTCTCTCTCTCTCTCTCTCTCTCTCTCTCTCTCTCTCTGTCTCTCTCTCTTCCTGGTGTTTGGGTGTGGATGTGATATGTAAATATTGGCATAATGTGTGTTCTTGCACACAAAAAGGTATAGGCCTACATTTATTTTGAAGGGTACAAATAAAAGCTACAGTAGTGTACTACTACACTAGAATATGCCTACATCAAGGCTATTTTTATTATGCAGGGGGGAATGAAAGATAGTGTGTTGACATTGACTTGTATTGACACAAAACAATCCAAGATTGCACATTAACATACTGACAACCAGTTATTGACATAGTGTGCAGATAATTAACAATTCTCAGCAGAATTATTCCTACAGAACAGCTGTAGTGTTTACCCACAATGGGGAAGAAATGACACTTAAGTAAAAATTGTGACCATGTCAATCAATCACTCAGTTTATATTGCACTGAACAACATGTGCCCTAATGTTATGTGATACCAATAAATAATTTGTATTTTAGAATTCGGATTTGTTCTTGAGAATCTTGTGGTTGTTTTGTAATGTCAAGAATTTACAACCACACACACACAAAAACAACAACAATAAAACAGTTGACAGTTGACAAGATTAAAAGCCAGCATTTGTCTGCATGTGCAACACACACACACACACACACACACACACTGACATACACATACACTGACACACACACACACACACACTGACACACATACACACTGGCACACACACACACATATATACACACACACTGATACACACACATACTGACACACACACACACACACGCACACATACCTGTGATGTTCCAAGGCCCTGGTCATAGAACAATGACTGATTAAAATTGAAATGTCATGTGTTTTTTACTGTCAGGACAAAATGTCTGATTTTTTTTAACAAAGATCCATGAACTTTGTCCTATTGATTTCTGCAAGGGCATGGCATTGTCCTATTGGTTTCTCTTGTCTCAGGGCATTTTGTCATATCACCTTTTGATCCTCGGTACATTACTAAATACACACATACACACACACACGCGCGCGTGCGGGCGCATGCACGCAGACACACACGCGCACACACACCATTATCCACTAGTCTAAACAACTTTTAAAAATTTAAAAAAACCCTGCTACTATTAGAAAGTGATTGACAGCTCATAACAACAACATAATTGTACACTATACATTGTACTTTTCAGAGAATTCTCTGAATTTGGAGAAAAGTGAATGCAAAAAAACAAATCTCAGCAGGGGCTTTAAGTTTGAAGAAAATGCTCTTTCCCCAAGTTTGAACAGTTCTACATGTTCTTTTCAAGAGCAACTGCTTTCTGATCACCATACAGGGCTTTTAATCCACTGATTACACCAAGACACATCTCCTCAAAACCTATAATATTTTCAGAGAAATATTCTTTCCCTCCATTACCATGCCTGGCATACAGAACATAGAGAATGTGCCAAGTCTCTCTGTCCACTCATATTCTCTCTCATGACATAATGTTACAAGTACTAAATTTATTCATACTTTGATACTGTTTCTTGCTTGGTCTTCACCATTTTGATGAATTAAATTAGCCTTGTTTTTGTATACTAGAATACATGTAAGCCAGTAAGCCTGTACTTCTGTCTTCATTCCTCCCACCTCCTACTTTTTCTCTCTTCACCATAGAAGATCAAATGAAAAGTAAAAGGTTTGAATTGTTTGTTTGACTCACACCATGTTTCCTTGCACTCATTTTTGTTCCACCATCACTGGGATATATATGCATCTCTCCAAATTTTTCATGAAATATTTTGTTGTTAATTTTACTCAATGAATATCTCATTACTGCTAACTGTAGCAAAACATTCACAAGTGTGTATGTATAGCCACAAAGCAATACTTATGTAGTGTGCTGAAACATTTGTACATGAACCTTGGTTTGCATACATGTACACATTGAGTTGATGATTGGCAGTGTTTTTAGTTAACAAACAAAGTGCATCTCAATAAAACATGACTTGTTCGAAATACATAATTAGTCTATATATACACAATATAAATGTATAATTACTGTCATATCCCTGCTCTACTCTTCCCTTTCATGTTTCTTGCTTTTGAGAAAATTAGAGATTTAATGTATCATTACTGTCATATCCCTGCTCTACTCCTCTTCCCTTTCATGTTTCTTGCTTTTGAGAAAATTAGAGATTTAATGTATCATTACTGTCATATCCCAGCTCTACTCATCTGAAGAGAACAATCAAAGCAAATGTACACAAATTCTGCTGGTACATGGATCATTTATTTATAAATTGTCTATGATATTGCTACCATATTCATACATCCTGATGTGAGACTAATTATTCTTTCTCTAATTAAATGTTCTCATCGTACACACATTCCATTACATGGTACAGTATTCTTCTGTGACATGATCACACAATGTGTGCAGGTGTGCACATGGTACTGATATATTATTTGTATGCTATTGCAGCACATTCACACACACACACACACACACACACACACACACACACACACACACACACACACACACTCACACACACACACACACACACTCATGTATGGTCACACACTCTCTCTCATTCTTCCTTTCTCTCTCACTTTGTATGTGCATGAACACATAATATGCATAAATAGAAACTGTAGTGTAAGGGTTCATTTACCACCCCCACCCCCATACACACACACATCCTAGATATAACTATATTAAAGTAAAAGGGGTGGGTAGGTAGAAATTGACAAATAAACATTTGTCAGAATTGAGAAAAGGAGCAAGTAATTTGTGACGCATACTGGTGCACCTGATTATATGGTGCACCCCCAAACTTAACACAAAATTCAAATTTTGTGACACTATTTTCTTACTATATTATCAGTCACATTGTAAGGGGCGGGGGTCTCAGTCTGGGCAAAACTGAAAAAGCATCTCTTTATAGTCCATAAACAGGGTACTTCTTCTGTGGTGGTGGCCAGCTGCTTTTTATAGAATTAAATGCACACACTTTACTTTTTGACACAAACACACATACAGATGTGCACATGATACTGATTAAGTAATATTTTTATGCAATAGCATGATTATCAGTCTCAAGCACACACACAAACACAGACACACACATAATATAAGAACAAATTGTTTCAGCATCCGTGTTGCTAACTTGTGGAATGAGTTACCTATTAATCTTCTAAAATGTGCACCTGATACTAACACTTTCAAAAATCGCTTGGATGATTCTCCAAAATATTTAAATATGTTTAGAAGCTTTGATAATTGATTTTAATTAGGAAAATTGACCGTAATGCACCTTGACCA
Organism: Phymorhynchus buccinoides; assembly: GCA_017654935.2. Taxonomy (NCBI): domain Eukaryota; kingdom Metazoa; phylum Mollusca; class Gastropoda; order Neogastropoda; family Raphitomidae; genus Phymorhynchus; species Phymorhynchus buccinoides. The sequence goes on from CM065711.1 coordinate 14,464,641, forward strand.
CATTTTCATTGTAATACTTTGTGCTGCGAGTCTTGTTGAGGTGCACAGTCAGGGCAAAACTTTACACCCTTGGGCTTTGATTTCAGACAAACGCATGCAAACATGGATTGTCACAAGCAAACATGCGTCCAAATTCTGTTTGTCTGCAGAAGCAAAACAGCTCTTCATAACCAAATGTCCCGAACCCAGACAGAAATGAACAGTCGGTATGCGCCGAGATTTGTGTACGAAACTGGTCGTGTACGCCAATCTCTCTGTCGTTCTTCGTAGCTAAAAATAGACGCTAATACAAACACTTCCTTTCACGAAGAAGAGCGCTCTTGATTTCAACCAATCAGAAACCAATCAGAAAAAAGGATCGCCAGGTTCGGAGAACATGTTGTCCGAACTCCAAACCATTGAACGAAGGGTTTGTCATCCCACTCGAACTAGGTTTGTCAAACCTAGATCGACTTTGATTAAGACACAAGGAGGATGACGAACTCTTGAACGAACGATCAAGAGTTCGTCGAACCCTGCGAACCAGGATCGTGATCCAAATGAATGGCCTATTAAGAAGGGCCTTTAGGGGAATCCCCGGCCCAAATCTAACACCCGTAGCTAATTAATGATCCCGACGCGTTAAAGTAAATGACCGAGACCTAATCGAGCGCCACCCTTTCGTGTCATTCACGAACCTCTAGGGCAATCTCGAAGACAAAATCCTTCCCAGCATGCGCAACATTTCACATCCAACATGGACGCCTTAACGATACCCAATCAATCACCCATCAATCACCTATCAATCGACTCAAACCCTAACACACTCGACTACCAACCAACCCACCATCCATCCATCAAAATCTTGATTGGCACAAAATCGGTCACATCGACCTCATTAACTAACATCAGAATCTTTTTTTTTTTTAAAACATCGATCAATCACCCATCAATCACCCATCAATCACCTGCCAATCGACTCATCGAACTGAGGCGGAGCGATTGATTATTATTATTAGGCATAATCAATCAATAAAATCAATCCATCGACCAATCAGCGATCGATCTCTGCTCCGCCGCAATTTGGCTCCGCCGCCCGGACAAAAAAAGTGACACTATACACTACTTGTGAGTCAGGGATGAACTTCCTGACCACGATGCCCTGCTGATAATCACAGGAGAAGGTGGATGTAGGTCTCTATGGCTTAGAGACAAGGGGCTTCAGTCGGCAGGGAATTAGTGGATCCCAACCGGCTAGAAGGCTGCCCTTGTACAATAGCACTAGTTAATAAATAAACTGAATTTCAGTTAACAAACTGAGATCAGTAAAACATAAAAGGTGTACAGGAAACAACTGGTATTAGTCATTACCCAGCTAGATCAAAGTCTATGATCAAGCCAACACCACTCTCCATCCAACACCTGGAAAGGAATGGTATCATAAAGTGCAAGATTGCAACCCACAGGCTTCCTACTAGAAATATACAAAAGGGTTAGTAGGCATAAAATCCGGTTCTGGAACCAAAAGAGTTAAAGTCAAAAACACACACACAAATAATCAGTGCACATAAATAGAACAGAATGTTTACCACTTCTTTTCAATAACATATCTACTCCTTATTCATCATTGAACATAGGATCTAGATCAAAAATATGATCTAACAAAACAAATCTCAATCACCAGCCATCAATAATACTCACTAGTTGGGCTATTAGGACTGGCTGGGAGAGAGGTTGAGTCTGCAATGTTGCTCCAGCCAGGTTTCAGCGTCTTGTGAGAAAGAATGTGTAGGCTAACTTTCCTCACTACTCAAATTTCCCCCTCCCATTTTCAAACAATGAGAGCCTGTCATTGGTTTATAGCAGTCGACCAGTCACAAGATGATGTCATAGTATTATAGTAGTACAGAACGATCACGAGCCGGTTACATCATTATCACATGCCGACATTCCTGGATTGGGAATGGAAGAGTCGTCTTCAAAGGGCGCCGACTGTGGATGTCACTTCCTCATGATGGGAAGGGAGATCGGGCTTCAAAGAGATAAATGCCTTAATCGGCGTCGGTTTGATGTTGACTGGTAATTAAAGTGGCAGCTCGAGAAAAGAAGGGGGGGGGGGGGGGGTGTAGATAAAGAAAGAGGGGTCGTGCGTGATACATTGTCACACTCCCTTATAAGACCCCTCCCTTATGAGACCTCATTCTGAATGATTTTTGAAGGTCTTATAAGGGAGGTTCCACTGTGCTTAACCGGAAGAAGGAAGAAGAAGGAACATCCTAGAAGAAATTGTGCGTGAATCTTTGTCTATCTGGCAGGTACGTCTTATCTTGTTTGTTTAAAAATGTTAAAAGTTACTTACTAACTTAGTTCCCTGCTAAATTTGTTCGTTTGTGGGGTTTTGTTTATTAAAAGATCCTGCCATAAATCTGTACTCCAGTATCAAACGTCCTGAAGTCGTGCATATGTCTTTGTGTGTTTGTCAGGCAAATCTGTGTTTGTTTATTATTCTTGCTTTATATCCAGCAAACAAACAACTGCACGACAAGTGTAAAGTGACGTTATCTTACTCACAAGAGACAAAACAAAACTACTGGATATTTCGGCGAATGCACCTTTATCAACATAGTCAAACAAGAAAACAGCTAGCAAACAACCAAGGTCTCTTGTGGAATAAAAAATAACATCACTTTACACTAACGTCTTGTCGTGTAGTTGTTTGTTTGTTGTATGTTCCAGTCTGTTTCGGTTGTTTTATTCTTGCTTTGTATCACTCGATCAGTCTGTTGTTAGTTCATTTACATGTGTGTATTTGTTGTTTTTGTCTGGTCCGTCCGTCCGGTGTCCGTCCGTCCGTCCGGCGTGCCTCCGTCCGTTCGGCTATTCAGTCTATCATCATCAAATTTGGTATACTAGTTTGCCAAGATGCAAGCTATCCACTGATGTATTTAGTTTTACATTAAGGTCAAGGTCGCGCCAGTTACGGGGTTCAAACCCCGAAACACATAATCGCTAATATCTCGCGAAGTTTTGCATGTATTTTAATGCAGTTTTTTTTCACAACATTTCTTGATGAATGGTCTATAACACAGTTGTCATGAATTTTTCTGTGCGCGCGTGTGCGCATGATCGCGCGCGCTCAAATCACGGGTCCGAACCCCAAGGCTATTATACACTACTCACAAAAAGTTAAGGATCACTATGAGAAAACAGGTGCGCAATAAACTCCGTTCGCTCCTGTTATTTTTTTCTCAGTCAAGCCAAATTGTTATGAATTCTTGTTCAGCTGTAAGTGGGCGATGTTGTGTTAGTGGAAACATTGCACGTGATTCTCTATTACTGAGCTTCGCAGCAAAAGAAAAAGCGGAAACTTGCGAAAAAGGACCTTGTTTTGGATCGTTCTGCATGAACACATTGCACAAGCCAGATGGAAAAACCATTATGCACGTGCAAGCACTGCTGTTTATGTGTGAGATGCTGTCTCTTGCTTGGCTTTATAAGAAGACATACCACCAGTATTAGGCCTGATTTGACAATGCCTCCACGACGAAAATTGAGCGAGTTGGATAGGGGACGAGCTGTTGCATGGTTCCAAGATGGTGTTCCCAAGCGAGAAGTGGCCAGGCGACTTCAGGTGTCCATCTCGGTCATTGTCAGACTGATTCAACGCTTCACAGCCACTGGGAGGGTCCATGAAAGACGCAGATCTGGTCGACCGAAGAAGACAACTCCACGTGAAGATCGTCTCATTGAACGACAAGCCCTGCAGACAAGAACAGCCTCTTCCAGCATCATTCGAAGGCAGCTGAGGGTGGCTACTAACATCAACATCAGCCAGCAGACCATACGGAACCGCCTTCATGGGTTTAACCTCCGTTCTCGTCGCCCAGCTGTACGGCCACGCTTAACTCCAGCCCATAGGGCAGCACGCCGCGCCTTCTGCAGACGTCACGTGAGGTGGACACGTCAGCAATGGTCCCAGGTCCTGTTCAGTGATGAATCACGCTTCACCCTGAACCACAACGACGGCCGACTGAGGGTCTGGAGGCGCCCAGGGGAACGCTTTATTGACGCCACTGTCCAAGAAAAGGTGGCCTTTGGTGGAGGTTCTGTAATGGTCTGGGGGGCCTTCAGCCTTCACCACAGAACACCCTTGTATCATGTACAGGGTAACCTGACTGGCCTCCGATACCGGGATGAGATCCTTCGACCGCTGGCTGTGCCTACACTGCAGCAGATGGGACCGCCGGCTGTCTACCAGGATGACAACGCTCGCCCCCACAGGGCAAGGGTGGTCAACGACTTCCTGCAGCAGTCTGGAGTCAACAGAATGGAGTGGCCAGCATGCAGTCCCGATCTCAACCCGATTGAGAACCTCTGGGATGAGCTGGATCGCAAAGTGAGGAGCAACCACCCCCCTCCCAGGGATGCCCAGCACCTCTACCAGATGCTGCAGGCTGAGTGGCAGGCGCTTCCACAGAGGATCTTCACCACCCTGGTCAACTCCATGAGGACTCGCTGCGTCGAGTGCCAGAACAGCCATGGCGGATACACGCATTACTGAACTTTTGGGAGCATCAGAATGCCCTGTCTTGTGATTTCAATGACTTTGGGAAATCAAATTTCGATACGTACCCACTTTGATCAAATGTACAGACCAAACGAGTGCTCGAAATTGAAGGCAATTGTGTATCGTTATCACTAAAGCATTGAATTAAATGTTGGCCAAAATTCAACGCATTGGCTTTCTTATTTGGAAAGTTATGAATTAGTTTGCAAGTGATCCTTAACTTTTTGTGGATAGCTTATAAAAAAAAACTATTCAGTTACGTGCTGTTTTGATGCCTTTTTATGTAGTTACGTGCTGTTTTGATGCGTTTTTATGTATGTGTACAGCCGATACATTCCGATTTCGGAGTAGCTCGGCGATGCTGCGAGGGGACTTTGCAGCCGCTCGGCGTTGCACTTGTTGTAGTTGTCGCTGTTTGTGAAATTTTGTCGTGGTCTAAAAGATCGTGCCTGAAATCTGGATCCTCACAATCATTAAACAGTCCAAAATTTGTCGTGAAACTTAGTGTCTTTATTTAGGAAACCATTGCCAGTTAGTTTAATACTTTCACTGTCTGCTAGTTTGATGTGGAGGGGGGGGGGGGGGGGGGGGGTGGTGGTGGTGGTGTGTGTGTGTGTGTGTGTGTGTGTGTGTGTGTGTGTGTGTGTGTGTGTGTGTTGTGTGTGTGTGTGTGTGTGTGTGTGAATGTACATGCGTGTGCACACCTGTCTGTTTATATGTCTGTTTGTATGTTTTCATGTTTATTGAAAGGTAGCATTTCGCATTCAAAACTCCTATGCGGGCAATTTTTTTTTGGTGTGTGTGTGTGTGTGTGCGTGCGTGCGCGCGCGTGTGTGTGTGTGTGCGCGCGTGTGCGTGTGGGTCTGTCTGTTTGTCTGTCTGTATGCATGTTCATTCACAAGTCGCTGCTCGTTCACAACACCCCTGTGCTGGCATATGTGTGTGTGTGTGTGTGTGTGTGTGTGTGTGTGTGTGTGTGTGTGTGTGTGTGTGTGTGTGTGTGTGTCAAGTCAAGTCAAGTCAAGTCAAAATGATCTTTATTGACTTGACTTGACACACACACACACACACACACACACACACACACACACACACACACACACACACACACACACACATATATATATATATATATATATGCCAGCACAGGGGTGTGTATGTGTGTGTGTGTGTGTGTGTGTGTGTGTGTGTGTGACTGTGTGTTTGCAGGCGTGCGTCACATGCGTGTCTGTCTGTCTGTTCATTCACAGGTGGCTCCTCGCACTCAGCACCCCGTCTTCGCCAAGGCTGCCCACTATTTCGGTCTGACCGTCAGACACGTGCCAGTGGCCTCGGACTACTCGGCTGACCCCAGGGAAATAGAGAAGGTGAGAAATATTATGTGTTACGACCAATCTATGAAATTGTCTTTTACATGGCTATTATGTGTTATGCCCAATCCGTGAAATTGTCTATTTCAAATGGCTATTATGCTATTCCCAATCTGTGAAATTGCCTTTTTTTTTACATGGCTAATATGTTATTCCCAATCTGTGAAATCGTCTTTTTATTTTACATGGCTAATATGTTATTCCCAATCTGTGAAATCGTCTTTTTTTTTTACATGGCTAATATGTTATTCCCAATCTGTGAAATCGTCTTTTTATTTTACATGGCTATTATATGTTATTCCCAATCTGTGAAATTGTCTATTTCAAATGGCTAATATGTTATTCCCAATCTGTGAAATTGCCTTTTTTTTTACATGGCTAATATGTTATTCCCAATCTGTGAAATTGCCTTTTTTTTTTACATGGCTATTATGTGTTACGCCCAATCCGTGAAATTGTCTATTTCACGTGGTTATTATGTGTTACGCCCAATCTGTAAAGTTGTCTATTTTACATGGTTATTATGTGTTACGCCCAATCCGTGAAATTGTCTCTTTCACATGACTATTATGTGTTATGCCCAATCTGTGAAACTGCCTTTTTTACGTGGCTATTATGTGTTATGCCTTTTTCACATGGCTAATATGTTATTCCCCCAATCCGTGAAATTGCCTTTTTTACATGGCTATTATGTGTTTCCCCCAATCCGTTAAATTGCCTTTTTTACATGGCTATTATGTGTTACGCCCAATCTGTAAAGTTGTCTATTTTACATGGTTATTATGTGTTACGCCCAATCCGTGAAATTGTCTCTTTCACATTGCTATTATGTGTTACGCCCAATCCGTGAAATTGTCTATTTCACGTGGTTATTATGTGTTACGCCCAATCTGTAAAGTTGTCTATTTTACATGGTTATTATGTGTTACGCCCAATCCGTGAAATTGTCTCTTTCACATTGCTATTATGTGTTATGCCCAATCCGTTAAATTGCCTCTTTTACATGGCTATTATGTGTTACGCCCAATCTGTAAAGTTGTCTATTTTACATGGTTATTATGTGTTACGCCCAATCCGTGAAATTGTCTCTTTCATATTGCTATTATGTGTTATGCCCAATCTGTGAAATTGTCTATTTCACGTGGCTATTATGTGTTACGCCCAATCTTTGAAACTGTCTATTTCACGTGGCTATTATGTGTTACGCCCAATCCGTGAAATTGTCAATCCATTAAAATGCCTCTTTTTTTTTCACATGGCTATTATGTGTTACGCCCAATCCGTGAAATTGTCTTTTTCACATGGCTATTCTGTGTTACGCCCAATCCGTGAAATTGCCCTTTTCACATGGTTGTTATGTGTTACACCCAGTCCGTGAAATTGCCCTTTTCACATGGCTATTCTGTGTTACGCCTAATCCGTGAAATTGCCTTTTTCACATGGTTGTTATGTGTTACACCCAGTCCGTGAAATTGCCCTTTTCACATGGCTATTCTGTGTTACGCCTAATCCGTGAAATTGCCTTTTTCACATGGTTGTTATGTGTTACGCCCAATCCGTGAAATTGCCTTTTTCACATGGCTATTATGTCATACACCCAATCTATGAAATTGCCTTTTTCACATGACTATTATGTGTTACGCCCAATCCGTGAAATTGCCCTTTTCACATGGCTATTCTGTGTTACGCCTAATCCGTGAAATTGCCTTTTTCACATGGTTGTTATGTGTTACGCCCAATCCGTGAAATTGCCTTTTTCACATGGCTATTATGTCATACACCCAATCTATGAAATTGCCTTTTTCACATGACTATTATGTGTTATGCCCAATCCGTGAAAATGCCTTTTTCACGAAATGGACAAAATGGTTTGCTCCATTCGTGGAATGCCCAGTGTTCGTTACAATGTTCATTTCCCTATGACACAGGTATTGATTAAGGTTGATTCAACAGAACCAAATATTCATAATGTGTACATTCACCCGCCATACTACCCCCTCTTCCCACCCCCACCCACTCCTCAGCAACCCTACTAAATGCAACTCTGGAGGACGACGACGATGATGATGATGATGACGACGACGTTATTGTTGTTGTTGTTGTTGATAATGATGATGATGATGATGTTATGATGATGATGATGATGATGACAATGATGACGACGATGGTGATGATGATGGTGCTGATGACGACGATGATGATGGTGGTGGTGATGTTATAAAGGCGATCGGCCCCAGCACCATACTTCTGGCCTGTTCGGCCCCTCAGTTCTGTCATGGCATTGTGCACCATTCTGATGATGGTGATGATGATGATGATGAAGA
>CM065711.1:14475380-14477880 GCA_017654935.2 Phymorhynchus buccinoides
TCACGTGTCACATTCCCTCTTATGCTAGGAAGATTTTTTAACACTTTCACCGCCAGCCATTTTTCAGAGAGAAAAAACTCCCATTAAACTTACCTGGGTAGAGAGAAAAAATCTGTAATATTGGGGATTCCTCTGTGACATGTTTAAAGTAAGGCCTATCCTTACCTCCCCAAATTAACAGAAAAAAGGGTCTTTGGATAACAGACCTTGATTTGATGCTTTTCAGTGACATGGGTGTTAAGTCATTGTCGTGCATAAATGCGACATCGGCGGTGAAAGGGTTAAGATTTCTTACCAGCCATAAGAGGGAAAATGCGTGAAAACCGTGATTTTGACACGTGACGTGGTGGGTCTTTGAGATAATTGTAAGACAGACAGACAGACACACACACAGATGAGATACACAGACCCGTCACAACATCCGTCCTCTTACCGGATAATTACTGTGTAGATATGTGATGGCGATGACTAGGATGATGATGATGATAATGATGATGATGATGATGATGATGGTGATGATGTCGACAATGACACAGACAATAATGATGACGACGACGACAGTAATCTGTGTTTGTTTTTTTGGGGGGTTTTGTGGGGTTTTTTGTCGTCGGTTTTTAACCCGTGAGTGCGGTGGATACGAGTATGTCTTAATTTGCTTTTATGAGCGTGTTTCTCTATTTTTGAATGTTTGTTAACCTTGTGTGTACCTATATGTATACTTTACTTTTGCGGTCATTCTGAATGTGTAACTTGTTTATGTAAATTGAAAATTGATTTTTTTTTTTTTAAATGTAATCTGATTGAAAATTGTTATTTTTATTATGTATATGTATTTTATTTATATTTAGTTTAATATGTACATATTTCTTTGTGTGCGCATGTGTATGTGTGTGTGTGTGTGTGTGTGTGTGTGTGTGTGTAAGAATGTGAAGGATAGTGTGGAGGTATGTAAGCGGTTGTTTTTAATATGAATAATTTTAGGGCAATTGTAAAGCGCTTAGAGCTTAAAGGTGAAGCGCTATATAAATTTTCTTAAATCATAAATAATAATAATGAGTCTAACGATGAGGATGTGGTTACTTCAGGGTTGAAAAGCTGGGCTACCCGGTTCCCAAATGGGACTTCAGGTGCCCAGGGGTTACCTCTATCTCTGCCGACCTTCACAAATACGGGTACTGTGTCAAGGTAAGAGGTACCCGCAATTTTGGATACCCGCAAATTTGAAATACCCGCAATTTGGATGTCCGCAATTTGAATACCCGCAATTTGGATGCCTGCTGTTTGAATGCCCACAATTTGGGGTATACAAATTCCCACAATTTGGATATTTACTATTCGGATGCTGCAGTTAAGATACCCACAGTTTTTGCAGGGTATAGGTCAAGATGTGCCACCCCCACCCCCACCCCCTCTACATTTCTCCGTTTTTGCCTTTCTTACCAAACATGAAGCTGTATTGTATGAACATTTTCAGCTAATTATCTTTGTTCAATGATTAATTGCAGTCATGATAAAGGCTGTTATCTAATAGGACCCCCCCCCATACCCCCCCCCCCCCCCCCCCCCCCCATGTAGTGCAGTACACCGCGGCATTTGTCATAGTCGTGGTTCATTGCGTTTTCCCGTCTTATAGGGTGGGGGGGGAGGAGGGGTAGGGGTAGGGTTAGGGTTAGTATTCCCAAAAAATAATTAGCTGAAGAGGTTAATAAAATACAGCTTTATGTTTGGTAAGAAAGGCAAAAACGGAAAAATGGAATTAACCGAGAAATGCAGGGGGGGGGGCACATCTTTACCTTTGCCCACAATTTGGATACCCGGTATCCACAATTCGGATACCCACAATTTGGTTATCAACAATTTGGATATTTGCCATTCATATAGCCACAATTAGGATAGCCAGCATTAGAATACTCACTTTTTGGATACCCACAATTAGGATGCCCACAATTAGGATACCCACAATTAGGATACCCACAATTAGGATGCCCACAATTAGGATGCCCACAATTAGGATGCCCACAATTAGGATGCCCACAATTAGGATACCCACAATTAGGATACCCACAATTAGGATACCCACAATTAGGATGCCCACAATTAGGATACCAGCGATTTGGATACCCACAATTAGGATACCCACAATTAGGATACCCACAATTAGGATACCCACAATTAGGATACCAACAATTTGGATGCCCACAATTAGGATGCTCACAATTAGGATGCTCACAATTAGGATGCCCACAATTGGGATACCCACAATTAGGATACCCACAATTAGGATACCCACAATTAGGATGCCCACAATTAGGATACCCACAATTAGGATGCCCACAATTAGGATGCCAGCGATTTGGATGCTCACAATTAGGATACCCACAATTAGGATGCCCACAATTAGGATCCTCACAATTAGGATACCAGCGATTTGGATGCTCACAATTAGGATACTCACAATTAGGATACCCACAATTAGGATACCCACAATTAGGATACCCAC
>CM065711.1:14482880-14487880 GCA_017654935.2 Phymorhynchus buccinoides
AACCCAATATCAACTAAAAAGTTGTCATTTGGGACAAAATGTACCCACCCACCCCCCTTAATTCCTTCCTCATCAGTCACACAAAAATCGCATGCAAATTATTATTTTTAAAGGCGGCGCGCCTCTGGCTGCGACGCGCTCTCCTGGTGGAAGCAACCCGTATTTCACACACACAGAGAAAAATAGAGATTTAACGCCTTCTGGACCAAAAGGCCATTTGAAATTATATAGACTAGCCAACGCCGAGTACCAGTAATGCCCAATACTGGTAACGCCAAGTACTGGTAATGCTGAGTACTGGTTTTGCTGGGTCAGCTAAATATGATATTATTACTTTTTGTTTGTTTCTATGTTTTTATATCTTGTTTTTATCCCCCCCCCCCCCCCCGCCCCCCCACCTGCCCCCCAAATAGGTGGAAGGCAATAGCCGTGAGAGACAGAGAGACATAGACAGAGAGCAAAGAGGTCAACTGCTGTTCCGGTTGGATGAATGAAAATTTGTTTAACGTCCTCCGCCCCGGAGCAGGCACAGAGAGAGAGAGAGAGACAGAGAGAGAGAGAGAGAGAGAGAGAGAGAGAGAGAGAGAGAGAGAGAGAGAGAGAGAGAGAGAGAGACATACAGAAGACAGAGAGACAGACAGACAAAGACAGAGACAGACAGACAGACAGACAGACAGAGAGAGACAGACAGACAGCGAGACATAGGCCCTACAGACAAAGACACAGAGAGAGAGGGGGGGGGGGAGACAGAGTCAGAAAGTGAGAGAGACACAGACAGACAAACATACACACACAGAGAGACAGACAGAAAAAGACAGAGACAGAGAGACATACAGACTCCCCACTGCCTCCACTCCCACCCCAACCCAACCAACCCCCCCCCCCCCCCCCGTCTGTCGGCAGATTGAACCGTCTGCTTTGAACAATCTTGTGACTAGTAAACTGGGCTATGAATAATTAGTGACGAGTGGGTCACTCGGTCACAAAAAAATTATGGTGCCAGAGAAAAAGAAGATTTTTTAGTCGGAATACAGGTGTTTTTAATTTATAAAGATTTTGAAAGAATTTTGAAGTACAGACGAATTTCACAGAGACGTCTCTGTGACTATAATTTACCAAATACCAAAATGGATCTGTGGTCACGCCTCGTGTGGGACTCTCACGTCTGGCTGGCTGGCTGTTTTTTCTCGGACAAACATCATTTAAAGGGATCATTGTACACCCCAATAATCCAGCCTAATTTTATGCTCTCCCTTATTCCTTCTTTCACCACCACCACCCCAACCTCAACCACCCCCTTTTCCCACTTTATCTGTCTTGGGTACATTGTTGATGTAGGCTACAGTTATTGCGCTTGTTAATTGTGTCCCTTTTGATAATAGATCATTATTTTCCTTTAAATGTTTTGTGTTGTTCTTGTTATTTGACCAAGACTCTCTTTCATATGTTTAATATTATTGTTGTTATTCGTCTTTCTTAAGCCTCAGGGCTGTGTGTAAAAAAAGGCGCACGCTGTATGCTAATCAAAATGTCTGTTGTTCGTTCGTTCATTCGTTCTCTCTCTCTCTCTCTCTCTCTCTCTCTCTCTCTCTCTCTCTCTCTCTCTCTCTCTCTCTCTCTCTCTCTCTCTCTCTCTCTCTCTCTCTCTCTCTCTCTCTCTCTCTCTCTCTCTCTCTCTCTCTCTCTTAGATAATGATGACAACAACAGTGGCGGCGACGACGACAACGATGATGATGATGATGGTGGTGACTAGTAGTAGCAGTAGCATATATTAGTAGTATCATCTTCATCATTACTGTGATCACTAGGGAGCCAGTGCTATCGTGTACAAGAACAGCGAACTACGTAAATACCAGATCTACACGTACGCGGAATGGCCCGGCGGACTGTACGGGTCTCCTTCCATGGCTGGAACCAGACCAGGTGGGTGGGTCTTTAATTATTAAACACTATGCCAGTCTTTAATAAAACAGTGTATGGCTGGGTCTTTAATATAACAGTTTACCCGTGGATCGTTAATCAGTGGGTGTTTAATAAAGAAAACAGACCAGGTGGGTCTTTAATAAACTGTATGTCAGTCTTTAATGAAACAGTGTACCGGGTGGGTCTGTAATATAACAGTTTACCCGTGGATCTTTAATCAGTGGGTGTTTAATAACGGAAACAGACCAGGTGGGTCTTTAATAAGCTGTATGCCGGTCTTTAATAAACAGTGTACCGGGTGGGTCTTTAATTTAAGTTTACCCGTGGATCTTTAATCAGTGGGTGTTTAATAAAGGAAACCGACCAGGTGGGTCTTTAATAAACTGTATGCCAGTCTTTAATAAACATTGTACCGGTGGACTTTAATATACAGTTTACCCGTGGATCTTTAATCAGTGGGTGTTTAATAAAGGAAACCGACCAGGTGGGTCTTTAATAAACAGTATGCCAGCCTTTAATAAACAGTGTACTGGGTGGGTCTTTAATATGCAGTTTACCCGTGGATCTTTAAACAATGGGTGTTTAATAAAGGAAACAGACCAGGTGGGTCTTTAATAAAGGGAACCAGACCTTGTGGGTCTTTTAGTCCTCTAGCTTCTCCGTTCTCTGCACTGGCTACCTGTCGCAGACAGAATTGAATATAAACTAAACACCCTTTGCTATAAATCTATCCATCAAGCTGCTCCCTCTTAACCTCTGCAACAATTATTTCCATCTATACGTCAGCTCGCACACTTCGTTCTTCTTCTTCTTCTTTGTTCGCTCTGAAAGATTCCTGTCATATGAGCGTATATGCGTCATGCTGCCGTTATGCCCAGCATGTCCGACTTCGGCTGAAGAAATCTTTGTAATAATGTATATAGAAAAAAAGGCAGGAGAATGGACCAGTGAGATAGAAAGATAGCAGATGACAGTAAGCAAAGGGAAAGGGCAGAGTCAAAGAGAGTGACAGATTAGAGGAAGTTACAAGCACAGAACTTCCAGAAAGTGGGGGAACTATTTGTATGAAAGACCCCCCGGTAGCCCCACGGGGAGAGACTCGTGGAGGGGCGGGGTCAGTCGTCCAGCTCCTCGTATGGAGGCACGAGGCATCCACCCACTACCCCAGCACACTTCGTTCAGTTTCTGATCCTCTTTCTCGCCAGATCCCTAGGTATAAGCTTTCAACTGTTGGTCAGTTCTCTTGTGATGTTTCAGGACCGACCTCCTGGAACAAACTTCATCTCTCCTTCCGTCAGCGACCGACCCTCTCTGCCTTCAAATCACATCTCAAAACCCACCTGTTTCGCCGTCAATGAAACTCGCTCCCTCTTTCCCCCCTCTCTCTTGCTTTCGGGTCTATTTATGTTGTATACTGTTCATGTTAAGTGTGTGTGTGTGTGTGTGTGTGTGTGTGTGTGTGTGTGTGTGTGTGTGTGCGTGCGTGTGCGTGCGTGCGTGCGTGCGTGCGTGCGTGCGTGCGTGCGTGCGCGCGCATTTCAATTTGATTTTGATCAAGATTTAGAGCAGTCATAAATTAGCTTACTCTATGTTGTTTTTAAATATAAGCAGTATGATCATGATGACGACGACGACGACGACGATGTTGATAATGATGACGACGACGATGCTGATGCACCTGATGACGGTGATGATGGCGACGACGACGATGATAATGATGACGATGACGATGATTATAGCGACATCGATGACGACATTGACGATGATGATGATGGGTTCTTGGAAAATAAAATTGATGATGACGGTGATGATGATGATGATGACGACGTTGACGATGTCGATGATGACGATGATGATGACAATCCAGGGGCCAACACAGCAGCAGCATATGGGCCTCCTTACAGTCTGTAGGAGAAGACGGGTTCTTGGAATATATAATTGACGATGTCGATGATGATGATGATGACGACGTTGACGATGTCGATGATGACGATGATGATGATGATGACGATGTCGATGATGACGATGATGATGACAATCCAGGGGCCAACATAGCCGCGGCATGGGCCTCCCTGCAGTCTCTAGGAGAAGACGGGTTCTTGGAAAAGGCCAGAGAACTGATGGACCTCACCACCAGCCTCAAACAAGGCATCTACGGCATCGATGTCAGCAGGGGAAGCCTGTCTGTCTTTCTTTCTTTCTTTCCTTTCTTTCTTTCTGTCTCTGTCGCACAGAAAGAACAAGGGCATCGCCGAGCGGCAGCAACGCATTGTAAGTGCATCGCCGAGCGGCAGCAAGGCATTGTGACAATGCAAACCCGGCCAGAGTTATGTCCTCTCCCCCCCCCCCCCCCCCCCCCCCAATAAACACACCACTTTCCACCCTTACAGAACGCATAAAATACATAGCCCAAAATTTGAAGCGATTCTGTTCACTAGTTCACGAGATACAGCTGAACTTTTATACAAACTTCCTTGCACCATGGTACACCACCACATAAAATTTGAAGCGATTCTGTTCACTAGTTCACGAAATAAAGCTGGGGGGAAATTACATAGCCCAAAGAAGGAAATTTCGGTTTTCATGGTCAAACTTCAAGGTCAAGGTCAGCACGGTGTTGATTAACGACAGGAAGCTTCCTTTTCAAGCTGTCTACCCCTCTGCCAATTTTAATCAAAGTCCAAACAGTAGTTTTTAAGATAATCGATACACAGACACACACACACACGCACACGCACGCACGCACACACACACACACGCACACACACACACACACACACACCCCACAATCGCAAAACCCCGGCACCTTGCCGGGTAATGATGGCAGAGTGATTAAGACGTTCGTTCGGCTTACCGATTTCAATGCGTGGTCGCAGCGTGAGTGACCCGGGTTCGAACCCGGCCCCCCGGCGTCCTCGCCAGCCCTTTCTTTCTGGTTCCAGACCAGGAAGACCCGTGCGCTTTACAGCTCGTAAAAATCCCCTGGCAGTTAAATGTTGGTAAGAGCAGGGAGAAATCCCGCTGCCTGGTATGACCAAATTGATAGCTAGGTTTCCCAAGTCTGCCCCCAGCCCCT
>CM065711.1:14492880-14535380 GCA_017654935.2 Phymorhynchus buccinoides
GCCTACATGAATGTTCTCCATGCATGAATGTGTGTCTGTATGTGTGTCTGCATGAATGTGTGCGTGTCTGCATGAATGTGTGTACGTGTGTGTCTGCATGAACGTGTGTGTGCGTGTAGGCGTAGGCCTACACGTTATCTCCATCTGTCTGTATGTCTCTCTCTCTCCCTCTAACTCCCTCCCCGTCTCTCTCTCCCTTTCTCTCCCTCCCTCTCTCTCTCTCTCCCCCTCTCTCTCTCTCTCTCCCTCCCTCTCTCTCTTTGACGGCAGAGTAACCCAGGCCTGAAGAAGAAAGGCACCGCGGGCATCTACGGCATGATGGCCGCCATACCAGACAAAGGCATCATCAACGACTTCGTCACCGAGTTCTTCAGCGAAGTGTATACCCTCAAATAGTTCACCGCTAACATGGGTGCTTCTCTTTAAGCTTTATGCCTGAATTCAGTGGGGGGTTTTCGGGGGTTTTCCCCTTTCAGTAGCCTCTGTCTGAATTTCGTTGTTTTTTTTGCTTGTTTTGGGCTCACTCGTGTTAACGAAGTCAACACGAAGTGAGTCTATAGTATGATAGTTGTTCGGTTGTGTGTCTGTGTGTATGTGTCAAGTCAAGTCAAAATGTTATTTCCAGATGGAACATTGAATAAGCAAATAATATACTTTTTTCATGAAGCCATCCGTAAAAAAATAAAATTAAAAAAAAACAACCAAGTAACTAAAGATTCCAAAGTGGTAAACAATAAAGAAATACGAATACGAATAATACGAATACGAATACGAATGTTTTTTAATGAGGGTAAACAGATAAGCTTTCGCTTCTTTACACCATGCCCTCAAGGAGGAAAAAAACAAACCATGACTATCAAATAACAAGAAAACAAGAAGCAATGCAAATAAGCAAAAATGGGGAAAAACACATTAAATTTTCAAGATCAAGCAAAAATACGAACATCATTTAACAAAATTCAAATATCATAGACCACACACACATACATACACCACAGCTGTTCCACCCCATACAAAATCAAGCTATTTAGTTGAAAGACTGAATTTAGAAATCTTAGATAAAAACTGCACCAAGCTTTTGCTTGCAAAAATATTTGGGCTGTGTGTTCTTCATTGTATTCTTAATATATTTCTTCCATCAGATTTATGGTAAAAACATTTTGTTGAGCATCATACAACATATTTAGTAGAAAAAATAATACACACAAACATAAATAAAATTGCCCATGAGTGAACATCTAGCAATATCCACTGAATATAAGTAATTTAGTCACATACTACAACATATTCGTGATTGTAATTTATGAAAAGCAACTTATGGTAAACTAAAGTTGGCTTGAAACAACTTCTGAAAATATAGATAAACTAAATGTTCCTCCCGAAACAGCTGTGACACACACACATACACACACACACACACACACACACACAAGAAAGGGGAAATGAGGGGAACATAAACAAAGAAACAAACAAGTTACAAACACAGGGAAGAGGGTGGGGAGTGGGCGTATGTGTGTATGTGTGTGTTGCGTCCGTGGTCTAATCTCCAAACTTTAACGTTGGCATTTTTTCAGGAAATAGAAGGCGTACATTGTTCAAACTTTGCACATACATATAGATGTCTATGCAAGCTTTCAAACAATAATGATTTGAATAATTAAATACTTAAAACAACACTGTAAACAGATAACAAACAGATAACATTTTAGATTAGTGGGTTAGAGAGTATTCAACAGGCAACATGAGTTAAGAAATTCATCAACACTGAAAGACCCTCAAATAAAGGATTAAACTTCATATTAGCATGGGTGCAACCACACAAAATTTAAAAAAACTTAACCCTTTCACCGCCAAAGTCGCATTTTAGCACCACAGTGATTTAACACCTATGTCACTAAAAGGCATCAAATTGGGGTCTATTATCCAAAGACCCTATTGTTTTAGTTTTGGGAAGTAAGGATAGACCTTATTTTATATCTGTCACAGAAGAATCCCCAATACTGCAGATGGATTTTGTTCTCTACCCAGGTAAATGTAATGGGAAATTTTGGCTGAAATTTGGCTGGCGGTGAAAGGGTTAAAGGCCGGGGTCCAGGGGTAATGTCCCCCTGCAGCTGAAACAAAAATTGATTAATGAATGTATTTTTAGTATGCTTTTTCCACAATTTACACAAATGTTTAGTTTAAAGTGTTTGAAAAATACAATAGACACACAGAGATCTTGTTGGACAAATCCTAAAAGAAGGAACTACCTATTCTGGTAAAAATCAAAAACAGGAAATCCTTGACACACAGCGATGGCTTGGAGTCAATCTCGGTTAACTATTTTTAGATAGTCCATTGACGTATTATTGAAACCTAATTACCAATAAACCCTAATAACTTGTATCCCCCACCCTATAAGACTGCAAGAACCACAATATACAAAAGGGGGTGTACTGCAGTACATTTTTATATTTAGGGTTAGGGTTAGGGTTTTTATACAAGTTATTAGTTTTCGTTCCTAAAATAAGTTCAATAAGAAAGTCAATGGACTATAGAATTAAAAGATATGCAGTTTTGACTCCAAGCCATCTTGTATACCCAGGAATCCTTGTATACCAGGTAGAGTTGATGAACCGGTTAAAAAATCTGAACCGGTTTGTAAACCGGTTTTCCCTCTTCGAACCGGTGTTGTCGAACCGGTTTTTGTAACCAGTACTCGCATCACTAGTTTCACCTATGCAAACACACATATTTATTTGTCAGAATATTCACACACACACGCACGCACGCACACGCGCACACATACACACACACAATAAAGAAACTTATGACTTATGACACACACACACTCAACTTGATCAACACTCAGTCAATACAAAGTCAAAGCCATACACCACCACAAACTAGAAACAGCTACTCTTGGTTTACAAACACCCAATCTGCGCTGAGAATTAGTATTGTTTTTCGAAAAGAATGCGTTATTCTAAGAAAAAAACTTACTTTCAGTGTGCAGTTAAAAAAACGGTTCAGAGCAACTCGAACCGGTTTTTCGAACCGAGAAAGTTTAGCACCGGTTTTTCGGTTCAAACCGGTTTTTTTCCCCCACCTCTATTAGGGAGTACAGTGTTCCCCTTGCGTTTTGTGTTGAGTTTATAATGTTTATAACTACAAGTACCCCTTAGATTATACCATAACCCGATGAATGGGCTGTAGGCAATAGGGCATTTGCCACGTGAGGACGACCTTGAAATCCACTGAGTTGAATTTAGAGAGTTGAATTAGAAAGGTCGGCGTAACTCGGGCAGAACGAGCGCGGGCAGATTAGTAGTCTAGTATAGAGAACGAACACTCGTGGCAAAAGCCCTATTTAAAAATCCTGCAATTCAGGAGCACACACAACCTTCACACACATACGCACGCGCATATACACCAAACCTTTACACACACACACACACATTGTGAAAAACCTGTTTATTCTCTGCAGCTTCTCACAGGAAGAGACATATACAATACGATTTGCGCAGACATGAAATGAAATGATGGGTACCGTTACACAAAAGGGCCATGGCATTTAATTTAATTTAATTCAATTTTGCAACATCTAAATGAAATGATCTTTCATATCACAAACACACATACACACACACACACACATGCGTGCACAGAGCAAAAATGGTTAAATTAAAAACGCTCAAAAAAGAAAAGAGCACAGAAGTAAAAGGGAAAAAAATGATAAAGCTATTTGTACTGTTTTCCCCTGTCTTAACCCCTTGACTGCCAGAGAAAGTTAAAGACAAAATGATTGGGCAGATCATGCCATCAAAAAGACTACTGATAGAGCCAATGTGGCAAAACGGTCTGGGGATATTACTCTCTTGGCTGTTTTAGAGCGAAAACCAGCATATCAGAGTTATTCCTCTTCATCTGATGACGTCATCAGTGATGTCAGCAAGTCAGTACGTGATATGTTGGTGGCAGTCAAGGGGTTAATCTTATACGGAAAAAAGAGATTCCCTTTTTAAGGGTGGAGCTTTTCAGGCTGTTTCTTTTTTTAAACATAGGTGAAAACGGAGTAAAAAGCCCATGGGCGGGTAAGAAGCCCATGTCAATTATCTCATGAAATGAAGCAAATTTCAGTCACATTTTGCCCATGAGACGAGTGTTAATGTTTAGCATTCGTCTCATGGGCAAATTTGACTGAAATTTTCTTTATTTCAAGATAATTGGCATGGGCATGGGCTTCTTACGGGCTTCACCTATTCATAATTTTCTACAACAAACTCAATGCTTAACCACTGATTTAAATGATAAAATTTGTTGATAATTAGTCCGCTTAATCCCCTTCCTTGCGAGGGTGAAACAATTTTAGAAAAATAAACCTTAAGTTGGCCCCAAAAATCATAATATAGAAAAGAGGTCTACAGTAATTTCAAGCTTTAATATACTGCACTTTGACCCTTAAGTTGGCCCCCAAAATCATAATATAGAAAAGAGGTCTACCATAATTTCAAGCTTTAATATACTGCACTTTGACGTCCTGCGTCTGTTGATAACAATTTATGTACAGTTTTACACCCAAATTAGCAACACAAAAATGTACAGAAGGGTAAGCATCTAAAACGAATAACTTGCTTACAATTATCACAGGTTTCATTTCTCTTATTTAAATTTTTCCCCCTTCTCATTCGAAAAAAAAGAAGTAATCCCAATCCTTAAAGACCCTGCACGTCACGTGTCAAAATCACGTTTCTTCCGTCATAGCTAGTAAGGAATCTTAAAGACCCACCAGCGTGTCACAGTATGCTAGGAAGATTTCTTAAGATTTTTTACCAGCTATAAGAGGGAAAATCGTGATTTTGACACGTGACGTGGTGGGTCTTTAATTAACCCTTTCACCGCCAAAGTCACAATGTGACACGTGAGTGCACAGGGTCTTTAACACCTATTCACCTAAAAGTCGCATTTTAGCACCACAGTGATTTAACACCTATGTCACTAAAAGGCATCAAATTGGGGTCTATTATCCAAAGACCCTATTGTCTTAGTTTTGGGGAAGTAAGGATAGACCTTGTTTTATATAATTTTAGAGCCATTAGTTTTCGCTAAAGGCAAATGTTTTGTGTATCTTCTTCTGAAATTATGACGTCGAAAATGTAAAATGACGTCAAATGACAGACAGTTGTGTTTTTTGGAAGCTTTTCAAGCAAGTGCGTGAAGTTCAACAAGCTTATTTTGATCACAGCGTCTTTATCTTTTGGAATTGCGGTTAATGAAGTAGGTGAGTCGATGCGCCTTGTCTTGTACTATGTATAAGCAAAAAATCTCAAAATCGATAACAATTGAGTTACGTCTGTATTGCACGCGGGCGGCGATATGTAACAGAAGAATCCCCAATACTGCCGATGGATTTTGTTCTCTACCCAGGTAAATTTAATAGCAATTTGTGGCTGAAGAATGGCTGGCGGTGAAAGGGTTCATGCCTAAGGCTGTGTTTCTTGGCTGAAGATGAAACATTTCCCTCAATAGTTTTGAAAACAATCCGAATAAAGCCTACCTCTTCCAAACGACAGGAAGTTGAAGCCGAACGCATGAAAAAGACGCATTGCCATTGGACGTAACTGGCCAACCACAGAGAATCTTACGAAATGGATGCTACAAAATTCTTTCGTCTGTGTGCTGAATGAAGAAAGTCTATCGGCCTAGCTACCGAACTCGTCAATCTGTACGATCTTCTCTTCCTCTATATCTCTTTTTTGAATTTCACAATAAATAAAAAGACAATTACTCCATTTTACTCTGGCAGTGAAGGGGATACTCACACCCATTCGAGTACAGAATACGATCAGCAAAATTATGATAAGTTTTATTATAAATGATGATTAAATAAGGGCCCTCTTTGTAAATGTCCCATTTTTTTGTGTGCTTAGTTTTGAAAATAAAGAGAAATTAGTAACAATACTCTTGCATTTTTGAGTGTTTTTTGTTGTTGGTTCGGTTGTTGTTTTTTTGCACACTCACACACATCCCATCCTCTATCACAATAATATTCAAACCCCCCTTTTTTTTCTCTCGCATAGACAGAATTTCCTTCTTTATAAAAAAAATTACATTAAATATTTGATCCTTGTGAATGTTCACAAAGAGGAGACTTGAGCGTTTGGTAAGAGAAAGTTAAACAGACAGAGACAATGGGAAGAGAGAGAGAGAAAGTAAGAACGAGAGAGAAAGAAAGAACAAGAGAGAAAAGAGAGAGAGACACACAGAGAGAACAAGAACGAGAGAGAGAGAGAGAGAGAGAGAATGGATTCATATTTTCAGTATTCACTAAAAACTAAATTTCCAACATTTCCGGTATAAATCCGAACTGGAAGTGCCCTGGCTAGGAACCTGCAGGTAAATTTGTGTTCACGGAATAGCCAAAACCGGAAGTGACGTCACAAAACTAACATTTGGATATCAAAGCCCTTATGTTGTTGGCCCAGGTCAGAAAGGAGTTTGTTGATTATGTTAAATAGTTTGGAAGTTATTCAAATTTATGTAAATTGCGTTGCGCCACTTTCACTGATTTCCATTGAAGGAACTTTTTTTTATCTTCACCCAATTTCGATGAAATTTGCTGGAAAACAAATCCGGTCTCAAATGAGAGGTGGTCGCTTAACAGAGGGTCGTAAAATAGGGGTTTGTCTGTACTACATTCCTTTGAATATAGCAAATGCTTATATAGGCCCTTGTTATTGTACAAGTGTGTGTGTGTGTGTGTGTGTAAGAAAATCGTTGCTTCTCACATTCTCATAATCCGGCGACACCGGCTCTAGGCAATTTAAAAAGGCAGCGATTTAATGCTCCAAAAAAATAGATGATTTTGACACAAAAACAGATGCTTGTGGCAAAAGAAAAGACCATCTAACCCTAACCACGGAAAGAACCAAGAAATAGAGCAGGAGGGTGTAAATCTACATATTTGCCGAGAAATCGATGTACAAAGCCATGCACTTATACTATTTTTTTGCTGGAACCATTCCTTTTTTTGGTTGATAAATTTTAAGTCATTTAACCCTTTCACCGCCAATGTCGCATTTTTGCACCACAGTGATTGAACACCCATGTTATTAAAAGTCTTGAAATGAGGGTCTGTTATCCAATGATATTGGGTTCTTAATTTTGAGAGGTAAGGATAGGCCTTATTTCAAATATATCACAGAAGAATCCCCAATATTAAAAAACAAAAATCTTTTTTCTGTCCATGTAAGTTTAACTCTCTCTCTTTACTATCAACGACGAAAATGGTGTTTTACGTCCTCTTGGTCTGAATCAGACACATATGGGACATTTGTAAATACAAATATGGTGGGAACAATACTGGAGGCAATGCCCGGAGGCAGTACGAAACCAGTAAAGTCCCGATTTAAAAAAATTAAAACAGATATGTGTAGCGGTAACCACGCCTCGGTTAAACCTCATCGGCTATGGCACCGCTACAAGTATTTGTTGCATTCATTCTCTCTTTACTATCGTACGCTATAGCATACCTGATGTACACAAGCGTTCCATACTAGGCGGGTTTGCATCATTACATACAAAATATTAAAAAAAATAATGCTTAACCGCAGTTTTGAACATTTGCGGTATTGTTTATAATAATAAAAGCTAGCATATGTTATAATTCCAAAGTAAAATTTTTATTATTAGCAGATTTTTTTAAAAAAGCATGACAAAGAAGACGAAGAGAGGGGTAGTGACTCGTTTTCATTCATTGCGGTACTAAAAATAGACGGAAAGTGATTTCATTGGTTGAAAACTATTAAGGGACCGTAGAGGAACACTTCTATACCAGTTTGGGTTGCCAGGCTTCGCGGGGTTGTGAATTGTGAATGGTTTAAACGCTGTGTACGCTATAGCGTACGACAGTATTGAACGGTTGTAAAGGGAAGCAATCGGCCAGTAAAGAATGCGTTAATGGAAAATTTGGGCTAAAAAATGGCTGGCGGTGAAAGGGTTAAAAATCCTGCAATTCAGAACATCCTGAAAGGTGGAGTATCCATGCACCCTGCATCCTCCTTACAGAACAGTTTCAACCTTTTACAGACATAATAACAATAAGAATAATAAATGCTTTGATCCTTTTCAATTCATCATAATAATAATAATAATACTACACAGACTAGCCAAAATAAAGAAGCTTAATTTATTGATACGGCTTAACAACAACAACAAACATTTAGTATCTTCAGAGCTGAACACACCCAACCCCACCCACCCCAAAAAAAGAAACTTAAACTTAACCCTTTCACCGCCAATGTCGCATTTTGGCACCACAATAGTTTAACACCCATGTCAGTAAAAAGCATCAAATCAGGGACTGTTATCTGAAGATCCTATTTTCGTAACTTTGGGAGGTAAGGATAGGCCTAATGTTATACATGTCACAGAGGAATCCGCAATATTGCAGATATATTTTTTTTTTCTACCCAGGCAAGTTAAATGGAATTTTTTGCCTTAAAAAGGGTTAAAAAAAAGAAGAAAAAACCCGTCTTTTTTTATCATTACACTTCCATTTACTACCGACACCACCACTTTTGGTTGTTTTAAACACAAGATTCGGATTCAAATATTTACCCTATGCACATACGCAAATAAATTTCATATACAGTGGAACCTCCCTATACAGACCTTCTCTATTAAGACCCTTCCTCTAAGTTGTGACCCCCCAAAAAATGTTGACCTATTATTCGCCCCCCCCCCCCTTTTTCATATCCAGACAACTGTGTGTTCATCTCCCTATTAAGACCTTCAAAAATCAGCAAACAAAAAAGGTCTTACTAGGAAGGTTCCACTGTATGTATAATAGGACTAATACATATTATTATTATCATTATAACATAAATACATGTACAGCAATGCTTCTTTTTTTTGCCCTTTTAATTGCAAATTGCACCGAAAGACATTGAACACATAAGAGTGAGACAGAGAGAGAGAGAGAGAGAGAAAGAAAGAGAGAGAAAGAGAGACGCAAAACCGACAAAAGAAAACCAAAACTGAGGAAACAGGGGCTATTTAATTAACAGCTATTTACAGCTCAACATACAAACAACAGAAACGAAACCAAACATTGAAAAAAAAAAAGGGGAAAAAAGCGCAAACTAACAAAAACCAATATAAATTTCCTGGCACATCGGCCGAACATTTATTAAGTCCTTTACAGTTTTAGTTTCGTAGCACTTAAAAAACCAGACACCATTTTTTTTTTGGGGGGGGGGGGGGGGGAGCGCAGTATTAAGCTCGCCATAGACTCGATTCATATCACAGTTATTTCCCTTCAGTTTTTCTCCCTTTTTGCTTCCGTCGCGTTCTCCTGTTCTTTGTTCCCTTCTCACGATATCTGTTTCTACGAGAACAGTCACACTCCCACAAACTTGTTCCACTCGCTCATTCATTCCTCGGCAATGGCTATCAAAATCTTGCAGGCGAGAAAGCGACAGCAAGATAAAACGTAAACGAAAAGCGAGATTAAATGTAAAAGAAACGTCCACTCGCTCACACAGTCACTCACTCATTCCTTCCTCACCAATGGCTGTTAAAATCTTGCGGGCGAGCAAGCGACAAAATGCAAACGAAAAGCGAGATAAAACGTAAACGAAACGAATATACAAACACAGAGACGTAGCACGACAAATTAATTATAATAATATCTGACATGGCGGACGTTTTTGTGTAAATCACATGACACATCTTCAAAGAGCGGTGACGAGTTAGTATTTGAGCGATGGACAAGAAAAATATCGAAACCTTCTCTTTCCTTTTTTTTTTTTACACATCTTAGCCATCTCGCAAGGATGACACGCAAATTTGCGAAACGTTCCAGGTTTTCTTAAGCGCTTAGAGCTTAATAAAGGATAAGCGCGATGGAAGATTTCTTAAAAAATAAATATAGCACTCGTTACTTTTCTCCCCCACGAGATGCTTTAAACAACACCACCGATAATCATTTACAGAGAAATAGAGACAGTCCGTGTCCTTTCAACATTTCAGATTCTGCTTTGCGCATTTTGGGGGAAATAATTTTTTTTGTTGGCAAGAACGAAATCTGCCTTAACCTTTTTTTTCGCGTTTTCTTTTCCATTTTTTTTGCTCTCTTTTGTGAGAAAAAATGCCACAAATATTAAAAGCTACACCATCGGGTGATATATATATATATAAAACGATGCAGTGGATGTTTTAGTTCATTTCCTTCCAGACCTGTTTACCCTAATGATGAAAAACCTGGAATTTGCCACACAAAACCCCGGAATTTGAGAGAAAAAAAACCAGAATTCACATCGGTACACGACTCACGATAAAACACCGATTCAACTCGGCGCCATCGCGATCAATTTTCACTTCATTTTCTATTGAAAAGTTCAAAATTCTCACATCATCGTATTTTCCAGTGATAATATAATCTAAATGGACTCATTTCAAGCCCTAATTACAATCTCTACCATTAAAAAACTGCCCGGAAAGCTCTTCGAATCGACAGTAAAAGCCTGGCCGCCATTTGCATTCGGTTTCGGTCAACCCTTGCGTCTTTTCATACGAACGGAAACAAATAATAGATGTTTTTTCGAAATCCCGGAATTTACTATTTTACCCAGAATTTTAGCAAATTTCCGGAATAATTCCGGCAAAACCGGAAGGGTAAACAGGTCTGTCCCTCTCAGTACACCGCTGAGCGCCTCCCCCTTCCTTTCTACTGCAGCCGAAAACAGGCATTTAGCTGATCCGAGGGGTCAGTTGCTACACCTTTAACCCTTTCACCGCCAATGTCGCATTTGCACCACAACGGTTTAACCCTTTCACCGCCAATGTCGCATTCTAGCACCACAATGGCTTAACACCCATGTCACTAAAAGGAATCAAATCAGGGCCTGTTATCCAAAGACCCTATTTTCTTAACTTTGGGAGATAAGGATTGGCCTAATGATATAAATGTTACAGAGGAATTTGCAATATTGCAGATATTTATTTTTCTCTACCCAGTTAAGTTTAATGGTATTTTTTGGCTGAAAAATGCCTGGCGGCAAAAGGGTTAATACCCCTTCAATGCCGCCTACTACTTGCGCATGCGCCGCCGGCTTGCCGCGCGATTTTTGAACACGGCAATATCGCTGCTTAGCGGCGACGTATATATACGTCGGTGGCAAGTACTGAAGCGCTATAGAGGACGTATATATACGTCATGGGGCAGCGAAAGGGTTAATGCCCATGTCTCTAAAAGGCATCAAACCAGGGCCTGTTATCTGAAGACCCTATTTTCTTAATTTTAGGAGGTAAGGATAGGCCTAATATCATGCATTTCACAGAGGAATTCTCAATACTGCAGACACATTTTTATTTCTACCCTGTTCAGGGCCTGTATTCACGTTGAGATAGCATGAGACTTAGCATCATGCTAACTTAGAAGCTCTTCCAATGTCCTATAGGATTTAATAGGACTTTTGGAAGAGCTTCTAAGTTAGCATGATGCTAAGTCTCATGCTATCTCAACGTGAATACAGGCCCAGGGACGGTATTCATGTCGAGATAGCATGAGACTTAGCATGATGCTAACTTAGAAGCTCTTCCAATGTCCTATAGGATTTAATAGGACTTTTGGAAGAGCTTCTAAGTTAGCATGATGCTAAGTCTCATGCTATCTCAACGTGAATACAGGCCCAGGGCCGGTATTCATGTCGAGATAGCATGAGACTTAGCATGATGCTAACTTAGAAGCTCTTCCAATGTCCTATAGGATTTAATAGGACTTTTGGAAGAGCTTCTAAGTTAGCATGATGCTAAGTCTCATGCTATCTCAACGTGAATACAGGCCCAGGGACGGTATTCATGTCGAGATAGCATGAGACTTAGCATGATGCTAACTTAGAAGCTCTTCCAATGTCCTATAGGATTTAATAGGACTTTTGGAAGAGCTTCTAAGTTAGCATGATGCTAAGTCTCATGCTATCTCAACGTGAATACAGGCCCAGGTTAATGGCATTTTTGGGGTGCTAAAAAAAGGCTGGCGGCGAAAGGGTTAAATGATCTTTTATTGGCAGAATGAAATCTCGTTCTAACATCCATTCTCCATTGGCCTTTTTTTCATGCTTTGCTTGCTTACGTAATTTCACTTTTCAAGAACAGAAACTGCCTATACACTAATCCATCTTTTTTACAGTAATGCTTTCTTTACGTAATTATTTCCTCGTTGGCTCGAAATGAAGCTTGTTTTATGCATCTCCTTTTTTCCCCCATGTTTCAGTAATTTTGTTTTATTCGCGAGAAAGAAACCGTGCATTGTTTCCTCTCTGACTTTTAAATGATTTTAAGAATGAGAGTATGAGCATCAAGCAGGCATGAAAACTACTGTTCCCCAAAAAAGAGGAGATTTTTTCAGCTCAGAAATCCTTCCACCTGGATTTTCAGCTGACGTCAGAAGTTTTGTTCAGATGGAGGAGGGGGGGAGGGGGGCTAATCTGTTCCCAAAAATTGGAAACGGCGGAGCTGTTTCCATGCCTGATAATGTGATATTTCTTCTTCTTTTTCACCCATTCTTCGTGCACGGCTTGCTCTTCAGACGCCATCTTGGAAGTGATGACGTCGAGAGGAGGAGAAGGCGCAAAATGATGATCGTGCCATTTAAAGACCCACTCACCCAGCATGCTGAGTTTTTATTTGATTTTTGATTTTTTTTTTTTCTAGGCGGAGATTTTTTTTTTAAGGCGGAGATTGGTCGATTTCGGAAAAAAAATTAGGCGGAGAAGGCGGAGAAAACGGAGATGTTTTCATGCCTGATCAAGAAATATGATCCCCGCTTCACAGTCGGAAAGCATCTTTGCGCTTACTATTTTCTCCCTTTTTTTGTGTGCTTGTCTTATCTTTTGGTTCGAATTACTGTACGGCGATTCAAAACACCGTGCCACCACAAAAAGGAAAGAGATATGAGTTAGCTTGGGTAAAGCCAATCCTCATTTGATGGTGTAGAGTGGCACAGTGGTAGCGCGTTCGCTTCGTGTCAAGTAAACCCGAGTTCGAACCTGGGTACAGGGTTTTTTTTCCTCTCACTTTGCACTAGGCCTTGCGGGTCTGAACGTGGAGTCTTTCGGATGAGACGATAAACCGAGGTCCCGTGTGCCCATGCACTTAGCATGCGGTAAACCCAGTGGCAACGAAAAAGTTGTCATTTGATCAAAATTTACCCCCCTTTTCCTTCCTCATCAGTCACAAAAATCGCATTAAAAAAAATTAAAAAAAAAAAATTGGGTAGCACGCCTCTGGCTGCGACGCGCTCTCCAGGTGGGAGCAACCCGAATTTCACAGAGACACCTCTGTGACAATAAAGTACCTAATACCTAATAATGAGCTTCGTCGAAAACAATGGGCGATGTTATCCCTTTCATTTACTTTGCTTTGGTTCAAATTATTGTACGGTGGTTCAAACTTAGCACGCCACCACAAACAGAGGGAGAGAGTTTGCATCTACGGCTGATCCTCTTCTCATTCTAGAGTTTTACGGAAAAGAATGGGCGGATATTCTCCCTTTCGCATAATCTTCTTTTGGTCCGAATTACTGTACGACGATTCAAACAAGCATGCCACAAAAACAGAGGGAGAGAGTTTGGATACGTCTAATCCTTGTTCGATATTGAACTTCTTCGAAAAGCCAGGGCGATATTCTCATTTTCTCATAATTTGGTCTGAATTACTGTACGACGATTTAAACAAACATGCCACAAAAACAGAGGGAGAGAGTTTGGATACGTCTAATCCTTGTTCGATATTGAACTTCTTCGAAAAGCCACAGTGATATTCTCACTTTCGCATAATTTGGTCTGAATTACTGTTCGACGATTCAAACAAGCATGCCACAAAAACAGAGGGAATGAGTTTGAATACGTCTAAGCCTTCTTCATTAATGAGCTTCGTCGAAAGGACTTGGGTGATATTCTCCCCTTCACTTATTTCCTTTCGGTCCGAATTAACTGCACAGCGGTTCAAACTAAGCACACCACCACTGACCACGACAACAAGTGGAGACAAGAGAAAGAGAGAGGTTAGTCAGGTTGGGGCTAATCCCCATTCCATCACTGAGCTTCGTCGAAAAGACTGGGCGATATTCTCCCGTGCCGGAAGGCCAGTTCGTAACTATGGCGACGCAGACCCTGGGCGACCTTGCTCTCCCTGGCAGGAGGGGGAGGGGGCGTAGTAGTAGTAGCGGCGGCGGTAGTAGAAGCAGCAGCGACGACGGTCGTCGACAGCGTCTCGGCTTTCTGGCTCCCACCCTCTTCCGAGACGCGCTTGTCCAGCGAAGAGCAGCTGAGACTGAGGCTGCGGGAGGAACGCAGAGAGACGGACTGGGGCATGTGGGAAGGAGGCTGGGGTGGGTAGGCGTTAGGGGGGCTGCGGGAGGATTGGCGGGAAGAGGAGGAGGAAGAGGAGACCGGAGGTTTGTCCGTGTCCACTTCCGGCATCACTAGCGAGGACGAAGCAGCGTCCGCGGCGCTGCTGCTGCTACTCCGGAGGCTGACCCGGGAAATCGCCGCGACTTCGCTCGGCTCCAGTACCGCTCCTCCTCCGCGGCGGCAATCGGATTCCTCCAGCAACACAACCCCGCCCCCCATGCCCAACTCCTTGGAGACGGAAGAAAAAGAAGACGGCAAAAAAGGGGAGGCGACCGTGTGGAGACCCACACTCTCGTTCGCGCTCATCTTTCCGCTGCTCCCCCCGGGCGATGAGAAACTTCCCCACCGGGACGTTTTGGCATAGCGGTGCTGACTCGATTTGCTCTGCTGGTCGATATTAACAACATTATTATTATTATTATTATTACTCCCCTCGCCCCTGCCGCTGTTGTCTTGCCTGGCTGGCGAATTAACAGTGGTCATCTCCCCTTTCTGGACGCAATTCTGCCCCTTTTCCAATGCGGCTGCTGCGCCCCTGTTGTGGTGGTGGGTGGTCTCTCCTGTTACCACGGCGCTGGAAGTCGCGGAGGTGAGCGGAATGTCGTCGACGAAACGCGTCAGTTTCTTGCACTTGCCGCTGTGCCTTCCTCCTCCTCCTCCTCCTTCTCTACTCCTACTGAGGATCGGGTGAAGGGGGGTGGGGGGGGCTTTGGGGGCTGGTGGGGGTAGGGGTGGGGGAAGGGGCGGTGGTGGAGGCGGAAGCAGAAGCGGAAGCGGAATCGCTTCCGTCGCATCCCGGCACATCCGTGTTGTCGCCAGTCTCAGCGTTCAGCTCGAGCGTCTCTCTGCGTACAAAGAAAAAAAAATAAAAGAGCCACACCAGTTTAACTCCAACATATAATATACAGCGTTCAGCTCGAGCATCTCTGCGTACAGATGTGTGGGTGTGTGCATGTCCTACCAACAAGAGAGCAGCCCTTACCTGGCGTATCCCTCGCAGTAAATGACCCTGAGGCTGACTTCATCGAAAGACGCAGTGGCCAACTTCTTCTAACTCTGTGTGTGTGTGTGTGTGTGCGCATGTCCTACCAACAAGACAGCAGCCCATACCTGGTGGGTCCCTCGCAGTAAATGACCCTGAGGCTGGCATCATCGAAAGACACTGTGGCCGACTAATGTGTGCGTGCGTGTGTGTATGTGAATACCCTACCAACAAGCGAGCAGCCCCTACCTGGTGTGTCCCTTGCAGTAGATGACCCCAACAAGGCTGGCCGTATTATTATTATTAAAAGACACGGTGGCCAACTTCAACCTCTGTGCGTGTGTGTGTGCGTGTGCACGCGCATGCGCTTGTGTGTGTGTGAGTGCGTGCGTGCGTATGTGTGTGTGCACGCCCTACCAACAAGACAGCAGCCCTTACCTGGCGGATCCCTCGCAGTAAATGACCCCGAGGCTGGCTTCATCGAAAGACACAGTGGCCAACTTCTTCTAACTCTGTGGATGGGTGTGTGTGCATGTCCTACCAACAAGAGAGCAGCCCTACCAACAAGAGAGCAGCCCCTACCTTAAGGGTTAAAAGTACCCAAATCTAATTGGAAATCTTTTGGTCAGCGCAGCTTTCAGTTTTTGTGCCCCCACTGTCTGGAATTCTCTCCCTGTCCACCCCCGTCACCAGCCAACCCTTTCCAGTTTCAAAACCCAGCTCACGACCCGTCTGTTTCAGAAAGGCTTTTCCTCTGTGATTTCAGAGACTCGATTGTATGAATGGCGGGAGAATGGATCATGTAAGTCACTAAGTGTATCTGCGTGTGATTCGGTCAATGAAAGCGACTGGAGAAAGAGGCGCTATATATAATTATGCTATTTACATGGGTGCTCCTGTAAGGGCAGCACACACACACACATATTTACTGCTCCTTTTTCACCCCTCTAGACTAGTACAAGTGCTACATTCCTTTGAATGTAGCAAATGCTTATATAGGCCCCTTTTATTGTACAAGTTTGTGTGTGTGTGAAAATCCTTCTTCTTCTTCTTCCAGTCAATCGGCCAACTTCAACGGGTTGAAGACGACCGCCGATATAATGGAAAGAAAAAAAAAAGAAAACGAAGGTCACCACGCAGCGCCAAGACACAGAAATAGATCATAGATGAATGAAATGATTAATAATTATATAAATAACAATTACAATACATAAAAGAGGGAGAGAGGGAGGACTGTTGCTTCGTTGATTCTCAAACTCTCAGAATCCAGCAACGCCGGCTCTAGGCAATTTAAAAAATCCTGCACTTCCAGTAGGACATCCTGAAAAGAAGGAGCATCCATGTATTTATCATTATCATTGACACATGAAACACAGGACATTCAGGTAGTATTTGGTCCTTTTTATTGAGCCTCAACATACAGACGTTTCGTGTGATACATACGTTTATCAATGTAAAATGAAGACTGACAGACAGCAAGCAAAAAGTAAGAGTTCAAAATAGAAAGAGAAGACTGAATGTCTTAAATAATAATAATGCATAGTATTTATTCAGCGCCTTTCTTTAGAATTAAACTCAAGGCGCTCACATTCACTGATTCACACGCAATTGGGCTAACATACACATTCATTCGATCATCATCTAATTAATGTGAAAAGTTAGAGAGAGAAAGCTCTTTGAAACAAGTGAGTTTTCATTTGGGTTTTGAAAGCGGGAAGTGCTGAATTGTGACGGAGGTGAACAGGCAAGGAGTTCCAGACAGTGGGGGCGCAAAAACTAAAACTGCGTTGTCCAAAAGACTTTAAATTCACTTTAGGAACTTTCAAGTTTGGCATGGGAAGATAGGAGTGAGCGAGAAGGAGTGTAAGTTTGGAGAGCACCCGAGAGGTAGGATGGTAGGGTCTGTTCAAAGTGGCGGAATGCAAGGACTGCCAGTTGGTACTCTAAATGAAACTGCACTGGCAGCCAGTGCAGCTCCCTGAGGAGTGGTGTGACATGCAGGGCTCCCAATCATCCCACAAAACAAGGGGTCCCAGGGACCCCTTCACTTACAGCATAGAGGGTCCTAGAAGCGGGATAGAGGGTCCCAGTGGCATAGCGAATGCTAAAAAGAACTTTTCTAGTGCATCCCTGGGACCCCCTGCACACTCTTTTAGAGGGTCCTGTAAAATGTTAGTGCTTTGGGAGCCCTGGACATGGTCACGCCTTCGCTTTCGGAGTGTGATCCGAGCCGCGTTTCGAGGCACGAGGCATCCACCCACTGCCCTAAACCTGTCTTGTGTTTCATGCGTCTATGATTGGTCCTAGTAGTCATCTACCATATTTTTCGGACTATAAGGCGATACTTTTTTCCAAGACTCAGACCCCTGCGCCTTATGTGACTGATGAAATAGTAAGAAAATATAATAACAAAATCTGAAATTTGGGTAAAATTTGGGGGGTGCGCCTTATATAAAGGTGCGCCTTATTGTCCGAAAAATACAGTAATTAGAGCATTTTTTTCAATTTTGAATAGTAGAGGTTCAAATTGAGTAGAATACTACTCGAAAAGAGTAGAGTAAACAGGTCTGTTATATTGTTGTGAGTGATGCCAGGAGAACGCCAGTCAGGGCCTACTTATGAGTATTCTCGGAACAGCGATCTTTTAGTCTAAAACCTGTCTAAATCCATGTTCTTCATTTTTGTTAAATCGGCCCTAGACAAGCCTCAGAAAATACTCCAATAAGTTTTCATTAACAGTGATAAGGAGACTAACGATTCCGATTTTTGCAAGTAACCGCGATCTCGAAAACGGAGAAAAAAAATCGGATCAACCAGCAATGTTGTCAAAACTGAATCATCAAAGCAAACTATTATACCTTTTTCTAAAATCATAATAGGACTACTAGCTGCACTGCTTGCAAATCAAAAAATAAAGTTTATTGTTTTATAATTAGATTTTCAAGACAATTACGGACAAATCTGTAGGGAAAACAGGTCTGTAGTCAGGCATGAAAGTGGATGAAGATCAAAAAAGAGATTTTTTCAGCCAAGAAATCCTTCCACCCGGATTTTCACCTAGCGTCAGAATGTTTCCCCAAAACTTTTCCCAGCTAAGTTTTCAGCTAACTAACGTCAGAAGTTTTGTTCAGCCCCCCGGCTAATCTATTCCAAAAATTTGGTCGGCACAAATATCCTTCCACCCACATTTTCAGCTAACATTGCTACTTTTGTTGAGCGGGAGGTACTCATTTCACCTTCCTTCGCACAAATGAAGCGAGTGAGCTAAAGCGACTTCCGGTTAACCAGTTTGAGGATCGCCAAACAGAGACTTGTAGATATAAGAATACGGCAAGATCGCTCCTTTACTTCTATATAATTTTTTTGGGAAAAAACAAAATTCAGCAGAATTTTTTTTTTTTTTCCGCAGAAGTTTTGAAAAAATTCTGCGGATTTTCCGCGAAAAGCGGAATTCTTTCATGCCTGGTAGTGGTCATCTAATTATTTTCAAGCCTCGTCATCGTTATTACCTGGTGTGTCCATCGCAGTAGATGACCCGGAGGCTGGCCTCGTCGAAAGACACGGTGGCCGACTTCTCGCTCAGGCTCACGTTGGCCGACTCGCTGCTGAAGCTGGCGCGCTTCTGGTTGGAGCACCCCCCTGCTCCTCCGCCCCCCGCACCACCCCCACCAGCAGCACCCCCACCACCACCCCCAGCCGCTCCTCCCGGTATCACGTCCGCCTGAACTTCCAGTCTGTTTGTGTGTGACACAGAAAATCCAGCTCATTCGCATCGCAACGATTTTGAATTATTAACCCCTTGACTGCCAGAGAAAATTAAAGAAAAAATCACTGGACAAATCATGCCATGAAAAGGACAACTGATAGAGACAACCGGGCAAACATGGTCTGGGGGTATAACTCTCTTGACAGTGTTAGAGCAAAAGCCAGCATATCAGGGTTATCCCTCTTCATCTGATGACATCATTAGTGATGTCATCAAGTCAGTACGTAATACATTATACGGCAGTCAAGGGGTTAAAAAAACCCTCACAAATTAGGTACTTTATAGTCACAGAGGCGTCTCTGTGAAATTCGGGTTGCTCCCACCTGGAGAGCGCATCGCAGCCAGAGGCTTTTTGGATTGTTGTTTTTTGCATGCAATTTTTGTGTGACTGATGAAGGCTGGGGGGCAGGTAAATCTTGACCAAATGACAACTTTTTTGTTGCCACTGGGTTTAACGTATGTTAAGTGCATGCACACATGGGACACCAACTTGTTGGTATACGTGGAACCACACAGACTCCCATTCAAGCTAGCCGAAGCTGTGGCCCACTTGAGGCCAAATTCTGTCGCTATCAGCATCTCTAAATATCCCCACATGCTCTCTCTCTTCATGGGTGCAACTCCCCAAAATGAAAGGCGGGGATCCATGGACCCATGGCCCTGGCAGGGCATAGGGGCAGAGCCCCGTCGGATGATTCAGGGGGGCAGTTTGAGTCTGATAAGCCTTGTAAAACTATTACATTGTCTTCGTAAACTTCCAAGACAGAACAATCAAGTTCAAAACGCCCCAAATCGCTTGTGGTAAAAATAGTTTTGGGAGGAATTAAAAAAAACCTGAACTTCAGTTTCTGGTAAAATTAAAAATACTAAAATCAGTGTAAAACTAAAAGAGTAGCAACCATGTCTCTCTCTCTCCTTCTAACTCTCTCTTACACACACACACACATACACACACACACACACACACACACACACACACACACACACACACACACACACACACACTGACCTGTTGGCATACGTGGACCCGCACAGACTCCCGTTCAAGCTAGCCGAAGCAATGGCCCGGTTGGAAGCCGAGTCTCGGTCGCTGTCGGCGTCCCTCAGAATCCCCACACGCTCCATGTGGCTCCCACTGGCGCTGAGGCTGTTGGTCATGCCCAGAGAGGCGTCCCCGATGCTAGGAGCGATGCTGGGGTTAGCTACCAAGGCCGGCAGCGTTTCGCTTTGGTTGTCCCCTGAAGAACAAAGTCAGTAAAACACACACGTGGCTAGAGGCGACTTTGACTTTGACACATACCTACCCCCCACGAACACACACAGACTCAAACACACACACACACAAACAAATACACATGACTAGAGGCGTCCCCGATACTGGGAGCAACACATTTTTTTCAATCGATGAAAAGAAGCTTGTATTCCTTTATTCTTTACCATCATTAAATAAGATTTTTTCGTTCGTCCATTCGTTCGTTCTCTCTCTCTCTCTCTCTGTGCCTTTTCGCTCACCAGAAAAGTTCCCCTGCGCGTTAGCCTCGTTCTCCTCGTCGAACTCGAAGCGCACGCCGCCGGTGTTGGTGGTGGTCACACCGCACCCGCCGCTACGACACAGCGAGACTGGGACCACGCCGTAGACATAGGCCAACAGTATGGGCACCCCGATGCCTGGATAAATTAAAATCACACACACATTACAACACACATTACGATACACATTACAACACAGCGAGACTGGGACCACGCCGTAGACATAGGCCAACAGTATGGGCACCCCGATGCCTGGAGAAATCACACACACACACACATCACGACACAGGGAGACTGGGACCACCCCGTAGACATAGGCCAACAGTATGGGCACCCCGATGCCTGGAGAAATCACACACACATTACGACACACACACACACACAGATACACACACACAGACATACACACACACACAACACACACAACAAATTTATGCCAAAATTCCATTGTCTGTTTTTCCCATGCAGTCACATAAAGTACTACCGTCAAAACTGGACTATAAGCCGCACCTGTATATAAGCCGCATCCCTTAAATTGACAAAATATTAGGTATTTATTCACATATAAGCCGCATAGAAAATTGTATACATGTGCACAAAGCAACACAAACATAGAAATTTTCCTATCAGAACAAGAGTATTTAATGTTCTCAGACACTTTAAACATGAGATTTGAATGTATTGATTACCCAAACCAGTTTTGAGACTAAAGAAGCTCAAAATAGGATGAAGAATGTGGCCAGAAACAGATGTAATCATACCGATAAAAGTAGAATGGAAAAAAAAATCCACAGATAAGCCGCATGGGCCAAAGTTGAGGAAAAAAGTAGCGGCTTATAGTCCGCATTTTACGGTAATGTAAAAAAAAAGATAGATAATAGGACCCAGCAGAGAGCTAGCTAGAGTGTCCACAGCAGTCAACACTGGGTGAAATCGCCCCACTTTCACACCAAAATAATTCTGGTTATCATCATTGCACATAAAATATTTTAATAAAGAAATAAAGCTGAAGCTTTTTAGTTTTCATTGGTGTTTTTGTTTTGTGTGTATGATGAGCGTGTGATTCCACTCACCCACGGCCAGGCCAGCCACTATGGGGGAGGCGATGATGGAGGCGGCCACCCCCCCGGTCACGGCCAGGTTACGCCGGTGCTTGGACGAAAGGCGGTAACGGGCGTGGATCTGAGACACAAAAATGCCGGTAATAATAATAATCATCAGGCATCAGAATACTCTAAAGTCCTGGTCCAATCCTCTGAAAACCGCGACATCTTTCATTCAATAAATCATAGATATTGGGTTGCACGGACATACACACACACATTTGCACACACACACTTACACTCCCAAGTCGCTGTTTCCACTCCATAATTTATGCAGTGGAAACAGCCGTCATCACATTCCAAGTTAACACACTTAAAAACACACTGACCCAACGCGATTTAACTCTTAACTTCCCATAAGAAATCCACTAAGTCAAACTCTCTTTCCCAGAAGGATTTGCTAGAAATGAGAAAAAATTGGGTATGCTCATTAAAATAGCTATAAAATCATTGTTTGTGGATGAATTGCTATGAAACTTGGAAGTATTGTTGGCATAATGTTGTTTTATATGTGGAATATGCCATTTGCCCCCCAAAAAATTGTGTTTTACACGTAAATAATTACGTAATTATTTTAAAATAATACAGGTGTGTTCAAATAAAGATGTTGAAAAAGCTTGTGTGATGTGTTTGTTAGTAGAGTCATGCACACAGTTACTTTTTCACATGATCAGACAAACAACACAGGGACACACAACAATTGTCACTGTCCTTTTTAACGACAGATGACCAGGTAATCCAAAGGTAATAATCCAAAGCACTGGACACATTTACGCTCACGAACACAACATATTTTGCACTGAATATACATAAAAACAATATGTGCGTGAAAACAACAAGTAGAAATACTCCACTGGCTCTGCTTCAACTCAGTTCAAGTGACAACTCCTTTGTTGGCCCAACATCGCGAACAAAATCCACAAAATCATGATCGCGAACAGTATCAGACCACTCGTCCGAATCAGTGTCACCAGCAGTTAAGATTGAATCCGAATCCGAATCGTCAGATCGATCGCTGTTACTCGCTGACGAAGCAGACGACTCTGTCCCCACACTAACGTCACTTTGATCGTCGATTCCCAAGCCTAGTGCATGATTTCAACACATTTCTTCGATCAAATCGTCGAAAGTATCATCGTCGATGTCGGGACGATCCACCATTTTGAGGAAAAATTTCCACAAAAATCAAACTTGATGAAAATTCGATCGCAATTGACAAAAAAGACAGTGGTAGGCAAATGGCGCTATAGAAGAAGGAAGTAGAACGCTTTACGGCAGTCGCTAAATCTTCTTTCCTTCACTAGAGAGCTCTTTTCCTTAGTAACGGGTTCAAACAAAGCAAGTATCGCAGTTGCGGTTTCGTGCGGTTTGGGAAAGCGCGTCACTTGCGGTGACGTGCAGTTTGGGAAGTTAAGAGTTAAGTCCCTTGGGGGGTTTTCTGGGTAGCTGTGACCCACATACAAACGTCCCCAACTTCAAATTGAGGCTGCTCTGTAAAATGTTTCGTTTTCAAATTGGGGGCATTTGTATGGGAGTCAGACCTCATCAAAACAAGACTTCTTATCAGCTATTAAGACGGAAAACACGTGAAACCCGTGATTTTGACACATGATCTGGGTGGGTCTTTAAAACCCTTTCATAACCACTGTCGCCTATTAGCACCACAATGGTTTAACACCCATGTCACTAAGAGGCATGAAATCAGGGCCTGATATCCAAATATATTATTTTGAATTTTTCTGAGGCAAGGCCTTAGAGGAATTCACAATAGTGCAGATATTTCTTTCCTTTACCCAGGTAGGTTTTGGCTGTAAAATGGCTGGCGGCGAAAAGGGTTAACACACTTAACAACGGTAGGGGAAAGCTCCCCAAACTGACCTTCCTGCCCACCCACACGGGGATGCCGATGATCATGGCGGGCACGGCGATGCCGGCCACCAGGGTGATGCCCACGGGGGCACCCACCAGCGTGCCCAGCTGCCACAGGATCTTCTTCTTGCGGCTCCAGGGCTTGCGGCCCCAGAACGTGCACCCGGAGGGGCTGGGGGGGAGAAAAAACCCATGAAAAATACACAACATACAAGGGGTCCCCACAGGGCTCCCAATCGTCCCACAAAACAAGGGGTTCCAGGGACTCCTTCACATACAGCAGACCTGTTTACCCCCTACACAAGTCCTTGAGAAGTCTGGATAGCTGAAATGAGTAGTTTTGGCTCAAAATGAGTAGTTTTATTCATTAAACCATCAAACAATGTTCACTGAAAATGAGTAGTTAGAGCATTATTTTCAATTTTGAAGAGTAGTAGAGGTCCAAATTGAGTACAACACCACTCAAAAAGAGTAAACAGGTCTGTTACAGTATAATGGGTCCTAGAGGAGGGATAGAGGGTCCCAGTGGCCTAGCGAACGCTAAAATGAATTCTTTTTTTTTTGCTAGTGCATCCCTGGGACCCCCTGCACATTCTTTTAAAGGGTCCTCTAGAATGTTAGTGCTTCATAGAGCCCCAAATGGGGGTCTCTGGGAGCCCTGTGGGGTGCTCCTGGGAAATTTTATAAAATCCTGTATGGGGGCGGCGGCCCCCGGTGGAGTGCAGGAGCAGCCACACACACACACATTTACTATATTTTTCGGACTATAAGGCGCACCTTTGTATAAGGCGCACCCCCCAAATTCAGATATTGTTATTATATTTTCTTACCATTTCATCAGTCACATTTATAAGGCGCAGGGGTCTGAGTCTTGGAAAAAAAGTATCACCGCATAGTCAGAAAAATACGGTACATGATAGGGGTGCTCCTGGGAAATTAAAAAAAATCCTGCAAGGCCCCGGCCCCTGGTGGAGTGCAGGAAGCAGCGCACACACCAGGGCTCCCAGGGACCCCCATTTAAAGGTCTATGAAATACTAAAATTCTAAAGAACCCTCTAAAAGAATGTGCAGGGGGTCCTAGGGATGCACTAAAAAAAAATCTTTTTAGAATTATCAATGCCACTGGGACCCTCTATCCCACCACTAGGATCCTCTATGCTGTAAGTGAAGGAGTCCCTGGGACCCCTTGTTTTGCGGGACGATTGGGAGTCCTGCACACACACACATTTACTGCTCTTTTTTCACCCCTCTAGACTAGTAGTGCAAGTGTACATTCCTTTGAATATAGTAAATGCTTATATAGGCCCTTTTTTATTGTACAAGTTTGTGTGTGTGTGTGTAAGAAAATCGTTTATCAAATTCTCATAATCTGGCAACGCCGGCTCTAGGCAATTTAAAAATCCTGCAATTCAGGACATCCTGGAAAAAGGAGCATCCATGCACATAAGCCAAAAATAAACAAACAAAAAACGAACAAGAACACACAACAAAAAAACAAAACCTGAAATACAAAATCACAAAAAGGAAAAAACCGTGAAGCTGCAGACAGATTTTGTTCTCTACCCAGGTAATTTTAATGGACATTTTTGGCTGAAATATGGCTGGCGGTGAAACGGTTAAGGAAAAAACCAGTAATTGTCAACAATTCTGTATTCACACACATATGCAGGCACATGCGCGCACACACACACACACACACATACACGTACACCACTCTCTCTCTATGTCTCTCTCTCTCTACATGACTCTCTCTCTCTCTCTCTCTCTCTCTCTCTCTCTCTCTCCGTCTCTCAAAAATTCTTGACCAGGATAAGTTGGTAGTAATGTATCACGATTAACTTTAGTCGATTTATTTGTTTGTATTCTTATTGCTTGTTATCATATAATGCATACGCTGCGGGGAAAAAAGAGAGGCCCCGTGACATTAGGGTGTATTATTATGCCAATGTCAATTAAAACAGTTTGAAGCGTTTGAAGCGTCTCTACGTCTCTCTCCCTCTCTTACTTTGTCATAGGTTAAGATACAGAATATTAAATGATCATGGAATGAAATGCCGACTTTGTAATAGGTAGAGAAGATGAACTACATTTCCTTTTTATTTGTCCTGTGCTGCATGATCTAAGAATGAAACTGATTCAAGCAAAGTATTATAATACCCCTTGTCTTTTTCGTTTGAATCTCTTAATGGCATGTCAAAATGAGAAAACTATTGTGAACTTGGCTATGTATGTCTACAAAGCCCAGAAAAGGCTACAGTTAATGATTTCTTAATAGGCTTGAATTGTCTTCTGTTTTATGCTTGTACAATTAATTAATTCAATGCTTCGTGATTATGGTTGTTTATGTAATTATATCAACATGCTTTGTATTGCTGGACATCCCTTCAGTGAGGGGCCTAGGCCTGAACTGAATACATTTTCACATTCGCACTCTCTCTCTCTCTCTCTCTCTCTCACCTCAAATAATGAAGGTCCGATATCTCCTTCATGCACAGCCAGCAGAACTCGGCGGAACAGACGGCGCAGGTCATGTGATTGCAGGAGCCATCGTTCATCTTCACAATGAACGCGCACACACCGCGGGCAAGGCTTGATCTCGTCTGAACCCAAACGCAAACAAAACCAAAGAAAATATAATTGAAAAAGAAAACCAGGCAGGGAGGTCTTAAAGACACACAGACCCACCACGATTAAGTCCCTTGGTTTTTTCTGGGTAGCTGTGACCCACATATAAATGTCCCCAACTTCAAATTGAGGCTGCTCTTTAAAATGATGTTTTCGTTTTCAAATTTGGGGGTATTTTATATTTGAGTCAGACTTTGGTCAAAACAAGATTTCTTTCCAGCTATAAGAGAATAAAGGAAAACACGTGAAACCCGTGATTTTGACACGTGATCTGGTGGGTCTTTAATCATGTTGAAGATTCTTTAGAAAAAAATACTGGCTAGAAGTGGAAGGTCACGGGATCGAATCCCATCAGACTCCTATCCAGAGTCAGAGGTTCCGTTAGACCGGCATATGCCGATACCAATATATTGTTGGTCTAGTACCGATAAAAATTAATGTCATCGGCATCGCGCACCGGTACCTGAGAATTTCTTTCGAGCTGGTAAGGAAAGACCCTGCGTCACACACCTACGTCAGGCAGATGCGCGATAAAAGTTTTGCGTCATGCTTACGTAAATAGCAAGGTTGTGTTCCCGCTTGTGGGCTTCCCGCTCTCTGCTCTCCGGTTTCTTATCTGTATACCCCCCTCTGACGTCTTTCTGTCGTTCTGTTTGTCTGATGATGACGACAACATCACAAAAGTGACGTAACTTGGTCTTAAAAGGCAACATACAATGATGCATTACGATTGCATAGATCTATGTACAGATATTTTCTGCACAGCGAAGTTTCATTGCACCGGCTGTGTGATGGCCAGTACCGGAATATTTTCCTGTTGCCGGTGCTGTCCACCAAAACTTTTGGTAGGCTAGCGGAACCTCTGAGAGTGATGGGCTCAATCAGTCAATGGGAAGATTGAAACCAGCTTCTTCATACATAGTGTGTGTATAACAAGCCAGAACTTAGTGCATGCTGAAAATGCCATCAGAGGGGGTCTCAGAGTGGAGGGCAAGCTACGGGGCGGTTTTGGGCGGCTTGAATACACAAAGGCAACTTCCGCAGACCTGTTTACCCACTACACAAGTCTTTAGTCTAGATAGCTGAAATGAGTAGTTTGGGTGTGAAATGAGTAGTCCTCTTCATTAAACCATCAAACAATGTTCACTGAAAATAAGTAATTAGAGCATTATTTTCAATTTTGAAGAGTAGTAGAGATCCAAATTGAGTAGAATACTACTCGAAAAGAGTAGAGTAAACAGGTCTGGGTTTGGGGCGGCTTGAATACACAGAGGCAAGTTCCGGCTGGGCGGTTTTGGGCGGAATAAATGCAAGAGGGTTCAACTGAATTCAGGCATATAGCCTGAAGAGAGGCAACCCGTCATCACATCCCTGGACTCACTCTGGGCGTTGGACTCGTGGCTGTAGCTCAGGGAGTCTGAGCGGATGTTGGGCGAGCGCTCGGCGCGCGCGGCGTCGCATGTCTGGTTCGGGTGCCAGCGCTGCTTGCAGTGGTAGCAGAAGAAGGTGTCGCAGCCCTCCCGCTCGCACTTCAGCTTGGGGCACCCCGCGCACCCCGCCGCTATCACCGCGTAGCTGAAAGACGCAGATTGAATGTCATGCGATATCAAACAAGACGGCGAGAACACAAGCGTTACTCACACAGAATATCCTCCGAAGTCGGTGTGGCTGCCCACGTGGCGTGGTAATCAAATACGGTCACACACGTAATGTTGTCATCCCTAGCTGGTGCATTTGTGCCATAGTGTTCAAGTGCTTCGGCTGTAGGGATGATCCTTGGAGTCTTTAAGCCAGAGTAATTCAACAACTCACACAGAATGTGACGAAAACACAAAATCTTACTCATAATACAAAAGATATGTTTACTAAGTCCTCACAGAAGAAGAACATGTATCCGTAAAAAAAACTTACCCACAGTCGGGTGCAGGGCACCAGCGGGTATCCGGATCCATGACAAGCACC
Organism: Phymorhynchus buccinoides; assembly: GCA_017654935.2. Taxonomy (NCBI): domain Eukaryota; kingdom Metazoa; phylum Mollusca; class Gastropoda; order Neogastropoda; family Raphitomidae; genus Phymorhynchus; species Phymorhynchus buccinoides. Next base: position 14,521,117 of record CM065711.1, read on the forward strand.
CGGCGCAGCATGAAGTCCTCGTACTTCCCCATCAACACCTCGTCCTCCAGGATGGCCCGCATGTCGTTGGGGTGGAAGCGCTCGTTGCACTCGGGGCAGGCTATGTTCACGCGCGACTCGCTGATCTCGATGCGCAGGTACTGCCGCAGGCACGTCAGACACGTGCGGTGGTGGCACGTCTGCATCGGTGGGAACGCCTCCGGGCTCTGCTCCACCATGCAGACGGGACACTCACGCAGCGGCGGCCCGGCCACGGCCCCAGCCACGCTACTCTCCGACGGAGCCGGGGACGAAGACGACGGCAAGGCCAGAGAAGAGCTGGGAAGGCTGCTGGGCGCCGTTGCGGCGGCTACCACTCCTCCTCCTACCGCTCCCGCTCCCGGCGAGGCCCCCAAAGTCGACCCCATCCCGGCCACGTTGGTGTTGTGGGTGCGGGTGAGCGGGGTCAAAGCCACACCGGTGTTATGGAAGGCGGGCAGGGACGTGCTGGTGACGTTGTGGGACGCCAAACTCGACTCGGATTTCATGGAGTGGGTGTCCGAGTCCAGGCTCATGCGCGACTTCGACCGGTGTCGGTGTCGCCGGCTGCGGGAGGGCAGGAAACGGCTGAGGGAGAACGGGGAACCTCCTCCCCCTCCTCCTCCGCCACCGCCAGCACTGGCTCCCCCACCACCATTACCGCTGCGGTGAGAATCGCCTCCCTTGCTGCCAGCTCCCCAGGACATGGAGGTGAAGTCGTGGCGATCCCGTTTCTTCATGGTTCAATGTAATGGGCCTTCCTTCAATTATAATCTGCAAAACAGAACCATTTCATCGCTACGGTCAAAAAACAATGAAAAATGCGGAGTCTAAAACTGATGGGTTTGGGATGTAGACCTTCCGTCTGACTTTACTTAAGAGTCTGATTTGTGAATAGAATGTAAGTATTATATACAGGGCTCCCAGTCACAATCGTCCTGCAAAACAAGGGGTCCCAGGGACTCCTTCACTTACGGCATAGAGGGTCCTAGAGAGGAGAGATAAAAGGTCCCAATAACATTGTGAATGCTAAAAATAATATTTATCTCAAGTGCACCTGACGAGTTGCTTGACAGAAATTTTCAGAATGTCAATGTCAATGAATGCATTGCATGCCCCCCCCCCCCCCCCCCCCCCACACACACACACACATTTTTTTCAATGCATTTTTTAATAATTTTGTTTCACCAATGGATGTTGAAAGTTCCTTTGAACTGTTTCACGGATTTTCCACGATTCGCGGAGGTCTACCATGCCTGTAATACTTACAAAGAAGGGTAATGTCTCAGAGAAATGGGTCTTATAATATGAGAGGGAGTCTTATAATGGGAGGTCTTATAAGGGAGGTTCCACTGTATGAGTATTATGATAATAACTGTAATGTATCGTAGCCCATTCTAGTTTCTACACAGGGCTCACAGGGACCCCCATTTGGGGGTCTATGAAGTACTAACATTTTAAAGGACCCTCTAAAAGAATGTGCAGGGGGTCCCACGGATCACTACAAAAATTCTTTTCAGCATTCACAATGCCATTGGGACCCTCTATCCCTAATCTAGGATCCTCTATACTGTAAGTGAAGGAGTCCCTGGGACCCCTTGATTGGGAGCCCTGAGCACTACATATATAAAAGTCAAGACTAAGTAAGATCTGCACCCCCTCCCCTTTTTCCGTACTCTCTCTCTGTCTCTTAATTCCACTCTAGTTTGGTTTGACACAGCCTGAATTTATTTTGAGCAACCCAAAACCAGACTGAGACTAGGGAGAGTGAGAGTGAAACAAATTGATTTAAGTTTTAACAATTCTTGGGCTGATTTATTTTTCACAGTATTAATAAAATATTATGCAATTTTGTTGTTGTTATTGTTCTTGCTGTAAGTGTTCCAGAAAGCTTAAGTTATGACTGCTTATATAGTTTTACAAAATAAATGTAAAGGTGACAGCTTCCAACTTATGCCATCAGGGCTCCCCATTCTGTGCGTCTGTGCGTCAAATGTGCGTGACAGACGCATTAAAACTTCGTACTGGGGGTGAAACGACGCACTATAATTACTACTCGAGGGTTTGAGACGCACTATAAATCTGGGGAGCGCTTGTACTGCGGTTACAAGTTCAATGACCTTTGACACATCCCGCGAAAGACAGAGAGAGAGAGAATTAAAGTAAGTGTGTGTGTGTGTGTGTGTGTGTGTGTGTGTGTGTGTGCTATTGAATGTTCAACATAAATTGTCATGCCTTGCTTGAAATTTTATAATTTTGTTGTTTCATCCTCAATCGTCAATGCCTCAAAAGAGGGCAAAGGATTAAAGTTCTTGATTCTTGAATGATGTGTGTGAGTGTGGCTGTGTGTGACTGTGTTGGTAACATTTGTGTGTCGGAAATGCCAGGCATGTAATGCTTCATACTGCCTGTGCATACAATACTTTACATTTTTTTGACAGTACCCACATGTCTTTATGCTTATTTTGTTTTGATTTTTCACCCTCTATAAGTTCACCCTGGGGGTGAAGAGACCCTCTATAGCTGCTTCCTGGGGGTGAAAATACCCTCTATGGTCAAACAAAATGGGGAGCCCTGGCCGTTATATAAGTATTTAATTTCCTGAAACTCAACTTTTAGAAAGAAATTTGAATCAGTTAAAAGAACAAAAACAGAAGAATACTGACAACAGTTTGATCAGGAATGAAAACCCAGAGCATTAACCCTTACACCGCCAATGTCGCATTTTTGCACCACAGTGGTTTAATACTTATGTCACTAAAAAGCATCAAATCAGGGCCTGTTTTCTGAAAACTCTATTTTCTTAATTTTGGGAGGTAAGGATAGGCCTAATGTCATACATGTCATAGACAAATTCGCAATATTGCAGATATATTTTGTTTCTACCCAGGTAAGTTTAATGGGGTGTTTTTTGGCTGAAAAATGGCAGGCGGCGAAAGGGTTAAATTCCTCCTAATAAAAATGTGTTTCTAATTTCCGTGTGACTAGAAAAGTAATCTAACAGGCTTGCAAACTTGTGTGGGGTTTGAATCCCATTTGGTTTATCTAGTCTCTAGAGACTTTGAACCCTGTTTCGTGTCCTTGGAAAAGACTTTACTCCTAGTCCTAAGCAGTGATCGCGTTTACTGGTAATTATCAGTAAAATACTGATTGCAAAACCAAAATACTGAAAAAAATTTGACCTGTCAGTCCCAGGGACTGATAAATTTTTGCTAGGAGTAGGACTAATAACAACTTTTTTTGTTAAACAGAGGCTTTCATATTGTGGTTTTCACTGGTTTTTGTTTCCCTGGGACTGGTTTTGACACCAGTTGTTGGGGGGCATTGTCGCTGGTGGGACTGGTTTTCATAATTCCTAGCGCGATCACTGGTCCTAAGTCATATTTCCTCATTTTAAGTGTAAATTGGTACCTACATTGGTTTGGAAAAAAGTCTTTCGGATGAGACTCAAGTTAAAACCAAGGTTCTGTGTGTGAACGCATACATGTACACAAGATCTTGTGTACATACATGTACTTTAAGTTAAACTTCTTCTTCTTCTCTTGAGGGCCCACGGTCAATGAGCTGACCATTCTGGCACCTTTTGAGAAAAAAAAAGACTGAAAAAGAGGGGTTCCGGTGGTGTTCAAATTTCAGTTGGCAGTGGTGGTGTGACAAAAAAAAATAGGGATTGGAGTGGGTAAGGGAGAAGCAAGGACGGCGGAAGGGGGGGGGGCGAGACTGATGAGCTACTGGTCAGCCTGCAGTCCTGACGTGCCACGCACGTCAGCAGTGAAGGCTGCGATGGAGTCCTGCCGCAGCTCGTTCCACTCCCTAATGGTCCTTGGGAGGAACGAGAGTTTGACCTGTACTTAGTGCGGCACTGGATTCGCTGGAACTGCAGGTGGTGTCCACGCCTTTGCCGAGATGGAAGTGGCACCAGCTTGGCTTGCAGATTTGGGCAGTGTACAGCGTCTGTGCTGATTTTGTGCAGCGTGGAGAGCCTGGTCCTCTGCCGTCTGCTCTCCAGTGATTCCCAGCCCAGGTTCTCGATCATGGTGCTCACACTTGATGTAGGCCTGTACTGGTTGATCACAAACCGTGCTGCCCTACGCTGGACCGCCTCCAACTTGCCAATGTTCTCCTCAGTGTATGGGTCCCAGACAGAGCAGGCATACTCAAGCAAGGGACGCACGAAGGCTTTGTAAGCTCGTTCCTTGGTGGTAACTTAAGTTAAAGCCCATTCCAGTTTCCACTATTCAGTTGGATCTAGATTTTTTTTTATTATTAGAAATTGGAGTAGACCATGATGTGCTGGTGGAATGGATCACATAAATTCACATCACATACATCCTGTATGACAATGACAGACTAAATAAATGTTGAGGACGTGTGGCCGGATATTATTATTAAGATATTATAATCCCTGAATCATATACTCATGAAAGAATAATTTCTTCTCTGGCCTACTTGAGGCCCTTTCTTCCGGCAAGAGTGGTTGAACCTCCCCAGTTCCGTGGCAAAATAATCAACGTGATGATTGTGGCCACACACAGCAAAGAAGAAGAAAGATGAGCAGTGCACACACTTCAATTCAAGAATGTACACTTTGTGGTTTAGCCCTTGTTGCAGTTTACAACCACTAACAGTGCTGTCATATTTACATCAACATACAAATCTTTAGCGAGTTTACAAAGCCTACGACTATTTCACAATCAGTGAATCACTGAGAAGCAGGAAGGACTTATTTCCGGGTAATGTCTCATTCCCGAAACAAAAACATCGCTATCAGTATCAGTATCACACAGTATCAGACATCATCATCATGAATATTATTCAACGATGAAGTAGACTCCCTAACTACATACTTAACCTTAACACAACTCACAAATTATTATATCTGATAACGATGGCAGACTTGGCGCTTGATAAGTTAACATTCTTTTCTTCTGAGAAGACTTTGGTTCCTTTCTTTTTTCTGAAAAAAATCATCACCAGTCTCGAAATATGGCCGACATCGTTCTTTCCGGATCTTACGTCATAGGTGCAACTTTCCTACCCTTCCAAATTGATTCCCCGGACACTTCTCACAAGAAGCCGTTCCATGACCCTTGTTAAATTATGTGACTCTCTCTCTCTCTCTCTCTCTCTCTCTCTCTCTCTCTCTCTCTCGTTTAATTGTCTGAGTTCTGCCTACTCCCTATAATATAGTCTCCCTGGATTCATCTTTCTCATCATCAGTTATTTAGATTTGCAGTTATGTCATTCATCGGGACTTTCCTAGTATTGCAGTACCTCCAGGATCGCCCCACGTAATATCTGTACAAATTACAAATGTCCCTTGTGATATATGTACCTGTTTAATGTCGGAGAACGTTAAACTCATTTTCTTCATTATCTTTCTCGTCGTTGTTCACCTGTGTGGATGCAACGTTAAGCGCCTGTGTCCAGAATTGTTTTAGTGCAGCAGAGGAGACTCCGTGTTTCTCAAAACCGGCATCTGTAAAGTTGAGCACCCTGTTCCTTCGCGCACACCCGGACTTGCTCTTTCATTCAGTGAATGTAGCTCCGCCCCTTCATTCATCCAGGCTGTTGTAGCATCGAACAGTGTTTATACTCTGCAAAACGTGAAGTTGTGCTAAACGGGCTGATATGCCAATGATATCAATAAGTCTTCATTCTTTTTTACTTACTTAATCCACTTCACTCCCAGTGGAGCATAAGGCGCCAACAAAGGCCATCCAACCATGACGGTCTTGGGCAAGCCAGCCGAGCTCATTCCAGGTTTTTCCTGCTGCCTTCATCTCCTCCTCCACAGTCCTCCTCCAGGTGCCCAGTGGTCTGCCTCGTTTGCGCTTTCCAGGTGGAGCCCATCTCAGCGCAATGTGTGGATGTCTGGTCTTGCTCATCCTGAGGAGATGGCCCAGCCACCTCCAGCACCTTTGCTTCACCTCCTTAGCGATGCCTTTGATGCCCGTACGCTTGCTGACCTCTCTGTTGGTGACGTGCTGTTCCTTTGCTTCACCTCCTCAGCGATGCCTTTGATGCCTGTACGCCTGCTGAACTCTCTGTTGGTGACGTGCTGTTCCCCGTGGATTCTGAGGATGTGGCGAAGGCAGCGTCCCTCAAATTCCCTCTCAATCTTTCCATTTGTTCTCCATGTCTCAGCTGGCTACAGGAGCACTGAGCGAACGTTGCATTCTTTTCTTAAAGAAGATAATTCATTGACAGGAAACAACTCAAGTCAGGCAGGCTTTTTTTCTTCTTTTTAGCAATGAATTGGATTTTTTTAGAGGGATAAATGTGGGAGAGGGTGTAGTTTATCAACCTCCTCACGTGTTCTTGGCTTTCACAATTGTTTCAATTTGCAGTACGAGTGAGCCGGGTTCGAATCCCATCCTCGCCCTTTCTTTCTATTTCGATGGGAAAATCGAACTGAGCGTCGAGTCCTTCGGATGGGGACTTAAAGCTAGTCTGACCCGTGCGCTTTACGCACGTAAAAATCACATAGCAGTGAAAAGTTGGTAAGAACAGGGAGAAATCCTGCTGCCTGGTATGACCAAATTGATAGCTAGTTTTCCCAAGTCTGTCCCCACCCATTTATTACCCCCCAAAAATCAATACATTAATGCATGTAAAAAAAACTGTTGATGTGTATGTGTGTACATTATGTATTGCTAAAAAAAAGGTCAATTGAAAAAAAAGAACGCACACAACAACAAAAAACACACACACTTGAATCGTTCTTTCCTTTTTACGAGAATAACCCTGAACAATGACAGCCCTGACATGGCCTTTGCTGTCAACAGGGCTATAATTTCAATCTTAATCTTAATCTTAACCCTGAATAAATTTTCAATGAGCGACAGAATAGTCAACAGTGACTGCGGTTGCTATGGCGGAAGGAATGATTCGAAGTAGCTAAACTGCATTCACGCGTTGCTGCTTTGTGAGCGAGTCCATTCAAAGCCTTATGCCAGTAGCGTCGCCCCTTTCATTCATCCGACCTCACTGCGCAGGAATGCCATGAGGGTATCCAACTTTACAGTTGCCCTCAAGACCTAGGCGCTGCTTGGAACTATTCTAGCGTAGCTTTCCCGACTATTCTTCTTACTAGCGAGATCCTTAGACCACACTCTCTTAGACCTTGTTTATGGCTGAGTGATTGAGCTTAAAGGAAATAAGATGGCAAAGCCATATGCATGTATTCCCAGCTACTTGTGAAGGTCAGGGCGACCTTCTTTTTTTTTTTTAACTTCGGTCAATATGTGTGTGTGTGTGTGTGTGTGGTGTGTGTGTGTGTGTGTGTGTGTGTGTGTGTGTGTGTGTGTGTGTGTGTGTGTGTGTGTGTGTGTGTGTGTGTGTGTGTGTGTGTTGGGTCAAAATATATATCTGTATTGTTAAAAATTCGGGACTTTACTGACCAGTGTTACACTGCCTCCGGGCATTGCCTCCTGTATCATTCCCACCATCTTTATATCTATTATGTGTCTGTTCCAGACCGGAGGACGTTAGAACAGATTTGCACACTGCGCTATTGGCCCCTTCAAAATGTCACGTGCAGCATTTTAGACACCCTAAAGGAACAATTCTGCCAAGTTTCGTTAAGATTGGTTCAGTGGTTTAGGCGCTATGAAATGGAACATATTTCGATAACACATGCGCGCGCACACGCGCGCGCACGCACACGCACACACACACACACACACACACACACACACACACACACACACACACACACATACATACATACATACATACATATACATACATACAGACAGACAGACAGACAGACAGACAGACAGACATCAGAGAAACGCACAACCCTCGTCCCCATCGTAATGTACTCCTCCTGCTTTCTTATAGAACTGGAACTACAAAAAAAACTGATGCGAGAACCAAGGTACACACATACATACATACATACATACATACATACATACATACATACATACATACATACATACATACATACATACATACATACGTACATACGTACATACATGCATACATACATACATACATACATACATACATACATACATACATACATACATACATACATACATACATACATACATATATACGTGCATACATACATACATACATACAGACAGACAGACAGACCGACAGACAGCAGAGAAACGCACTGCCTTCGTCTCCATCGCAATGTAGTACCCCCGCGTTCTTATAGAACTGGGACTGCCCAAAAAAAAACGATGACGCGAGGACCACAGTGGGGAAGACGGGGTAAAAAGCGCATGGGCGGGTAAGAAGCCCACCCCAATTATCTCATGAAATAAAGAACATTTCAGTCAAATTTGCCCATGAGACGAATGCTAGACATTAACGCTCGTCTCATGGGCAAAATGAGACTGAAATTTGCTTCATTTCATGAGATAATTGGGGTGGGCTTCTTACCCGCCCATGCGCTTTTTACCCCGTCTTCCCCATGCCGAAGAAAAAAATATATTATAGAACAGCTCTATGGCCATACCACGTTGAAAACACCGGTTCTCGTCCAATTCCTACCACACTACAGTACTGACTGGGTCCGTGCTTTGACGTTGACACAGTTATTGGCGTGCGGCTTTTGTTGTCGGTGGTTGTTTGGTTTTTTTGTCCGGTGTACTTGTACGTGTGTGTGTGGCTCTAGTCTGCTTGTAAGTACTTGCTGTCACCTAACTTCTATTACATCTTCGTGTATTATTATCTGTCTACTTCCGTGTTTCCATGCTTCCTGGTAAGGTTTGTGTGTGTGTGTGTGTGTGTGTGTGTGTGTCGGTGTGTCGGTGTGCGCGCGCCGCGCGCGTGTGTGTTTGTGCACTGGTAGGCCTGAATGTAGGCTAAGCCTCCCTCTCTCTCTCTCTCTCTCTCTCTCTCTCTCTCTCTCTCTCTCTCTCTCTCGTGCCTGCAATCCATACAAAATGTCGATGTCACATAATTATGTGGCATGCTTTTGCGTGATCCTATAAAAGCTCACGCGTAGACATATTTGTTATGGAATTCTGATCGCTTCTCGGCCTTTTGGCTAAGACAGTGATTCAGTATAGTATAGTAGGCCTATAGTATAGTGTGGGACTGGCTCAAGCCTAAGCCTCGCGGCTTATAAACGTCCCTTCGTTGACACTGTTTTGTTTGCATAAGCATGCCTTTTAAAATTATGATTGTAATTCAATCATCATGTTCAAAAAATAGTTGACTAAAATTGTATCTTTGTCAAGGAGATTTTTGAAGGTGAATGAAATTTGGAATTTTACGTCCTCTCGACCTGGGAAGGCACATATGGGACATTTGTTAGTTGCGGATTTTTGAAGGTATTTAGTGTTGGTGCTCTTTTTAAGTTAGGTGTTAGTAAATTCCAGAGGTTAGCAACTCGATTACTAAGATTCGGGAACATACATTTTTGTTTATACCCTGGTTGGTTTGTTCAGCCCGTCGTACATGGCGAAAGCCGATACGCGACGTTAAACTGAACTTCCATCCACATATTTGTGAGCTCTTGTACATCTAAGAATGAAATAGTAAGGCCGAGAGAGGAGATAACGAGATTGAACAAAGGGGGAATACTCTTTTTCTAATTAACTCCCCTCCACCAAAGTTGATTACGACACCCGCAATCATCTAGCAATGCGTGGGTCAGAACCGAAAGTGATACAAACAAAGCATCATTCTCAAAAAAGAATGTGCCAAGTTCGCCTTTATGACCCACACAATAGGGGCCTATACAGAACAACAATGGTGGAGAGGACAACTCTTGTACATCTGTCTTGAAATTCTAAAACAGAATAAACTTCTTCTTTTTTGCAAGCACTGCAGCTAGTAGTCCTATTATGATTTTTTTTTTAATGTATATATAGTTTGCTTTGATAAAACTTTTCTGTGTCCAATGTCTGTATTTGTGAACCTCAGAAACAAACACAGTTAACGTTAACCGCCGTTGTTATGTGTTCTGAACTGAAATAAGAAAGTAATAAAATGTGCTGATTTACTTTTTTCTCCCAATGGGGGAGGGACAGTACCTTATGCAAAGACAGCTGTTTCGATCTGTGAAGATCTCATCAGTTTGCATGATCGGCCTGCAATTTGACTGTCCAGTGGATGTTAACTTGAGCAAGAAGACATTCTACAAGAGAATGGTTGTCCTCTTTGCACCAAATTGAAAATCCACAATAAAAGCAAATCAGCACTAAGTTAAACCTGAAATAGTAAAAATCTTATGTAAAATGACGAAAATAATAATGTTCTGAAATTATAATTTCGAAAAATAATAGACAAGACTAGAGAGGGCCAACTACTGAAATGATATCCAAATTAGGGATAAAAAATAGCATGAATCAAAAATCTCAGTTAGGGGAAGACGGGGTAAAAAGCGCATGGGCGGGTAAGAAGCCCACCCCAATTATCTCATGAAATAAAGAAAATTTCAGTCAAATTTACCCATGAGACGAATGCTAGACATTAACGCTCGTCTCATGGGCAAAATGAGACTGAAATTTGCTTCATTTCATGAGATAATTGGGGTGGGCTTCTTACCCGCCTATGCGCTTTTTACCCCGTCTTCCCCTATTAGCTGAGCTCCATACCCCCAATCTGAAGGACAGAAAAGTTGGTGCATTTGAAATGCAGAATAGTTCGCTTTGATAAACAACTTTTCTGTGTCCAATGTCTGTATTTGTGAACCTCAGAAACAAACTCAGTTAGCATTAACTTTATGAATTGTTCTGTGTTCTGAAAAGAAAGTAAGTAATAAAATGTGCTGATTTACTTTTTCTCCCAATGGGGGAGGGACAGTGCCTTATACAACTAAACAGCTGTTCTGTTCTGTTCTGTTCCACATTAGTCCTTAGTTTTAACCCTTTCATCGCCAGTGTAGCTGATTGGCACCACACTGATTTAACACCCATGTCACTAAAAAGGCAGATAATCCGTATCTGTTATCCAAAGACCCTTTGTTCTTAATTTTGGGAGATAAGGATAGGTCTACTGCTATGCATAATATCATTGAATCTGCAGTATTACATATAGGCAAAGACTGTATAGGGGAAGATAAGCATCCGGTCTCTTTTCCCTATATGAGTAGTGAGGACAGAAACACTGGTTATGTCCCTTTTAAACAGGACACATTTTGCACGTCGATAGGCCAGTTGAATTCTCCGTTCAAGTTCCAGTCTGAGTTTTTGGATAGCCTGCACTGTGAATAGTGTACTGTCCCCACTAACGATAACTCTATCAGCCCGGTTCGCCGAGCTCTTAAGTAGTCCATCTTACCCTTTTAGAATATCTTTGATATAGGCCTACAGTATCTTTTCTATTCGCATGAAAATGTGACACACACACAAAATTAGCTAAAAAAAATGGCTGGCGTTGAAAGGGTTAAATAAAGGCTTAAATACAAACACATTGCAAAAACCATTTAACTACTTGTTCGTTGTACGGTTTAGACTATCAATGTTTGTTTGTTTGTTTTTAGTTCCCGAGCGAAGATTCGGGAAGTATTGTTTTTGTTTCATTCGTCCGTCCGTCCATGCGTGCGTGCATGCGTACGTGATGTGCGTCCGGCTGGCCGCGTTTTCTTGAAAACCCGTTCAATCTATTTCAATCACTTTTAGTGTACAGGTTTTAGAGGATATTTGCTATTGACTGACTGCTTTAGTTTTATTTCAAGGTCAAGATCATGCTGATTAATTGAGGGGTTCAAACTCCAAAACACTTAATCGTTAATATCTCGTGAACGTTTTGCACGTATTTCAATGCAGGGTTTTTTCCCCACAATGTTTTTTTGTTTGTGGCTCAAGCCACAAACCTATAACTCACTTTGTCGGTAGGTCGGTCGGTCGGTCCAAAATTGTCGCACATTGTCCAAAATTTCTCGCACATATTGAAAAGCCAGGGGAGGCGACTCAGTGTATGCCCTTGTTTGTAGTTGAAATAGTCGCGTGCCACAAACGATTGCGAATCCGCGCTTGTTCTGATAAAAGGGCTGTGACATGATCCCATACATTATGCTAGCATTATGTATTATGCTAGCATTGTGGCGGTACCATAGCCGATTAGGTTTAACCGAGGCGTGGTTACTGCTACACCTATCTGTATTGTTAAAAAAAATCGGGACTTTACTGGAGTTGCACTGCCTCCGGGCATTGCCTCCAGTATTGTTCCCACCATCTTTGTATTTACAAATGTCCCATATGTGTCTGTTCCAGACCGAGAGGACGTAAAGCACCATTTTTCATTCCCATACAAAAATAATAACCATGCTGACCTTGACCTTGAAGTATGACCTTGAAAATGTAAATTCTCTTCTTGTGACCATGCCCTTTCACATCGTTGGACTTACAATGTTCAAATTTGGTGTGCAGATGCATTGGCTTATGCTAGTTCCGATTATTAAGTACAAGAAAGGTCAAGGGCAAGGGCAAGATCACAACGGTTATAGTCTGCCTTTGGGACCATCTGTAACCGGTCATTTACAACCACACATTTTTTAGACAATTAGAAGCTTAATGGTGATTCCGAATGAGTATCCATCAAGGTCAAGGTCAAGGTTAAGTTCCTTCCATTCATTTTCTTTTTTTCTTCTTTGCAGATAGGGACATGGTAATTTTAATTTTCGTGCTGACTAGTCTAAGTAAATTGGGCACCACAGACCACGAGTAGAATATTTTCATTTGTTTGTTCATTTTCTCACTCTTTCATTCTTCCTTCCTTCCTTCCTTCCTTCCTTCCTTCCTTCCTTCCTTCCTTCCTTCCTTCCTTCCTCCCTTCCTTCCTTCATCTCTTTCTTTCTTCCAGATACTGACCATGGTCCCCAATATCTTATTCGTGCTGACTAGTCTAAGCAAATTGGGCATCACAGACCACGAGTAGAATATTTTCATTTGTTTGTTCATTTTCTCACTCTTTCATTCTTCCTTCCTTCCTTCATTCCTTCCTTCCTTCCTTCCTTCCTTCCTTCCTTCCTTCCTTCCTTCCTTCCTTCCTTCCTTCTTTCCTTCCTTCCTTCCTTCCTTCCTTCCTTCCTCTCATCACTTTTCTTTCTTTCAGATATTTGACCATGGTCCCCAATATCTTATTCGTGCTGACTAGTCTAAGCAAATTGGGCATCACAGACCACGAGTAGAATATTTTCATTTGTTTGTTCATTTTCTCACTCTTTCCTTCCTTCCTTCCTTCCTTCCTTCCTTCCTTTCCTTCCTTCCTTCCTTCCTTCCTTCCTTCCTTCCTTCATCTCTTTCTTTGTTGCAGATACTGACCACTATGGTCCCCAAGGTCTTATTCGTGCTGACCAGTCACTGCAAATTGGGCATCATAGACCACGAGTAGAATATTTTCATTCGTTTGTTCATTTTCTTCTCACTCTTTCATCTTTCTTCCTTCCCTCCTTCATCTTTTTCTTTCTTTCTTTCTTTCTTCCAGATACTGACCATGGCCTCCAAGATCCTATTCGTGCTGGCCAGTCTAAGCAAATTGGGCATCACAGACCACAAGTAGAATACAGTGGAACCTCCCTTATTAGACCTCCCATTATAAGACTCCCTCCCATATAAAATCTACTTCTCTGAAACATTGCCCTTCTTTGTAAGTATTAAAATGACCTCCCTCACAAGACCCCTTCCTTATAAGACCTCATTTTGGAATGATATTTGATGGTCTTATAAGGGAGGTTCCACTGTATTTTTATTTGTTCATTTTCTCACTCTTTCTTTCTTTCTTCCTTCCTTCCTTCATCTTTTTCTTTCTTTCTTTCTTTCAGATATTGACCATGGCCCCCAAGGTCTTATTCGTGCTGACCAGTCACTGCGAACTAGGGTCCACGGGCAAAAAGACGGGCTGGTATTTGCCCGAAGTTGCCCACCCTTACCTGGTTTTCAAGAACGCTGGCCTCGAATGCGACTTCGCCAGCCCTAAAGGGGGACCCGCGCCCATGGTGGGTTAATTAATTTATCGTTGATTTTAACCCTTTCACCACCAAAGTCGCATTTTAGCACCACAGTGATTTAACCCTTTCACCGCCAGCCATATTTCAGCCAAATATTTCCATTAAATTTACCTGGGTAGAGAACAAAATCCATCTGCAGTATTAGTGGATTCTTCTGTGACATATATAAAATTAGGTATATCCTTCCCAAAACTAAGACAATAGGGTCTTTGGATAATAGACCCCAATTTGATGGCTTTTAGTGACATAGGTGTTAAATCACTGTGGTGCTAAAATGCGACTTTGGTGGTGAAAGGGTTAACACTCATGTCACTAAAAAGGCATC
>CM065711.1:14540380-14550896 GCA_017654935.2 Phymorhynchus buccinoides
AAAGGTCACCTGCTTCAGCAACAGTGAGGAGGACGCTGTTGAGTTGTCGTCTGTCATTGCCTTTCATGTTGGAAACGAAACTCAAGGAAAAGGGAGCTGAATAAGAGGCGGCTGACAACTTTGCGCCTAACGTCATCGTGAGTTTTTTACGTAATAGGAATTGTTCGGAAATAATTTAACCCCTTGACTGCCACCAACGTAGTACGTACAGGGGGCCGTCACATTTCACAAGGGCTAACGTTACGTAGCGTGAGCGCAAATCGGCAAAAACGGTACTGAGAAACAACCTCTTTCGCCGACGTTCGCCGCCAAAAACGTTTTGTGGCTGTCATCGAGATAGCAAGCCACGAACTATCATGTGACTAGCATGGTGTGAATACATTTCTTGTTGTTGATTGGTCCATTAAAGTTTGGCTAAAATAATACATGTTTTTGACCAATCAGACAAGAGCTTGAAATAATATTCTTCCGCAAACGTTTTCTAAAGTGTTTCTTAGGGCCCGTTTGCCGTAAGCGTTATTCGCGCGGCGACCGTTATCTAGAGAAACTGGACCCTGACCTGACGACATCACTGATGATGCCATCAGATGAAGGAGGAATAACCCTGATACGCTGGCTTTTGCTCTAACATAATCAAGAGAGTAATATCCCCAGACCATTTTCTCAGATTGGCTCTATCAGTTGTCTTTTTCATGTAATGATTTGCCCAGTAATTTTTTTTAAAGTAATTTCTCTGGCAGTCAAAGGGGTTATGGGGAGTAATTCCATGGTGTGTAGTGCATGGAGTGATCCTTGCCTAATTCATCGGTCAAACATGGGAAGTTACTCTACCATCATGTAGATCCCCAGCTCTTTTTTTGCCAGCGATGAACCAATCAGCAAAACAACGCAATATCATGTTTCTGCATCAGAAAAAAAAAATAATTAGGGAAAAAGAGCATGTGGCTGCCCACGTGGCCAGGGGTAATCAAAAACGGTCACACACATAAACGTAATGTTTTCATCCCTAGCTGCACTGCATCTTGTACCATTAGTGTTCAAGTGCTTCGGCTGTTGGGATGATCCCTAGAGTCTTTAAGCCAAGGTACGACAACAACAACAACATTCTTCTTCTGCGTTCCCAGGCCATATGGCCATAATGAATAAAGTTACGCATGTGTCCGGTTTTCAGTTTTCACTGGCCTCCCCGCTGCGTACAGCCGACACACATTCCGATATCGTGGAGGAGCTCAAAAAAAGTGAGAAAATTATTTGGAAGATTTTTTTAGGGGAAAAAAGGCAGGAGAGTGGGCCAGTATGGTCAGGAAGATAGTATTGTAGATGATTAACAGAAAGTAAAGAGGAAAGGCTAGAGTCAAAGAAAGTGACATATTAGAGTAAAGCTTACTAAGCACAGATTTTCCAGAAGGTGGGGTGGGGGAACTATCTGTACGAATGACAACCACCACCCCACCCCCGGTATCCCCACGCGGGAACTAACAACAACAAACAACACCAACAACTAGCACTGTGTTACCATGTCGGGCAAAGAGTGGAAAATGTTAACATGTATCTTGACTGTTATTATTTATCATCATCATAATGCAAATAATAATAATAATCATCATAAATTTTATTGGGGTCATAGCAAGAAGAATCAACAAACTGTGTTACCGTGGGAAAGAGTGAAAAGGTTAAGCGTGTAATAATTGTAATCATCATCATCATCATCATAATACTACTAATAATAATAATAACAATATAATAATAATAAGCGGTTTCAGTTATTTGCGCTAACAATCCACACTAATGAGCATGCTCTGTGCGCTTTTCAAATTGAAATATAAATAGAGTGTTAAGCATGAAATTGCTTGCCTCTGAATTTCGAATACTATCCACTTCATCTGGTCCTGCCTACCTCTCATCTCGTTCACCTGTACTCACCCTCCGATTCTCCGTTCCTAACTTCTGACAAAAACTATAGCATTTGCTATATCTACTAATAGGGTCATACGTAAGACAATCTATGGGAATAGCAGACGTGAACTCGTAAGATAATCGAACGTCTCTCGTGTAAAGGCTTCTTCTTCAAAGAAGCGCCATCCTTCTGTCTCAAGTGTGATATCATTTAAGTACCCCCATACGATCATATATTTGAGTCTAACAATTCTGTCTCTAGTGCTAACAAATCATATCGCAGGTCTTAAATCCGCGATTATAAATTCCATAGATCCTAAGTGCACTATTTGCTAGCTTATGTTTTCTAACACGTCACGTAATCCTACTTGTTCACACGTACAATTCATTTGCTCCTCTAACTCAAAAATAAGAAACTTTTGATTAAATTTAAGCATTTTGTTACAGTTATAGACAGTTCTTTTCGATGATTTGTATGGGCAAAATGTCACATGTTTTGTTTTTTTGTAATATGGTGTAGGTATATGTGTCCTAGTTATCTACTTGTCGTTTTTCATAGTATATACATCACTCTGTTTTGATTTGATGTTAGATTGTTTAACTACGTGTGTACTTTTGTTTTATATTTCTGTGCCCCAAGAGGGTATGAAATAAAACATGTGCCTTGCCTTGCCTTGGCTTCAGCTTACCGTCCTTAAAGGGGCACCATGACGGATGAGGTTTTTTTTAATGTAAGAAAACACGTCGAGATCCACCAGGAAAAACACCCTTTACAGAGACAGCAACACTCACTTTGCTCTGGTCTCCAAGAAATCAAACCGTCAAATCGGCGATACTTCCTTGGCGGAAGTGCTGGGAAGTCAAAATTCTTTCACCCAAAAGAGAAAGCGTTTTTGTATCTCTTCTCTAATGGCTGCCTCTGCGTTTTTTTTTAGTTAGACCAAATCGTTTGCACGAACTTTTCGCAATTGCAAAGCTTTTTATTATTTTGAATTGTATACAGGTTATAAAGGAGGTTTCGCCCCATAACAAAGGAAATGGCTCGATTTTTTTTTGATTTTTGCGGCACTACAAAAAAAAAAAAAACCCGGCTTCAACCACAATGAATTGAACCTCCCACCCACCCCATCCAAAAAGCCCTTAATCTCTCTGCATCATTCCGCCCCAAGGAGGAAATCACCGTTGTTGACTCTGTTTAATGTTTATGAGGAAACAAGAGCAAAGTGACGTGTCTCCTGATCCTTGGAAAAAAGGCTGTCTTTCTGGTGATCTCGGAAGTGTTTCCGCCAAAAAAAAAAAAAAAAAAAAATCATCCCGGTTCAGGGTTCAAACTTATAATAAGGGATTCTCCTTGACGATCTGGCGCCCGCGCCAATCTCATCACCATTCCTGATTGTTGTTATTGTTATTACCTTCTTCAGTCAGCGGAAGGGTCCCCATTAACCGGACCCAGGAACCCGG
Source organism: Phymorhynchus buccinoides (assembly GCA_017654935.2). Lineage (NCBI taxonomy): Eukaryota > Metazoa > Mollusca > Gastropoda > Neogastropoda > Raphitomidae > Phymorhynchus > Phymorhynchus buccinoides. The sequence continues at coordinate 14,543,738 of CM065711.1, forward strand.
CTTCGCCCCCCCCCCTCGCCGAGGCGGATCCCGTAAAGCACCATCCGGCCTCCCCGCAAAGAGACCGGCCCGATCCACGCCCCACGTCACACACCTCCGTACAAAGAAACGACCGAGAGCTTAAGGATGCACAACGGGAGGACGACCAACACGAAGCGCGAGCGGACAACATTACAACACGCAGGCAGCCAAGAGATTTAGGACGAGCACTTGGCGCTAGGACACAACCGGCCCCCCCGTCTGACGGGTGCGCCCAGACTTCGGCCTACGACTAGTACACTTAAGTCTAATCCTTATGATTGTCGACTTTCCGTGCTGGCATCAACTTCCCGATGTCACCCCCAAAACCAAGCGTAACATTCCGCTAAAAAAATTTTAGTTAAGACTCGCCCTAATCTGCCCTCTTCTAAACATGGGTTTTATATTATCCATTAACCCTAAACCCTAATCCCCCTAGGTTAGGTTAGGTTTGGTAATTTTTATAGTCACAGAGGCTGTATCTGTGAAATTCCTGTTGCATCCCACCTAGAGAGCGAGTCGAGCCAGAGGCGCGGCACCCCTTTTTGTTTGTTGGGTGTTTTTTTTTTTTTTTGATGGTGATTTTTTGTGTGAAAATGATGAGGGGACGGGAAGGGAGGGGGGGGGGGCGGGGGGGGGGGATTGTTGTACACATGACAACTTTTTTTCGTTGGCCCAAGGCGTTTTTTGTTTTGTTTTGGACATAGTTCAACTGTGTGTGTCTAAGTGCATTGAAGCACAAGGGGGTGGGATCTCGGGTTTTATCCCGTCTCATCCGAAAGAACGACGTCCAGACAGCAAAGGCTAGTTTAATAATTATGTGGAGATGTGGGGAGTATAGGGATAGTAGGTATTAGTTTTATTTGTTAGTATAGTAGTTACGCGTTTAGTCTAGTTCCTCTTTAAATATGTAGTGCACAAAGTATGAGAGGAAAAAAAAAAAAAACAAAAAAACCCTATACTCAGGTCGAACTCGGGTACTTGGGACACGAAGCTAACGCCGCGCTACATAAAACCTAACCCTAAATACATTTTGCAAAGCTGGAGGTTGTGTACTTGCTTCCTTGTAGTCTGCGAGTTGAATAAAACATATACTAAAGATACTTATTTGTCGCCCCGTATTGGAGAATTTCTTAGGCGAAGTGTGTGTATTTCATCGAGAGTCGATAATGATTAGGCCAAGTGGTAAGTAAGCATTAAACTTTTCATTTTCTTCGCTTCGTGCTTTTGAAAACATGTTACTGATGACAGAAATAAACCTTCTCCACAACAACCTAAAGACCTTATTATGGTATGCACCAGTATTGTCCTTCTCAACACTCTGTCTGTCTGTCTTGTTTGTCTGTCAGGATATATCTCTCCCCGTCTGTTTCTCCTCCGCTCCCTCTTCTCTGTGTTTTCTCTCTGTGTTTGTGTTGTGTCTTGTGTGTTCTGTCTGTCTCTCTCCTCTTCTCCCTCTCTATCCCTCTCTCCTCCCTCTCCCCCTCTCTCTCTCTCTCCCTCTCTCTCTCTTCCTCTCTCTCTGTGACCGTAAGTGTCCCGGCCGCGCGCCGCTTTCTTTTATTTCTTATCTACACCCCCCCCCCCCCTTCCCCCCTTCACTTTCTCTTTTTTGCCCTCCCCCATCTCATTCCCTCAGAACCCCGACCCTTTCAGGCTTACCCCCCCCCCACACTGTCTCCCCTCCCCCCTCTCCTTGTCAGTGTCTCGACCACCCCTACCATCTAAAGAATGCCCGAACCGAATTAAGGATTGGTCCCTTTCAAGTTAGATTTGTCTCCCCGTCAGGCAACGTACCACCTACCGAGGTTATCTCCCTTCAACCACCCCCCCCCTTCTGATCTACCGTCTCATCACAAGAAAGTGACAAACACAGCGGCCCCTTTCAACCCTTCGATTCCAAACACGAGAAGGATTTTTGAATGTCGGCACTGTGATAAGGAATGTAATAGGGCGGCGAAGGATGAAGTTATTCCTGTACATGGTGTACTTTGGAAAACATCCCATACTATAGCTGCATCTTGTTGGATCGTCCGCACGTGGCCCTTGCTAATAACCCAACTGACACACGCTTTTTTCCATTTGGTTTTGAAAGTGAAAGGCATGTAAAAAATAAAAGGCGTAAGTGGAGAAAAGTCGAGTTTTTTTCACACGGGGTAACGCTGAGAACTGGGTGGTGAAGAAGCAACACAGTCCCCCAGAGCACCAAGGACGCCCACCTAGTAAGCGGTAGAGCCCCCCCTTATTTGGGACCTGTCATAATAAGCCCGACTAAGTAAGGATTAGGAGATGGCTGGTTTTTTTTTTTTGTGATTGAACTCTTATTTTTTTTGATTCTAGTTTTGATCTATTCCCTATGTTCAATTGATGAATGAAATAGGATTAGAGTAGATTTTTTATGGTTTTTTTTTGAAAAAGAGATGGGTAAACAGTGTTTCCTATTCTATAAATTTTTATGCACATGATTTAAATTTGTGTTGTTGTGGGGGTGGGTGGTTTTTTTTGTTGAACTTGAACGACTTTTTTGATACCAGAACCGGACGGAGTTTAAAATTGCCTACCTATCCAAACCCTTTGTCCCCTATTTTTTTATTAAGGACACCTAAATGGGCCCCCGCAATCTTGCCCTTTTTACATGAATTACCATTCCCTGTCCAGGTGTTGGAAATGGATGGAAAGTGGATGTTTTTTTGGTACCCGTTGATCACTTTTTTTTTTATGTTTTTTTACTGATCCTCAAGTTTTTGGTTAACTGAAAAAATTCCAGTTTTTTTTTTTTTTTTTTTTATTTTTAAAAGTGCTATTGTATAACGAAAAGCCTTCCCTAGTGCCTGTGTGGGAATTTCAACCTATGCCCTGCCGACCTACTGAAGGTCCCGTGCATACTATCTAAGCCATAGAGATCTACATCCCAACTTTTCCCTTTTTTCCTGTGGTGGATGTATCAAGCCAGGGCCCTCGTCGGTGGCCGGACGTAATCATCCCCGGACTCACAGCAAGCACCAAAGACACGGGGTCCCCCGTCGGCAAGACGCCCAAACGCCCCCCTCACCCCCCCCGCCGAGCACCCAGAGAATCCTCGAGGAGAGGAGAGGGACACACGCTTTGAACCCAGTGATCCCCATCCCGCGAGCACGTTAACCGGAATACAGAACTTGGAGGCTACTCCTCATCCTGAAACCTAGCCAAGCCCCTCAGCAACAACCAGCAATTCCCGCCGGATCATCCTAACGGAGGGAAACCTTATGACACAAGCCAGAGTTTAAGCCCGCATAATCAACCGCGCCAAAAAAATCATGTTGGAACTTTGTCTCACGGAAACACTGACAAGCATAATTAAGTAAACCCCCTTTCCGGCAATGGAGGTCTAACCTTCTAGAATTGAAACACACAAGTTCTTGTAAAAATCCTTTTCGGATTTCCCAAATTGTTTTTTTTTTTTATCCGATATTTTTTTTTTTTTTTTTTGCCGCCCATTGAGCTGCTTTTTTTATAATTAATTGTTTTTTTTTTGCATAAAATCTTAAATGCAGATTTTTTTTGATGAAAGTAAATTAAAATACAAGTGTCAAATAAAAACCCCTGAAACCCTTTTTTTTGGTCCCAGAACCTGGAATTGAAAGTGGGAGTCCTTTGTAAAATTTCATTGTAAAACCCCTACTTTTCCCCCCCTCCCCTCTGTCGCCCATTTAGAGCATCCAAAAACCACTTTGTAATTTCTTTTAACAACCAGACGAGGCCAGAACCCGGGCCCAAACAAAATTATTAAATTTTTTATTAGATTTGAAAAAGGGGGCCGGGAAAGTTGCTCATCTCCCAAACCCTAGAGAAGTGGGCTAAAGGCAACTTTTCTAAAGTCTTCCCTAGAGACTTAACCTTTTAACCCATTACCTCGTCACAATCTCTCCCCTCTCTCTCCTCCCCCCCCTCTCTCTCTCCCCCCTCTCTCTCTCTCCTCTCTCTCTATCCCTCCCTCTCTCTCTCCTCTCTCTCCTCTCTCTCTCCCTCTCCTCCCTTCTCTATCTCCCTCTCTCTCTCTCTCTCCTCTCCCTCCCCCCCTCTCTCTCTCTCTCTCTCTCTCTCTCCTCTCTCTCTCTCTCTCTCTCTCTCTCTCTCTCTATTCTCTCCTTCTCTCTCTCTCGGAGGGTTACAGGGGTAACACCCAACCCACCCCCCTTCAAAAAAACAGAAAAAAAGGGGGATGAGGTGATGTATGGAACAACGCCAAATACCGTTGATTTCATATATCCCAGTGTATGTTATCTATGCCCTTTTTGGGGGATACCTTATTCTCCCGGCAGGAAGGCATTAACAGCTACGTCTCTTGACATTATTCTTCTCTGCGTTTCACATACGTACGTAAGGACATTAATGGGTAATATGTGTCCGTTGTACAGTTGTCACTGGTCTCCTCGCGTGCGGCATTCAGCCCGGACACATTCGGACCCGATTTCGGAGGGAGCTCAAGTGAGGAAAACTATATGAATAGTTGGGGGGGGGGGGGGGGGAGAAGAAATGATATAGTAGGAATGGGCTTACATATTCAGAACGATGCATATAGATGACACAAAGCAAGGAAAATAAAGGCAGAGTCAAAGAGAGAGAGAGAGAGAGAGGAGATTAGAGGACGTTATACAAGACTGAACTGCCAGAAGGTGGGAGACTATTGTGCGAAGACAACCCCCCTCCCACCCACCCCAGATCCACACGGGGTCGGTGGGGGGTTGACATTCAATTATCGTCAGCTTCGGGCGGTTAAATAATCAACGTTTGGAAAACCCCCTGACTATTAACTGATCCGCCCTGTTCCATCTCTTCTTCTACTATCATGGGTTGTGCGCTATAATTTCTTACCTCTTTTTTTTTTGCTTGTACAGTGGAAACCTCCCTTATACGACCTCCCATTTATAAGACTCATCCCATATAAGACATACTTCATCTGAGGACATGCCCCTTCTTTGTAAGCATTAATGACCTCCTTGTAAGACCCCTCTTATAGACCCTCCCTTATAAGACACCTCCTTATAAGACTCATTTGGAGATTTTGAAAGTGTATAAGGGAGGTTCCACTGTATTGTGGTTGATGCCTGGCAGTTAAAGTAAGACACACGCACACCACACGCACCTAGATTTCCAATTTTCTCTAAGCACACGCAAGACAAGCAAACGCCCGCACTGCGCGCACGCACGCACACGCACCACACACATACACACACACACACACACACACACACACACAAACACAAAACCACAATACACACACACAACACACACACACACACACACAACACACAGACCACCACACACGCACCCTCCCTCCCAGCATTTCAACCTCTCTCAGTCTCTCTCTCTCTCTCTCTTCTCTCTCTCTCTCTCTACTTCTCTCTCTCTCTCTCCTCTTCTTCTTCTTCTTCTTTTCTTCTTTCTTTTCTTCTTCTTCTTCTTCTTTTTTCTCTTCGCCCCTTGTCAGCACAATAATGACTTGGGGATCTACTTAAAAATAAGAAGAAGAGTCGAGAGAAGAGAGAGAGAGAGAGAGAGAGGATGGATCGCGGGGGAGCGGAGAGAGAGATGGAGGAGAGAGAACGAGAGAGATAGAGAGAGAGATTTGAAACATTTGAAGCATTGTTTAGAGGGAAAAGAATAAGCACACAATGGGCTTGTTTACATCTTGCCCTCGAAACAAAAGAAGAAAACATCATTAAACTTCACTTAATGAAACAAAGCAACAGGAACCATCCCCCCCCCCCCCCCACCACAGAACACCCACCACACACACCCACCACCCAACCCCCCCCACCCCCCCCCCCCCCCCCCCCCCCCTCCTCCCCCCCCCCCCCCCCCCCCCTCCCTAAAACTAAAAACAAACCAAAACACAAAAAAACATGTCATACACCCCTCCCCCCTCCCCCCACCAACGTCACCTCGAACACAGAACCGTAATCGTGCGATGATGAAAATGAGATTAAATTGATATTCACGAGACAAGCAGGAAATATCATGTGGAGGAAGAAAAAAAACAAAAACAACACCAACAACAAAACAATCTAAACAATGAATTAGAAGAAATGACATCATCATCAAAAACCAAGAAATTACTTTCTTCCTCAAGCTTGACTCCCCCACCCCCCTACTTAAAGTGAAAACACACAAAACCCACACAAAAACAACCAAAAAACACATGCTTAAAAAAAAGATATGTACAACTAAACCATGCATGATAAACATTATTAAAAACCAGTGTCAGAAGCTGATAAGAGAGATTAAGTGTGATGTTTTAGAGGTTTGATCATTAAGGTACTTGTGGTAGTTTTTCTGAAAACATTGCGATACTGAATGAATAACCTTGCAACGCCAAAGGGAATTTGAGCACCACAGGGATAGCAAAGATGGTAAAGAAAAGGCTCAAATGGTAGTTAAACAAAGACAGTATGGCTAGTCTGGGAAGAAGGGGCGACTATTCTAGATGACAAGTAAGATCCCAATACTGACAGAGGGGTGATCCACCAGGCAAATTAATGGACATTTTGGCTGAAATATGGGGGAGGTTGAAAGGTTAAAAGAAGCTAAAATATCCACAACAATCGCCGGATACTAAAGACTAGTCTGAAGAGATCTAACCTTGGAAGAGGTACTTTGATTTTAAGAATTGGGGGGCTGAGGGAATTCAAATAGTTGAAAGGAGGAGCGCGATAGAATTAGAAACATGAAATATGGCGTGTATATTCAAGTTCCATAGTAGAGGCAGTTAGTATCCTAGGTGCTGATAGTCCGTGAGTATTGGACGATATTCAAAAGGATCAATTGAGACACGCTGTACAAAAAAATAAAAGGTTTTAGATTATTACATAGTAATCCATAGGTAGAGGCAGTTGAAATGTCTGGGGTGGAAATAGCAGAAAAAAATTATCGGACACTTGAATAGAGAATTTTATTCGGAAAGCTGATAAATTTTCGATATTTTCTTGATATTGGTAGGACCCGAGAGATTGGAGAGAGAGAGAAGCGAGAGAAGAGATATGATATAAGATCAAGAGAATATTATATATGATATGTATATATATAATTATATATATATATATAATATAGATTGATATATATATATAGATAAATATAAAAATCTAAGACTCATATTAATCCA
>CM065711.1:14551396-14553896 GCA_017654935.2 Phymorhynchus buccinoides
TCGAGTTTTGCCTAATCACTAAATTGCAAAATGTTCCGAGGGCTTTTCCCCCTCCACTCCCAAAATTGCACTGCCCTTAACTCATAATCTATGCAGCTCCCATGGAACCACGCCGACCCCCCCCCCCCCCTTGCGAATCACTTGGTCCGGCTCGCTGTGTGTGTGTGCGCGCGCGCGTGTGTGTGTGTGTGTGTGTGTGTGTGTACTGTTGGTTTTAAACTATTAACCATTGGTACTACTACCATCACTACCAGTACCGCTGACAATTGAAACAATCTACAGGCACTTAACAGATCGAGACCTACTCTTAAAATGTAATGTTCGGGTCTTGAAACTCAAAACCTTAGCGATCCAACGGAGAGAGAGAGAGAGAGAGAGAGAGAGAGAGAGAGAGAGAGAGAGAGAGAGAGAGAGGGGGAGAGGGAGAGAGAGAGAGAGAGAGAGAGAGAGAGAGAGAGAGAGAAATGCGTGTGTGTGTGTGTGTGTGTGCGTGTGCGTGTGTGCGTGTGCGTGTGCGTGCACGTGCGTGCGTGCGTGCGTGAGTTCGTCTATGTGTTGTGTATTTTGTTTGTCCGTTTGTCTGACTGCCCCCACCCAAACAAAACACCCACAAAAACACGAAAGAGTTTTATATGAAATCAGTTGGAAGACTGAAATGATGCCGTAAAAATATTCCCCAGAAAATCTGGAGATTTTCCGGGGCTCTCGTTGCACTAACAGCTTGTCTTTCAATTCATTTTCATTCATTCTATGTTATATTGTCTCTCCTTTTTTTTGCTATCCAGCATATTATTAATGAAACAGTTATACCTAAACAGCGATAGTAATATTCTATTGATAGGATGTGGAGAAAGAAATATTCTTGTTAAGGTCAGTTTTCTTAATAGTCAACAATTATTTTTTTCATCGCATTCTTGTTAAAGTTCGACATTACACTATCATCCGAAACAGTGATTTGTTTCATTCATCTGTCTCTTTCACTTTCAGAGAGAAAAGTATAAATTGGGATGTAACAGTGGCACAGCTGTTTCGGGAGGAACATTTAGTTCATCTATATTTTCAGAAGTTTTTTTCAAGCCAACTTTAGTTTACCATAAGTAACTTTTCATAGATAACAATTAAGAATATGTTGTAGTATGTGACTAAATTAGTCATATTCACTAGATTTTCACTAATGGGCGATTTTATTTATGTTTGCGATACTAAGTGAATTATTTAAGAAAATTTGTTTTCTAAATGTGTTCCATGCTGCAACAAAGAAAGTTTTTACAATTAATCTGACGGAAGAATTATATTTAAAATACTTTGTAGAACATACAGCCAAACTATGTTATAGGGGTATGCTTGCTGCTTTTTTTTTAATCTAATATTTCTAGATTCAGTCTGTTAACTATATAGCTTGACTTTGTGTGCCACGGAACAGCTGTGGTGGTCCAGACATTTTATTTTTTCTCTTTGAGTTGAATTTGTGCTGGCTTACACTAGGCTACAGAGTAATACTGAGTTGCCTGCCTGCTGGGTGGTTGTTGCACAGTTTTTGTACTTTCTGCTTTGTTATCCTCTGTAGTGTAATGATGCTGGACCGATTTCATTCTCTCTCTCTCTCTCTCTCTCTCGAGTGACCTCCCGTGGTGTGTGTGCAGGCAGATTTGAGCTGTGCGATATTTTGGTTATAAGTACCACTTTATCAAGCACAATGACCATTGTCGGCTTGCCAACAATTTTGGAATCTTCCCTCCAGTCCCTGCTCCAACACAGCCACATCACTTCATGGAAGATAAGCGGTGATATAGGGTCCAACACGGTCGTAGTTCTTAGACTGAATGCCAATGAAGAAGGCAACATGGCGAGTCAGGTCAATCGTTCAGGTGTCAACAAACAGTATCGACTTAAACCACCCTCGCAGATCAGAAGAGATAGGAGGAGAGCGGAAGAAAGACGAGAAGAAAGAAGAAGAGCGACACAAGAAGAAGACAATCAACCAAAGGCAAGTGATTTTTCTGAAGAAAGACCAGCTTTATTTCAAAACACACCTCCATCAATGTTGTCGCAGTACACAGACATACCTGCACAGCCAGACTACACGCCACGACAAGAATACGCACGTGATTCACGCAGTGTGTCAGCCAACCCTGTTGCGCTCGACACAGACATAGGCACATGCTCTGAGCAAGAACATTACAGTGGTTTCATCGAGCCTGTGTTTATGCCTGTGACAGTGGAGAACGTGGACAACGCTGCTGCTCTGCATAAAGTTCAGGAGGCTGGGTACAGTGTGGACTTGATCAGGAACTATGTTGGTCAGCTGACCGATAGGTCTCTGCAACGCAGCCTTCGTGACAATTCCAGAAACGAACAGTTTTCTCGCGTGTTCTCTGATGACGATCCTGATGTGCTGGTGTGCGAGAGTGATGACATCATCATTGAGCTGACGTGGACTGGTGACGGAGACATCCCATCAGGCTTCTTCTGGTTCGCGAAACGAAAGCAAACTACTGAC
>CM065711.1:14561396-14583896 GCA_017654935.2 Phymorhynchus buccinoides
ATAAAACATAAAATAGTGTCGTTAGCTACATTTTTTGCTTGGCGCCTCTAAGATAAGACAGAACTTCATAGACAGTTTAAACTAACATAATATAATTATGGCTTCTTGGGACCAGTGTTCCTTGTTGTAAATGCGGTAGCACATTCTATTCTTTATTTAGTTTGCATGTTGTCAATTATTTGTTGCATGTTCTTAATGTTCATTGTGTTCGCTCCATGGAAGGGGCTGTGGCCTAATATCCATTAACTTTCCGAATTCCAAGCTGTCTCTCTCTCTCTCTCTCTCCACTTTCTCCCTGTCTTTTTCAAGCATATTCTGATAAAAAGTCAGACCTACATACATTACATTATTGTGTAAAATAAATTCTAATGCACCTCCTCTAGCTTTAAATTTTCAATTTTGTTTAAAACACTTTTCATAAGTAAAAAAACACACACAAAAACCCACCTCAGCAAATGTGAAGGGCGTGCAGAATACGACGTTATAACTATTCTCGTATGTTGAGACAAAGGCGCGAAAGTTTAAAAAAAATGCTGCAATCAATATGCAATTTTCCTTTCCTATTTCTTTTTTTTTCTTTTTTCGTGCCTTCGTATTTTGTTGTTGTTATCTATTTCTTTACTTTTATGCTGCTTGAATGAGTTGCGTAGCTCTGAGAGATGGAGATAACTTTATTATGCTATTAATCAATGTCATCATCATCACCATCCCAATCATCATCATCATTGCCATTATCACCATTATCTTCTTCATCCCAATCATCATCATCATCATCATCACCCCAATCATCATCATCATCAACACCATAGTCATCTTCATCCAAATCATCATCGTCATCACCATTATTATTATCATCATCATTATTATCGTCGGCAAATGTTAAGATCAGCTCCCTCTGCTGTTCCATGGTGAAGTTGGCCAATCAGCCTAACGGAAAAGGTGAATCGGAGAGAGCTGATTGGCCAACTTCACCATGGAACAGCGGAGGGAGCTGATCTTAACATTAGCCTTATCGTCATCAATATCATCACCATCATCAATATCATCATCATCACATGTCTGTTTCCACAAAAGCCCGGAAAACCTGAAAGGCAGGAGTCCTGGAGGGGCTGCCTACTACAGTCAAACCTCTATTATAAGACCCTCCGTTAAAAGACCTCCTCTCAATTAAGACCAATTTGGGTTTTTTGGGAACGGATGCTGAACTCTTCCTAGACAAAACTGACCTCCGTTATAAGACCCCCTCCAATTTAAGACCGTTTTTTACTGACTTTTTTGGAAATCTTAAAATGGAGGTTTGACTTCTGTACTAGTGCCCTTCATCTAGAGGCAAGGGTACAGGGGCAGCGTCCCTGTTGGGAGCTGGGGGGGCAATACCCCACCCACCCCCCTGTCTGAATTGTTTGTGTGGAGAGGGTGTGGGTACTATTATTGCTGTATTGTAATGTTTGTTCTTGACGAGTTTTCAGCTGATTTTGTCTCGATTTTAATGTCTTTGAAATGCTTTTTGTTTTTTAGAAAAGCTTACCACCATCACTTGTTCATTGTCGGATTTGTTCATTACAATAATGCAGTGTTCATATCAGTTGTTTGTTGTTTCATAAATGTGTTTTATTTATTGTGGTGATTCTTATAGATACGCACCTGGCTGTAATTCCTCATTCACGGGATAATAAAGTGAATCTGAATCTGAATCTGAATCTGACAGAAAACACTATTCTTGACTTCCAAACCAACTTGTAAAAGAAGCATTGGAGTCTGTGCTTAATGCTTCTTTTACATGCTGGTTTGGAAGTCTGTGTTTGAAGAACAAGCGAATGTCGGATGATGTGGTGAATGTGTGTAGCAAAGTTGTTGGAAAGAGAGAGAGACCGGTTTGAATGAGCTGAATGAAAGACAAACTAAGCGAAAAGCCAGGAAGATTGCGAATGACACCTCCCATGTTTTGTACAGTCACTATGAACTATTACCTTCGGGATGCCGCTACAAAACTTTCAAAGTTAATGCCAGGGCACATAAAAGTTTCATCCCCAGATCCATCAACCTCTTAAACTCATGATCCTTTTTAATGTCTGCTCGTATTAATAATCATAATAATAATAATAATAATAATAAAACAACGGATATTTATATAGCGCTTTTTATCGAGCACAAAGTGCTTTACAATCAGCATTGAAAAACTCACACACGCACACACACGCACAACAGACACACACGCAAAACAGACACACACGCACGTACACAGATTCGTTGACAGATTCTACCTTAATCCTTATGTTGTATGTATCTGTGTCCTGTGTAATCCTAAAATATGTACTTTATACTCATGCGTGCCAAATGTCAATATCCTCATGCATTTTGTTCATCTGTGTAATACTCGGTAAAGGTAAAGATGTGCCACCCCCCATGCATTTCTCGGTTAATTGTATTTTTCCGTTTTTGCCTTTCTTACCATACATAAAGCTGTATTTTAGGAACATTTTTAGCTAATTACCTTTTTGGAATACTAACCCTAACCCTAACCCTACCCCTAAACCTAACCCTACCCCCCACTATGTACTGCAGTACACCGCGATTTGTCACAGTTGTGGTTCGTTGCGTTTTTCCGTCTTATAGGGTGGGGGGTAGGGTTAGGGTTAGGGCTAGGGTTAGTATTCCAAAAAGGTTATTAGCTAAAAATGTTCATAAAATACAGCTTTATGTATGGTAAGAAAGGCAATAACGGAAAAATACAATTAACCGAGATAGGTGGGGGGGGGGGGGGGGGGGGGGGGGGGTGGCACATCTTGACCTTTACCTAATACTCATTCATCTTTGCAATTCTTATGTGACTGGTCATCCAAAATTATGCTTGTATTTATGCATGCTGAATGTCAATGTTTCTGCTGTACGGCACCTGGACGAAATTTCTCCTTGAGAGATAGATAATAAAGTGATTTTGAATTGAATTCTAAATCGATTCGACAGGCTCTCTTTGAAGCAAAGTACAAAGCCAAGGCATAACATGGGCAGTGACAACTGGTGTTAGGGACAAAATATGGGGAAGGCGAGAAAAGAAAAAAAAAGGGAAGTTGCTCCTAAAAAAAAAATTTTAACATGAAATTCAGGCAGAGGTCACTGAAAAACCCACACACACCTAATTCGAGAATAGCCTGAAGAGAAGCATCATTATCATGAACATCAATCCCCCTGTGGGGATACCGGGGAGTCTTTTGTATAAATAGTTCCCCCACCTTCTGGAAGTTTTGTGCTTGTAACTTCCTCTAATCTGTCACTCTCTTTGACTCTGACTTTTCCCTTTGCTTGCTGTCATCTACTATCTTTCTGCCTTTACTGGTCCATTCTCCTGCCTTTTTTCAAGAAACACTTTCAAAAAGATTTCCTCCAGCCGTAAGTCGGACTGGCTACCCGGGCCTAACTATTTCTTAGTTAGGCGCATAACGGCAGCATGACGCATCTGCGCTCATAATTGACAGGAAACTGTCTGAGCAATCGAAGAAGAAGAAGAATGAACATCAATTTTGCCTTGGCATAAGGCTGTGTCACTGTCAGACCAATTGACACAAGCTAGAACACCAAGGCTACATCAAAATATTGTTATGCGCTGCATAGCTATGCGGGGATGGTCTTTAGCCATAGCAAGCTCCTAGCATAACATCGTCAGTCTCTAAAATCATCTGAAGTCGGAGTGTAGTGGCTGCCCACGTGGCGGGGTAATCAAAAACCGGTCACACACGTAATGTTCTCATCCCTAGATTCATGCATTCGTACCGTGGGGTTAAAGTGCTTCGGCTGTTGGGATGATCCCTGGAGTCTTCAAACGCCAGCAGTTCAAGACATTGCGAGTTTAGTCTTGCATTTTGTTAAAATTACTTGAATGTTTTGTGCTTAAGACTTGAAAAGAACGAAAATACAAGGTTTGTGTCCTTAACTAGATCTGAATTTGGGACTTACGAGTTTTTCGTCTATTTTCACAACCTCATTTACCCCAGATAGAAAGTTGTTTGAGATACAAGCTTTTGGTGGAAGGTGGCGGGAAAAATTAGAAAGGTGACTATGTATCTAACTGAAAACCCCCCCAAATCAATACAATTTTTTTTAAATTTCACCGACGATATATAAAGCTTTCACGTGAGGCGCGTGTCATCATTTCAATCGCTGCTCGCGACTGAGACGGTTCAACCGTTCTTTCTACCCTGTTGCCCGAGCCACTGCGAGGCAGAACTTCGCAGCGACTAGCCTAGAAGCCTAGACCCGATCCCTGGGATCGGTTGTTATGCCTTTAAGCCAGGGTACAACAACAACAACAACAACATGAACATCAATGTGTGGACTCACCAGAAGATCTGCGCCCCCGTTTCCTCTGTTATTGAACACCACGCATCTGTTCATAACACAAATCATACAACACATAATATAACACACACACACATACATGCACAAACACACATACAGCACCCCCATTTTCTCTGTTGTTACACCCAGGCATGGTAGTGGGGGCAAAGTGGTTTTCAAGGAAAATGGCCGGGGGTCCAGGGGGCCGAAGAAAATTCAATAAATGAGAGTGAAATGTTCACTTTTTCATGCCATTTGAATGCATTTTTTAATAATTTTGCTTCAAACTGTTTCACGGATTTTCCATGATTCGCGGAGGTCTACCATGCCTGTACACCACACATCTGTTTTAACCACAAATCATACAATACGTAATATATCACACACACACACGCACAAATATGCACTCATGTACACATATACACACACATGCGCATATGCACACACACACACACACACGGCACATGCATGACCACCCCATTTTCTCTGTTATGTTGTTGAACACCACACATCCGTTCATAACACAAATCATACAATACGTAATATAAAACACACACGCACTCAAGTACACACACATGCACACACACAAATATGCACTCATGTACACACACACACGCATACACACACATACGGCACCCCCATTTCCTCAGTTGTTGAACACCACGCATCTGTTTTAACCACAAATACAATACGTAATATAACACACACACGCACAAATATACACTCATGTACACACACATGCGCATATGCACACACACACACAAATGGCACACGTGACCACCCCATTTTCTCTGTTATGTTGTTGAACACCACACATCCGTTCATAACACAAATCATACAATACGTAATATAACACACACACACACGCACATATATGCACTCATGTACACACACACGCATACACACACATACGGCACCCCCGTTTCCTCAGTTGTTGAACACCACGCATCTGTTCATAACACAAATCATACAATACGTAATATAAAACACACAAGTGCACAAATATGCACTCATGTACACACACACACGCATACACACACATACGGCACCACCGTTTCCTCAGTTGTTGAACACCACGCATCTGTTTTAACCACAAATACAATACGTAATATAACACACACACACACACGCACAAATATACACTCATGTACATACACATGCGCATATGCACACACACACACACAAATGGTACACACGTGACCACCCCATTTTCTCTGTTATGTTGTTGAACACCACACATCCGTTCATAACACAAATCATACAATACGTAATATAACACACACATATGCACAAACATGCACTCATGTACATACATGCGCATATGCACACACACAGACACACACATGGCATACATGCAACCACCCCATTTTCTCTGCTATGTTGTTGAACACACACATACTCTCTCTCCCTATCTCACTCTCTCTCTCTCACTCTTCTCTCTCTGAGTTTTCAGTGTTCTCTCTCGCTCTCTCCCCCCCCCCCCCCCCCCACCCCATCTCACCTGTATCCTAGTTTTGAGGTACGCTGAACCAGATGAAGTATGTAGGTCTCTTCACTACTCCCTGACAGACACACACAGAATTTGTATTAATTAAAAAAAAAAAGTTATATAAAATTAATCCTTTTCATTCAAAATAACAATAAACATCATTTCTGAGCAAAAAGTATTACGGCAACATAAAAAAATAAATATGACACAAAAACACAATATTCTTAACTTTTTTTTCACCAAAAAAAAAAGAGAAGAAAAAACAATAACTTTTAAAGTTAGCGTTGCAGACTACTGGCTGTGAGGTCTTGGGTTCGAATCCCGTCAGAGGCGAGGGTTTTTTCGGTCCTGGACCGACTCTTACACAGAGTGAGTGGCTATGGGCTCAATGGGAAGACTGAAACCACACAGTCGAGCTTCATCCGCTTAACGGATGCGATTCTGACAAGTGTTGCTCTAACGTCAAGACCAACACTGCAGGTGTCTGTAGTTCTCAGGCCTGGTTAACGCCGGGATATCATTATGAAAGGAAGCGTAGAATACAGCCCTGTCATGCAGTCTCAGACCGATACGGAACTCCATAGCATCATCATCATCATCGTTGTCATCCGCCTCATTTCCATCAATCATTAAAAAGAAAACAATGTCTCAAATTCTGTGGCTTTGCATGCCCTGCTCTCATGGTGACCTCAGTTTCGGTTTCCATTCCAGTCTGTGCCTTGGTGCGTTCGGGTCAAAGTCATGGGGATCAGTGTGTTCTGGGGAGCTTGCTTTGCGGGTCGGTTGGGAGCCCTGCGATCACTGGGACCCTCTATCCCGCCTCTAGGACCCTCTATGCTATAAGTGAAGGAGTCCCTGGGACCCCTTGTTTTGCGGGACGGTTGGGAGCCCTGTGATCACTGGGACCCTCCATCCCGCCTCTAGGACCCTCTATACTGTAAGTGAAGGAGTCCCTGGGACCCTCTATCCCGCCTCTATGACCCTCTATACTGTAAGTGAAGGAGTCCCTGGGACCCCTTGTTTTGCGGGACGATTGGGAGCCCTGGGACCCTCAATAATGTAAGTGAAGGAGTCCCTGGGACCCCTTGTTTTGCGGGACGGTTGGGAGCCCTGGGACCCTCTATGCTGTAAGTGAAGGAGTCCCTGGGACCCCTTGTTTTGCGGGACGATTGGGAGCCCTGGGACCCTCTATACTGTAAGTGAAGGAGTCCCTGGGACCTCTTGTTTTGCGGGACGGTTGGGAGCCCTGGGACCCTCTATGCTGTAAGTGAAGGAGTCCCTGGGACCCCTTGTTTTGCGGGATGGTTGGGAGCCCTGGGACCCTCTATACTGTAAGAGGAGTCCCTGGGACCCTCTATCCCACCTCTAGGACCTTCTATACTGTATTATATGAAGGAGTCCCTGGGACCCCTTGCTTTGCGGGACGGTTGGGAGCCCTGACCTGTTAGCCCAGGCAGGAGAAGGACGGTGGGTCTGGAGGAGGTGGGGTAGGGGGAGGAGGAGGAGGAGTCGTTGTCCAGCCAGTCCAGCTTCACCTGACCCCCGTCCGGCGTCAGCAGGAACTCACTGACCAACACACAGGTAAACCGCATAGAGATACAGTGGAGCCTCCCTTATAAGACCTCCCATTATAAGACATAAAGATCTACTTCTCTGAGACATTGCCCTTCTTTGTAAGTATTAAAATTACCTCCCTTATAAGACCTCCCATTATAAGACTCCCTCCCACATAAGACCTACTTCTCTGAGACATTGCCCTTCTTTGTAAGTATTAAAATTACCTCCCTTATAAGACCTCCCATTATAAGACTCCCTCCCACATAAGACCTACTTCTCTGAGACATTGCCCTTCTTTGTAAGTATTAAAATTACCTCCCTTATAAGACCTCCCATTATAAGACTCCCTCCCACATAAAGACCTACTTCTCTGAGACATTGCCCTTCTTTGTAAGTATTAAAATTACCTCCCTTATAAGACCTCCCATTATAAGACTCCCTCCCACATAAGACCTACTTCTCTGAGACATTGCCCTTCTTTGTAAGTATTAAAATTACCTCCCTTATAAGACCTCCCATTATAAGACTCCCTCCCACATAAGACCTACTTCTCTGAGACATTGCCCTTCTTTGTAAGTATTAAAAATTACCTCCCATTATAAGACTCCCTCCCATATAAGACCTACTTCTCTGAGACATTGCCCTTCTTTGTAAGTATTAAAATTATTACCTCCCATTATAAGACTCCCTCCCACATAAGACCTACTTCTCTGAGACATTGCCCTTCTTTGTAAGTATTAAAATTACCTCCCTTATAAGACCTCCCATTATAAGACTCCCTCCCACATAAGACCTACTTCTCTGAGACATTGCCCTTCTTTGTAAGTATTAAAATTACCTCCCTTATAAGACCTCCCATTATAAGACTCCCTCCCATATAAGACCTACTTCTCTGAGACATTGCCCTTCTTTGTAAGTATTAAAATTACCTCCCTTATAAGACCTCCCATTATAAGACTCCCTCCCACATAAGACCCACTTCTCTGAGACACTGCCCTTCTTTGTAAGTATTAAAATTACCTCCCTTATAAGACCTCCCATTATAAGACTCCCTCCCACATAAGACCTACTTCTCTGAAACATTGCCCTTCTTTGTAAGTATTAAAATTACCTCCCTTATAAGACCCCCCATTATAAGACTCCCTCCCACATAAGACCTACTTCTCCGAGACATTGCCCTTCTTTGCAAGCATTAAAATTACCTCCCTTATAAGACTCCCTCCCACATAAGACCTACTTCTCTGAGACATTGCCCTTCTTTGTAAGCATTAAAATTACCTCCCTTATAAGACCCCCCATTATAAGACTCCCTCCCACATAAGACCTACTTCTCTGAGACATTGCCCTTCTTTGTAAGCATTAAAATTACCTCCCTTATAAAACCCCTCCCTTACAAGACCTCATTTTGGATGAAAATACGTTTAACGTCCTCCGGTCTGAAACAGACACATATGGGACATTAGTAGATATAAAGATGGTGGGAACGATCCTGGAGGCAATGCCCGGAGGCAGTGCAACTCCAGGAAAGTCCCGAGTTTTTAACGATACAGATGTATGTAGGCCTAACAAGTACATTGATAAGTATTACATTTTGGATGATTTTTGAAGATCTTATAAGGGAGGTTCCACAGTGCACATACATACAGTGAGAAAGGTGGCAGAGTGGTTAAGACGTTCGCCTGCCAAACGTAACACTTGACTGCAGCGTGAGTGACCGACCACGGGGTTCAAATCCCCCCCCCCGGCCTCCTCGCCCTTTCTTTCTAGTTTGACGGGAAATTCGAACTGAGCGTCGAGTCCTTCGGATGGGGGACTTAAAGCTAGTCTGACCCGTGCGCTCTACTTACGTAAAAATCCCACGGCAGTTGAAAGTCGGTAAGAGCAGGGAGAAATCCTGCTGCCTGGTATGGCCAAATTGATAGCTAGGTTTTCCTAGTATGCCCACACCCCCTCCTCACCCTGTGCCCCACAAATAAAAAAATGGATAGGCGCTGCACTTGCGGCGACGCTCTCTCCAGGGGAGAGCAGCCCGAATTTCACAGAGATAAGTCTCTGTGACTAGAATATACCAAATACCAAAATACTCAATGATAATAATAATAATAATAATAATAATAATGAACATTTCTAGAGCACCCTTTCTCATTTCAGCTCACGGCGCTTTACATTACAAACAGAAAACGCAAACTACTAAAATATCAACTATCCTAAACATGCACAGCCACAATGCACGCACGCACACACACACACGCACGCACACCCTCACACCTTTAAGGCAGAAAACAGGACAAGAAGGAAATCAGAGGTATTGCTGGAAGAGGTGAGTTTTTAGAGCGGTTTTGAAAGACTGGAAAGATTGAGCAGAACGCTAAGTTCATATGGTAGGGAGTTCCAGATAGAAGGGGCACTGAAAGACAATGAACGTTCGCCATATGTCTTTGTACGAGGGATAGAAAGGATAAGTTTATCAGAAGAGGAACAGAGATCTTGGGGGAGGTGGGGTGTGGGGTGGGGGGGTGCAGTACAGGTGAACGAGATCAGAGATCTGCAGAATGACTCTGTCTGTCCCCTGTCCCCCCTCTCTCTCTCTTGAGACTCTGACTCTCTCCCTCTCTGTCTGTCTGTCTGTCTCTCTTTCAAAACTCCAAACGATCTAGCTTACGGTGAGACAACTAGATTCCCAATTCATATAAATTCTGCTGTCAGGTGCATTTCCTGCTGGTTAAAATGATAAAAAATGGACACTGAAAGATTGCCACGAAAAGCGTATGATATGCTCTATGACTTGGACTCGAAGAGAAAAAGTAACTGGGTAACTAAGGTACGTGTGTGTTTGTGTGAACTTGGTTTTGGTTTTGTCTGGTATTGTCAGGGAGTAGGTGGGGAAAAACTGTTTGTAAGCAGCTTACGTCAAAGACATATAGATTCCAGGTGGCAAGATTGAGAAGGTCATATAAATGCTAGCACTAGATTCGATGCATATAGAATGTTTTCCTCTTCACATTTAGTTCATAGCTATCTTTTGTTGAATATTGATAGGTATCAGCGAACTGTTTTGACTAAGTTCAGATTGGGTATGTCTGTTATAAAAAAGCATAAGTATCGATACGAAATTGTCCAGCATGTTGATCTGTTACGTCCATTATGCAAAGATTCAATTGAGGACGAGGTACATATTGTCTTAAAATGTCCTGCTCTAAGTGTTCTTCGAGCAAAACTAATCCCGTATGAATACTACAAATATCCATGTCAATTTCGTTTAACTTTATTGATGGCAAATACTAATGAGAGAACAGTATGTAATCTAACTCTGTATTTGTACAAAGCTTTCCGGTTAAGAGAGACAATTATATCCTAGTTTGTAATTGTTTGCTAGTACTGTACATGCTTGTGTTCCAAAGCGATTTGTTGTCGTTCTCAAGTGCTATAATCCACTGATGTATAAATATTGTTAATTATTGCCCCTTATTCATATGGGGCCTTGGCCTTTGAATGAATAAACCATTCGACTTCGACTTCTCACCAGACTTCGTGCCCACCTTTTCAGCAACTTTAGAATTGGAGCAGACCTCATGAATGTAGAGCATGTTCTTCGACATTGCCCACTCCGCAATGTCCCCAGACAAGAAATGTGGCCAGACCCAACACCACTGAGGGAAAAGCTGCACGCAAACCTGACCAATCTCCAGGCGACTGCTGCATTCGTGCGAGCTGCTGGCATCTCCATCTGATGGGATCGACGAAGAGGAAGAAGAAGAAGACTTCTCTCTCTTTCTCTGGCTTACCTGCGATAGGGAATGCTTAGTCGGGACTGCAGCATGGCTCGAAGCAGCGTCATGACGTGGGCTTGGAAACACCACCAGGTGGGCCAGTAGTACTCTCTGGCGATGGGGCAGTGCCGCTCAATCAGCTTCTGGAGTCGCTTGTCTCTGCACACGATTCGAGGCTTCTGCAACGTAAAAAGAAAACCATGGAAAAGGCTAATATTCAAGGGTTCTTACTATAATGTAAACCAAAAAAAAGAAAGATAAAGTTTGAATTTCATAAGAGTTTTGCCCCCCCCCCACCCCCCCGTGGGGATACCGGGAGGGGTCTTTTGTATAAATAGTTCCCCCACCTTCTGGAAGTTCTGTGCTTGTAACTTCCTCCAATCTGTCACTGTCTTTGACTCTTGCCCTTTCTCTTTGCTTACTGCCATCTAGTATCTTTCTGCCTTACTGGTCCGTTCTCATGCCTTTTTTCACGAAACACTTTCAAAAAGATTTCTTCCAGCCGAAGTCAAGTCGGACTTGCTGGGCCTAACTATTTATTAGTTAGGCGCATAACGGCAGCATGACGCATCTGCGCTCATAATTGACAGGAGACTGTCTGAGCGATCGAAGAAGAAGAAGAATAAGAAGAGGGTTTTTTTTTTCACTTTAGGGTCAATAGTACTCTCTGGGGCAGTGCTGCTCAGCATCAGCTTCTGAAGTCGCATGTTTCTGCATGCAATTTGAGGCTTCTGCAACGTCAAAAAGGCTAATATTCATGTGTTTTTACTATGTAAAAAAACAACAAAGATAAAGCTTGAATTTCATAAGAGTTTTTGTGTTTTTTTCACATTAGAGTCAACAGTACTCTCTGGCGATAAGGCAGTGCTGCTCAGCATCAGCTTCTGAAGTCGCTTGTCTCTGCACGCAATTCGAGGCTTCTGCAACGTCAAAAAGGCTAATATTCACGTGTTTTTACTATGTAAAAAAACAAACAAAGATAAAGCTTGAATTTCATAAGAGTTTTGGTGTTTTTTTCACATTAGGGTCAATAGTACTCTCTGGCGATAAGGCAGTGCTGCTCAGCATCAGCTTCTGAAGTCGCTTGTCTCTGCAAGCGGTTTGAGGCTTCTGCAACGTCAAAAAGGTTAAAAGGCTAACATTCTAGAAAGATAGATAAAGTTTGAATTTCACAAGAGTTTTGGTGTTTTTTTCACATTAGGGTCAATAGTACTCTCTGGCGATAAGGCAGTGCTGCTCAGCATCAGCTTCTGAAGTCGCTTGTCTCTGCAAGCGATTCGAGGCTTCTCCAACGTCAAAAAGGCTAACATTCTAGAAAGATAGATCAAGTTTGAATTTCATAAGAGTTGTGGGGGGTTTTTCACATTAGGGTCAATAGTACTCTCTGGCAATGGGGCAGTGCCGCTCTATGAGCATCTGGAGTCACCTGTCCTGCATGCGATTTGAGGCTTCTCAGGGCTGGATCTAGGGGGGGTGCTTTGGGTGCTGCAGCACCCCACCCCCCCTCGGCTGTCCAAACAAAACACCAAAACGCAATACAACTGAGGATAAAGGAGATGCTCTTGCAATAAGGTGATAATGTTTGATTGTCTTTTGTGTGTTATGACCGCAAGCTAAGCAAGGTGCAAAACTGATAAAACGCTCTTAGGAAGTTCTGTTCTGAGCTCACAGGAGATGCCACAAAACAGCTTTAAAATGTTGAAAACTCGTTTTCGGCCGGGGGGCTTCGCCCACCTGGACCCGACCCCCCACCAGGGCTTTGCCCATGGACCCCAATGGGGCCTAGGCGGCCCCTGGACCCCGGCCTAAAAAAAGTTTCAAGCACCACCCCTTCAAAAATTTGTGATCCGGCCCTGCTTCTGCAATGTCAAAATGTTAAAAAGGCTAACATTTTAAACAGATAGAATTTCATAAAGAGTTGTTTTGTTTTTTTCACTTTAGGGTCAATAGTACTCTCTGGCGATGGGGCAGTGCCGCTCAGTATTAGCTTCTGAAGTCACTTGTCTCTGTGCGCGATTCGAGGCTTCTGCAACGTCAAAACGTTAAAAAGGCTAACATTCAAATTTCAAGGGTTTTTACTATGTAAAAAAGAAAGAAAGATAAAGTTTGAATTTCATAGGAGTTTGGGTTTTTTTCACTTTAGGGTCAATAGTACTCTCTAGGGCAGTGCCGCTCTGAGAGCTTCTGAAGTCGCTTGTCTCTGCATGCGATTCGAGGCTTCTGCAACATCAAAACGCTAAAAAAGGCTAACATTCTAAAAAGATAAATAAAGTTTGAATTTAATAAAGAGTTGGGGGGTTTTCCCCATTAGCTGGCGAAAACGCAAACCCGCTCAGTATTAGCCTCTGAAGTCGCTTGTCTTTGCACGAGATTTGAGGCTTCTGCAACGTCAAAACGTTAAAAAGGCTATGGGTTTTTACCATCTAAAAAGATAGACAAAGTTTGAATTTCTCAAGAATTTTGTTTATCACAGTGGCTACGGTTAACCCTTTCAACGCCAGCCATTCCTCAGCCAAAATTCACCATTAAAAATACCAAGGTAGAGAAAATATTGTCTGCAATATTGGGGATTCTTCTGTGACGTGCATAAAATAGGGCCTATCCTTACCTCCCAAAATTAAGAACATAAGGTCACTGGATACCAGACCCTCATTTGATGCCTTTTAGTGACATGGGTGCTAAATCATTGTGGTGTCAAGAGGCGACAGCGGCGCTGAAAAGGTTTTTAAGAGGTTGTTGCAACACTCGACCATGTTCAGGGATAGTAACTCTTCCTAGTCGATTTTTTGGTTGTCAACAAATTTGCATTGTCTTATTTCGTACTAGCAGCTACGCCCCGCGCTCGCTTCGCTTCGCGGCAGCTCTTCCCCGGCACAGGTCTTTAGAACAGCAGTTGTCAACATAGCATTTTGATATGACTCCCGCTGCATTCCCCCGGTGATGCTGATCATGAATATACATGGTTATAGGGGATTTCCAACTACAGGTGTTAGTTCTATACAAACGGTCCGGGTCTTCAGAACAGCAATCACCAGAATAGCACTTCCAAATGAGTCCCACTGTACCCCCAAGTGATGCCGATCGCGAATATAAATTACATGGTTTATTAGTGGTTTACAGTAAATGTTTTCGGTTTATAACCTGTTTTCATGTTTAACAGGTTTTTTTTCATGTTTCATGTTTAACAGTCTCAAGGTCAAATGTCAAGGTCAAGGTCAAATGACTTCAAACGTCTCCCACTGCATTCCTCAAGTCATGCTGATCAAGAACATATATGGTTATGTGAGTGTAAACCCAATGGTGTCCTAACAATAGCCACTGTTAAAAAAAAGAGAAGTTCCAAAGTCAAGGTCAAGGTCATTAGGATAATCAATACTTTGCACCACACATGACCTTGAGGCAGTCTACTAACCTGCCAACTTTGAAGCCTGAAACTAAAAAAATGTGAAAGTTATGGCCAAAACACCAATTTGACACCTCCAAGGCTTATGTCCTTGACCTTGATCGGTTTTCAAGGTCAAAGTTTAAGGTCAAGGTCAGCACATTTATATATTTTACATGGGACCATCCCTACACCGCGATATACCACCCCACAAAATTTGAAGCCATTCTGTCCATTGGTTCATGAGATACAGCTTGGACATGAAATATATACAAAGCACAAAAAAGGAAAATTTGGTTTTATGAGTCTCCCTTGGCAGAGGTTTACACTGAAAGTTCAAAATTCAGGATCTGAATAGGTTGCACGATGCTGATCAAGAATATATATGGTTATAGGGGTCTACGGCCAGTGGTTTGGGCATAATCGCCCGGACAGACAGACAGACAGACAAACAAGCCGATTATTATAGTAGTAGTCATGATATAAAATGCATCAAAGTTTTGTTAAAATCAGGAATAGGGTTAGTTGGGGATAGGGTTAGGAACAGGTTAGAGTCAATGTTAGTGGTTTTTCAAGACACTTGCGCATCTTCTTCTTCTCCTTCTGCGTTCCCATGCCATATGGCCAAGGTACGTATATGTCTGTTTTTCAGTTTTCACTGGTCTCCCCGCTGCGTACAAACGACACATTCCGATTTCAGAGGAGCTCAAAGGAGAAAAATTATTTGGAAGATTTTTTTTAAACACTTGCGCATAATTTTTGTTCCCCATGATTGAGCCCCCCCCCCGTAACCGTAGCCTGGAGAATGTGGGTTATGGACCTGTAACCCTAGCCTCTGCCTTTGTTTTTTTCTCCACATTATTAGGGGTCAATGGAACTCTCTGGCGACAGGGCAACGCCGCTCTATTAACTTCTAAAGTCGCTTGTCGCGACATGCGATTCGAGGCTTCCAAAACGGCAAAAACTTGTGCGAGGGAACAATGCACCCGCTCAGGTTTGTTGTTGTTGTCTTACCCTGGCTTAAAGACTCCAGGGATCATCCCAACAGCTGAAGCACTTGAACACTATGGTACAAATGCACCAGCTAGGGAGGAGAACATTACGTGTTGTGACCAGGTTTTTTTATTACCCCACCATGTGGGCAGCCACACTCCGACTTCGGAGGACATTTTCCTTTTTATGTGTTTTATCTTCAGGGTCGAGCAGTAGAGTACAGCTCTCAAATAGTAAGACATCAAAGCACAACTCACACAGTCGGCATCACAAACAGTGGAGACACACACACACACACACACACACACACCAGGGCTCCCAGGTCTACGAAGCACTAAAATTCTAAAGGACCGTCTAAAAGAATGTGCAGGGGGTCCCAGGGACGCACTAGAACACATCTTTTTAGCATTCGCAATGCCACTGGGACCCTCTATCCCTCCTCTAGGACCCTCTATACTGTAAGTGAAGGAGTCCCTGGGACTCCTTGCTTTGCGGGACGATTGGGAGCCCTGCACACTCACACACACAGAACCTCTCACTCACACACACACAACACAGGGAGGGAGTGGAACGGATAATGAGGGTGGGTGGGTGGGGGTGGGGGGGTGGAGGGAGGGTTGATATCCAATTCCAGTGTAGTTCAGCTTGATAGGTGGGTCTGACTGGTGGCAAAGCCCCCCCCCCCCCCCCCCCCCCCCCCAAGAAACAAACATAAGCCATTCAGGGCAGCTCGACAAGGATGTAAAATTCTCTTCTCACGTTCAGACCAGTGACAGACAGGCAACGCTGAGTAAGAAAGTACACTGTAGAGTCAAGCTAGAAATGCGACCCAGCACCACGAAAGGGACATTAACCCTTTCACTGCCAAAGTCGCATGTCAGCACCACAGTGATTTAACACCTATGTCACTAAAAGTAAAAGGCATCAAATTGGGGTCTATTTTAATATCCAAAGACCCTATTGTCTTAGTTTTGGGAAGGAAGGTTAGACCTTATTCTAGTATATATGTCACAGAAGAATCCCCAATACTGCAGATCTATGGATTTTGTTCTCTACCCAGGTAGATTTAATGGACATTTTTAGCTGAAATATGACTGGCGGTGAAAGGGTTAAGTCACAGGGCTAGTCTCTCACAACAGGGCTGCAAAATCAAAAATCTCATTTCAAAAAAAAAAAATCAATTTTGAGTTATGGGTATTTCCGAGCTCTCTAACATCTCATCTTTCATATTTATGAAGGACGATCTTTGCTATGGTCTCTAAATACTCCCAAAAGTGCCTTAAATTTTTAGGTTGATCATGCATTTTCTTCAGCTAGGCTAAACTTTAGACAGTGATTTTTCAAAATGGCCGACAGTCACCCTAACAAATTTAAATGCTCATAACTCTTAAACGGAAAAAGTGATTTATTATAATATTATCAGAATGGTTCTTATACAGTGGAACCTCCCTTATAAGACCTTCAAAAACCATCCAAAATGAGGTCTTATAAGGGAGGGGTCTTACAAGAGAGGTAATTTTAATAGTTACAAAGAAGGGCAATATCTCGGAGAAGTAGGTCTTATATGGGAGGGAGTCTTATAATGGGAGGTCTTATAAGGGAGGTTCCACTGTGTATACATTATTTGAAAGAGAATTGTCTGAAGTTTCCAAATGTACCGTTTTCTCAGAATAGTCATTTTGACACTTAATGTCCCTTTCAGGGTCACGAATGCACTCATAGTGGCAGTGTAGTGTTAAAATTCCTAGCTCGTTAAAATTCATAGCTTGCTACTATGAGAGTGACTATTTGCGACAACCACAAATTTCACTTTTTCGTTACTTGAACCATTTACCTAACTAACCCTAACCCTAGAAAAAAAGTGAAATTTGTCGTTCATGTTCAATGTCGCAAAATGCCGCAAATAGTCAGTCTTATAGCATAGCGAGCTATGAATTTCAAAGAGCTAGGAATTTTAACCCGACAGGCAGTAGTGCAAACCATGCCCAGCGATGCACCAAAGATGGAAAAGCCATAGAACAAACTGTCCTGAGACCCCAAAAAAACCCCAATACAACAACGTCTCTCTCTTGAGTCTCTTGCGGAAATCAACAGGACAAAATCCCCCGAAGACGGAGTGTGGCTGCCCACGTGGCGGGGGTAATCAAAAGCGGTCACACACGTTAACCCTTTCACCGCCAGCCATATTTCAGCCAAATATTTCCATTAGATTTACCTGGGCAGAGAACAAAATCCACCTGCAGTATTGGGGATTCTTCTGTGACATATATAAAATAAGGTCTACCCTTACTTCCCAGAACTAAGACAATAGGGTCTTTGGATAATAGACCCCAATTTGATGCCTTTTAATGACATAGGTGTTATAATCACTGTGGTGCTAAAATGCGACTTTGGCGGTGAAAGGGTTAATAATGTTCTCATCCCTAGCTGGTGCATTTGTACCACAGTGTTCAAGTGCTTCGGCTGTTGGGATGATCCCTGGAGTCTTTTAGCAAAGGTACGTCAACAACAATAGGACAAAGCCTGCCAGTATTAAGATTTTAAAAGGACAGTTGTCCTGACAAACTCCGCCAGTGCTAAATTTCAATAGAACATAATTTGTCCTGACAAGGGAGAACAAAAAAATAGGAGTCAGGACATTTTCAGTTTTTTAACCCTTTCACCGCCAATGTCACATTTGATTTATGCACCACAAAGGGTTTAACACCCATGTCACTAAAAGGCATCAAATCAGGGCCTGTTATCCGAAGACCCTGTTCTCTTACTTTCGGGAGGTGAGGATAGGCCTTACTTTAAATATGTCACAGAGGAATCCCCAATATTACAGACAGATTTTTATCTCTACCCAGGTAAGCTTAATGGAAATTTTTTGCTGAAAAAATGGCTGGCAGTGAAAGGGTTAAGGTTAATGATATTTTTTTTGCTGAAAAAAGGCTGGTGGCGAAAGGGTTCAAAGGACTGTGTCTTATGACTGGGGCCTCAGGACACATATATGTATGACACATCCTGCCCATGCTACTTGGCTGAGACCTGGATTTATCAAATAACAAGAGGCAAAGCCTTCAAGGCTCACTCGAACATGTATGAACAACAACAACAAACAAAGATTGAGGGGGGTGTCTAAAGTACAAGATTGCCAATACAATTTTAAAGTACAAATGAAACTATCGTTAATGGATACAACTAAAAAAAATAAAAAAAAAAAGTGCCCGTGCCGAGAATCAGACCCAGAACCATTGGCATGACAGACAGACACTCTACCAATGAGCTATCGAGGCTTTCAGTGTTGATGAGTTTCTTAACTCATGTTGCCTGTTGAACTTGAATACTCTCTACTCCACTAATCTAAAATGTTATCTGTTTGTTATCTGTTTACAGTGTTGTTTTAAAGTATTTGATTATTCAAATCATTATTGTTTGAAAGCTTGCATAGACATCTATCTATATGTGTGCAAAGTTTGAACAATGTATGCCTTCTATTTCCCGAGAAAATGCCAACGTTAAAGTTTGGAGATTAGATCACGGACGCAACACACACAATGACACATACACACACACACACACATAACCGAACAACTATCATACAATAGACTCACTTCGTTAACACGAGTGAGCCGAAAATGTTTAAGATATATACTCGCGTTACATACAAGCTTTAAAGTTTCCATTGTTCGCTTCACTATCAAACCATGCATGTACACCTTTAGTGCAAACTGTTCAGTAGTTTACAAATAAATTGTGAGACAGACAGACAGACAGACAGACACAGAGACAAAGGCAAAAACATTAACCCTCCAGATTTATATCTGGTGGGGTAATTATTGACTGTGTAGGAATTGTATCAACTATCACAGGAAAAAGACCCTGTGCTCTAACTGATTGATTGCCAATGATTGAATGAGAGAGAGAGAGAGAGAGAGAGAGAGAGAGAGAGAGAGAGAGAGAGAGAGAGAGAGAGAGAGAGAGAGAGAGAGAGAGAGAGAGAGAGAGAGAGAGACTGGGAGAGACTGGGAGACAGTGTGTGTGTATGTGTGTGTGTATGTTCGTATGTGTGTTTATGAAGCTCTGTGTGTGTATGTGTGTGTGTGTGAGTGTGCGCGCACACATGTATGCGAGAGAGAGAGAGAGAGAGAGAGAGAGAGAGAGAGAGAGAGAGAGAGAGAGAGAGAGGGAGGGGGAGAGAGAATGTGTGTGTGTGTATGTGTGTGAGTGTGTGTGTGTGTGTGTGTGTGTGTGTGTGTGTGTGTGTGTGTGTGTGTGTGTTTGTGTGTGTTTGTGTGTGTGTGTGTGTGTGTGTGTGTGTGTGTGTGTGTATGTGTGTGTGTGTGTGTGTGTGTGTGCACAACCCATGAGAGTGACAGACAGACAAAGATTCCACACCCATTTTTCTGCTAACAAAACCCCCAAAAACATGTCATACAACAATTTACATCCTTCCCTCCATTTGTTTGCACTCACCTTCACCACGATGCACAAATAATACATGGCATAGAGACAGCCGGACGCCATGGCCAAAGGCAGGGAGGGGTTGTCCTGGAGGAATCTCATAACTGTGCCACACAGTTCCATGATG
Source organism: Phymorhynchus buccinoides (assembly GCA_017654935.2). NCBI lineage: Eukaryota > Metazoa > Mollusca > Gastropoda > Neogastropoda > Raphitomidae > Phymorhynchus > Phymorhynchus buccinoides. The sequence goes on from CM065711.1 coordinate 14,581,496, forward strand.
ATCACGGACAACTTGATAAGGCTGTAATTGAACACAAATGATATCAGTTTTGAGTCTCTCTTCTCACCATCCTTGTCTAACACAACTAGAAACCAAGAGGGGAAAGTACAAGTTCAACGGCATAACACTAACAAACGTAAGCATTGTTTCAGTAACAGAGTTGCTAACTCCTGGAACTCACTGCCACCTGAACTAAAAAATGCACCATCTACTAACGCCTTCAAAAATCTACTTGACCCAAATGAAACTTTTAGTGAAATGTTTTATGATTATTATGATTGAAATTGCAATCATAGTTTGTTTTTCGCATGCAAATGCAACCTAATTTTGGGGGGATCGGACGTTTCATAGGTCTAAGCCGCGAGGCTTAGGCAGAAGCCAGTCCCTTTACTACTAGTACTAGCCTACTACTACTACTACTACTACTACTACTTATGAATCCTCACAAAGTCTGAAGAAGCTCCCTCACTGGTCGGATAGGCCTACTAGTTATATATCTTCACTAGGTTAAAAATTACCTAACTACTAGACTTGTCTTGTCAATCTGATGAATCTTGTCACTACTGACTAGGCCTAGATTCTACTGCATGCAGCGTTGCTGTTATCGGATTTGACAATTACCGAATCGGCAAATTCACCTTTGTACTCGAGGTCAACCCAACCCAGTGCGGTGATCTTTTGTCTGTCTGTGTGTGTGTGTGTGTGGTGTGATGATACAAAGATCGATTACAGCTCAATCGATCAACTCCGTTGATAGTCTAGCCTAGCAGGTAGCAGTCGGGATCAAGTCTATCACCCCTATGCTGATTTGGGCGACTAGGCCTAGTATCTATACTGCACACACAAGTAGACTATCTACCTAAGCTTAGTTTGTAGCAGACGATTGAGATTGCACAAGTCAAGTGAGATTACACATGCGTGACATGGCGACATGCGAACACAGTGCACACATGATGGATGATATGGACCCACAGTTGACTGACAAAGCTAGCCTACTCAGTAGGTTACTGTAGATTATAACTAGATCTACAACGTACAAGAAATTAAAATTTTAACTTAATGTTTTTTTCACACCAAGTTAGTGATAGGATTTTCTCGACATGATATCGACACGTCGACGATTGAAAATTTGCGATAGCACTCAACAAATAAACCAATTCACACACTGCCATAGTAGGGCCTAAATGACTTGGTGACTTACTGGTTAGGCCTAGGACCTCACATTCTCTGCTGGAAGAAGCTCGCCCATGCCATGGTGATGGTCGGAGATGGCACAATCATGACAATCACAAGTCCCCTGGCCCTGCCCCCCCTCTCTCTACACCCACTACCCTGTAACCCTACCTTAGTACAGGCTACTTCCCCCCTTGAGCTGATCATCTGTTCCTTTCCTACAGTACCTGTGTTTTTAGATGATACTGGAAACCCCTGTTGTATACATGTATCATAATCGTCAAAAAGATTACGGATTATGTTAAAGCAAAGAAGTTCAAGAATCAATCAAAGGTCGTCTGCTCAAAGTACCGCCAGTTGGTTTACAAATATGTTTTGATCCCCCTGTGAAAAAATGTCTCTTCCGGTTTAAAGGAACGTCAATTGGGCATAAGATTTATGTAGGTTGAACAGGCCAGTCAGTTCCCTTAATTGATATAAAATTCAATGTTTTTTTTTTTAATAATGAACAACTTTGTTTTGCCTGGTGGATTAACTATGCGTCTTAGATCTCTCTCTCTCTCTCTCTCTCTCTCTCTCTCTCTCTCTCTCTCTCTCTCTCTCTCTCTCTCTCTCTCTCTCTCTCTCTCTCTCTCTCTCTCTCTCTCTCTCTCTCTCTCTCTCTCTCTCTCCATCTCTCGTGGTCCTACCAAATATACAAGCAAATATCTAAAAAAGTTTATCAGCTTTCCAGAATTAAACATTTTCTTTCCGGATATCGACAGTCGTAAATTGTTTTTCAATGCTTATATCCAATCACATATTAACTATGCCTCTACACTATGGGATTCAGCTAGTGGAAATAATCTAAAACCTTTATTTAGTTTGTACAGGCGTGATCTCAAGTTGATCCTTTTGAAATCCTCGTCCATTACTCATACGGACTATCAGCACCTAGGAATACTGCCTCTACAATGGAAACTTGAATATAACAAAGCCATTTTCATGTTTAAAATAATGTCTGATCGCGCTCCTCCTGCTTTAAAACATAAATTTGAATTAAACCTCGTCCACAATGTTCTTAAAATCAAAGTACCTCTTCCAAGAGTTGATCTCTTCAAGACTAGTCTGTTGTATTCGGGCGATTGTTTGTGGAATACGATTTTAGCTTCTTTTAACCCTTTCACCGCCAGCCATATTTCAGCCAAAAATGTCCATTAAATTTGCCTGGGTAGAGATCAAAACCCAT
>CM065711.1:14588896-14593309 GCA_017654935.2 Phymorhynchus buccinoides
CCTCCAGCTTGCAAATGTAGTTTAGGGTTAGGTTAGTGGTAGCGCGGCGTTAGCTTCGTGTCAAGTAAACCCGAGTTCGAACCTGCGTATAGGTTTTTTTTTTTTTATTTTTTTTCTCTCACTTTGCACTAGGCCTTGCAGTCTGAACGTCGAGTCTTTCGGATGAGACGGATAAACCGAGATCCCGTGTGCTCATGCACTTAGCACATGTCAAACACCAGTGGCAACGAAAAAGTTGTCATGTGGTCAAAATTCCACCCCCCCCCCCCCCCTCCCTTCCTTCCTCATCATTCACACAAAAATCGCATGCAAAAAAACCACCCAAACCAAAAAAAGGGGTGCCGCGCCTCTGGCTGCGACGCGCTCTCTAGGTGGGAGCAACAGGAATTTCACAGAGACGCCTCTGTGACTATAATGTACCTAACCTAACCTAACCTAGGGGGATTAGGGTTAGGGTTAATGGATAATATAAACCCATGTTTAGGCAGATTAGGCGAGTCGTACTAATGTTTTTTTATTCGTTATTTGTTATTTTCTGATTTTACTTCATGTCTGAAGTTCTATTTATATTTCAATTTGCAAAGCGCACAGAGCATGCTCACAGTGTGGATTGTTAGCGCAAATAAACCGATTATTATTATTATTATTGTTATTATTATTATTAGTAGTAGTATTATGATGATGATGATGATGATGACTAAATAATAACAGTCGAGATACACGTTAACATTTTCCACTCTTTCCCCACGGGTAACACAGTGCTAGTTGTTGTTTTTCTTCTTGCTATAACAAATAAAATTATTATTATTATTATTATTATTATTATGATTATGATGATGATAAATAATAACAGTCAAGATACATGTTAACATTTTCCACTCTTTCCCCATGGTAACACAGTGCTAGTTGTTGTTGTTGTTGTTGTTGTTCTCCCCGTGGGGATACCGGGGGTGGGGGTGGTGGGTGTCATTCGTACAGGATAGTTCCCCCCACCTTCTGGAAAATCTGTGCTTGTAGCTTCCTCTAATATGTCACTTTCTTTGACTCTAGCCTTTCCTCTTTACTTTCTGTTAATCATCTACAATACTATCTTCCTGCCATATTGGCCCAATCTCCTGCCTTTTTTCCCCCAAAACAATTCTTCCAAATATTTTCTCCTTCAGTTTGAGCTCCTCCAACATTGGAATGTGTCGGCTGTACGCAGCGGGGAGGCCAGTGAAAACTGAAAACCGGACACATGCGTACCTCACCCATTATGGCCATATGGGAACGCAGAAAGAAGAAGTTGTTTGTTTGTTGTCGTACATTGGCTAAAAGACTCCAGGGATCATCCCAACAGCCGAAGCACTTGAACACTATGGTGCAAGTGCATCAGCTACGGATGAGAACATTACGTTCGTGTGTGACCGTTTTTGATTACCCTGCCACGTGGGCAGCCACATGCTCTTTTTCCCTAATTATTTTTTTGTTCTGATGCAGAACATGTATTGCGTTGTTTTGCTGATTGGTTCATCGCTGCAAAAAAAGAGCTGGGGATCTACATGATGGTAGAGTAACTTCCCCTGTTTGACCGATTGAATTAGGCAAGATCACTCCATGCACTACACACCATGGAATTACTCCCCATAACCCCTTGACTGCCAGAGAAAATTTAAGAAAAAATTATTGGGCAAATCATGACATGAAAAAGACAACTGATAGAGCCAATCTGAGAAAATGGTCTGGGGATATTACTCTCTTGACTGTGTTAGAGCAAAAGCCAGCATATCAGGGTTATTCCTCTTCATCTGATGACATCATCAGTGATGTCGTCAGGTCAGGGTCCAGTTTCTCTAGATAACGGTCGCCGCGCGAATAACGCTTACGCCAAACGGGCCCTAATAGAAACACTTTAGAAAACGTTTGCGGAAGAATATTACAAGCTCTTGTCTGATTGGTCAAATTTTCATATTATTTTAACCAAACTTTAATGGACCAATCAACAACAAGAAATGTATTCACCCCATGCTAGTCACATGATAGTTCGTGGCTTGCTATCTCGATGACAGCCACAAAACGTTTTTGGCGGCGAACGTCGGCGAAAGAGGCGTTTCTTAGTACCGTTTTTGCCGATTTGCGCTCACGCTACGTAAACGTTAGCCCTTGTGAAATGTGACGGCCCCCTGTACGTACTTACGTTGGTGGCAGTCAAGGGGTTTAAATTATTTCCGAACAATTCCTATTACGTAAACTCACGATGACGTTAGGCGCAAAGTTGTCAGCCGCCTCATATTCAGCTCCCTTTTCCTTCAGTTTCGTTTCCAACATGAAAGGCATGACAGACGACAGCTGAACAGCGTCCTCCTCGCTGTTGCTGAAGCAGGTGACCTTTTGACCTTTCAGTAGCGGCTCCCCATTGGACAGTTGGATCGGAAGAAGACCTAAAGCAGCCAATCCGCGGAATAAGAACAATACAATTAAAAAACAATATAATAATAATAATAATAATAATAATAATTAATAATCAATAACTCATCATCATATAGTAAAAAGCAACTGTCCGTGTGTGTGTGTGTGTGTGTGTGTGTGTGTGTGTGTGTGTGTGTGTGGGTGTGTGTGTGTGTGTGTGTGTGTTTGTCTGTCTTGTCTGAACACGAAACGGGCCTTATAACTCCGCCGTTTTTCGACCGATTCGCTTCAAATTTGCTGTGAGCCCTAACGGGGCGATGGCAACGGCAACCGAGGAGGCCGTGTCATTTGCGCGGTTCGGCAAATGCGCGAAACGCGCATCCGACGGCCTTTCGGTGCCCGTAGCTCCGGCGTTTCTGGGTCGATTGCCTTCGAATTTGGCAAGTAGATGACTGGGGACGGTGACTATCGTTGTGCCAAACCGGAAGCGAATCGGTTTAGAAACGCGCGCGCTATACGCACGCCGCTTCACCTTTTCACGCATAACTCCGCCGTTTCTTAACCGAATTGATTCAAATTTGCTGTCAGGCTTGCTGTGTCAGCGGGCAAAGCCTAGCAGCAAATTTGAAGAGAATCGGGAGAACGCGTCACTCTCAGAGCAGCGCCAACGGAAAACGGGGCCTTATAACTCCGCCGTTTCTTCACCGAATCGCTTCAAATTAGCTGTACTCAGCATTACCAGTACTTGACGTTACCGTTACATAGGTGTTACCAGTATGGTGCATTGCCAGTACTAGGCGTTGCGCTAGTAATAATAATAATAATAATAATAATAATAATAATAATAACAATAACAATAGCATAATTGTAACTTATCAAAATTACTAGCGCTCTGTCAGTTTGTTTTTCTTTATTGGTATTCATGTCATGGGGCAGTGGATGGATGCCTCGTGCCTCCATACGGGGAGCTGGACGACCCAGCCCCCCTCTACGAGTCTCTCCCCATCGGGGGGTGGGGGTGGTGGGGGGGTGGGGGGCGTCTTTCGTTACAAAAATAGTTTCCCCCACCTTCTGGAAGTTCTGTGCATGAACTTCCCCTAATCTGCCACTCTCTTTGACTCTGGCCTTTCCCTTTGCTTTCTGTCATCTACCGGTACTGTTCTTTCTGGACTTACTGTTGGCCCCATTCTCTTGCCTATTCCCCCCCCCCAAAAAAGAAAAAGAAAAAAAAGTCCTCCAAATAATTCTTCTCCTTTAATTGAGATCCTCCGAAATCGGAATGTGTAGGCATTTACCGGCAGCGGGGAGACCAGTGAAAACTGAAAACCGGACACATACGAACCTTACCCATTATGGCCATAATTATGGCCTGGAACGCAGAAGAAGAGGAAGATATTCATGAGCGCGTGTCGCAAACTTGCATTGCACCGATATTTGTTATCAGTTCTGTCCATGGCTGCTCACTCTGCATTTTCTGACCACTGACTTTCCTTTTGTACACAGTGTCATTCTCATGGCCAGCCACACGTCCACTAAAATCGCACGACTGTAACGATACGATTCGATCACGTGGTCTCCAAGAACAAATGTGAATGGCACACCGAGAACACGTGATCGAATCGTATCGTACAGTCGTGAGGTTTTAGTGGACGTGTGGGCTGGCCCTTTATTATTACCCGGGTAGAGGCCGAGGTTTTGCGATCGGTTTGTGTGTCTGTGTGTGTTGTCTCTCTGTGTATCGATTATCTTAAAAACTAATGTTTTGGATTTTGATTAAATTTGGCAGAGGGGTAGACAGCTTGAAAAAGGAAGCTTCCTTTCGTTAATCAACACCGTGCTGCCCTTGACCTTGAAGTTTGACCATTGAAAACCGAAATTTCCTTCTTTGGGGCTATGTAATTTCCCCTCCAGCTTTTAATTCGTGAACTAAGTGATAGAATCGCTTCAATATTTGTGTGGTAGTGTGTACCATGGGAGGGGGAGAGGGTGTCGGTCAGCTAGTAGGGGGAGCACATGGGTGGGGAG
>CM065711.1:14593809-14623809 GCA_017654935.2 Phymorhynchus buccinoides
TGCGGCAATCGATTCCTCCAGCAACACAACCCCGCCCCCCCATGCCCAACCCTTGGAACGGAAGAAAAAAAGACGGCGAAAAGGGGGAATCGACCGTGTGGAGACCCACACTCTCGTTCCGCTTCTCATCTTTCCTCTGCTCCCCTCCCGTGCGTGAGACTTCCCCACAAAAACGGGACTTTTGGCATAGCGGGTGCGGCTCATATTTGCTCTGCTGGTCGATATTAAACACTTATTATTATTATTATTATTACTCCGCCTCGCCCTGCCGCTGTTTTCATTGCCTGGCTGTCGAATTAACCGTGGTCATCTCTCCCCTTCCTGGACGCAATTCTGCCCCTTTTTCAATGCTGCGTTCTGCTCCCCTGTTTTTGTGTTGGTTGGTCCTCTCCCTTTACCACTGCGTGCTGAATTCGCGGAGTTGAGCGGAATGTCTTCGACGAAACTCTTCCGTTTCTTGCCCTTGCCCGCTGTGCTTCCTCCTCCTCCTCCTCCTTCCCCTACTCCTCCTTGAGGATCGGGTGAGGGTTGTGGGTGTTCTTTGGGGCTTTTTGGGTGTAGGGGTGTGGTTAATTGTCGTTGGTGTGGAGGTCTGAGGGCAGAGCGGCATCGGAATCGCTTCCGTGCATCCCGGCACATCCTGTTTGTCTCGCAGTGTCCTCAGTAGTTCCAGGCTCGTAGCTCTCTCTGCTTCCAAAGACAAAAACATAAAGAGCCACACCATTTTAACTCCAACATATATATCCATCGTTCCAGCTCTAGCATCTCTAGCGTACAGATGTGGTGGTTGTGTGCATGTCCTACCACATAGAGTCATTCCTTCCTTGGCGTCTCCCCTCCGCCGTTAATGACCCTTATGCTGACTTGTTCCTCGAAAGACCACGCAGTGGCCGAGCTTCTTCTACACTCTTTTGTTTGTGTGTGTGTGTTCGCATGTCCTACCAACAATGACTCACCTACCTGGTGGGTCCCTCGCAGTAAATGACCCTTAGGCTGGCCTCATCGAAAAGACACCTGTGGCCGACTAATGTGTGCGTGCGTGTGTGATTGAATACCCTACCAACAATCGAGCAGCCCCTACCTGTTTTTGTCCCTTGCAGTAGATTACACCAACAGTCTGGCCGTATTATGTCTTTATTAACCGACACCTTGGCCAACTTCAACCTCTTTGCCTTGTGTGTTGCGTTTTCAGACGTCGCATGCGCTTGTTTGTGTGTGAGTGGCTTGCGTGCGTAATGTGTGTGTGCACTCCCTACCCACAATACAGCAGCCCTTCCCCTGGTCGGATCCCTCTCAGTAAATGACCCCCCGATTTCTTGTCTTCAATCGACAGAACAAGTTGGCCAACTTCTTCTAACTCTGTGGATGGGTGGTTTGTGCATTTCCTCAAACATAGAGCAGCCCTACCAACACATAGATTCATCCCCTACCTTCAGGGTTAAAGTACCCAAATCTAATTGGAAAACTCTTTTGGTCAGCGCAGCTTTCATTTTTTTTTTCCCCCCACTGTCTGGACTTCTCTCCCCCCCCCCCCCCCCTGTCCACCCCGTCTACCAGCCCACCCTTTCCAGTTTCAAACCCCGCTCATCGACCCGTCTGTGTTTTCATAAAGGCTTTTTCCTCTGTGATTTCAGAGACTCGATTGTTAATGAATGGCGTGGCATTGATCATTTAAGTTCACTAGTTATCTGCGTGTTATTCTGTCAATGAAAGTGACCTGGAGAAGCGGCTCTATATATATTATGCTATTTTACATGGGTGCTCCTTCAAGTGCCGCACACCACAACAAATATTTACTTCTCCTTTTTCACCCCTATTCTAGTACAAGTGCTTACATTTCTTTGACATTTAGCAAATTCTTATATACTGCCCCTTTTATTGTACAAGTTTTTGTTTGTGTGAAAATCCTTCTTCTTCTCTTCCAGTTCCTCGTCCAACTTCAACTGTATTGAAGACGACTGCCTATCTAATGAAAGAAAAAAAATCGAAACGAATGTCACCACTCAGCCGCCGTGAGACACAGAAATAGATCATAGATGAATGAAATGATTAATAATTTATATCATAACAATTACAATACATAAATCTTATATGAGTGATGACTGTTTTTTTGCTATCGTTGTTCTCAAACTCTCAAATTCCTACAACGCCGGCTCTATGCAATTTAAAAAATCCTGCACTTCCAGATAGGGACTCCTTAAAAGAAGGATCATCCCTGTATTTATCATTATCATTGACACATACACACATTCCCTTCAGTTATATTTTTTCGTTCTTTTTAATTGATCCTCATACTACACATCATGTGTGATACATACTTTACATCAATGTAAACTGAATAGTCCTGACCGACAGCAAGCAAAAAGTAATAGTTTAAAAATGAAAGATAAGACTGAATTCCTAAATAATAATATCATAGTATTTATTCATTCCGCCTTTCTTTAGATTCACCTCAAGATGTCGCTCACATTCACTATTCAACACGCAATTGTGCTAACATACCCATTCTTCGTATCATCATCTAATTAATGTGAAAAGTTCGAGAGAAGAAAACCTCTTTGAACAAGCCTCGTTTCACTTTTGTTGGTTTTTTAAATGCGGGAGTGTCGCATTTTGCGCTGATGTTACATCAAGTGGTTCCAGACCGTTTGGTTGCGCAAAAACTAAAACTTGTGCTTGTCCAACACACTTTAAATTCACTTTATTACACTTTCAAGTTTGGCATGGAAGATAGGAGTGAGCGAGAATGAGTGTAATTTTGGATTCACCCCGAGATGTATGATGTCAGGTTCTGTTCCCATTTTCTGAATGTCACGACTGCCAGTTTTGTTACTCTAACTTGCACTGCACTGGCACCCGTGCGCTCTCCCTAGGAGTGTTGTGACATTGCCTGTCTCCCAATCATCCCCAACCCAATGTGTCCATGAACCCCTTCACTACATTCATAAGTAGGGTCCTATAAGCGGTATTACGAGGTTCCTCAGTGTCATATGCGAATTGCTAAAAAGACACTTTTCTATTGCATCCCTGGGACCCCTTCACACTCTTTTATAGGGTCCTGTAAAATGTTATTTCCTTTGTCTCCCTTTCCATGGTCACAAAACCCTGGCCTTCGCTTTTCCCGGAGTGTGTCCTAGCCGCGTTTCGGGCACTCTCATCCCCCCCTGCCCTAAACCTGTTTTTTTTTCTTCGTCTATTATTGGTCCTCGTATTCATCTACCTATTTTTTCTTCACTATAGTGCGATACTTTTTTCCAGACTCAGCCCCTGCGCCTTATGTGACTGATGAAATAGTTGAAATATAATAACAAATCTAACATGGTTGTGTTACAAATTTGGGGGGTTCGCCTTATATAATGTTCGCCTTATTGTCCTAAAATACATTCAATTATATCAATTTTTTTCAATTTGAATAATTCGAGGTTCTAATTGAAGTATAATACTACTCGAAAGAGTAAGTAAACAGGTTCTGTTTATATTTTTTTATTGATTTGCCATGAAGAACGCCAGTCAGTTCCTACTTCAGTATCTCGGACAAGCGATCTTTTAGTCTACCAACCTGTCCTAAATCCATGTTTCTTCATTTTTGTTTAATCTTTGCCACTAGACAAGCCTCGACAATACTCCCATAATTTTTTCATTAACAGTGCAAGGAGACTAACGATTCCTGATTTTTTGCACTTTACCCGCTTCTCGAAAACGGAGAAAAAAAATCGATCAACCATCAATGTTGTCAAAACTGCAATCCTCACAGCACACTATTCTACCTTTTTCTAAAATCATATCGACTCCTAGCTCACTGCTTGCATCCCAAAATTAACGTTTTATTGTTTTACTACTTCTACTTTTCAAGACACTTAACCGGACACATCTTGTAGGGAAACCATGTCTTCGTCCTGCATTGACAGTTGAGGAAGATCACAAAGAGATTTTTTCAGCCAATCAACATCCTTCTCACCCGTATTTTCACCTTAGCTTCAGAATTTTTCCCCAAAACTTTTTCAAAACTAAATTTTTTCAGGCTCAACTCACTTCCTTCCGTTTTTTCATAGCCCCCGTCTAATCTATTCCAAAAATTTGGTCGGCACAACATATCCTTCCCACAACACCCACATTTTCCGCTAACATTCTACTTTTGTTGAGGCGGGAGTTACCTCATTTCCCTTCCTTCGCCTACAAATGCATCGTTTATCTAATCCCTTCCCGGTTAACCCGCGTTGCGGATCTCCAAACATCAGACTTTTGTAGATATAATAATACTTGCATATCGCTCCTTTACTTTCTATTAATTTTTTGTTTCAACAAAAAAAAACCAAAACCCCAATTCAGCAGAATTTTTTTTTTTTTCCGCGAAGTTGGAAAAATCTGCGGATTTTCCGCGAAAAGCCGACTTCTTTCATTCCTGTTATTTTTCCTCTAATTATTTTCACGACCTCGTCATCGTTATTACCCTGGTGTCCATCGCAGTAATTACCCGGAGGCTGGCCTCTGTCGAATAGACACTGTGGCCGCTCTTCGCTCACTGCTCACGTTTGCCGACTCGCTGCTGAAGCTGGCGCGCTCTGGTTGGAGGCTAACCCCCCTGCTCTTCCGCCCCCCGCACACCCCCACCATCAGCACCCCCCAGACCACACCACCACCCCCATCCGCTCCTCCCTGTATCACCTTCCCTCCTGAATCCCGTCATGTTTTTGTGTGGACACAGAAATCCATCTCCTTCGTCATCGCAAAACGCCTTTTTCAATTATTAACCCCCTTGACTGCCAGAGAAAATTAAAGAACACTCCCTGGACAAATCATGCCATTAAGAGACAACTGATAGAGACAACGTGGCCAACATTGTCTGTTTTTCTACTCTCTTGACATTGTTGAGAGCACTATCCATCATATCATTGTTTGCTCCTCTCTTCCTCTGATGACAATCCTTATTGAGTTTCATCCCGTCATACTAATACATTATCCGTCAGTCAAGGGTTACGATAAAACCCCTCCCCAATTAGGTACTTTATAGTCACAGAGGCGTCTCTGTTGACATTCGGTGGTTGCTCCCACCTCTGGAAAGCGATCGCACCATAGGCTTTTTGATTTGTTGTTTTTTGCATCCATTTTTGTGTGACTGTGACGGCTGGGGCGGTAAATCTTGACCAAATGACAACTTTTTTGTTTGCCACTGGGTTTACGTATGTTACGTGCATGCACACATGGGACACCAACTTTGTTGTTATACGTGCACCACACAGACTCCCATTCAAGCTAGTCCGAACTGTGGGCCCCCTTGAGGCCAATTCTGGTCGCCTACACATCTCCTAAATATCCCCATCATGCTCTCTCTCTTCATGGTGCAACTCCCCAAAATGAAATGCGGGGAGCCATGGACCCATTGGCCCTGTCAGGTCATAGGGGCATAGCCCCGTCGGATGATTCAGGGGGGCAGTTTGAGTCTGATAAGCCTTGTAAAACTATTACATTGTCTCGTCAACTTCCAGACAGAACAATCAAGTTCAAACGCCCCAAATCGCTTGTGGTAAAAATAGTTTTGGGGAGGATTAAAAAAAACCTAACTTCAGTTTCTGGTAAAATTAAAATACTAAAATCAGTGTAAAAACTAAAAGAGTTAACAACCATGTCCTCTCTCTCCTTCTAACTCTCGCTACACACAGCACACAAACATACATACACCCACACACACACGACACACACACACACACACAATCACACCACTGACCTTTTGGCATACGTGGACCCGCTACAGACTCCCGTCAGCTAGCCGAAGCAATGGCCCGTTTGGAAGCCGAGTCGCGGTTCGCTGTCGGCGTCCCTCAAATCCCCAAACCTCTCCATGTGGCTCCCAAAAAAAAAGCTGGCGCTGGAGGCTGTTGTCATGCCAAGAGGCTTCCCCGATGCTGGGAGCGATGCGGGTTAGCTACCAAGGCCGGCAGCGTTTTCGCATTTGTTGTCCCCTGAAGAACAAAGTCAGTAAAACACACTACTGGCTAGAGGCGCTTTGACTTGACACATCCTACCCCCCACGAACACAACACAGACCTCAACACACACACACAAATACAAACAATACACATGACTAGAGGGCTCCCCGATACTGGTAGCAACACACTTTTTTTCAATCGATGAAAAGACTTTATTCCTTTATTCTTACCATCATTAAATGAGATTTTTTTCGTATCGTCCATTCTTTCGTTCTCTTCTCTCTCTCCTCTCCTGTGCCTTTTCCCTCACCAGAAAAGTTCCCCTGCGCGTTAGCCTCGTTCTCTCGGCGTAACTCGAAAGCGCACGTGCCGCCGTGTTGGTGGTGGTCACACCGCACCCGCCGCCTACGACACAGCGAGACTGGGACCACCCGTAGACATAGGCCAACGTAATGGGCACCCCGATGCCTGTATAAATTAAAATCACACACACATTACAACACACATTACATACACCATTACAACACAGCGAGAGCTTGGGACCAACGCCGTAGACATAGGCCAACAGTATGGTGTATTGATTACCCAAACCAGTTTTGAGACTAAAGCCGCTCAAAATAGGATGAAGAATGTGGCCAGAAACAGATGTAATCATACCGATAAAAGTAGAATGGAAAAAAAATCCACAGATAAGCCGCTGGTCCAAAGCTGAGGAAAAAAGTAGCGGCTTATAGTCCGCATTTTACGGTAATGTAAAAAAAAAGATAGATAATAGGACCCAGCAGAGAGCTAGCTAGAGTGTCCACAGCAGTCAACACTGGGTGAAATCGTCCCACTTTCACACCAAAATAATTCTGGTTATCATCATTGCACATAAAATATTTTAATAAAGAAATAAAACTGAAGCTTTTTAGTTTTCATTGGTGTTTTTGTTTTGTGTGTATGATGAGCGTGTGATTCCACTCACCCACGGCCAGGCCAGCCACTATGGGGGAGGCGATGATGGAGGCGGCCACCCCCCCGGTCACGGCCAGGTTACGCCGGTGCTTGGACGAAAGGCGGTAACGGGCGTGGATCTGAGACACAAAAATGCCGGTAATAATAATAATAATCATCAGGCATCAGAATACTCTAAAGTCCTGGTCCAATCCTCTGAAAACCGCGACATCTTTCATTCAATAAATCATAGATATTGGGTTGCACGGACATACACACACACATTTGCACACACACACTTACACTCCCAAGTCGCTGTTTCCACTCCATAATTTATGCAGTGGAAACAGCCGTCATCACATTCCAAGTTAACACACTTAAAAACACACTGACCCAACGCGATTTAACTCTTAACTTCCCATAAGAAATCCACTAAGTCAAACTCTCTTTCCCAGAAGGATTTGCTAGAAATGAGAAAAAATTGGGTATGCTCATTAAAATAGCTATAAAATCGTTGTTTGTGGATGAATTGCTATGAAACTTGGAAGTATTGTTGGCATAATGTTGTTTTATATGTGGAATATGCCATTTGCCCCCCCAAAAATTGTGTTTTACACGTAAATAATTACGTAATTATTTTAAAATAATACAGGTGTGTTCAAATAAAGATGTTGAAAAAGCTTGTGTGATGTGTTTGTTAGTAGAGTCATGCACACAGTTACTTTTTCACATGATCAGACAAACAACACAGGGACACACAAAAATTGTCACTGTCCTTTTTAACGACAGATGACCAGGTAATCCAAAGGTAATAATCCAAAGCACTGGACACATTTACGCTCACGAACACAACATATTTTGCACTGAATATACATAAAAACAATATGTGCGTGAAAACAACAAGTAGAAATACTCCACTGGCTCTGCTTCAACTCAGTTCAAGTGACAACTCCTTTGTTGGCCCAACATCGCGAACAAAATCCACAAAATCATGATCGCGAACAGTATCAGACCACTCGTCCGAATCAGTGTCACCAGCAGTTAAGATTGAATCCGAATCCGAATCGTCAGATCGATCGCTGTTACTCGCTGACGAAGCAGACGACTCTGTCCCCACACTAACGTCACTTTGATCGTCGATTCCCAAGCCTAGTGCATGATTTCAACACATTTCTTCGATCAAATCGTCGAAAGTATCATCGTCGATGTCGGGACGATCCACCAATTTGAGGAAAAATTTCCACAAAAATCAAACTTGATGAAAATTCGATCGCAATTGACAAAAAAGACAGTGGTAGGCAAATGGCGCTATAGAAGAAGGAAGTAGAACGCTTTACGGCAGTCGCTAAATCTTCTTTCCTTCACTAGAGAGCTCTTTTCCTTAGTAACGGGTTCAAACAAAGCAAGTATCGCAGTTGCGGTTTCGTGCGGTTTGGGAAAGCGCGTCACTTGCGGTGACGTGCAGTTTGGGAAGTTAAGAGTTAAGTCCCTTTGGGGTTTTTCTGGGTAGCTGTGACCCACATACAAACGTCCCCAACTTCAAATTGAGGCTGCTCTGTAAAATGTTTCGTTTTCAAATTGGGGGCATTTGTATGGGAGTCAGACCTCGTCAAAACAAGACTTCTTATCAGCTATTAAGACGGAAAACACGTGATTTTGACACATGATCTGGGTGGGTCTTTAAAACCCTTTCATAGCCACTGTCGCCTATTAGCACCACAATGGTTTAACACCCATGTCACTAAGAGGCATGAAATCAGGGCCTGATATCCGAATATATTATTTTGAATTTTTCTGAGGCAAGGCCTTAGAGGAATTCACAATAGTGCAGATATTTTTTTCCTTTACCCAGGTAGGTTTTGGCTGTAAAATGGCTGGCGGCGAAAAGGGTTAACACACTTAACAACGGTAGGGGAAAGCTCCCCAAACTGACCTTCCTGCCCACCCACACGGGGATGCCGATGATCATGGCGGGCACGGCGATGCCGGCCACCAGGGTGATGCCCACGGGGGCACCCACCAGCGTGCCCAGCTGCCACAGGATCTTCTTCTTGCGGCTCCAGGGCTTGCGGCCCCAGAACGTGCACCCGGAGGGGCTGGGGGGGAGAAAAAAACCATGAAAAATACACAACATACAAGGGGTCCCCACAGGGCTCCCAATCGTCCCACAAAACAAGGGGTTCCAGGGACTCCTTCACATACAGCAGACCTGTTTACCCCCTACACAAGTCTTGAGAAGTCTGGATAGCTAAAATGAGTAGTTGTGGCTCAAAATGAGTGGCTTTATTATTTAAACCATCAAACAATGTTCACTGAAAATGAGTAGTTCAAGCATTATTTTCAATTTTGAAGAGTAGTAGAGGTCCAAATTGAGTA
Source organism: Phymorhynchus buccinoides (assembly GCA_017654935.2). Taxonomy (NCBI): domain Eukaryota; kingdom Metazoa; phylum Mollusca; class Gastropoda; order Neogastropoda; family Raphitomidae; genus Phymorhynchus; species Phymorhynchus buccinoides. Next base: position 14,603,049 of record CM065711.1, read on the forward strand.
CAACACCACTCAAAAAGAGTAAACAGGTCTGTTACAGTATAATGGGTCCTAGAGGAGGGATAGAGGGTCCCAGTGGCCTAGCGAACGCTAAAATGAATTTTTTTGCTAGTGCATCCCTGGGACCCCCTGCACATTCTTTTAAAGGGTCCTCTAGAATGTTAGTGCTTCATAAGACCCCCAAATGGGGGTCTCTGGGAGCCCTGTGGGTGCTCCTGGGAAATTTATAAAATCCTGTATGGGGGCGGCGGCCCCGGTGGAGTGCAGGAGCAGCACACACACACACATTTACTATATTTTTCGGACTATAAGGCGCACCTTTGTATAAGGCGCACCCCCCAAATTCAGATATTGTTATTATATTTTCTTACCATTTCATCAGTCACATTATAAGGCGCAGGGGTCTGAGTCTTGGAAAAAAGTATCACCGCATAGTCAGAAAAATACGGTACATGGGTGCTCCTGGGAAATTAAAAAAATCCTGCAAGGCCCCGGTGGAGTGCAGGAGCAGCGCACACACCAGGGCTCCCAGGGACCCCCATTTAAAGGTCTATGAAATACTAAAATTCTAAAGGACCCTCTAAAAGAATGTGCAGGGGGTCCTAGGGATGCACTAAAAAAAAATCTTTTTAGAATTATCAATGCCACTGGGACCCTCTATCCCACCACTAGGATCCTCTATGCTGTAAGTGAAGGAGTCCCTGGGACCCCTTGTTTTGCAGGACGATTGGGAGTCCTGCACACACACACATTTACTGCTCTTTTTTCACCCCTCTAGACTAGTAGTGCAAGTGTACATTCCTTTGAATATAGTAAATGCTTATATAGGCCCTTTTTTATTGTACAAGTTTGTGTGTGTGTGTGTGTAAGAAAATCGTTTATCAAATTCTCATAATCTGGCAACGCCGGCTCTAGGCAATTTAAAAATCCTGCAATTCAGGACATCCTGGAAGAATGAGCATCCATGCACATAAGCCAAAAATAAACCCCCAAAAACGAACAAGAACACACAACAAAAAAACAAAACCTGAAATACAAAATCACAAAAAGGAAAAAACCGTGAAGCTGCAGACAGATTTTGTTCTCTACCCAGGTCATTTTAATGGACATTTTTGGCTGAAATATGGCTGGCGGTGAAACGGTTAAGGAAAAAACCAGTAATTGCCAACAATTCTGTATTCACACACATATGCAGGCACATGCGCGCACACACACACACACGTACACCACTCTCTCTCTATGTCTCTCTCTCTCTCTCTCTCTCTCTCTCTCTCTCCGTCTCTCAAAAATTCTTGACCAGGATAAGTTGGTAGTAATGTATCACGATTAACTTTAGTCGATTTATTTGTTTGTATTCTTATTGCTTGTTATCATATTATAATGCATACGCTGCGGGAAAAAAAGAGAGGCCCCGTGACATCAAGGTGTATTATTATGCCAATGTCAATTAAAACAGTTTGAAGCGTTTGAAGCGTCTCTACGTCTCTCTCTCTCTCTTACTTTGTCATAGGTTAAGATACAGAATATTAAATGATCATGGAATGAAATGCCGACTTTGTAATATAGGTAGAGAAGATGAACTACATTTCCTTTTTATTTGTCCTGTGCTGCATGATCTAAGAATGAAACTAATTCAAGCAAAGTATTATAATAACCCTTGTCTTTTTTATTTGAATCTCTTAATCAAAATGGCATGTCAAAATGAGAAAACTATTGTGAACTTGGCTATGTATGTCTACAAAGCCCAGAAAAGGCTACAGTTAATGATTTCTTAATAGGCTTGAATTGTCTTCTGTTTTATGCTTGTACAATTAATTAATTCAATGCTTCGTGATTATGGTTGTTTACGTAATTATATCAACATGCTTTGTATTGCTGGACATCCCTTCAGTGAGGGGCCTAGGCCTGAACTGAATAAATTTTCACATTCGCACTCTCTCTCTCTCTCTCTCTCTCTCTCTCTCTCTCTCTCTCTCTCACCTCAAATAATGAAGGTCCGATATCTCCTTCATGCACAGCCAGCAGAACTCGGCGGAACAGACGGCGCAGGTCATGTGATTGCAGGAGCCATCGTTCATCTTCACAATGAACGCGCCGCACCGCGGGCAAGGCTTGATCTCGTCTGAACCCAAACGCAAACAAAACCAAAGAAAATATAATTGAAAAAGAAAACCAGGAAGGGAGGTCTTAAAGACACACAGACCCACCACGATTAAGTCCCTTGGTTTTTTCTGGGTAGCTGTGACCCACATATAAATGTCCCCAACTTCAAATTGAGGCTGCTCTTTAAAATGATGTTTTGTTTTCAAATTTGGGGGTATTTTATATTTGAGTCAGACTTTGGTCAAAACAAGATTTCTTTCCAGCTATAAGACAGGGTTCCCACCCTTCAGATCTTTTACAATATAAGGACCTTATAGTTATAAGCACCATTTCACTTCTCATAAGGACGTAAACGGTCTGGAGCCTAAAGAAAATTCTCTAAAAATCTGTGCCCATTGACGCCAAGTTCAGTGATATAGCGCACACAAAACATTGCGCCTTCCTGGGATCTTTGTCTGTCCTAATCCAGTACTTAATATAATCACCGTCTTTTAACCAGCGATCTTGGAAAGAGCATTTTCCTGGCATCTTGCTTTCTTCATGAGAACGCGGCAACATTGTCAACCGGTTACTTCTGGTCAGGCTCATTGAGCGAGTTTAGTGATTTACCTCCCTTGTTATGTCGTCTGCTCCACTTCCACTTCATTCTGAACGCGATTGGACGCAAATGCGGTCAAAATCTATGTCATTTTTCAAAGGTTTAAAGACTAAATGTGCACACTTCGGATTTTTTTTCGTCCTTTGCAAAAACATGACTTTTTGTTATCCATAAGGACCTAAGTACTTTCTGTAAGGACCGATAGGTTAAATATAAGCACCTATAAGGTCTTATGAGGCCCATCCACAAATATAAAAACCTATAAGCACCTGTAAGGACAGTGGGAACCCTGTAAGAGGGAAAACACGTGAAACCCGTGATTCTGACTCATGATCTGGTGGGTCTTTAATCATGTTGAAGATTCTTTAGAAAAAAATACTGGCTAGAAGTGGAAGGTCACGGGATCGAATCCCATCAGAGGCGAGGTTTTTTTCGGTCCTGGACTGACTCCTATCCAGAGTCAGAGGTTCCGTTAGATCGGCATATGCCAGTTTTTAACCGATATTTTTTGGTCTAGTACCGATAAAAATTAATGTCATCGGTATCGCGCACCGGTACCTGAGAATTTCTTTCGAGCTGGTAAGGAAAGACCCTGCGTCACAAACCTACGTCAGGCAGATGCGCGATAAAAGTTTTGCGTCATGCTTACGTAAATAGCAAAGTTTTGTTCCCGCTTGTGGGCTTCCCGTCCTCTGCTCTCCGGTTTCTTATCTGTATAGATTGTGTAGCTCTCCCCTCACCCCCCTCTGACGTCTTTCTGTCGTTCTGTTTGTCTGATGATGACGACAACATCACAAAAGTGACGTAACTTGGTCTTAAAAGGCAACATACAATGACGCATTACGATCGCATAGATCTATGTACAGATATTTTCTGCACAGCGAAGTTTGATTGCACCGGCTGTGTGATGGCCAGTACCGGAATATTTTCCTGTTGCCGGTACTGTCCACCGAAACTTTTGGTAGGCTAGCGGAACCTCTGAGAGTGATGGGCTCAATCAGTCAATGGGAAGACTGAAACCAGCTTCTTCATACATAGTGTGTGTATAACAAGCCAGAACTTAGTGCGTGCTGAAAATGCCATCAGAGGGGGTCTCAGAGAGGAGGGCAAGCTACGGTCGCCGTTTTGGGCGGCTTGAATACACAAAGGCAACTTCTGCAGACCTGTTTACCCACTACACAAGTCTTTAGTCTGGATAGCTGAAATGAGTAGTTTGGGTGTGAAATGAGTAGTCCTCTTCATTAAACCATCAAACAATGTTCACTGAAAATAAGTAATTAGAGCATTATTTTCAATTTTGAATAGTAGTAGAGATCCAAATTGAGTAGAATACTACTCGAAAAGAGTAGAGTAAACAGGTCTGGGTTTTGGGCGGCTTGAATACACAGAGGCAAGTTCCGGCTGGGCGGTTTTGGGCGGAATAAATGCAAGAGGGTTAAACTGAATTCAGGCATATAGCCTGAAGAGAGGCAACCCGTGCATCCATCACATCCCTGGACTCACTCTGGGCGTTGGACTCGTGGCTGTAGCTCAGGGAGTCTGAGCGGATGTTGGGCGAGCGCTCGGCGCGCGCGGCATCGCAGGTCTGGTTGGGGTGCCAGCGCTGCTTGCAGTGGTAGCAGAAGAAGGTGTCGCAGCCCTCCCGCTCGCACTTCAGCTTGGGGCACCCCGCGCACCCCGCCGCTATCACCGCGTAGCTGAAAGACGCAGATTGAATGTCATGCGATATCAAACAAGACGGCGAGAACACAAGCGTTACTCACACAGAATATCCTCCGAAGTCGGAGTGTGGCTGCCCACGTGGCGTGGTAATCAAATACGGTCACACACGTAATGTTGTCATCCCTAGCTGGTGCATTTGTGCCATAGTGTTCAAGTGCTTCGGCTGTAGGGATGATCCTTCGAGTCTTTAAGCCAGAGTAATTCAACAACAACTCACACAGAATGTGACGAAAACACAAAATCTTACTCATAATACAAAAGATATGTTTACTAAGTCCTCACAGAAGAAGAACATGTATCCGTAAAAAAAACTTACCCACAGTCGGGTGCAGGGCACCAGCGGGTATCCGGATCCATGACAAGCACCCGGCGCAGCATGAAGTCCTCGTACTTCCCCATCAACACCTCGTCCTCCAGGATGGCCCGCATGTCGTTGGGGTGGAAGCGCTCGTTGCACTCGGGGCAGGCTATGTTCACGCGCGACTCGCTGATCTCGATGCGCAGGTACTGCCGCAGGCACGTCAGACACGTGCGGTGGTGGCACGTCTGTATCGGCGGGAACGCCTCCGGGCTCTGCTCCACCATGCAGACGGGACACTCGCGCAGCGGCGGCCCGGCCACGGCCCCAGCCACGCTACTCTCCGACGGAGCCGGGGACGAAGACGACGGCAAGGCCAGAGAAGAGCTGGGAAGGCTGCTGGGCGCCGTTGCGGCGGCTACCACTCCTCCTCCTACCGCTCCTGCTCCCGGCGAGGCCCCCAAAGTCGACCCCATCCCGGCCACGTTGGTGTTGTGGGTGCGGGTGAGCGGGGTCAAAGCCACACCGGTGTTGTGGAAGGCGGGCAGGGACGTGCTGGTGACGTTGTGGGACGCCAAACTCGACTCGGATTTCATGGAGTGGGTGTCCGAGTCCAGGCTCATGCGCGACTTCGACCGGTGTCGGTGTCGCCGGCTGCGGGAGGGCAGGAAACGGCTGAGGGAGAACGGGGAACCTCCTCCCCCTCCTCCTCCGCCACCGCCAGCACTGGCTCCCCCACCACCATTACCGCTGCGGTGAGAATCGCCTCCCTTGCTGCCAGCTCCCCAGGACATGGAGGTGAAGTCGTGGCGATCCCGTTTCTTCATGGTTCAATGTAATGGGCCTTCCTTCAATTATAATCTGCAAAACATAGAACCATTTCATCGCTACGGTCAAAAAACAATGAAAAATGCGGAGTCTAAAACTGATGGGTTTGGGATGTAGACCTTCCGTCTGACTTTACTTAAGAGTCTGATTTGTGAATAGAATGTAAGTATTATATACAGGGCTCCCAGTCACAATCGTCATGCAAAACAAGGGGTCCCAGGGACTCCTTCACTTACGGTATAGAGGGTCCTACAGAGGAGAGATAGAAGGTCCTAATGACATTGCGAATGCTAAAAATAATATTTATCTCAAGTGCACCTGACGAGTTGCTTGACAGAAATTTTCTGAATGTCAATGAATGCATGCCCCCCCCCCCCCCACCCCACTGGCAACCCCACACACATGTATGTGCATGAGCGCACACACACAAAGGTAAGCAAATAATAGGTCGATGAAAGTTGAGTAGAGAGAAGAGACTGAAAAATTTGGGAAAATTAGTTCAATGAATTATGTCTAGTACTAGTAGTACTTACTAGTTAGTGAAAACAATGGATGTTGAAAGTTCCTTTGACGGTGTCATAACTTGGAATGCAAACAGCAAAGACTGGTTTGGATGGAAGTTCAGTTTAACGTCGCGTATCGGCTTTCGCCATGTACGACGGGCTGAACAAACCAACCAGGGAATAAACAAAAATTTATGTTCCTGAATCACTGTCTTAGCCAAAAGGCCGAGAAGCGATCAGAATTGAAGACTGGTTTGTTATTTTGCCCATTTTTATAGTGCATCTCTGAGGCCCCCTGCACATTCTTTTAGACTAGAGGGTCCTTTACTTTAGGATTCTAGTACTTCATAGACTCCCAAATGGGGAATGAATGAAATTCTGCTTAACGTCTTCTGGTCTGGAACAGACACAAGGGACATTATATAAAGATGGTGGGAACGATCCTGGAGGCAATGCCCGGTGGCAGTGCAACATCAGAAATGTCCCGATTTTTTAACAATACAGATCTGTATTATTGGACCAACCCAAATGGGGGTCCCTGGGAGCCCTGATATAATGAGAACCTGACCTGCCACTGTCAGTCCTGTAGTTATGAGTAGCACTAACAGGATAGGCTCTTGTCGTACTAACACTGTAACAGATAGTGAGATACTATAGTACAGTGGAACCTCCCTTATAAGACCTTCAAAAATCATCCAAAATGAGGTCTTATAAGGGAGGGGTCTTTTAAGGGAGGTAATTTTAATACCAGACATGGTAGTGGGGGCAAAGTGGTTTTCAAGGAAAATGGCCGGGGGTCCATGGGGCCGAAAAAAATTCAATAAAAGAGAGTGAAATTTTCACTTTTTCATGCCTTTTCAATGCATTTTTTAATAATTTTGTTTCAAACTGTTTCGCGGATTTTCCACGATTCGCGGAGGTCTACCATGCCTGTAATACTTACAAAGGAGGGCAATGTCTCAGAGAAATGGGTCTTATAATATGAGAGGGAGTCTTATAATGGGAGGTCTTATAAGGGAGGTTCCACTGTATAAGAGTATTATGATAATAACTGTAATGTATCGTAGCCCATTCTAGTTTCTACACAGGGCTCACAGCGACCCCCATCTATGAAGTACTAACATTTTAAAGGACCCTCTAAAAGAATGTGCAGGGGGTCCCACGGATCACTAGAAAAATGCCATTGGGACCCTCTATCCCTAATCTAGGACCCTCTATACTGTAAGTGAAGGAGTCCCTGGGACCCCTTGTTTTGCGGGACGATTGGGAGCCCTGAGCACTACATATAAAAGTCAAGACTAAGTAAGATCTGCACCCCCTCCCCTTTTTTCGTACTCTCTCTCTGTCTCTTAATTCCACTCTCTAGTTTGGTATGTTTTGACACAGCCTGAATTTATTTTGAGCAACCCCAAACCAGACTGAGACTAATGAGAGTGAGAGTGAAACAAATTGATTTCTTTAAGTTTTAACAATTCTTGGGCTGATTTATTTTTCACAGTATTAATAAAATATTATGCAATTTTGTTGTTGTTATTGTTCTTGCTGTAAGTGTTCCAGAAAGCTTAAGTCATGACTGCTTATACAGTTTTACAAAATAAATGTAAAGGTGACAGCTTCCAACTTATGCCATCAGGGCTCCCCATTCTGTGCGTCTGTGCGTCAAATGTGCGTGATAGACGCATTAAAACTTCGTACTGGGGGTGAAACGACGCACTATAATTACTACTCGAGGGTTTGAGACGCACTATAAATCTGGGGAGCGCTTGTACTGCGGTTACAAGTTCAATGACCTTTGACACATCCCGCGAAAGACAGAGAGAGAGAGAATTAAAGTAAGTGTGTGTGTGTGTGTGTGTGTGTGTGTGTGTGTGTGTGTGTGTGTGTGTGTGTGTGTGCTATTGAATGTTCAACATAAATTGTCATGCCTTGCTTGAAATTTTATAATTTTGTTGTTTCATCCTCAATCGTCAATGCCTCAAAAGAGGGCAAAGGATTAAAGTTCTTGATTCTTGAATGATGTGTGTGAGTGTGGCTGTGTGTGACTGTGTTGGTAACATTTGTGTGTCGGAAATGCCAGGTATGTAATGCTTCATACTGCCTGTGCATACAATACTTTACATTTTTTTGACAGTACCCACATGTCTTTATGCTTATTTTGTTTTGATTTTTCACCCTCTATAAGTTCACCCTGGGGGTGAAGAGACCCTCTATAGCTGCTTCCTGGGGGTGAAAATACCCTCTATGGTCAAACAAAATGGGGAGCCCTGGCCGTTATATAAGTATTTAATTTCCTGAAACTCAACTTTTAGAAAGAAATTTGAATCAGTTAAAAGAACAAAAACAGAAGAATACTGACAACAGTTTGATCAGGAATGAAAACCCAGAGCATTAACCCTTACACCGCCAATGTCGCATGTTTGCACCACAGTGGTTTAATACTTATGTCACTAAAAAGCATCAAATCAGGGCCTGTTTTCTGAAAACTCTATTTTCTTAATTTTGGGAGGTAAGGATAGGCCTAATGTCATACATCATGATACATGTCATAGACAAATTCGCAATATTGCAGATATATTTTGTTTCTACCCAGGTAAGTTTAATGGGGTGTTTTTTTGGTGAAAAATGGCAGGCGGCGAAAGGGTTAAATTCCTCCTAATAAAAATGTGTTTCTAATTTCCGTGTGACTAGAAAAGTAATCTAACAGGTTTGCAAACTTGTGTGGGGTTTGAATCCCATTTGGTTTATCTAGTCTCTAGAGACTTTGAACCCTGTTTCGTGTCCTTGGAAAAGACTCTTTACTCCTAGTCCTAAGCAGTGATCGCGTTTACTGGTAATTATCAGTAAAATACTGATTGCAAAACCAAAATACTGAAAATGATTTGACCTCTCAGTCCCAGGGACTGATAAATTTTTGCTAGGAGTAGGACTAATAACAACTTTTTTTGTTAAACAGAGGCTTTCATATTGTGGTTTTCACTGGTTTTTGTTTCCCTGGGACTGGTTTTGACACCAGTTGTTGGGGGGCATTGTCGCTGGTGGGACTGGTTTTCATAATTCCTAGCGCGATCACTGGTCCTAAGTCATATTTCCTCATTTTAAGTGTAAATTGGTACCTACATTGGTTTGGAAAAAAGTCTTTCGGATGAGACTCAAGTTAAAACCAAGGTTCTGTGTGTGAACGCATACATGTACACAAGATCTTGTGTACATACATGTACTTTAAGTTAAACTTCTTCTTCTTCTCTTGAGGGCCCACGGTCAATGAGCTGACCATTCTGGCACCTTTTGGAAAAAAAAAAAAGACTGAAAAAGAGGGGTTCCGGTGGTGTTCAAATTTCAGTTGGCACTGGTGGTGTGACAAAAAAAAAAAGGGATTGGAGTGGGTAAGGGAGAAGCAAGGACGGCGGAAGGGGGGGGGGCGAGACTGATGAGCTACTGGTCAGCCTGCAGTCCCGACGTGCCACGCACGTCAGCAGTGAAGGCTGCGAAGGAGTCCTGCCGCAGCTCGTTCCACTCCCTAATGGTCCTTGGGACTGGGAGGAACGAGAGTTTGACCTGTACTTAGTGCGGCACTGGATTCGCTGGAACTGCAGGTGGTGTCCACGCCTTTGCCGAGATGGAAGTGGCACCAGCTTGGCTTGCAGATTTGTGCAGTGTACAGCGTCTGTGCTGATTTTGTGCAGCGTGGAGAGCCTGGTCCTCTGCCGTCTGCTCTCCAGTGATTCCCAGCCCAGGTTCTCGATCATGGTGCTCACACTTGATGTAGGCCTGTACTGGTTGATCACAAACCGTGCTGCCCTACGCTGGACCGCCTCCAACTTGCCAATGTTCTCCTCAGTGTATGGGTCCCAGACAGAGCAGGCATACTCAAGCAAGGGACGCACGAAGGCTTTGTAAGCTCGCTCCTTGGTGGTAACTTAAGTTAAAGCCCATTCCAGTTTCCACTATTCAGTTGGATCTAGATTTTTTTTTATTATTAGAAATTGGAGTAGACCATGATGTGCTGGTGGAATGGATCACATAAATTCACATCACATACATCCTGTATGACAATGACAGACTAAATAAATGTTGAGGACGTGTGGCCGGATATTATTATTAAGATATTATAATCTCTGAATCATATACTCATGAAAGAATAATTTCTTCTCTGGCCTACTTGAGGCCCTTTCTTCCAGCAAGAGTGGTTGAACCTCACTGGTTCCGTGGCAAAATAAATTATCAACGTGATGATTGTGGCCACACACAGCAAAGAAGAAGAAAGATGAGCAGTGCACACACTTCAATTCAAGAATGTACACTTTGTGGTTTAGCCCTTGTTGCAGTTTACAACCACTAATAGTGCTGTCATATTTACATCAACATACAAATCTTTAGCGAGTTTACAAAGCCTACGACTATTTCACAATCAGTGAATCACTGAGAAGCAGGAAGGACTTATTTCCGGGTAATGTCTCATTCCCGAAACAAAAACATCGCTATCAGTATCAGTATCACACAGTATCAGACATCATCATCATGAATATTATTCAACGATGAAGTAGACTCCCTAACTACATACTTAACCTTAACACAACTCACAAATTATTATATCTGATAACGATGGCAGACTTGGCGCTTGATAAGTTAACATTCTTTTCTTCTGAGAAGACTTTGGTTCCTTTCTTTTTTCTGAAAAAAATCATCACCAGTCTCGAAATATGGCCGACATCGTTCTTTCCGGATCTTACGTCATAGGTGCAACTTTCCTACCCTTCCAAATTGATTCCCCGGACACTTCTCACAAGAAGCCGTTCCATGACCCTTGTTAAATTATGTGACTCTCTCTCTCTCTCTCTCTCTCTCTCTCTCTCTCTCTCTCTCTCTCGTTTAATTGTCTGAGTTCTGCCTACTCCCTATAATATAGTCTCCCTGGATTCATCTTTCTCATCATCAGTTATTTAGATTTGCAGTTATGTCATTCATCGGGACTTTCCTAGTATTGCAGTACCTCCAGGATCGCCCCACGTAATATCTGTACACATTACAAATGTCCCTTGTGATATATGTACCTGTTTAATGTCGGAGAACGTTAAACTCATTTTCTTCATTATCTTTCTCGTCGTTGTTCACCTGTGTGGATGCAACGTTAAGCGCCTGTGTCCAGAATTGTTTTAGTGCAGCAGAGGAGACTCCGTGTTTCTCAAAACCGGCATCTGTAAAGTTGAGCACCCTGTTCCTTCGCGCACACCCGGACTTGCTCTTTCATTCAGTGAATGTAGCTCCGCCCCTTCATTCATCCAGGCTGTTGTAGCATCGAACAGTGTTTATACTCTGCAAAACGTGAAGTTGTGCTAAACGGGCTGATATGCCAATGATATCAATAAGTCTTCATTCTTTTTTACTTACTTAATCCACTTCACTCCCAGTGGAGCATAAGGCGCCAACAAAGGCCATCCAACCATGACGGTCTTGGGCAAGCCAGCCGAGCTCATTCCAGGTTTTTCCTGCTGCCTTCATCTCCTCCTCCACAGTCCTTCTCCAGCTGCCCAGTGGTCTGCCTCGTTTGCGCTTTCCAGGTGGAGCCCATCTCAGCACAATGTGGGGATGTCTGGTCTTGCTCATCCTGAGGAGATGGCCCAGCCACCTCCAGCACCTTTGCTTCACCTCCTTAGCGATGCCTTTGATGCCCGTACGCTTGCTGACCTCTCTGTTGGTGACGTGCTGTTCCTTTGCTTCACCTCCTCAGCGATGCCTTTGATGCCTGTACGCCTGCTGAACTCTCTGTTGGTGACGTGCTGTTCCCCGTGGATTCTGAGGATGTGGCGAAGGCAGCGTCCCTCAAATTCCCTCTCAATCTTTCCATTTGTTCTCCATGTCTCAGCTGGCTACAGGAGCACTGAGCGAACGTTGCATTCTTTTCTTAAAGAAGATAATTCATTGACAGGAAACAACTCAAGTCAGGCAGGCTTTTTTTTCTTCTTTTTAGCAATGAATTGGATTTTTTTAGAGGGATAAATGTGGGAGAGGGTGTAGTTTATCAACCTCCTCACGTGTTCTTGGCTTTCACAATTGTTTCAATTTGCAGTACGAGTGAGCCGGGTTCGAATCCCATCCTCGCCCTTTCTTTCTATTTCGATGGGAAAATCGAACTGAGCGTCGAGTCTTTTGGATGGGGACTTAAAGCTAGTCTGACCCGTGCACCTTACGCACGTAAAAATCACATAGCAGTGAAAAGTTGGTAAGAACAGGGAGAAATCCTGCTGCCTGGTAATGACCAAATTGATAGCTAGTTTTCCCAAGTCTGTCCCCACCCATTTATTACCCCCCAAAAATCAATACATTAATGCATGTAAAAAAAACTGTTGATGTGTATGTGTGTACATTATGTATTGCTAAAAAAAAGGTCAATTGAAAAAAAAGAACGCACACAACAACAAAAAACACACACACTTGAATCGTTCTTTCCTTTTTACGAGAATAACCCTGAACAATGACAGCCCTGACATGGCCTTTGCTGTCAACAGGGCTATAATTTCAATCTTAATCTTAATCTTAACCCTGAATAAATTTTCAATGAGCGACAGAATAGTCAACAGTGACTGCGGTTGCTATGGCGGAAGGAATGATTCGAAGTAGCTAAACTGCATTCACGCGTTGCTGCTTTGTGAGCGAGTCCATTCAAAGCCTTATGCCAGTAGCGTCGCCCCTTTCATTCATCCGACCTCACTGCGCAGGAATGCCATGAGGGTATCCAACTTTACAGTTGCCCTCAAGACCTAGGCGCTGCTTGGAACTATTCTAGCGTAGCTTTCCCGACTATTCTTCTTACTAGCGAGATCCTTAGACCACACTCTCTTAGACCTTGTTTATGGCTGAGTGATTGAGCTTAAAGGAAATAAGATGGCAAAGCCATATGCATGTATTCCCAGCTACTTGTGAAGGTCAGGGCGACCTTCTTTTTTTTTTTTAACTTCGGTCAATATGTGTGTGTGTGTGTGTGTGTGTGTGTGTGTGTGTGTGTGTGTGTGTGTGTGTGTGTGTGTGTGTGTGTGTGTGTGTGTGTGTGTGTGTGTGTGTGTGTGTGTGTGTGTGTGTGTGTTGGGTCAAAATATATATCTGTATTGTTAAAAATTCGGGACTTTACTGACCAGTGTTACACTGCCTCCGGGCATTGCCTCCTGTATCATTCCCACCATCTTTATATCTATTATGTGTCTGTTCCAGACCGGAGGACGTTAAACAGATTTCACACTGCGCTATTGGCCCCTTCAAAATGTCACGTGCAGCATTTTAGACACCCTAATTAGGGACAATTCTGCCAAGTTTCGTTAAGACTGGTTCAGTGGTTTAGGCGCTATGAAATGGAACATATTTCGATAACACATGCGCGCGCACACGCGCGCACGCACACACACACACACACACACACACACACACACACACACACACACACACACACACACACATACATACATACATACATACATACATATACATACATACAGACAGACAGACAGACAGACAGACAGACAGACATCAGAGAAACGCACAACCCTCGTCCCCATCGTAATGTACTCCTCCTGCTTTCTTATAGAACTGGAACTACAAAAAAAACTGATGCGAGAACCAAGGTACACACATACATACATACATACATACATACATACATACATACATACATACATACATACATACATACATACATACATACATACGTACATACATACATACATACATACATACATACATACATACATACATACATACATACATACATACATACATACATACATACATACATACATACATACATACATATATACGTGCATACATACATACATACATACAGACAGACAGACAGACCGACAGACAGCAGAGAAACGCACTGCCTTCGTCTCCATCGCAATGTAGTACCCCCGCGTTCTTATAGAACTGGGACTGCCCAAAAAAAAACGATGACGCGAGGACCACAGTGGGGAAGACGGGGTAAAAAGCGCATGGGCGGGTAAGAAGCCCACCCCAATTATCTCATGAAATAAAGAACATTTCAGTCAAATTTGCCCATGAGACGAATGCTAGACATTAACGCTCGTCTCATGGACAAAATGAGACTGAAATTTGCTTCATTTCATGAGATAATTGGGGTGGGCTTCTTACCCGCCCATGCGCTTTTTACCCCGTCTTCCCCATGCCGAAGAAAAAAATATATTATAGAACAGCTCTATGGCCATACCACGTTGAAAACACCGGTTCTCGTCCAATTCCTACCACACTACAGTACTGACTGGGTCCGTGCTTTGACGTTGACACAGTTATTGGCGTGCGGCTTTTGTTGTCGGTGGTTGTTTGGTTTTTTTGTCCGGTGTACTTGTACGTGTGTGTGTGGCTCTAGTCTGCTTGTAAGTACTTGCTGTCACCTAACTTCTATTACATCTTCGTGTATTATTATCTGTCTACTTCCGTGTTTCCATGCTTCCTGGTAAGGTTTGTGTGTGTGTGTGTGTGTGTGTGTGTGTGTGTGTCGGTGTGTCGGTGTGCGCGCGCCGCGCGCGTGTGTGTTTGTGCACTGGTAGGCCTGAATGTAGGCTAAGCCTCCCTCTCTCTCTCTCTCTCTCTCTCTCTCTCTCTCTCTCTCTCGTGCCTGCAATCCATACAAAATGTCGATGTCACATAATTATGTGGCATGCTTTTGCGTGATCCTATAAAAGCTCACGCGTAGACATATTTGTTATGGAATTCTGATCGCTTCTCGGCCTTTTGGCTAAGACAGTGATTCAGTATAGTATAGTAGGCCTATAGTATAGTGTGGGACTGGCTCAAGCCTAAGCCTCGCGGCTTATAAACGTCCCTTCGTTGACACTGTTTTGTTTGCATAAGCATGCCTTTTAAAATTATGATTGTAATTCAATCATCATGTTCAAAAAATAGTTGACTAAAATTGTATCTTTGTCAAGGAGATTTTTGAAGGTGAATGAAATTTGGAATTTTACGTCCTCTCGACCTGGGAAGGCACATATGGGACATTTGTTAGTTGCGGATTTTTGAAGGTATTTAGTGTTGGTGCTCTTTTTAAGTTAGGTGTTAGTAAATTCCAGAGGTTAGCAACTCGATTACTAAAGATTCGGGAACATACATTTTTGTTTATACCCTGGTTGGTTTGTTCAGCCCGTCGTACATGGCGAAAACCGATACGCGACGTTAAACTGAACTTCCATCCACATATTTGTGAGCTCTTGTACATCTAAGAATGAAATAGTAAGGCCGAGAGAGGAGATAACGAGATTGAACAAAGGGGGAATACTCTTTTTCTAATTAACTCCCCTCCACCAAAGTTGATTACGACACCCGCAATCATCTAGCAATGCGTGGGTCAGAACCGAAAGTGATACAAACAAAGCATCATTCTCAAAAAAGAATGTGCCAAGTTCGCCTTTATGACCCACACAATAGGGGCCTATACAGAACAACAATGGTGGAGAGGACAACTCTTGTACATCTGTCTTGAAATTCTAAAACAGAATAAACTTCTTCTTTTTTGCAAGCACTGCAGCTAGTAGTCCTATTATGATTTTTTTTTTAATGTATATATAGTTTGCTTTGATAAAACTTTTCTGTGTCCAATGTCTGCATTTGTGAACCTCAGAAACAAACACAGTTAACGTTAACCGCCGTTGTTATGTGTTCTGAACTGAAATAAGAAAGTAATAAAATGTGCTGATTTACTTTTTCTCCCAATGGGGGAGGGACAGTACCTTATGCAAAGACAGCTGTTTCGATCTGTGAAGATCTCATCAGTTTGCATGATCGGCCTGCATTTTGACTGTCCAGTGGATGTTAACTTGAGCAACTGAGAAGACATTCTACAAGAGAATGGCGTCCTCTTTGCACCAAATTGAAAGTCCACAATAAAAACAAATTAGCACTAAGCTAAACCAAAAATAGTACAAATCTTATGTAAAATGACGAAAATAATAATGTTCTGAAATTATAATTTCGAAAAATAATAGACAAGACTAGAGAGGGCCAACTACTGAAATGATATCCAAATTAGGGATAAAAAATAGCATGAATCAAAAATCTCAGTTAGGGGAAGACGGGGTAAAAAGCGCATGGGCGGGTAAGAAGCCCACCCCAATTATCTCATGAAATAAAGAAAATTTCAGTCAAATTTACCCATGAGACGAATGCTAGACATTAACGCTCGTCTCATGGGCAAAATGAGACTGAAATTTGCTTCATTTCATGAGATAATTGGGGTGGGCTTCTTACCCGCCTATGCGCTTTTTACCCCGTCTTCCCCTATTAGCTGAGCTCCATACCCCCAATCTGAAGGACAGAAAAGTTGGTGCATTTGAAATGCAGAATAGTTCGCTTTGATAAACAACTTTTCTGTGTCCAATGTCTGTATTTGTGAACCTCAGAAACAAACTCAGTTAGCATTAACTTTATGAATTGTTCTGTGTTCTGAAAAGAAGTAAGTAATAACATGTGCTGATTTACCTTTTTCTCCCAATGGGGGAGGGACAGTGCCTTATACAACTAAACAGCTGTTCTGTTCTGTTCTGTTCCACATTAGTCCTTAGTTTAACCCTTTCATCGCCAGTGTAGCTGATTGGCACCACACTGATTTAACACCCATGTCACTAAAAAGGCAGATAATCCGTATCTGTTATCCAAAGACCCTTTGTTCTTAATTTTGGGAGATAAGGATAGGTCTACTGCTATGCATAATATCATTGAATCTGCAGTATTACATATAGGCAAAGACTGTATAGGGGAAGATAAGCATCCGGTCTCTTTTCCCTATATGAGTAGTGAGGACAGAAACACTGGTTATGTCCCTTTTAAACAGGACACATTTTGCACGTCGATAGGCCAGTTGAATTCTCCGTTCAAGTTCCAGTCTGAGTTTTTGGATAGCCTGCACTGTGAATAGTGTACTGTCCCCACTAACGATAACTCTATCAGCCCGGTTCGCCGAGCTCTTAAGTAGTCCATCTTACCCTTTTAGAATATCTTTGATATAGGCCTACAGTATCTTTTCTATTCGCATGAAAATGTGACACACACACAAAATTAGCTAAAAAAAATGGCTGGCGTTGAAAGGGTTAAATAAAGGCTTAAATACAAACACATTGCAAAAACCATTTAACTACTTGTTCGTTGTACGGTTTAGACTATCAATGTTTGTTTGTTTGTTTTTAGTTCCCGAGCGAAGATTCGGGAAGTATTGTTTTTGTTTCATTCGTCCGTCCGTCCATGCGTGCGTGCATGCGTACGTGATGTGCGTCCGGCTGGCCGCGTTTTCTTGAAACCCGTTCAGTCTATTTCAATCACTTTTAGTGTACAGGTTTTAGAGGATATTTGCTATTGACTGACTGCTTTAGTTTTATTTCAAGGTCAAGATCATGCTGATTAATTGAGGGGTTCAAACTCCAAAACACTTAATCGTTATTATCTCGTGAACGTTTTGCACGTATTTCAATGCAGGGTTTTTTCCCCACAATGTTTTTGTTTGTGGCTCAAGCCACAAACCTATAACTCACTTTGTCGGTAGGTCGGTCGGTCGGTCCAAAATTGTCGCACATTGTCCAAAATTCTCGCACATATTGAAAAGCCAGGGGAGGCGACTCAGTGTATGCCCTTGTTTGTAGTTGAAATAGTCGCGTGCCACAAACGATTGCGAATCCGCGCTTGTTCTGATAAAAGGGCTGTGACATGATCCCATACATTATGCTAGCATTATGTATTATGCTAGCATTGTGGCGGTACCATAGCCGATTAGGTTTAACCGAGGCGTGGTTACTGCTACATCTATCTGTATTGTTAAAAAAATCGGGACTTTACTGGAGTTGCACTGCCTCCGGGCATTCCCTCCAGTATTGTTCCCATCATCTTTGTATTTACAAATGTCCCATATGTGTCTGTTCCAGACCGAGAGGACGTAAAGCACCATTTTTCATTCCCATACAAAAATAATAACCATGCTGACCTTGACCTTGAAGTATGACCTTGAAAATGTAAATCTCTTCTTGTGACCATGCCCTTTCACATCGTTGGACTTACAATGTTCAAATTTGGTGTGCAGATGCATTGGCTTATGCTAGTTCCGATTATTAAGTACAAGAAAGGTCAAGGGCAAGGGCAAGATCACAACGGTTATAGTCTGCCTTGTGGGACCATCTGTAACCGGTCATTTACAACCACACATTTTTTAGACAATTAGAAGCTTAATGGTGATTCCGAATGAGTATCCATCAAGGTCAAGGTCAAGGTTAAGTTCCTTCCATTCATTTTCTTTTTTTCTTCTTTGCAGATAGGGACATGGTAATTTTAATTTTCGTGCTGACTAGTCTAAGTAAATTGGGCACCACAGACCACGAGTAGAATATTTTCATTTGTTTGTTCATTTTCTCACTCTTTCATTCTTCCTTCCTTCCTTCCTTCCTTCCTTCCTTCCTTCCTTCCTTCCTTCCTTCCTTCCTTCCTCCCTTCCTTCCTTCATCTCTTTCTTTCTTCCAGATACTGACCATGGTCCCCAATATCTTATTCGTGCTGACTAGTCTAAGCAAATTGGGCATCACAGACCACGAGTAGAATATTTTCATTTGTTTGTTCATTTTCTCACTCTTTCATTCTTCCTTCCTTCCTTCATTCCTTCCTTTCCTTCCTTCCTTCCTTCCTTCCTTCCTTCCTTCCTTCCTTCCTTCTTTCCTTCTTTCTTCCTTCCTTCCTTCCTTCCTTCCTTCCTCTCTTTCTTTCTTTCAGATATTGACCATGGTCCCCAATATCTTATTCGTGCTGACTAGTCTAAGCAAATTGGGCATCACAGACCACGAGTAGAATATTTTCATTTGTTTGTTCATTTTCTCACTCTTTCCTTCCTTCCTTCCTTCCTTCCTTCCTTCCTTCCTTCCTTCCTTCCTTCCTTCCTTCCTTTCCTTCATCTCTTTCTTTGTTGCAGATACTGACCACTATGGTCCCCAAGGTCTTATTCGTGCTGACCAGTCACTGCAAATTGGGCATCATAGACCACGAGTAGAATATTTTCATTCGTTTGTTCATTTTCTTCTCACTCTTTCATCTTTCTTCCTTCCCTCCTTCATCTTTTTCTTTCTTTCTTTCTTTCTTCCAGATACTGACCATGGCCTCCAAGATCCTATTCGTGCTGGCCAGTCTAAGCAAATTGGGCATCACAGACCACAAGTAGAATACAGTGGAACCTCCCTTATTAGACCTCCCATTATAAGACTCCCTCCCATATAAAATCTACTTCTCTGAAACATTGCCCTTCTTTGTAAGTATTAAAATGACCTCCCTCACAAGACCCCTTCCTTATAAGACCTCATTTTGGAATGATATTTGATGGTCTTATAAGGGAGGTTCCACTGTATTTTTATTTGTTCATTTTCTCACTCTTTCTTTCTTTCTTCCTTCCTTCCTTCATCTTTTTCTTTCTTTCTTTCTTTCAGATATTGACCATGGCCCCCAAGGTCTTATTCGTGCTGACCAGTCACTGCGAACTAGGGTCCACGGGCAAAAAGACGGGCTGGTATTTGCCCGAAGTTGCCCACCCTTACCTGGTTTTCAAGAACGCTGGCCTCGAATGCGACTTCGCCAGCCCTAAAGGGGGACCCGCGCCCATGGTGGGTTAATTAATTTATCGTTGATTTTAACCCTTTCACCACCAAAGTCGCATTTTAGCACCACAGTGATTTAACCCTTTCACCGCCAGCCATATTTCAGCCAAATATTTCCATTAAATTTACCTGGGTAGAGAACAAAATCCATCTGCAGTATTAGGGATTCTTCTGTGACATATATAAAATTAGGTATATCCTTCCCAAAACTAAGACAATAGGGTCTTTGGATAATAGACCCCAATTTGATGGCTTTTAGTGACATAGGTATTAAATCACTGTGGTGCTAAAATGCGACTTTGGTGATGAAAGGGTTAACACTCATGTCACTAAAAGGCATCAAGTTGGGGTCTATTATCCAAAGACCCTATTGTCTTAGTTTTGGGAAGTAAGGATAGACCTTATTTTTTATGTCACAGAAGAATCCCCAAATACTGCAGATGGATTTTGTTCTCTACCCAGGTAAATTTAATGGACATTTTTGGCTGAAATGTGGCTGGCGGTGAAAGGGTTTTAAAGTTTCTTGTTTTTCTTCTTCTTCTTCTGCGTTCCCAGGCCATATGGCCATAATGGATAAGGTGCGTACTGTATGTGTCCGGTTTTCAGTTTTTACTGGTCTCCCCGCTGCGTACAGCCAACACATTCTCTCTCTCTCTCTCTCTCTCTCTCTCTCTCTCTCTCTCTCTCTCTCTCTCTCTCTCTCTCTCTCTCTCTCTCTCTCTCCTCTCTCTCTCTCTCTCTCTCTCTCTCTTTTCTTTCCCCCACCCTACCAAAACTCAAACTCAAACTCTTTTATTTGTCGTAAAGCCATCAAAGGAATTATTGACACAGAAGTAGTAAGTACATACCACGAAAGAAAGAAAACAAAACAAAAAGCACAAGGTAAAGTTCGTGACGAAGTAAATGCAGCAGATACAAATAATAAAACAACATTTATATATTCTTGCTAATTATCTACTGCGGACAGCAAAGCATTCATAAATGTATCTTGCTATTTCAGGTTGAAAGGAATTTGATTTCAGTATGAGACTTGGAGACTGAAAATCTGTTAACAATGAAGAATGCATCTGTCTGTTAATCATATAGTAAA
>CM065711.1:14631309-14633809 GCA_017654935.2 Phymorhynchus buccinoides
AGGTTAGGTACATTATAGTCACAGAGGCGTCTCTGTGAAATTCCTGTTGCTCCCACCTAGAGAGCGCGTCGCAGCCAGAGGCGCGGCACCCCCCTTTTTTTGTTTTGTGGTGGTTTTTTTTGCATGCGATTTTTGTGTGAATGATGAGGAAGGAAGGGGGGGGGGGGGGGGGGGGGGGTAAATTTTGACCACATGACAACTTTTTCGTTGCCACTGGGTTTGACATGTGCTAAGTGCATGAGCACACGGGATCTCGGTTTATCCGTCTCATCCGAAAGACTCGACGTTCAGACAGCAAGGCCTAGTGCAAAGTGAGAGGAAAAAAAACCCTATACGCAGGTTCGAACTCGGGTTTACTTGACACGAAGCTAACGCCGCGCTACCACTAACCTAACCCTAAACTACATTTGCAAGCTGGAGGTTGTGTATGCTCTTACTTGTAGTCTGCCGAGTTGAATAAAATATACTAAAGATACCTTATTTGTTGCGGTTTGGAAATTTTTAGGCGAAGTGTTTACATATCATCGAGACTCGATAATGATTAGGCCAAGTGTAATTAGCATAACTTTTCATTCTTCGCTTCGCTGCTTTTGAAAACATGTACTGATGACAGAAATAAACTGCTCACAAAAACCTAAAGACCGTATTATTGTATGCACCCAGTATTGTCCTTCTCACCCTCTGTCTGTCTGTCTCTGTTTGTCTGTCTGTCTATCTCTCTCTGTCTGTTTCTCTCTGTCTCTCTCTCTCTGTGTTTCTCTCTGTGTGTCTGTGTGTCTGTCTGTCTCTCTCTCTCTCTCTCCTCTCTCTCTCTCCTCTCTCTCTCTCCCTCTCCCCCTCTCTCTCTCTCTCCCTCCTCTCTCTCTCTCCCTCTCTCTCTGTGACGTAAGTGTCCCGCGCGACCCGCTTTCTTTATTTCTTATCTACACCCCCCCCCCCCCCTTCTCCCCTCCCCCCTCTCCTTTTCATGTCTCGACCACCCACCATCTAAAGAATGCCGATTAAGGGATTGGTCCCTTTCAAGTTAGATTTGTCTCCCCGGTCAGCACGTACCACCTACCGAGGTTATCTCCCTTCACCTTCATTCCCCCCCCCCCCCCCCTCTTATCTACCGTCTCATCACAAGAAAGTGACAACCACAGTCGGCCCCTTTCAACCCTTCGTTTCCGAACACGAGAAGGATTTTGAATGTCGGCACGTGATAAGGATGTAATAGGCGCGTGATTGTTCGGTACATTTAGAACAGCATCTTGTGACGTGTCGACTGCTATAAACCAATAGCAGGCTTTCATTGTTTGAAAGTGAAGGCTATAATTGGCGTAGTGAGAAAAAGTTTTTCACACAAGACGCTGAAACTGACTAGAGCAACACCTCTCCCAGCCAGAATAGCCCACCTAGTAAGTCTTATTGATGACTGGTGATTGAGACTGGTTGTTTGTTTGACTCTAGTTTTGATCTAGATCCTATGTTCAATGATGAATAAGGAGTAGATAGATATGTTATAGAAAAGAAGTGGTAAACATTCTATTCTATTTATGTGCACTGATTATTTGTGTGTGTGTGTTTTTGACTTGAACACTTTTGGTACCAGAACCGGAGTTTATGCCTACTAACCCTTTTGTCTATTTTTAGTAGGAAACCTATGGGCCGCAATCTTGCACTATTTTTAGTAGGAAACCTATGGGCCGCAATCTTGCACTTTATGATACCATTCCTTTCCAGGTGTTGGATGGAGAGTGATGATGTCTTGATCACCTTTTATGTTTTTACTGATCTCAGTTTGTTAACTGAAATTCAGTTTATTTATTAATTAGTGCTATTGTACAAGGGAAGCCTTCAAGCCGGTTGGGATTCACTAATGCCCTGCCGACTGAAGCCCCTTGTCTCTAAGCCATAGAGATCTACATCCACCTTCTCCTGTGATTATCAGCAGGGCATCGTGGGCCGGAAGATCATCCCGGACTCCACCAAGCACCAAGACGGGAAAGACGCCCCGCACCCAGAATCCGCGAGGAGACCACGCTTGAACCGTGCCATCCCGCGAAGCCGTAACCGGAACGACTGGGAGCTACTCTCATCTGACGAGCAAGCCCAGCCACACCAGCATTCGCCGATCACTACGGAAGAACTTGAAACAGCTAAGTCCACCGGACTGCGCCAATCATTTGAACTTTCCTACGGACACTAAAGATAATTAGTAACCCTTCCGGCATGGGGCGAACCTTATAGAAAGACAAAAGTCTTGTAAATCCTTTCGGATTCCATTGTTTTTTATCCATATTTTGTTTTGGCGCCATTGAGCTGCTTTATTATTATTGTTGCATAATCTTATGCAGATTTTGGGAGTAAATAAAATACAAGTGTCAAATAATCCTGAACCCTTTGGTCAGACTGATGAGAGTGGGAGTCTTGTAATTTCATGTAAAACCCTACTTCTCTCTGTCTGCCATTTAGAGCAATTCAACCACTTGTATTTCTTACAACCATCTGACGAGCCAGA
>CM065711.1:14638809-14658809 GCA_017654935.2 Phymorhynchus buccinoides
AACTCTGTTACTGAAACAATGCTTACGTTTGTTAGTGTTATGCCGTTGAACTTGTACTTTCCCCTCTTGGTTTCTAGTTGTGTTAGACAAGGATGGTGAGAAGAGAGACTCAAAACTGATATCATTTGTGTTCAATTACAGCCTTATCAAGTTGTCCGTGATCATCATGGAACTGTGTGGCACAGTTATGAGATTCCTCCAGGACAACCCCTCCCTGCCTTTGGCCATGGCGTCCGGCTGTCTCTATGCCATGTATTATTTGTGCATCGTGGTGAAGGTGAGTGCAAACAAATGGAGGGAAGGATGTAAATTGTTGTATGACATGTTTTTGGGGGTTTTGTTAGCAGAAAAAATGGGTGTGGAATCTTTGTCTGTCTGTCACTCTCATGGGTTGTGCACACACACACACACACACACACACACACACACACACACACACACACACACACACACACACACACATACAAACACACACACAAACACACACACACACACACACACACACACACACACACACACACACACACACACTCACACACATACACACACACACATTCTCTCTCTCCCCCCCTCTCTCTCTCTCTCTCTCTCTCTCTCTCTCTCTCTCTCTCTCTCTCTCTCTCTCTCTCTCGCATACATGTGTGCGCGCACACTCACACACACACACATACACACACAGAGCTTCATAAACACACATACGAACATACACACACACATACACACACACTGTCTCCCAGTCTCTCTCTCTCTCTCTCTCTCTCTCTCTCTCTCTCTCTCTCTCTCTCTCTCTCTCTCTCTCTCTCTCTCTCTCTCTCTCTCTCTCTCTCTCTCTCTCTCTCTCATTCAATCATTGGCAATCAATCAGTTAGAGCACAGGGTCTTTTTCCTGTGATAGTTGATACAATTCCTACACAGTCAATAATTACCCCACCAGATATAAATCTGGAGGGTTAATGTTTTTGCCTTTGTCTCTGTGTCTGTCTGTCTGTCTGTCTGTCTCACAATTTATTTGTAAACTACTGAACAGTTTGCACTAAAGGTGTACATGCATGGTTTGATAGTGAAGCGAACAATGGAAACTTTAAAGCTTGTATGTAACGCGAGTATATATCTTAAACATTTTCGGCTCACTCGTGTTAACGAAGTGAGTCTATTGTATGATAGTTGTTCGGTTATGTGTGTGTGTGTGTGTATGTGTCATTGTGTGTGTTGCGTCCGTGATCTAATCTCCAAACTTTAGTTTAATGTTGGCATTTTCTCGGGAAATAGAAGGCATACATTGTTCAAACTTTGCACACATATAGATATCTATACAAGCTTTCAAACAATAATGATTTGAATAATCAAATACTTTAAAACAACACTGTAAACAGATAACAAACAGATAACATTTTAGATTAGTGGGTTAGAGAGTATTCAACAGGCAACATGAGTTAAGAAACTCATCAACACTGAAAGCCTCGATAGCTCATTGGTAGAGTGTCTGTCTGTCATGCCAATGGTTCTGGGTCTGATTCTCGGCACAGGCACTTTATTTTTATTTTTTTTAGTTGTATCCATCAACGATAGTTTCATTTGTACTTTAAAATTGTACTGGCAGTCTTGTACTTTAGACACCCCCCTCAATCTTTGTTTGTTGTTGTTGTTCATACATGTTCGAGTGAGCCTTGAAGGCTTTGCCTCTTGTTATTTGATAAATCCAGGTCTCAGCCAAGTAGCATGGGCAGGATGTGTCATACATATATGTGTCCTGAGGCCCCAGTCATAAGACACAGTCCTTTGAACCCTTTCGCCACCAGCCTTTTTTCAGCAAAAAAAATATCATTAACCTTAACCCTTTCACTGCCAGCCATTTTTTCAGCAAAAAATTTCCATTAAGCTTACCTGGGTAGAGATAAAAATCTGTCTGTAATATTGGGGATTCCTCTGTGACATATTTAAAGTAAGGCCTATCCTCACCTCCCAAAATTAAGAAAAAAGGGTCTTTGGATAACAGGCCCTGATTTGATGCCTTTTAGTGACATGGGTGTTAAACCTTTGTGGTGCATAAATCAAATGTGACATTGGCGGTGAAAGGGTTAAAACTGAAAATGTCCTGACTCCTATTTTTTTGTTCTCCCTTGTCAGGACAAATTATGTTCTATTGAAATTTAGCACTGGCGGAGTTTGTCAGGACAACTGTCCTTTTAAAATCTTAATACTGGCAGGCTTTGTCCTATTGTTGTTGACGTACCTTTGCTAAAAGACTCCAGGGATCATCCCAACAGCCGAAGCACTTGAACACTGTGGTACAAATGCACCAGCTAGGGATGAGAACATTATTAACCCTTTCACCGCCAAAGTCGCATTTTAGCACCACAGTGATTAGACACCTATGTCATTAAAAGGCATCAAATTGGGGTCTATTATCCAAAGACCCTATTGTCTTAGTTCTGGGAAGTAGGGATAGACCTTATTTTATATATGTCACAGAAGAATCCACAATACTGCAGGTGGATTTTGTTCTCTGCCCAGGTAAATCTAATGGAAATATTTGGCTGAAATATGGCTGGTGGTGAAAGGGTTAACGTGTGTGACCGCTTTTGATTACCCCCGCCACGTGGGCAGCCACACTCCGTCTTCGGGGGATTTTGTCCTGTTGATTTCCGCAAGAGACTCAAGAGAGAGACGTTGTTGTATTGGGGTTTTTTTGGGGTCTCAGGACAGTTTGTTCTATGGCTTTTCCATCTTTGGTGCATCGCTGGGCATGGTTTGCACTACTGCCTGTCGGGTTAAAATTCCTAGCTCTTTGAAATTCATAGCTCGCTATGCTATAAGACTGACTATTTGCGGCATTTTGCGACATTGAACATGAACGACAAATTTCACTTTTTTTCTAGGGTTAGGGTTAGGTAAATGGTTCAAGTAACGAAAAAGTGAAAGTGAAATTTGTGGTTGTCGCAAATAGTCACTCTCATAGTAGCGAGCTAGGAATTTTAACACTACACTGCCACTATGAGTGCATTCGTGACCCTGAAAGGGACATTAAGTGTCAAAATGACTATTCTGAGAAAATGGTACAGTTGGAAACTTCAGACAATTCTCTTTCAAATAATGTATACACAGTGGAACCTCCCTATATAAGACCTCCCATTATAAGACTCCCTCCCATATAAGACCTACTTCTCTGAGACATTGCCCTTCTTTGTAAGTATTAAAATTACCTCTCTTATAAGACCCCTCCCTTATAAGACCTCATTTTGGATGGTTTTTTGAAGGTCTTATAAGGGAGGTTCCACTGTATAAGAACCATTCTTATAATATTATAATAAATCACTTTTTCCGTTTAAGAGTTATGAGCATTTAAATTTGTTAGGGCGACTGTCGGCCATTTTGAAAAATCACTGTCTAAAGTTTAGCCTAGCTGAAGAAAATGCATGATCAACCTAAAAATTAAGGCACTTTTGGGAGTATTTAGAGACCATAACAAAGATTGTCCTTCATAAATATGAAAGATGAGATGTTAGAGAGCACGAAAATACCCATAACTCAAAATTGATTTTTTTTTTTGAAATGAGATTTTTGATTTTGCAGCCCTGTTGTGAGAGACTAGCCCTGTGACTTAACCCTTTCACCGCCAGTCATATTTCAGCAAAAAATGTCCATTAAATTTACCTGGGTAGAGAACAAAATCCATAGATCTGCAGTATTGGGGATTCTTCTGTGACATATATATAAAATAAGGTCTAACCTTCCTTCCCAAAACTAAGACAATAGGGTCTTTGGATAAAATAGACCCCAATTTGATGCCTTTTACTTTTAGTGACATAGGTGTTTAAATCACTGTGGTGCTGACATGCGACTTTGGCAGTGAAAGGGTTAATGTCCCTTTCGTGGTGCTGGGTCGCATTTCTAGCTTGACTCTACAGTGTACTTTCTTACTCAGCGTTGCCTGTCTGTCACTGGTCTGAACGTGAGAAGACCCATGAATTTTACATCCTTGTCGAGCTGACCTGAATGGCTTATGTTTGTTTTCTTGGGGGGGGGGGGGGGGGGGGGGGGGGGGGGGAGGGGGGGGGGGGGGGGGGGGGGGGGGGGGGGGGGGGCTTTGCCACCAGTCAGACCCACCTATCAAGCTGAAACACTGGAATTGGATATCACCCTCCCCCCCACCCCCCCTCATTATCCGTTCCACTCCCTCCCTGTTTGTGTGTGTGTGTGAGTGAGAGATTTTCTGTGTGTGTGAGTGTGCAGGGCTCCCAATCGTCCCGCAAAACAAGGAGTCCCAGGGACTCCTTCACTTACAGTATAGAGGGTCCTAGAGGAGGGATAGAGGGTCCCAGTGGCATTGCGAATGCTAAAAAGATTTTTTCTAGTGCATCCCTGGGACCCCCTGCACATTCTTTTAGAGGGTCCTTTAGAATTTTAGTGCTTCGTAGACCTGGGAGCCCTGGTGTGTGTGTGTGTGTGTGTGTGTGTCCCCACTGTGTGTGATGCCGACTGTGTGAGTTGTGCGTTGATGTCTTACTATTTGAGAGCTGTACTCTACTGCTCGACCCTGAAGATAAAACACATAAAAAGGAAAACGTCCTCCGAAGTCGGAGTGTGGCTGCCCACATGGTCGGGGTAATCAAAAAAACTGGTCACACACGTAATGTTGTCATCCCTAGCTGATGCATTTGTACCATAGTGTTCAAGTTATTCGGCTGTTGGGATGATCCCTGGAGTCTTTAAGCCAGGGTAAGACAACAACAACAAACCTGAGCGGGTGCATTGTTCCCTCGCACAAGTTTTTGCCGTTTTGGAAGCCTCGAATCGCGTGTCGCGACAAGCAACTTTAGAAGTTAATAGAGCGGCGTTGCCCTGTCGCCAGAGAGTTCCATTGACCCCTAATAATGTGGAGAAAAAACCAAAGGCAGAGGCTAGGGTTACAGGTCCATAACCCACATTCTCCAGGCTACGGTTACGGGGGGAGGGGCTCAATCATGGGGAACAAAAATTATGCGCAAGTGTTTAAAAAAAATCTTCCAAATAATTTTTCTCCTTTGAGCTCCTCTGAAATCGGAATGTGTCGGTTGTACGCAGCGGGGAGACCAGTGAAAACTACGTACCTTGGCCATATGGCCTGGGAACGCAGAAGGAGAAGAAGAAGATGCGCAAGTGTCTTGAAAAACCACTAACATTGACTCTAACCTGTTCCTAACCCTATCCCCAACTAACCCTATTCCTGATTTTAACAAAACTTTGATGCATTATATATTATGACTACTACTATAATAATCGGCTTGTTTGTCTGTCTGTCTGTCTGTCCGGGCGATTATGCCCAAACCGCTGGCCGTAGACCCATATAACCATATATATTCTTGATCAGCATTGTGCAACCTATTCAGATCCTGAATTTTGAACTTTCAGTGTAAACCTCTGCCAAGGGAGACTCATAAAACCAAATTTTCCTTTTTTGTGCTTTGTATATATTTCATGTCCAAGCTGTATCTCATGAACCAATGGACAGAATGGCTTCAAATTTTGTGGGGTGGTATATCGCGGTGTAGGGATGGTCCCATGTAAAATATATAAATGTGCTGACCTTGACCTTAAACTTTGACCTTGAAAACCGGTCAAGGACATAAGCCTTGGAGGTGTCAAATTGGTGTTTTGGCCATAACTTTCACATTTTTTTTGTTTCAGGCTTCAAAGTTGGCAGGTTAGTAGACCGCCTCAAGGTCATGTGTAGTGCAAAGTATTGATTATCCTAATGACCTTGACCTTGACTTTGGAACTTCTCTTTTTTTTAACAGTGGCTATTGTTAGGACACCATTGGGTTTACACCCACATAACCATATATGTTCTTGATCAGCATGACTTGAGGAATGCAGTGGGAGACGTTTGAAGTCATTCGACCTTGACCTTGACATTTGACCTTGAGACTGTTACACATGAAACATGAAAAAAACCCTGTTAAACATGAAAACAGGTTATAAACCGAAAACATTTGGCTGTAGACCACTAATAAACCATGTAATTTATATTCGCAATCGGCATCACTTGGGGGTACAGTGGGAGACATTTGGAAGTGCTATTCTGGTGATTGCTGTTCTGAAGACCCGGACCGTTTGCATAGAACTAACACCTGTAGTTGGAAATCCCCTATAACCATGTATATTCATGATCAGCATCACCAGGGGAATGCAGCGGGAGTCATATCAAAATGCTATGTTGACAACTGCTGTTCTAAAGACCTGTGCCGGGGAAGAGCTGCCACGAAGCGAAGCGAGCGCGGGGCGTAGCTGCTAGTACGAAATAAGACAATGCAAATTTGTTGACAACCAAAAAATCGACTAGGAAGAGTTACTATCCCTGAACATGGTCGAGTGTTGCAACAACCTCTTAAAAACCTTTTCAGCGCCGCTGTCGCCTCTTGGCACCACAATGATTTAGCACCCATGTCACTAAAAGGCATCAAATGAGGGTCTGGTATCCAGTGACCTTATGTTCTTAATTTTGGGAGGTAAGGATAGGCCCTATTTTATGCACGTCACAGAAGAATCCCCAATATTGCAGACAGAATATTTTCTCTACCTTGGTATTTTTAATGGTGAATTTTGGCTGAGGAATGGCTGGCGTTGAAAGGGTTAACCGTAGCCACTGTGATAAACAAAATTCTTGAGAAATTCAAACTTTGTCTATCTTTTTAGATGGTAAAAACCCATAGCCTTTTTAACGTTTTGACGTTGCAGAAGCCTCAAATCACGTGCAAAGACAAGCGACTTCAGAGGCTAATACTGAGCGGGTTTGCGTTTTCGCCAGAGTACTATTGACCCTAATGGGGAAAACCCCCCAACTCTTTATTAAATTCAAACTTTATTTATCTTTTTAGAATGTTAGCCTTTTTTAGCGTTTTGATGTTGCAGAAGCCTCGAAACGCATGCAGAGACAAGCGACTTCAGAAGCTCTCAGAGCGGCACTGCCCTAGAGAGTACTATTGACCCTAAAGTGAAAAAACCCCAAACTCCTATGAAATTCAAACTTTATCTTTCTTTCTTTTTTACATAGTAAAAACCCTTGAATGTTAGCCTTTTTAACGTTTTGACGTTGCAGAAGCCTCGAATCGCGCACAGAGACAAGTGACTTCAGAAGCTAATACTGAGCGGCACTGCCCCATCGCCAGAGAGTACTATTGACCCTAAAGTGAAAAAAACAAAACAACTCTTTATGAAATTCTATCTGTTTAAAATGTTAGCCTTTTTAACATTTTGACGTTGCAGAAGCAGGGCCGGATCACAAATTTTTCAAGAGGTGGTGCTTGAAACTTTTTTTAGGCCGGGGTCCAGGGGCCGCCTAGGCCCCATTGGGGTCCAGGGGCAAAGCCCTGGTGGGGGGTCGGGTCCAGGTGGGCGAAGCCCCCCGGCCGAAAACGAGTTTTCAACATTTTAAAGCTGTTTTGTGGCATCTCCTGTGAGCTCAGAACAGAACTTCCTAAGAGCGTTTTATCAGTTTTGCACCTTGCTTAGCTTGCGGTCATAACACACAAAAGACAATCAAACATTATCACCTTATTGCAAGAGCATCTCCTTTATCCTCAGTTGCATTGCGTTTTGGTGGGGTTTTTGGACAGCCGAGGGGTGAGGGGGGGGGGGGGGTGCTGCAGCACCCAAAGCACCCCCCCTAGATCCGGCCCTGAGAAGCCTCAAATCGCATGCAGGACAGGTGACTCCAGATGCTCATAGAGCGGCACTGCCCCATTGCCAGAGAGTACTATTGACCCTAAAGTGAAAAAAACCCAAAACTCTCATGAAATTCAAACTTGATCTATCTTTCTAGAATGTTAGACTTTTAACCTTTTTGACGTTGCAGAAGCCTCGAATCGCTTGCAGAGACAAGCGACTTTAGAAGCTGATGCTGAGCAGCACTGCCTTATCGCCAGAGAGTACTATTGACCCTAAAGTGAAAAAAACACCAAAACTCTTATGAAATTCAAGCTTTATCTAGAATTTGTTTTAACCTTTTTTTACATAGTAAAACACACTGTAAAGTACACTAATGGAGTGTATTAGCCTTTTTAACTTTTTGAGGTTGCAGAAGCCTCGAATCGCGTGCAGAGACAAGCGACTTCAGAAGCTGATACTGAGCTGCACTGCCTTATCGCCAGAGAGTACTATTGACTCTAATGTGGGAAAAAACACCAAAACTCTTATGAAATTCAAGCTTTATCTTTGTTGGTTTTTTACATAGTAAAAACACATGAATATTAGCCTTTTTAACTTTTTGACGTTGCAGAAGCCTCGAATTGCATGCAGAAACATGCGACTTCAGAAGCTGATACTGAACTGCACTGCCCCAGAGAGTACTATTGACCCTAAAGTGAAAAAAACCCACCTCTTCTTATTCTTCTTATTCTTCGATCGCTCAGACAGTCTCCTGTCAATTATGAGCGCAGATGCGTCATGCTGCCGTTATGCGCCTAACTAATAAATAGTTAGGCCCAGCAAGTCCGACTTGACTTCGGCTGGAGGAAATCTTTTTGAAAGTGTTTCGTGAAAAAAGGCAGGAGAACGGACCAGTAAGGCAGATAGATACTAGAGCAAAATAAGCAAAGAGAAAGGGCAAGAGTCAAAGACAGTGACAGATTGGAGGAAGTTACAAGCACAGAACTTCCAGAAGGTGGGGGAACTATTTATGCAAAAGACACCCCCCGGTATCCCCACGGGGGGGGGGGGGGGGGGGGTGCAAAACTTATGAAATTCAAACTTTATCTTTTTCTTTTTTTTGGTTTACATTATAGTAAAAACCCTTGAATATTAGCCTTTTCCATGGTTTTCTTTTTACATTGCAGAAGCCTCGAATCGTGTGCAGAGACAAGCGACTCCAGAAGCTGATTGAGCGGCACTGCCCCATCGCCAGAGAGTACTACTGGCCCACCTGGTGGTGTTTCCAAGCCCACGTCATGACGCTGCTTCGAGCCATGCTGCAGTCCCGACTAAGCATTCCCTATCGCAGGTAAGCCAGAGAAAGAGAGAGAAGTCTTCTTCTTCTTCCTCTTCGTCGATCACATCAGATGGAGATGCCAGCAGCCCGCACGAATGCAGCAGTTGCCTGGAGATTGGTTAGGTTTCCGTGCAGCTTTTCCCTCAGTGGTGTTGGGTCTGGCCACATTTCCCGTCTGGGGACATTGCGGAGTGGGCAATGTCGAAGAACATGCTCTACGTTCATGAGGTCTGCTCCGCATGGGCATGCTTCGGTCTCTCCAATTCTAAATTTGCTGAAAAGGTGGGCACGAAGTCTGGTGAGAAGTCGAAGTCGAATGGTTTATTCATTCAAAGGCCAAGGCCCCATATGAATAAGGGGCAATAATTAACAATATTTATGCTTCAGTGGATTATAGCACTTGAGAACGACAACAAATCGCTTTGGAATGCAAGCATGTACAGTACTAGCAAACAATTACAAACTAGGATATAATTGTCTCCCTTAACCGGAAAGCTTTGTACAAATACAGAGTTAGATTACATACTGTTCTCTCATTAGTATTTGCCATCAATAAAGTTAAACGAAATTGACATGGATATTTGTAGTATTCATACGGGATTAGTTTTGCTCGAAGAACACTTAGAGCAGGACATTTTAAGACAATATGTACCTCGTCCTCAATTGAATCTTTGCATAATGGACGTAACAGATCAACATGCTGGACAATTTCGTATCGATACTTATGCTTTTTTATAACAGACATACCCAATCTAAACTCAGTCAAAACAGTTCGCTGACACTATCAATATTCAACAAAAGATAGCTATGAACTAAATGTGAAGAGGAAAACATTCTATATGCATCGAATCTAGTGCTAGCATTTATATGACCTTCTCAATCTTGCCACCTAGAATCTATATGTCTTTGACGTAAGCTGCTTACAAACAGTTTTTCCCCACCTACTCCCTGACAGTACCAGACAAAACCAAAACCAAGTTCACACAAACACACACGTACCTTAGTTACCCAATTACTTTTCCCCTTCGAGTCCAAGTCATAGAGCATATCATACACTTTTCGTGGCAATCTTTCAGTGTCCATTTTCAATCATTTTAACCAGCAGGAAATGCACCTGACAGCAGAATTTATGTGAATTGGGAATCTATTTGGCTCACCGTAAGCTAGATCGTTTGGAGTTTTGAAAGAGATACAGACAGACAGACAGACAGAGAGGGAGAGAGTCAAAGTCTCAAGAGAGAGAGAGGGGGGGCAGGGGACAGACAGACAGTCATTCTGCAGATCTCTGATCTCGTTCACCTGTACTTCCTTCTTGTCCTGTTTTCTGCCTTAAAGGTGTGAGGGTGTGCGTGCGTGTGTGTGTGTGCGTGCGTGCATTGTGGCTGTGCATGTTTAGGATAGTTGATATTTTAGTAGTTTGCGTTTTCTGTTTGTAATGTAAAGCGCCGTGAGCTGAAATGAGAAAGGGTGCTCTAGAAATGTTCATTATTATTATTATTATTATTATTATCATTGAGTATTTTGGTATTTGGTATATTCTAGTCACAGAGACTTATCTCTGTGAAATTCGGGCTGCTCTCCCCTGGAGAGAGTGTCGCCGCAAGTGCAGCGCCTATCCATTTTTTTATTTGTGGGGCACAGGGTGAGGAGGGGGTGTGGGCATACTAGGAAAACCTAGCTATCAATTTGGCCATACCAGGCAGCAGGATTTCTCCCTGCTCTTACCGACTTTCAACTGCCGTGGGATTTTTACGTACGTAGAGCGCACGGGTCAGACTAGCTTTAAGTTCCCCATCCGAAGGACTCGACGCTCAGTTCGAATTTCCCGTCAAACTAGAAAGAAAGGGCGAGGAGGCTGGGGGGGGGATTTGAACCCCGTGGTCGGTCACTCACGCTGCAGTCAAGTGTTACGTTTGGCAGGCGAACGTCTTAACCACTCTGCCACCTTTCTCACTGTATGTATGTGTACTGTGGAACCTCCCTTATAAGATCTTCAAAAATCATCCAAAATGTAATACTTATCAATGTACTTGTTAGGCCTACATACATCTGTATCGTTAAAAACTCGGGACTTTCCTGGAGTTGCACTGCCTCCGGGCATTGCCTCCAGGATCGTTCCCACCATCTTTATATCTACTAATGTCCCCATATGTGTCTGTTTCAGACCGGAGGACGTTAAACGTATTTTCATCCAAAATGAGGTCTTGTAAGGGAGGGGTTTTATAAGGGAGGTAATTTTAATACTTACAAAGAAGGGCAATGTCTCAGAGAAGTAGGTCTTATGTGGGAGGGTGTCTTATAATGGGGGGTCTTATAAGGGAGGTAATTTTAATGCTTACAAAGAAGGGCAATGTCTCAGAGAAGTAGGTCTTATGTGGGAGGGAGTCTTATAGTGGGGGGTCTTATAAGGGAGGTAATTTTAATGCTTGCAAAGAAGGCCAATGTCTCGGAGAAGTAGGTCTTATGTGGGAGGGAGTCTTATAATGGGGGGTCTTATAAGGGAGGTAATTTTAATACTTACAAAGAAGGGCAATGTTTCAGAGAAGTAGGTCTTATGTGGGAGGGAGTCTTATAATGGGAGGTCTTATAAGGGAGGTAATTTTAATACTTACAAAGAAGGGCAGTGTCTCAGAGAAGTGGGTCTTATGTGGGAGGGAGTCTTATAATGGGAGGTCTTATAAGGGAGGTAATTTTAATACTTACAAAGAAGGGCAATGTCTCAGATAAGTAGGTCTTATGTGGGAGGGAGTCTTATAATGGGAGGTCTTATAAGGGAGGTAATTTTAATACTTACAAAGAAGGGCAATGTCTCAGAGAAGTAGGTCTTATGTGGGAGGGAGTCTTATAATGGGAGGTCTTATAAGGGAGGTAATTTTAATACTTACAAAGAAGGGCAATGTCTCAGAGAAGTAGGTCTTATGTGGGAGGGAGTCTTATAATGGGAGGTCTTATAAGGGAGGTAATTTTAATACTTACAAAGAAGGGCAATGTCTCAGAGAAGTAGGTCTTATGTGGGAGGGAGTCTTATAAGGGAGGTATTATAAGGGAGGTAATTTTAATACTTACAAAGAAGGGCAATGTCTCAGAGAAGTAGGTCTTATGTGGGAGGGAGTCTTATAATGGGAGGTCTTATAAGGGAGGTAATTTTAATACTTACAAAGAAGGGCAATGTCTCAGAGAAGTAGGTCTTATGTGGGAGGGAGTCTTATAATGGGAGGTCTTATAAGGGAGGTAATTTTAATACTTACAAAGAAGGGCAATGTCTCAGAAGTAGGTCTTTATGTGGGAGGGAGTCTTATAATGGGAGGTCTTATAAGGGAGGTAATTTTAATACTTACAAAGAAGGGCAATGTCTCAGAGAAGTAGGTCTTATGTGGGAGGGAGTCTTATAATGGGAGGTCTTATAAGGGAGGTAATTTTAATACTTACAAAGAAGGGCAATGTCTCAGAGAAGTAGGTCTTATGTGGGAGGGAGTCTTATAATGGGAGGTCTTATAAGGGAGGTAATTTTAATACTTACAAAGAAGGGCAATGTCTCAGAGAAGTAGATCTTTATGTCTTATAATGGGAGGTCTTATAAGGGAGGCTCCACTGTATCTCTATGCGGTTTACCTGTGTGTTGGTCAGTGAGTTCCTGCTGATGCCGGACGGGGGTCAGGTGAAGCTGGACTGGCTGGACAACGACTCCGACTCCTCCTCCCCCTACCCCACCTCCTCCAGACCCACCGTCCTTCTCCTGCCTGGGCTAACAGGTCAGGGCTCCCAACCGTCCCGCAAAGCAAGGGGTCCCAGGGACTCCTTCATATAATACAGTATAGAAGGTCCTAGAGGTGGGATAGAGGGTCCCAGGGACTCCTCTTACAGTATAGAGGGTCCCAGGGCTCCCAACCATCCCGCAAAACAAGGGGTCCCAGGGACTCCTTCACTTACAGCATAGAGGGTCCCAGGGCTCCCAACCGTCCCGCAAAACAAGAGGTCCCAGGGACTCCTTCACTTACAGTATAGAGGGTCCCAGGGCTCCCAATCGTCCCGCAAAACAAGGGGTCCCAGGGACTCCTTCACTTACAGCATAGAGGGTCCCAGGGCTCCCAACCGTCCCGCAAAACAAGGGGTCCCAGGGACTCCTTCACTTACATTATTGAGGGTCCCAGGGCTCCCAATCGTCCCGCAAAACAAGGGGTCCCAGGGACTCCTTCACTTACAGTATAGAGGGTCATAGAGGCGGGATAGAGGGTCCCAGGGACTCCTTCACTTACAGTATAGAGGGTCCTAGAGGCGGGATGGAGGGTCCCAGTGATCACAGGGCTCCCAACCGTCCCGCAAAACAAGGGGTCCCAGGGACTCCTTCACTTATAGCATAGAGGGTCCTAGAGGCGGGATAGAGGGTCCCAGTGATCGCAGGGCTCCCAACCGACCCGCAAAGCAAGCTCCCCAGAACACACTGATCCCCATGACTTTGACCCGAACGCACCAAGGCATAGACTGGATTGGAAACCGAAACTGAGGTCACCATGAGAGCAGGGCATGCAAAGCCACAGAATTTGAGACATTTTTTTTCTTTTTAATGATTGATGGAAATGAGGCGGATGACAACGGTGATGGTGATGATGCTATGGAGTTCCGTATTGGTCTGAGAATGCATGACAGGGCTGTATTCTACGCTTCCTTTCATAATGATATCCCGGCGTTAACCAGGCCCGAGAACTACAGACACCTGCAGTGTTGGTCTTGAAATTAGAGCAACACTCTCAGAATCGCATCCGTTAAGCGGATGAAGCTCGACTGTGTGGTTTCAGTCTTCCCATTGAGCCCATAGCCACTCACTCTGTGTAAGGAGTCGGTCCAGGACCGAAAAAAAACCTCGCCTCTGATGGGATTCGAACCCAAGACCAGTAGTCAGTAGTCTGCAACGCTAACTTTAAAAGTTATTGTTTTTTCTTCTCTTTTTTTTTTGGTGAAAAAAAGTTAAGAATATTGTGTTTTTGTGTCATGTTTATTTTTTTATGTTGCCGTAATACTTTTTGCTCAGAAATGATGTTTATTGTTATTTTGAATGAAAAGGATTAATTTTATATAACTTTTTTTTTTTAATTAATACAAATTCTGTGTGTGTCTGTCAGGGAGTAGTGAAGAGACCTACATACTTCATCTGGTTCAGCGTACCTCAAAAACTAGGATACAGGTGAGATGGGGGTGGGGGGGGGGGGGGGGGGGGGGGGGGAGAGCGAGAGAGAGAACACTGAAAAACTCAGAGAGAGAAGAGTGAGTGAGAGAGAGAGAGTGAGATAGGGAGAGAGAGTATGTGTGTGTTCAACAACATAGCAGAGAAAATGGGGTGGTTGCATGTATGCCATGTGTGTGTCTGTGTGTGTGCATATGCGCATGTGTGTACATGAGTGCATGTTTGTGCATGTGTGTGTGTGTGTTATATTACGTATTGTATGATTTGTGTTATGAACGGATGTGTGGTGTTCAACAACATAACAGAGAAAATGGGGTGGTCACGTGTGCATGTGCGTGTGTGTGTGTGCATATGCGCATGTGTTATATTACGTGTGTTAAAACAGATGTGTACAATGAGGAAACGGTGGTGCGTATGTGTGTGTATGCGTGTGTGTGTACATGAGTGTGTGTGTGTGTGATATATTACGTATTGTATGATTTGTGGTTTAAAACAGATGCGTGGTGTACAGGCATGGTAGACCTCCGCGAATCATGGAAAATCCGTGAAACAGTTTGAAGCAAAATTATTTATAAAATGCATTAAAAAATGGCATCAACAAAAAAAGTGAATGCATTTCACTCTCATTTATTGAATATTGTATGATCTTCGGCCCCCTGGACCCGTGTGTGTGTGTGTGTGTGGCCATTTTCCTTGTACAAAACCACTTTGCCCCCACTACCATGCCTGGGTGTTAAAACAACATCGCTGAAAATCCGCGAAAGAAAATGGGGGTGCTGTATGTGTGAATTTTCTTGTACATGACCCCCGGCCATTTTTTGTGCCCCCACTACCATGTGTGTGGGGGTTATGTGTTTGTATGTATGTTGTATGATTTGTGTTATGAACAGATGCGTGGTGTTCAATAACAGAGGAAACGGGGGCGCAGATCTTCTGGTGAGTCCACACATTGATGTTCATGTTGTTGTTGTTGTTGTTGTACCCTGGCTTAAAGGCATAACAACCGATCCCAGGGATCGGGTCTAGACTGCTAGGCTAGTCGCTGCGAAGTTCTGCCTCGCAGTGGCTCGGGCAACAGGGTAGAAAGAACGGTTGAACCATCTCAGTCGCGAGCAGCGATTGAAATGATGACACGCGCCTCACGTGAAAGCTTTATATATCGTCGGTGAAATTTTAAAAAAAAATTGTATCGATTTTTGGGGGTTTTCAGTTAGATACATAGTCACCTTTCTAATTTTTCCCGCCACCTTCCACCAAAAGCTTGTATCTCAAACAACTTTCTATCTGGGGTAAATGAGGTTGTGAAAATAGACGAAAAACTCGTAAGTCCCAAATTCAGATCTAGTTAAGGACAAAAACCTTGTATCTTCGTTCTTTTCAAGTCTAAAAAACAAAAAATTCAAGTAATTTTAACAAAATGCAAGACTAAACTCGCAATGTCTTGAACTGCTGGCGTTTGAAGACTCCAGGGATCATCCCAACAGCCGAAGCACTTTAGCCCCACGGTACGAATGCATGAATCTAGGGATGAGAACATTACGTGTGTGACCGGATTTTGATTACCCCGCCACGTGGGCAGCTACTACACTCCGACTTCGGATGATTTTAGAGACTGACGATGTTATGCTAGGAGCTTGCCATGGCTAAAGACCATCCCCGCATAGCTATGCAGCGCATAACAATATTTTGATGTAGCCTTGGTGTTCTAGCTTGTGTCAATTGGTCTGACAGTGACACAGCCTTATGCCAAGGCAAAATTGATGTTCATTCTTCTTCTTCTTCGATTGCTCAGACAGTTTCCTGTCAATTATGAGCGCAGATGCGTCATGCTGCCGTTATGCGCCTAACTAAGAAATAGTTAGGCCTGGCTAGCCAGTCCGACTTACGGCTGGAGGAAATCTTTTTGAAAGTGTTTCTTGAAAAAAGGCAGGAGAATGGACCAGTAAAGGCAGAAAGATAGTAGATGACAGCAAGCAAAGG
The DNA here is from genome assembly GCA_017654935.2 of Phymorhynchus buccinoides. Lineage (NCBI taxonomy): Eukaryota > Metazoa > Mollusca > Gastropoda > Neogastropoda > Raphitomidae > Phymorhynchus > Phymorhynchus buccinoides. The sequence goes on from CM065711.1 coordinate 14,654,937, forward strand.
GAAACGTCAGAGTCAAAGAGAGTGACAGATTAGAGGAAGTTACAAGCACAAAACTTCCAGAAGGTGGGGGAACTAGTTATACAAAAGACTCCCCGGTATCCCCACGGGGGGATTGATGTTCATGATAATGATGCTTCTCTTCAGGCTATTCTCGAATTAGGTGTGTGTGGGTTTTTCAGTGACCTCTGCCTGAATTTCATGTTAAAATTTTTTTTTTAGGAGCAACTTCCCTTTTTTTTTCTTTTCTCGCCTTCCCCATATTTTGTCCCTAACACCAGTTGTCACTGCCCATGTTATGCCTTGGCTTTGTACTTTGCTTCAAAGAGAGCCTGTCGAATCGATTTAGAATTCAATTCAAAATCACTTAATTATCTATCTCTCAAGGAGAAATTTCGTCCAGGTGCCGTACAGCAGAAACATTGACATTCAGCATGCATAAATACAAGCATAATTTTGGATGACCAGTCACATAAGAATTGCAAAGATGAATGAGTATTAGGTAAAGGTCAAGATGTGCCACCCCCCCCCCCCCCCCCCCACACCTATCTCGGTTAATTGTATTTTTCCGTTATTGCCTTTCTTACCATACATAAAGCTGTATTTTATGAACATTTTTAGCTAATAACCTTTTTGGAATACTAACCCTAGCCCTAACCCTAACCCTACCCCCCACCCTATAAGACGGAAAAACGCAACGAACCACAACTGTGACAAATCGCGGTGTACTGCAGTACATAGTGGGGGGTAGGGTTAGGTTTAGGGGTAGGGTTAGGGTTAGGGTTAGTATTCCAAAAAGGTAATTAGCTAAAAATGTTCCTAAAATACAGCTTTATGTATGGTAAGAAAGGCAAAAACGGAAAAATACAATTAACCGAGAAATGCATGGGGGGTGGCACATCTTTACCTTTACCGAGTATTACACAGATGAACAAAATGCATGAGGATATTGACATTTGGCACGCATGAGTATAAAATACATATTTTAGGATTACACAGGACACAGATACATACAACATAAGGATTAAGGTAGAATCTGTCAACGAATCTGTGTACGTGCGTGTGTGTCTGTTTTGCGTGTGTGTCTGTTGTGCGTGTGTGCGTGCGTGTGTAGAGTTTTTCAATGCTGATTGTAAAGCACTTTGTGCTCGATAAAAAGCGCTATATAAATATCCGTTGTTTATTATTATTATTATTATTATTATGATTATTAATACGAGCAGACATTAAAAAGGATCATGAGTTTAAGAGGTTGATGGATCTGGGGATGAAACTTTTATGTGCCCTGGCATTAACTTTGAAAGTTTTGTAGCGGCATCCCGAAGGTAATAGTTCATAGTGACTGTACAAAACATGGGAGATGTCGTTCGCAATCTTCCTGGCTTTTCGCTTAGTTTGTCTTTCATTCAGCTCATTCAAACCGGTCTCTCTCTCTTTCCAACAACTTTGCTACACACATTCACCACATCATCCGACATTCGCTTGTTCTTCAAACACAGACTTCCAAACCAGCATGTAAAAGAAGCATTAAGCACAGACTCCAATGCTTCTTTTACAAGTTGGTTTGGAAGTCAAGAATAGTGTTTTCTGTCAGATTCAGATTCAGATTCAGATTCACTTTATTATCCCGTGAATGAGGAATTACAGCCAGGTGCGTATCTATAAGAATCACCACAATAAATAAAACACATTTATGAAACAACAAACAACTGATATGAACACTGCATTATTGTAATGAACAAATCCGACAATGAACAAGTGATGGTGGTAAGCTTTTCTAAAAAACAAAAAGCATTTCAAAGACATTAAAATCGAGACAAAATCAGTTGAAAACTCGTCAAGAACAAACATTACAATACAGCAATAATAGTACCCACACCCTCTCCACACAAACAATTCAGACAGGGGGGTGGGTGGGGTATTGCCCCCCCCAGCTCCCAACAGGGACGCTGCCCCTGTACCCTTGCCTCTAGATGAAGGGCACTAGTACAGACAGTCAAACCTCCATTTTAAGATTTCCAAAAAAGTCAGTAAAAAACGGTCTTAAATTGGAGGGGGTCTTATAACGGAGGTCATTTACATAGGAAGAGTTCAGCATCCGTTCCCAAAAAAAAATTGGTCTTAATTGAGAGGAGGTCTTTTAACGGAGGGTCTTATAATAGAGGTTTGACTGTAGTAGGCAGCCCCTCCAGGACTCCTGCCTTTCAGGTTTTCCGGGCTTTTGTGGAAACAGACATGTGATGATGATGATATTGATGATGGTGATGATATTGATGACGATAAGGCTAATGTTAAGATCAGCTCCCTCCGCTGTTCCATGGTGAAGTTGGCCAATCAGCTCTCTCCGATTCACCTTTTCCGTTAGGCTGATTGGCCAACTTCACCATGGAACAGCAGAGGGAGCTGATCTTAACATTTGCCGACGATAATAATGATGATGATAATAATAATGGTGATGACGATGATGATTTGGATGAAGATGACTATGGTGTTGATGATGATGATGATTGGGGTGATGATGATGATGATGATGATTGGGATGAAGAAGATAATGGTGATAATGGCAATGATGATGATGATTGGGATGGTGATGATGATGACATTGATTAATAGCATAATAAAGTTATCTCCATCTCTCAGAGCTACGCAACTCATTCAAGCAGCAGAAAAGTAAAGAAATAGATAACAACAACAAAATAGGAAGGCACGAAAGAAAAAAAGAACGAAATAGGAAAGGAAAATTGCATATTGATTGCAGCATTTTTTTTAAACTTTCGCGCCTTTGTCTCAACATACGAGAATAGTTATAACGTCGTATTCTGCACGCACTTCACATTTGCTGAGGTGGGTTTTTTTGTGTTTTTTACTTATGAAAAGTGTTTTAAACAAAATTGAAAATTTAAAGCGAGAGGAGGTGCATTAGAATTTATTTTACACAATAATGTAATGTATGTAGGTCTGACTTTTTATCAGAATATGCTTGAAAAATACAGGGAGAAAGTGGAGAGAGAGAGAGAGAGAGACAGCTTGGAATTCGGAAAGTTAATGGATATTAGGCCACAGCCCCTTCCATGGAGCGAACACAATGAACATTAAGAACATGCAACAAATAATTGACAACATGCAAACTAAATAAAGAATAGAATGTGCTACCGCATTTACAACAAGGAACAATTGGTCCCAAGAAGCCATAATTATATTATTTTAGTTTAAACTGTCTATGAAGTTCTGTCTTATCTTAGAGGCGCCAAGCAAAAAATGTAGCTAACGACACTATTTTATGTTTTATCATCACATGAAAAAAAAATTCTAAAAACATTTTCATCAAAATTTTCACTTGATCTGCAAGTTAGTTGGTGTTGTTCTCTAATTTGGTTATATAAAGGACATTGGAACAAGAAATGAACTTCATTTCCCTGTACATTTTGAGAGAGAGGGAGAAGGAGAGAGAGAGAGAGAGGGATGGATGGAAAAGAAAGAGGGAAGGAGAAAAACAAGAGAGAGAGAAAGAGAACGGAAGGAAACAAATGAACAGAACTAATACAGGAAATTTTTTATGGTGTGCGAGAATAATTTCAAAATGCTTGTCTACCTCTAGCTCTTAACTCTTCTAGCGCCATGTATTTGTTGTTTATATTCTTGGTTGTCCGTTGAATGTCAACCGACAAGAGGGGAGTAATTATTGTTTCGAGTGCGCATGCGCTGCTTTAACAGAAAACAGTCACTGACATTAGCCATGAAAGTATGCAAACACATGGCAGAGTGCTTGGCAGTGAATGTCTTTGCATTTGACGGGAGAGAAGATTAATGTGTTCGCTCATGGTGCTAGAAGAGTTTAAAGGAAAAAGTAGACGAAAGCGAAAGTAAGTCAATAAG
>CM065711.1:14663809-14686309 GCA_017654935.2 Phymorhynchus buccinoides
CGAGGATCAAAAAGTGGTTGAACAAACTGTCCTGAGACGAGATAAATCAATATCACAATGTCCCGGCTCTTGCAGAAATCAGTAAGACAAAGCGTGCCAGTGTTCAAAAAAATAATTAGACATTATTTTGTCCCGTCAAGGGGAGAACACATTAAGACATTTTCAATTCTAATAGGTCAATGTTCTATGACCGGGGCCTCGGGACATCACTGGTATTTCTGTGGTTTAGAATGTGTTTCTGGGAGTTCTGTTATATACCTCTGACCATTTTGTTTTGTTTTTTACTCTTTTCAACAGAATGATATTGTTCAACTACTTAGCAGCCGGGGGGGAGGGGCCGGGGCATGTGTGTTCTCCGTGGCTTGGAATGTGTTTCTGGGAGTACTTTTATATGCCTTACCATTTTGATTTTTTTTTCCTTTTCAACAGAATGGTATTGTTCTTCTTTTACGTTCCCAGGCCATGAGGCCACAATGGGTACGTATGTGTCCGTTTTCCAGTTTTCACTGGTCTCCTCGCTGCATTCAGCCGACACATTCCCATTTCGGAGGAGCTCAAAGGAGTAAACTATATGGATGATTTTTTTTTTTTTGCGGGGGGGGGGGGGGGGAAGGCTGGAGGAGAATGGGGCCAAAAAGTCAGAAAGATAGTAGATGACACAAAGCAAGGGAAAGGGCAGAGTCAAAGAGAGAGAGAGAGATTATGATTTTTTTGGATAGATTTAATTTAAAGTCTGTTCACAACAATGGTGATATTAGAAAGAGAGAGATTAGAGGTAAGTTACAAGCACAGAACTTCCAGAAGGTGGAGGAACTATTTGGCATATGTACGCAGGATGGCATCTGTACGCAGACATGTGTATCTCTGTGGCTTGGGATGTGTTTCTGGGAGTTCTGTTATACGTTTTACCATTTAGATGTTGTTCTCTTTTTTTCGCAGAATGATATTGTTCAACTACTGTGGGGGTGGGGGGGGGAGGTGGGAGTGGGGGATTGCATCTATACGCAGACGTGTGTATCTCTGTGGCTTGGGGTGTGTTTCTGGGAGTTCTCTTATAGGCATGGATGCAACTTTGCCACGGATACGAGGCGGCACCTGTTTTTCAAATTTTTCAAAATTTTGACCACCAAAACAAAATTGATTCAAAGATCAAGTGGGAAAAAAAGTGTTGATTTCTCACTTTATATGCCTGGAATAAGCTTCAAATTGAGATGATTTTGCTCTTTCTTCAGCTTCAGGGGCGCGTTGCCCCCCTGACCCTCCACCAGGGGCGCTGGACCCCTGCCTTGCCTGTTTTGGATTTTCTTCAGTTGCATTCATGTATGTGGTAGTAGTACATTGGAACCTCCCTTATAAGACCTTCAAAAATCATCCCAAATGAGGTCTTATAAATGGATTGGAGGGGTGTATAAATGAAGAATGTTTAACTTGCAATGGAGGTAATTTGATAATACTTACAAAGAAGGGTAAATGTCATGGGCGGAATTCTCAGAGAAGTAGGTCTTATATGGGAGGGAGTGTTATAATGGGAGGTCTTATAAGGGAGGTTCCACTGTAGTAGTATTAGTAGAGTAGTAATAGTTGTAGTAGTAGTAGTTGTTGCTGATTGTTATGTGCATTTTTACCGGCCAAATGAAGTCTGACCGGTATTGTTTTGTCTGCTCATGTTATTGGATTTTTGTTTCATGTTTTTATTCCATTTCAATTCTGTGTCAAGCGCCCTGTAGCCTGCATAGTAGGATAGGCGCTATATAAATTTTCCTCATTATTAATATTATTATTATTGTTGTTATATGCAGGGTTCGTACAGGGTCCTTGAAACCTTGAAAAGTCCTGGAAAATTGACATGGCCTTTTCCAGGGCTTGAAAAGTGCTTGAAAAACAGCAAAGGCCCCAAGACTCCTGGAAAAGTCCTGGAATTTTCAGTATCGTCTGACCTCGTCCTTAGTCTCAATCCATCAAAGTCAAAATCTGTCCTCCACAAACAAAATTGAAGGAAAACCCCCAAAAACTTTCATGGTCATACCGATATCGCGATCATAGCAGACGACATTTGCGCAAGTTGTCTGCCGCTGAAGTTACTTCCCTTTACCGTACTTCCGTTCTCCGGTAAAGGAGACTACATTTTCAGCGATGTTTGGCTGCAAAAAAGAATATCAGAGCTGGTTAGCTCCGTCAACGCATGGTTCAAAACTGAAAGCTAATTGCACAGTATGCAAAAAGAACTTGACATCGCCAGCATGAGCGAGAGTGCTGTAAAAAGCCATAGTCAAGGCCAGAAGACAAGCAACACAGGCGGAGCTCAGGCGGGAACGAAACCGGCATTGACTGGTATGCCAGATTGAGTCCTTGAAATTTAGTAAACTGGTCCTGGAAATGTCCTGGAAAAGTCCTGGAATTTTTTGTACACAGATCTGTGCGAACCATGTCTTTCCATTTTGATTTTTTTTCTTCTTTTCAACAGAATGATCCTGTTCAACTACTTGGCAGCCAAGGGGAAGGCTGGGGGTCTGTGCGCAGGCATGTGCATCTCTGTGGTCTGGAACGTGTTCGAGTCGTGCAATTCCCTGGAGAAACCCCTCAACCTGCTCTTCTTCAACCGTTACCTGGCAAAAATGCTCGTCAAGATGATCAGAGAGTGAGTTTTTCACCTGGGTTTCAACCCTTTCACCGCCAACGTCGCATTTTTGCACCACAATGATTTAACCCTTTAGTTCGGTGAACGTTCAGGAAAAAAATCGGATCGTAAATGCCGAGAACGTACGGATTCCACGTGGCCGGTTTGGGCGCTTCCATTTTGGTTCTATCACATGGCAGTCACGTGGACGCTTCAGCCTCGCTTTCACAATAGATTACACTTCCGCCCTGTTGCTTGCAATGGCTTCTAGGCCGATTGGTTTGGAAGATATGAATTTTTTTGAAAATTAGTGACCGACTTCGGCATTTTCATGATTTTTCCGATGTGGATGACGAACAGTTATGGCGCCCATTGACTGAGGAAAGCGATGAATAGTCGTATTTTTGTGAAAGATGGGACTTATGAGATCACGAAGTGATGAGTAAGGAGTGTACCTAGTACCCAATACCATACCTCACTCTCACACACTCTCCATTGTTGTTTGCTCTTGTCTGTTGCCGTTGCCGCTCTGGAACCTTGATTTCTTTGGCCCATTTTCTTACCTTCTCCTTTTCATTCGCTCTCCCTCTCCCTCTCTTCCTTCTTTTCCCTTCTCATTTCTTTATTTATTTTCACTAGCGCAACGCCTAGTACTGGCAATGCACCGTACTGGTAACGCCACGTACTGGTTTCGCCGCATTTCTGAACCGTTCGCTTCCGGTTTGGCACACGGATAGTCCCCGTCCCCGGTCATCTACCTGCCAAATTCGAAGGCAATCGGCCCAGAAACGCCGGAGATACAGGCGCCAAGAGGCCGGCGGATGCGCGTTTCGCGCATTTGCCAAACCTCGCAAATGACACGGCCGCCTCGGTTGCCGTTGCCATCGCCCCGTTAGGGCTCACAGCAAATTTGAAGCGACTCGGTCGAAAAACGGCGGAGTTATAAGGCCTGTTTTGTGTTTCAGACACACACACGGACGGACACTTGGCTTTTTACTATATGATTTCCGTCTGTTTCATTTTTTATTTTTTATTCTCCCCCTTTTTTGATGATTTTTGGGCCCTCTTTTTTGTGTATGCTAATTTAAGAGGTAGCGCGTCTTATAGTCCAAACTTTACGGTATGTGTTGAGTGTATGTATGCATTGTGTGTGTGTGTGTGTGTATGTGTGTGTGCGTGCTGGTTGTGTGTGTATGTTGTTGTGAATATATACTGTTATTTCATGCTTGTGAATTGTGTGACAATGCATACATGTATTAGGCCTATTATAAGTAGTAGCAGTAGTAGTCACAGCAGTTGTTGTTGTTGCTGATTGTTATGTGCATTTTTACCGGCCAAACGAAGTCTGACCGGCCAAACGAAGTCTGACCGGTATTGTTTTGTCTGCTCATGTTATTGGATTTTTGTTTCATGTTTTTATTCCATTTCAATTCTGTGTCAAGCGCCCTGTAGCCTACATAGTAGGATGGGCGCTATGTAAATTTTCCTCATCATTATTTATTATGTGTGTTGACTGGCAGTGTGTGTGCTCTGTTCCAGAAACATCCACATCCTTGAGCAGCATCTGGACATAGACCATGTGCTGGAGGTGAGTAGAACAGTTGGGGCAGTGTGTGTGAGAGTGTGAGTGTGTGCGTACATGCGTGCGTGTGTGCTTGTGTGTGTTTGGGTTTTGTGGGTTATGTGTGCACGCATGTATATGTGTGTGTCTGTATGTATGTGTGTCTGTCTGTCTGCATGCGTACGTTGTGTGTGAGTGTATTTGTATGCTTATCCTCTAATGTTTGTGTATGTGTGTTGGTGTATGTGGTCAGTCCGTGCAACTCAGTTGCTATGGCTTACTGAATGAAAGATGAATAATGAGTCGGTGTCGATAAATGTGTGCGTGTGTGTGTGTGTGTATGAGAGAGAGAGAGAGAGAGAGAGAGAGAGAGAGAGAGAGAGAGTTGCTTTGTATATGCGTTGTTGCTGGTTTGTGTCATTCTTAAATACTATTTTTGTTATGACACTTGTTGACGAATAATTGATTGTAAAGCGCTTTGGGCTCATTTGAGGTAAAGCGCTATATAAATGTACTATTATTATATTATTATTATTAAAACTTCAGTATGAGTATGATTAGTAAGCAGCTTTGCTTCTGTCTAATTATCTCAGCCATGTATAATTATAATCCAACAAAACTGAAAGGACACTCAAGAGGCCGCGAGGCCTAGTTGTCCTCAAGTACCTGACCTGACCTGACCTAGGTGACAGTAAGCAAAGGGAAAGGGCAGAGCCAAAGAGTGTGAGAAACTAGAGCGTTAAGACGCTAGACCACCAGCCGTGCGGCAGCATTTTCGGGTCCAGTGACATTGACCTTTGACCTATGACCTTGATTTTCGAACTTGGTCTAGATATCCTTGATAAATATCCGCAAGCAAAATTTGAGTGTCCTAGGTCTCTGCTTTCAGATGTTATCGTGCCAGGAGCTCGGCAGCATTTTTGGCTCTAGTGACCTTGACCTTTGACCTATGCCATTCATTTTTTAATTTTGCCAACATATTAGTACCTGTCAACATGCAAAATGTGAGCGTCCTAGGTCCCTCCATTCAATCGTTATCGTGTCAGGTGCTCGGCAGCATTTTCAGTGACCTTGACCTTTGACCTATGACCTTCATTTTTGAACTTAGCCTACATATTCTTAGTACTTATCCGCATGCAAAAGTTGAGCATCGTAGGTCCCTTCGTTCAAATGTTATCGTGTTAACATAGTCAGATAGTCAGTCAGTCGGCTTCAGACTGCACTGAAAACATTACCAGCTTCACTCTCTTCGTTCGCGGCTGGTAATTAGAGGAAGTTACAAGCACAGACCTTCCAGAAAGTGGGGGAACTATTTGTACTGGGACCCCCAGTATACCCACAGGGAGTTCAAGCATATATGAAAAACCTCAAACATCAGGTCAGACAAATCTTGCAAGATCACCAATAAATTAAAATAATATGGTGTTTTTTTTGTGTGCATGAGATCACTACGTTTCTGCATGGAAATAAGCAGGGTTTCTGAAAACGCACAAATTGTACATATTTACGCACTAGATCTCTCAAATCCCCCCCCCCATGAATCTGAAACCGTACGTGAGATTTACCCTTTAAAATCTTCAAGTCGGGGTTGCGATGACGCATTAAAATGATGCTTTGTGCGTGAACACAGTCGTTATATTTCAGTAAATCTCACGCATGGTTTGGCACTCCTATAGGGGGTGATTTGAGAGCTCTAGTGTGTAAATATGCACAGTCTCTACGTTTTCAGAAGCCCTGCCTGTAGCGAACACAGCGCAATGCAATGCAATACAATATACAGCGGAACCTCCCTTATAAGACCTCCCATTATAGACCTCCCAGTGTTCTGGCTGTGTGCATGTTTGTGATAGTTGATATTGTAGTAGCTTATTTATGATTTATGTATTTATTTAAACAATTGTGAAGCGCCGTGAGCTCAAGAGAGAAAGGGCGCTCTATAAATGTTATTTATTATTATTATTATTATTATTATTATAAGACTCCCTCCCACATAAGACCTACTTCTCTGAGACACTATCCTTCTTTGTAAGTATTAAAATTACCTCCCTTATAAGACCCCTCCCTTATAAGACCCCTCCCTTATAAGACCCCTCCCTTATAAGACCCCTCCCTTATAAGACCCCTCCCTTATAAGACCTCATTTGGGATGGTTTTTGAAGGTCTTACAAGGGAAGTTCCACTGTACTACCCAAAATATCCAGAGTCTGATAAATTTTGCTAGATCACGAAATGCATGACATTGCGATACTTTGTCCCTGGAAATAACTCTGTCCCTGGCTTTTAACACATTCTACCCCATCCGTGCAGCCGCATTTGCTTTCCCTGTGCAGAGAGCTCTGAGCATCATCATATAGTAAAAAGCCAAGTGTCTGTCCGTGTGTGTGTCTGTCTGAAACACAAAACGGGCCTTATAACTCCGCCGTTTTTCGACTGAATCGCTTCTAATTTGCTGTGAGCCCCAACGGGGCGATGGCAACGTCAACCGAGGCAGCTGTGTCATTTGCGCGGTTCGGCGAAACACGCGAAACGCTCATCCGCCGGCCTCTCGGCGCCCGTATCTCCGGTGTTTCTGGACCGATTGCTTTCGCATTTGGCAGGAAGATGACCGGGGATGATGACTATCCGTGTACCAAACCGGAAGCGAATCGGTTCAGAAACGCGCGCGCTATATGCCGCTTTACCTTTTCACGAATAACTCCGCCGTTTCTTAACCGAATCGCCTCAAATCGCTATGGCCCGGGCAAAGCCTGGCAGCAAATTTGAAGAGAATCGGGAGAGCGCGTCACTCTCAGAGCAGCGCCAACGGGAAACGGGGCCTTAACTCCGCCGTTTCTTAACCGAGTCGCTTCAAATTTGCTGTACTCAGCGTTACCAGTACTTGGTGTTACCGTTACTAGGCGTTACCAGTATGGTGCATTGCCAGTACTAGGCGTTGCGCTAGTAACTATAAAAATGTTTAGAAAAATTGCTATTACTTTGAAACAATTCACTGTATTGCTGTAAAACTTTGCATTGTTATTGTCAAATGCGTGTGTTAAAAATTTACTAAGTTTAACCCTTTCACCGCCAAAGTCGCATTTTAGCACCACAGTGATTTGACACCTATGTAATTAAAAGGCATCAAATTGGGGTCTGTTATCCAAAGACCATATTGTCTTAGTTTTGGGAAGTAAGGATAGACCTTATTTCATATGTACCACAGAAGAATCCACAATACTGCAGATGGATTTTGTTCTCTACCCAGGTAATTTTAATGGACATTATTGGCTGAAATATGGCTGGCAGTGAAAGGGTTAATGGAATTTTAAATCGGCTTGTAGTTAAAAATTAACTCTTTTGCACACACAAAAACAGTAATATAGAAAAGGTTTGTTCTTTATGTAATGATGGAAAGTAGAGCTTTCTACTTCACCTGGTTCCACTGTACTAGAATTTTGCTGTTCTGTCTGCCAGAGCAGCACGATTCGCGAGTTTGACGTGCGCTGTACGTCCAAGCTGTTTGGCTACGAGACGTGCGACGATTATTACAAAGAGGCCTGTCTGCACGATAAAGTGCACGCCTTGCAGGTGCCTGTGCTGGCCCTGAATGCTGCCGATGATCCCTTCAGTCCGGTGCATGGTGGGTAGTTTTGTGTGTACTGTGTGTTGTGTGTGTGTTTGTGTGAGCTTGCGCACATCTCTGTGTGTGTGTTTGTGTGTACTGTGTGTGTGTTTGTGTGAGCTTGCGCACGTCTGTATCTGTCTGTGTGTACTGTGTGTTTTTGTGAGCTTGCGCACATCTGTGTGTGTGTACTATGTGTGTTTTGTGTGAGCTTGCGCACATCTGTGTCTGTGTGTGTGTGTTTGTGTGAGCTTGCGCACGTCTGTGTGTGTGTGTGTGTGTGTGTGTGATTCCTCCTTGGCGCAGGTGCTGGAAGTCAAATTCTTTCAGTGAAAGAGAAGGCATGTGCCTTCTCTTTTCTAATGTCTGCCTGAGTTTAGATCAAATCGTTTGCACAAAATGTCCACAAGCCTTTTTATTATTAATTTTTTAAAATTTTATGCAGTTTCCCAAAAGGAAATAGCTCCAATTTTTATTTTACTGCACTACAAAGAAGAAAAAGCTTGAACCACTTTTGAGTGGCCTCCACCCACCCCATCCAAAATGGCTTCTCTCTCCGGCATCTCCAACAAGGAGGAATCGCCATTTGGACGGTTTGATTTCTAGGAAACCAGAGCAAAGTGAGTGTTCCGATCCTTGAAAGGGCTGTCTTTCTGGTGATCTCAACGTGTTTCTTGCAAAAACTCATCCATCAGGGGTCCACCTTTAAAAAGCCCCCCTCGCCCCTCAAAAAAACACCAAAACACACACAAAAAAAGAAAACAACCACACACAAAAAAACTAATAAAGTATTTTTTGACACTTGTGTGCAGCCATACCCGTAGAGGACGTCCACAAAAACGACCACATCGCCTTAGTGCTCAGCTCGCACGGGGGACACATCGGCTTCATGGAGGGTGCCATACCCGTCGGCAAGAACTACATGTATCGTTGGTACTCTCAGTATGTCGACGCCGTCTTTAAGCACGGAGTGAAAGACGAATAATAATCGACGTAAATTGACGGTACCGGTAGTCGGCAATAAGAAATAATCAACGAACAAATATATGTGGAAACTATTGAAAGGGTACAAAGGCGAGCAAGCAAATTAATAAAATCAATTTTTTTTAAAATTGGAATATGGGGACGGAGTTCGTAAGTTAAGTTTACCATCCTTAAAATTCAAAAGATTAACCCTTTCACCGCCAATGTCACATTTTTGCGCCACAATGACTCAACGCCCACGTCATTAAAACTCTTGAAATCAGGGTCTATTATTCAATTATATTGTGTTCCTAAGTTTGGGTAGTAAGGCTCGACCCTAGTCTAAATGTGTCACAGAAAAATCCCACAGTATTGTAGACAAAATCTTCACTGTAGCCAAGTAAGTTTAATGGGAATGTTTGGCTCAAAGATGGCTGGCAGTGAAACACTGAAAGGGTTAAGGGGAGATTTGATAAATGTTTATAAACTTTTTCATAACCCTGACAAAACTAACAAACATTTTGAAGAAAATTTTTACTTATTCTCTCAACCCATACAGTTTCTACTCACTCGTAGCTTTCAGCCAAGCGTCTGTTTCAATTATCTAATGATTTGAGAACCCGTAACAGCGAACTAAAAATACTAACCCAATACAGTAGAACTAACATGAGGAAAAGCTTCTTTTCTAGCAGAGGCACTCAGTACTGGAACCATCTCCCTGCACAAACTAAGCTCGCTTCTAACATTAACCATTTCAAAAACCTCCTAGATAGTGATCCCAAAATTGCTGTACAGTAGAACCTCCCTTATAAGACCTTCAAAAACCATCCTAATGAGGTCTTATAAGGGAGGGGTCTTATAAGGGAGGTAATTTTAATACTTACAAAGAAGGGCAATGTCTCAGAAAAGTAGGTGTTATAATGGGTCTTATAAGGGAGGTTCCACTGTATTGAAATACAATTATGATTTAGTGGGTTGCGTTTTTCTTGAGACACCCTGTAATTATCACAAAACAAGTAAAGATAAATACCTTTTAGCTTTTACCCCACGATTTGATCTCTCAGGGCTTCTGAAAACGTAGAGAAAACGTGCGTATTTACGCACTGGAACTCTCAAATCACCCCCTAGGATGTCAAAACATGCGTGAGATTTACCTTTTAAAATCTCAAGTGACGCATTAAAACTATGATTTATACAGTCGTTAATTTTCAGTAAGATAACGACGTTGCTCATTTCAATAGTCTGCTAGGCCAAACTACATGTAGGCTACTGCCACATTGAGGAGTCGCTAACCTAGATCTAAAATTCTTAAAAGATCGAGCAGAAACTGCCAGAAAGCAATAAACATTGAAAAGCTCATCGTTCGTTGACAGACCCTTTTCTCAAAATCCAATAAAATCGTATTCCAAAAACACTTGATATTCCTTTCGTCCGGCAAGTGTTAAAGAAAACTTTGAAGACAAAGAAGAAGAAACAGGTTTTTCGTCAAAAACAAAAGCAAGCGCCTCAAAAAAGTGATCAGTAGGTGTGTGGGTGAAGAGAGTGTGTTGTGTGCATGTACGTGCGCGCATGTGTCTGTGTAAGTGCCGTTTACTTGCATAGGATCTTAACTCACTCGCATCGCAACGATTTGGAATGATTAAAAAACCTCACAAATCACTCCAGCCATACACACAAGCAAAACATACATAAACAAAAGGAAAAATGAAGGAAGATTACGCGTTTTTACTTCAGAGTTAGACATAGGGAAGTGGTAGATCAGACTTTTTTTTATATATGTATAGACTTTATATAGAAAAATTCTCTACACCGATTGGTTCCCCACAACAAACCACTACAAAAGCAAAGTCAGAGGCAAAATTGTGGTTTAACTCCTTGACTGCCACCAACGTATTACGTACTGACCTGATGACATCACTGATGATGTCATCAGATGAAGAGGAATAACCTTGATATGCTGGCTTTTGCTCTAACATAATCAAGAGAGTAATATCCCCAAACCATTTTCTCAGATTGGCTCTATCAGTTGTCTTTTTCATGGCATGATTTGTCCAATGATTTTTTCTTTAATTTTCTCTGGCAGTCAAGGGGTTAAGGGAGCGAAGCGAGTTTAGAAGTGACCAAGGTTTACTTCCCTTAAAGCAAATGCATCAAATTGACAGTTGTCTATTAATTCCGGACATATATGGCCGGAATTAAGGGTCTTGACCCTTTGAAACTGGGTGAAAATACCCCCGGAAAACTATAAACAGGGGGTGAGCGTACCCCTTAAAGGAAAGGAAAATGAGAATCCCTGTCTATAATCATTATAATAATAAACGGACACTTATATAGCGCTTTTTATCGAGCACAAAGTGCTTTACAATCAGCATTGAAACGCTCGCACACACACCCGCCCTCACAACAGACACACACGCACGTACGTGCACGCACGCGAGTGAATGCATTCTTGCACACAGACCCACACACACGCCCTCACAACAGACACACACGCACGTACGTGCACGCACGCGAGTGAATGCATTCTTGCACACAGACCCACACACACGCCCTCACAACAGACACACACGCACGTACGTGCACGCACGCGAGTGAATGCATTCTTGCACACAGACCCACACACATTTCATCAAGCACACAGAAAACACATTCTCACTGAAACGCACACAAACTTACTCAAACATACACTTGTACAAACACGCGCGCACACGCACTCACATGCACAATACACTCACGTGTACTCGCACTCACAGACACATACCCGCACACACTCACAAAACAGTTTCAGAAAGATTTCCTCCAGCCGAAGTCGGACTTTTTGCTGGGCCTAACTATTTCTTAGTTAGGCGCATAACGGCAGCATGACGCATCTGCGCTCATAATTGACAGGAAACTGTCTGAGCGATCGAAGAAGAAGAAGTTATTCACAGATTCTGTTTTTGACTCCAAAAAACCCTGATGCAATAACATTCATTTTAATCCATGCCATGCTTACGTTGCCAATTTTTTGGTCCAAATCGAAAGCTTATGGGAATGCACAAAATACCTCTTGATTGTAATAATTATAATGCCTGGTAATTATTTATAGCGAAATGGGAAACAAGGGGGAAAAGAGAGAGAGAGAGAATGTTGATGCTTTATTCAACAGTTGTATCATGTTTTGGGTGGGGTGAGAGGTAGTAGTGGTCTTGGGGGGGGGGGGGGGAGGGGGGGGGGGGGGGGGGGAGTGTGTGTGAGCGATTATATGTCTTTGTTGAACTTCTTGTTTTTAAATTCTTTGTTAAGCGCATAGAGCTCCACATTGGGTGGAGGAGTGCGCTATATAAATGCTTCACTATTATTATTAGTAGTAATAGTATATACATCTATATTGTTAAACGCCATGTATTGAACATCTTTATCAAAACCAGTTACCGTGAACTTTGAATCTTGATTTGTGTTCTGTAAAGAAAAAGATTGTGCCGCTTTTAGTTTTTCCTCTCAATGGGAGAGGGGGGCAGATCCTGCTTGGGACAGCTGTGTCGGACCTTGGGGTCCATCGTCAGCCAAGCCCGGAAGTTGTTTTCAATCTGCAGCGGGTCTACTCTCTTATGAAAGACAATCTCTCATAATAGAGAGGTTTCATCTTTGCATTTAAGTGAATCGCCCTCAAAAACCAAAGCAGCACTTGATTAAAATAGAAATATTAAAAATCTTTTTATATATATATATCGTAAAGTTAAAGTAATTGAGTTTGTTTCTTAGGTTCACAAACACATACATTGGACAATTTATTTTTTATATTAAAGTTAGCTATATATACATAAGAGGAAAGTTTAATGGTGTGTTTGTTTTTTCTTCTTCAATTCTTGATTGTTTATATATATATATATAACATGCATACTGCATTGCATACATACTGATAATAATGAATTTTATGATACAAATTTGACTATTTCGACAAAAGTATCAGGAATTTTTTGTGTGTTTGAAAAAAAAATTTTTACCATAATGTTATAATGTTGATTGTTCCTTTGTTATGTTAAACATCTTACCCGGTATACCAAAAAAGCAAACGAGCAATACTAGCCTCTATTGTTTCCGGTGGCGATTGTGAAAAATTGTAATTTTCAGCTTTATTGTGTGATTTTCTTCAAAATAACATGGGTGTAACTTTTCCTGCTATGCAAGGATTTCATGTTTTTGAATTTTACCAGAAAAGGAAGTTCTTTTTTTTTTTAAATTTGTCAAACAAGATCTTTGTGTGTCTACTGTATATTTCAAACACTTTAAAATAAGAATTTGTATAAATTGTGGGGAAAAGCAAACTAAACTACCTTCATAAATCAATTTTTGCTTCAGCTGCAGGGGGACATTACCCCTGGACCCCGGCTTTTCAGGGTTTTTTCATTTTGTGTAGTTGCGCCCATGTAATAAGAAATGTGTTCACAATCTTAGTCCACGGTCTTTGATATTTTGTAATGAAAACGGCACACTCAATTTCGTTCTTAAAGCTTCGACACTTTTCTTGACGTAGAACACATCTTTTTTTTTCAGATGTAAATATTGAAACTCTGTGACTCTCAAACTAGGCACTGGCCGTTAGTGATGTTGTTTGTTGTTTGGCTTACCCTGGCTAAAAGACTCCAGGGATCATCCCAACAGCACTTGAGCACTATGGTTACAAGTGCATCAGCTATGGATGAGAACATTACGTGTGTGACCGGTTTTTGTGTGTGTGTTTTTTTGTTGTCCCATCTTCTGGGCCGTACAGTGGCGTTGCTCCCACGCCGCTCATTCCGAATCCCAATCCGCAGCTACTTCCCAGCTTATTCAGGTCGCAGAATCCGAGACCAGCAGTCCAAGGGGAGCGAATCCATGTTAGACCGTTAGGGTGTGACCGTTTTTAACTACCCCACCACGTGGGCAGCCACATTCCGTTTTCAGGGGTGCTGTTTAGTGAGTGCTGCAGCCAAAGAGATTGGTTGGCCTTTTTGGTGTGGGGATCATCCTCAACGCCAGCGGTCCTCAAATCCCTTTTCAGATTGGGGATGCACCCCAGGCAAGACATCTCCGTCATCATTTTTTTTTAAATGATAGCCCATCCAGCCCGCCGGAATAGCAGCTGCCCCCTCTGCTATCTGACAGTCGGTTTTTGTTCTGTTTTGTTTTCTGGGCCGTACATTGGCGTTGCTCCCGCGCCGCTCATTCCGAGTCCCAACTCGCAGCCACACCTCCGCACGTTCAGGTCGCAGAATCCGGGACCAGCAGTTCAACAGTCGTAGCTAGTTGTCACAGATCTATCTCACCAGTGGTTTGTCTTCGTCGTAGCGCGAGTGTGTTTTAGCCACTGATCTTCCTACTATGCACCGACGATTGCAGCAAACGTAGCTTCTTTTATTTCTTGGAATTACCCTATTTTTTGGACTATAAGGCAACCCCACCCCACCCCACCCCACCACCACCACCCCCCCAAATGTGACCCAGCACCACGAAAGGGACACTTAAAGCTCTCTCTATACTATTGTACGCTATAGCCTTAACGGTCTGAACGTGGAGTCTTTCGGATGAGACGATAAACCGAGGTCCCGTGTGCCCATGCACTTAGCATACGTTAAACCCAGTGGCAACGAAAAAGTTGTCATTTGGTCAAAATTTACCCCCCCCCCCCCCCTCCCTCATCAGTGACAAAAATCGCATGCAAAACAAAACAAAAATAAAATAATAAAAATTGGGTGGCGCGCCTCTGGCTGCGACGCGCTCTCCAGGTGGGAGCAACCCGAATTTAACAGAGACGCCTCTGTGACTATAAAGTACCTAATACCGAATGAATGAAAAGTGGAGTTTTACGTCCTCTCGACCCGGGAAAGTACCTAATACCTAATACTTAAAAAATACATGACGCGCACAAACGTTCCATACTAGGCGGGTTTGCATCATTACATCAAAATTATTTAAAAAATAATGCTTAACCGCACAGTTTTGAAAATTTGCGGTATTGTTTATAATAATAAAAGCTAGCATTTATGTTATAATTCCAAAGTAAATTTTTTATTATTAGCAGATTTAGAAAAAGCATGACAAAGAAGACGAAGAGAGGGGTAGTGACTCGTTTTCATTCATTGCGGTACTAAAAATAGACGGAAAGTGATTTCAGTGGTTGAAAACTATTAAGGGACCGTAGAGGAACACTTCTATACCAGTTTGGGTTGCCAGGCTTCGCGGAATTGTAAATGGCTAAACGCTATGTACGCTATAGCGTACATTAGTATTGAACGGTTGTAAAGGGAAGCAATCGGCAGGTAAAGAGTGAGTTAAGTGTCAAACTGACCATTCTGAGAAAAGTATACAGTTGAAAACTTCAGACAATTC
Organism: Phymorhynchus buccinoides; assembly: GCA_017654935.2. Classification (NCBI taxonomy): domain Eukaryota; kingdom Metazoa; phylum Mollusca; class Gastropoda; order Neogastropoda; family Raphitomidae; genus Phymorhynchus; species Phymorhynchus buccinoides. Next base: position 14,678,903 of record CM065711.1, read on the forward strand.
TCTTTTTCTAATGATACAAGAACCATTCTTGTATCTTTTTCCGTTCCAGAGTTATGAGCATTTAAAGTTAGCAGGGTGAGCGTCGGCCATTTTGAGAAAACACTGTCTAAAGTCTAGCCTAGCTGTAGAAAATGCATTGACCTACTCCAGGGCTCACAGGGACCCCCATTTAGGGGTCTATGAAGCACTAAAATTCTCAGGGACCCTCTAAAATAATGTGCAGGGGATCCCAGGGATGCACTAGAAAAATTCTTTTGAGCATTCGCTATGCCACTGGGACCCTCTATCCCGCCTCTAGGACCCTCTGTACTGTAAGTGAAGGAGTCCCTGGGACCCCTTGTTTTGCGGGACGATTGGGAGACCTGCTACTCGTCTCAGTCCATAAAAATACTTTCAATTAAAAATAAAAAAATTTAATACCATATTTTTCAAACTATAAAGCCCCCAAAAACCCATTTTTTGTTATTGCAAAATATACTTTCTTACCATATTTAGTGTAATGTCGTTAGGACGAGATGATAAAAACTGAGGTCCCGTGTGCCCAAGCACTTTGCGCGCATTAAAGAACCGAGTGGCAACGAAAAAGTTGTCATTTGGTCAAAATTTAATCCTTCCCCCTTTCCCCATCAGTCACACAAAAACTGCTTAAAAAAAATAAAGGGTGGTGCAGCTCTGGCTGCAATGCTCTCTCCAGGTGGGAGCAACCTGAATACCAATGCTAATATCATAAGGTGCATCCCCCTGTGGGGATACCGGGGGGTCTTTTGAACATATAGTTCCCTCACCTTCTGGAAGTTCTGTGCTTGTAACTTCCTCTAATCTGTCACTCTCTTTGACTCTGCTTTTTCCCTTTGCTTACTGTCATCTACTGTCTTTCTGCCTTACCGGACCGGTCCATTCTCCTGCCTTTTCTTCACGAAACGCTTTCAAAAACATTTCTTCCAGCCGTAAGTCGGACTTGCTGCTGGGGCCTCACTGTTTCTTAGTTAGGCGCATAACAGCAGCATGACGCATCTGCGCTCGTAATTGACAGGGAACTGTCTGAGCGATCGAAGAAGAAGAAGAGGTGCATGGGTCTCAATCTGGGAGAAAACATAATATTGCCTTATAGTCCATGAAATACTTTCAAGTTAGTGTTCATTTCTTTGGAAAAATGTACAGATTGTCTGATGTGGGAAGTAGACGAGAGTTTTTTTTTAAAAAAGCAGCACCAAATATTCATTCGGTTTTGTTGTGTTTCGTGCGCGTGATCAAAGATTTATTGTTATTGTTGTTGTTGATTCTGTTGTGGGATCGAAATTTAAAAAAACAATACCCGTGAATCTTTCAAATTCATACTGCTTTGGTGTTTATTTGTGAGTATGTATTGTTGTTGTTGTCGTGGTCGTACCCTGGCTTAAAGACTCCAGGGATCATCCCAACAGCCGAAGCACTTGGACACTATGGTACAAATGCACCAGCTAGGGATGAGAACATTACGTGTGTGACCGTTTTTGATTACCCCGCCACATGGGCAGCCACACTCCGACTTCGGAGGAAGAGTATGTATGATTTTGCATAATGCTGGGGGGTTTTTGCATTAGGTTTTAACCCTTTCACCGCCAATGTCGCATTTTAGCACCACAGTGGTTTTACACCCACGTCACTAAAAGGCATCCAAGCCAGACCTGTTATCCAAAGACCCTATCTTCTTAATTTTGGGAGGTAAGGATAGGCCTAATGTTATATATGTCACCGAGGAATTCGCAATATTGCATAAATACTTGTTTCTGTACCCAGTTAAGTTTAATGGTATTTTCTGGTTGAAAAATGGCTGGCGGCGAAAGGGTTAAATTGTTAATCTGTACTCTTTCTTTCATTTTTTCTGTTATTACTTTAGTATTGTATTTGGTATTTGAGTCTTTTTTTGTGTGGTTTGTTTTTGTTGTTGATGTTATTATGGCTCCCGTTAATTGAGTTTCTAAATGACTGTTTTTTGTTGTTTTCATCATTCCCTGTCTTAAGGACTCCAGGGATCATCCCAACAGCCGAAGCACTTGAACACTATGGTACAAATGCACCAACTAGGCGGATGAGAACACTACGTGTGTGACCGTTTTTGATTACCCCGCCACGTGTGCAGCCACACTCTGACTTTGGAGGATTTTGGAGACTGATGATGCTATGCTAGGAGCTTGCCATGGCTAAAGACAATCCCTGCATAACCATGCAGAGCATAACAACATTTTGATGTAGCCTTGGTGTTCCAGCTTATGTCCATTGGTTTGACACAGCCTTATGCCAAGGTAAAATGACTGTTTTGGTTTTAAGCTTTTGTTTAATTTTGGCTTTTGATGAGCGATCATCTTCGTATATAGCTTTTGGTTTTATATGAGTGTCTTGATTTTATGCTTTTGTTTATCTTTTAATTTGGATTTATTGAGTGTCTTCTTTTTATGCTTATGTTTCATGTTTTAAAGAGTTTTTTACACTTCTATTTATAGCAAACAGGCGCAATAAATAATAAACTTGATATTTGCTGTCTTGATATATTGGCGTTTCTTGTTAAAGTTTTATCGAGTGGATCCTTATTTGGTGAGGTTTTTATTATTAAAAAAACCAAAAGCAAAAATACATTCGCACATGCATGCATGCACAGACATGAAGGTTAGCAGGCATACACACACAGAGGCACACACACACACACACACACACACAGAGGCATATATACACAACCACACACAGAGGCACACACAGAGACAGACACACACAATCACACACAAAAAACCCACTCTCTCTCTTTCTGTGTCTCTCTCTCTCTCTCTCCCTTTATCTCTCTTAACCTTTAATAAATAAATACAATTATTTAAGTGACAGAGTATGGGAAAACCCCGCACAAAAACAGTTAACTTAGTTATACTTGATTCTGTGTATTTTGTCAACTTTAAAAAAATTATAGAAAAAAGACTATGCCAGATGGATCAATTCTGTTTTTTGCTTTTCAGTCTGTAGAATTTAAACTTTCAGATTATATAAAAACGTCAAAAGTGATAATTTCCGACTTTAGTCTGGTTTTCCTATACACTGTCACTTCATAAATTTGCTTACAAAAAAAATATTCGCAGTTCATACTCTCAGTCATTCAAAAATGACTCCAAGTTCAACAACAACGACAACGAATTAAAACATTGAACTCACTTGAAATATCATATGGCAAGTGAAATAACATTACATGCATCCCTATCAGGACAAGGGAGACAATGCTGCCACTTTTCACCAAAATCCTTTCAGTGATTTAGATTGTGGAGACTGGCACAAATTTATCTTTTCTATTTTTAAATCTTCACTGGGAGTACATATTCATGACCTGCCATTTGGGTGAACTGAAATCACTGGTCTTCTTCTTCTTCGATCGCTCAGACAGTTTCCTGTCAATTATGAGCGCAGATGCGTCATGCTGCCGTTATATGCGCCTAAATAAGAAATAATTAGGCCCAGCATGTCCGACTTCGGCTGAAGGAAATGTTTTCAAAGTGTTTAATTATTGCAAAAAGGCTGGGAAAATGGTCCGGAAAGGCAGACAGATAGTAGACAGCAAACAAAAGGAAAAGGCAGAGTCAAAGTGACAGTTTAGAGGAAGTTACAAGCACAGAACTTCCAGAAGGTGGGGGAACTATTTATATAAAAGACCCCACGGGGGGGAATCACTAGCACAACAATGAAAATTTTAAAGAAAAAACCACTGAAACACATTTCAAAACACATGCATGGAATAAAATATATAAATTACAAGAGAGACAGAGGTATATATGCTCCATGTATAAGACAGAACAGAATGAAAGGTGATTTTTTACAAATGGGCGGGGTAGAGTGGTATTGGTAATGTGTGTTCTGTGGTCTTCTTCTTCTTCTGTTGAGGGCCCACGGTCAATGAGCTGACCATTCTGGCTCCTACTTTTGGTACTGTCTATACTTTGGTACACACTTTCCTTCCTTCCTTCCTTCTTCTTCTTCTGCCAATGATGTCCACCTGCCGTAGCCGGCAGTAACTGACATATATTGGGGTTCAAAGAAAAATCGCTGCGCGGAAAAGAAAAAGAACAGAGCCCAGATAGATAAGAGCATGTAGAGCCATTTGGCACCCCCAGCTAGTCCAAGAACACCTGGCCCCACACGAGGAAGAAGAAATGAAAAAACAAACAAGGGCGTCGCCGAGCGGCAGACATGTCCGTCACCAGCAATGCCACGCACTTGCGACACCCCGTAGAGTGTCACATCCTGACACAAAATTGGAAGGGATTCTGTCTACTAGTTCACGAGATACAGCTTGAAGAAGAAACATATAGCGCAAAGAAGGAAATTTCGGTTTTCAAGGTCACGCTTCAAGGTCAAGGTCAGCATGGTGATAATTTATGCTCGGATGTTTTCTTCTCTAGGGTATACAGTACCACACACAATCTGAAGCGCTTCTGTCAAGTACCAATGTGGAAAATATGGCTTAAAACCCAATGTGTAGACCCCTACCACTTGCAAGGCCTACTGATCGCCCGGACCGTGACCTTGACCTTGATCGGTATGCCACCATCAGAACGGGCATAAGCCAAAGTACCTTCATGCCAAATTTGAAGACTCTAACACTAACGGTGTGGGAGTTATGGCCCCTGAAAGATTTTCGGTTTTCAAGGTCGTACGCCAAGGTCAAGGTCACGACGGCAAAATGGTTTGCGCGGATGCCTTCCTCTCATGGTGACACACCAGCACACAAAATTAGACGTGATTCTGTCAACCCGTTCGAAAGATATCCTTGGGACAGACAGAAGGAGAAAAAAATGACCCTCCGATTTTCAGGCTCCAGCGATCTTTTTGACCTTGACCTTGACCTTGATCGGTATGCCATCATCAGAACGGGCATAAGCCAAACCACCTTCATACCAAGTTTCAACATCCTATGTTGATCGGTGCCCGAGATATGGCTAAAAATAGATTTTCGGTTTTCAAGGTCGTACGTCAAGGTCAAGGTCAGGACGTCAAAATGGTTTGCGCCGATCTCTTCCTATTAAGGAGGCACACCTTCACACAAAATTTGACGCGATTCGGTCAAGCGGTTCGGGAGATATCCTTGGGACAGACAGAAAAAAAAAAAAAGGGAAAAAAAAAAAAAAATACAAACCAGCCCATCGCAATAGTCCGATCACCTTTGGTGACGGACTAAAAAGAGAGAGAAGGAGAAGCGGTGGGAGGAGTGGGGGAGGGGAGAGGTGGGTGGAGGAGAGGGGGAGAGGAAGGAGAGGGGGAAGGGGGTGGGTGGGTGTCGGTTTGCGATTATGCAGACTGCTTAAGCACCCTCGAGATGAAGGAGCTGAGCGTGGGGGAATGGATGATTTGGTCAGGGAGTCGGTCACAGGTCGATTCGAGCGCAAACCATTTCGAGCGCGAATTTCACTCTTTCTTTACTTGAACCATTGACCTAACCCTAACCCTATCCCTAACCCCAGAAAAAAGTGAAATTTGTGCTCACTTACCTAACCCTAATCCTAACCCTATCCCTAACCCTAGAACAAAGTGCTCGAAACGACCAGCGCACGAAATGGTTTGCGCTCAAAACGACCAGACCCCAGGGAGTCTCTTCCTTTCCTTCAAGCGACCACAATCATTTGCTGATTATTCTGTCACTGTAAATTCAGGGGGATCTACGGAAAATATGCACGGAATACTTCGGCCCTAATCTATAGATAAGGATAAGAGAGTGTGGGGGAGGGGGGAGGGGAGAATGGGCAGATTAGATATAAGATAATCACCACCATTCTATTCTACGTGACCCAGCCAGTAAGGGACCGTGTCATCTGCTTCTGGTCAAATGCTCAGACTCACACCTACACCCGACACACACACACACACACACACACACACCGTGGCCGACGGGAATACCCCTATCGCGATTGGCAACGCACGCACGCACGCACGCGCACGCACACACACACACACACACACACACACACACACTGTAAGGATGCATAAACTTCACATATTCATTCAGACACAGATGAACAATCCTACTTTCACTTTTAACCATCCCACCGGAAGTGCAACAACTTTTTGGCGCGTGAATGCGCATGCGGAACGAAACGTGTCTCGTGGAATGTTTGGGCGAAAGTGTTTGTCACTTGGTCTTCTGTGACTGGACCGAGTGGAGTGTTTAGTAGAAAGCGTTACACCTTTTAACCGCCCCGGCTAACCAGTCTAGTGTGTCAGAATGGCACACAATGACCTGGCACATCTACATTGGCCAATGAGGTCATTTGTTTGTGTAATCTGAGTTAGGCCTAAGCGAAAGTGGAGTGAAACGTTCAATTCGGTTGGGAAAACTCCGTAGAGTTCAGTTGCCTTGATGATTTTGAGTAGCCTATGTTCTAGAAAAAGACCTACTCATCTAGTCTACTTCTTCTTCTTCATCTTCTTCTGTTAAACAACCACCGTCATCATTTTGACGGTTCTGTCGTTGGAACTGCCTGGTGGTACTACTACTAGTACTAGTACTAGTGGTACCCATCTCGGATTTCTTCAACTAGGTAAAAACACAAAAAACTTGAAAAGTAAAGACTGTGAGTAGACCTAGACTCAGTAGACTGCATTGTGAACTTTTCTCAGAAAACCGTCGTTTCTATTCAAACGGGAAAATTATCAACTTCCCGTAAATTGCTGTTTGGGGTAATTTCTAGTCATTTCGAGTGATTTCCTCAATACAATATGACTGGAATAGTAGGAACGGCTATGGACGGTAAAGTTTTACGTTTTGTTAAAAGATATAATACTAACATAAAAACAAAATTGTTTTGGTAACAGAATTACTAACAAGTAACATGTGGAACGAATTGCCTAGTGACATAAAATGTGCGCCTTATACTAATATGTTTAAAAATCGTGTGGATGCATTACCAACATTTTTTGAAGCTATGACAAATATTAGTAATAATGATTTATTAGGAAAATGTATGCTGCATCAACCTTGACAAAAAGAAAAAAATTACCAGAAAAATCATAAAAGATGGGACTGTTCGAAAAGGCTTTACGGCTTGTTTGGTACCTACCTACCTACCTACCTACAGTTTCAACTTGTTTCATCTCACTGCAAAAGTGACAAGTCTGAAAAGTGAAAATCAAATGCAGTGTAGATCTAGCAATCTTCTTCTGCCTCTAGGCAGCCAACTTCTTCTTCTTCGCAGTACGTGGCCACAATCAACTTGTGAATCGACACACTGATTATTATGCCATGGAACTGTGGAGGTTCATCCACGCCGGAAGAAAGGGCCAGGTTGGGGCTGTGCTGGTCGGGGTACGTCCCCGGGGGCCGCTATGGTAGCCGTATTGGCCTGACCTGAGACATGAAACGCTGGGGAGAATTCTATTTTTAGTTCCTTTGTTTTTGTG
>CM065711.1:14691309-14863809 GCA_017654935.2 Phymorhynchus buccinoides
TCAAGGCAAAAACAGACCTCCAGATATATAATATCATACTTGGATTTTTCTTTCATTTGATTGAATAGGTTTGTGGTGTGTTTTGTGGTGTGTGTGTGTGTTCATTCTTTAATTTAACGTCTATCCACCTTACAGTGATCTTAGACAACAACAAAACAAAAATGTATGTGTATGATTATGTGCAAATGTCTGTTTAAGGGGGTTTGTGGGTGTGCATGTAGGAAGATACGGAAGGATTGTTAATCTATGCATGCATATAATTTACATGAATAAATGGAGTGAGGGTATGTGCTTCCGAGTACCTGTATGATTTAGACCCTATGTTAATGAAACATCAGTGAAATACATAAACTTAGACTTACTTCTAAATATTTAAAGGTGAAAAAACAACAACACAAAAACAAAACAACAACAACAACCAATAAATGAACAATATTAAACTCAAAATAAGGAAAGTAAAATACTTAACAAGTGTGTGAGCGTGCATGTGTACGTACATGTGTGCTTGTGTGTGTTTTTGTTTTGTGAGTTGTGTGTGCACGCATGTGTATGTGTGTGTCTGTATGTATGTGTGTCTGTCTGTCTGCGTGCGTACGTTGCGTGTGAGTGTACTTGTACATGTGTATCCTCTGAGTCTAACGTATGTGTGTTGGTGTATGTGGTCAGTCCGTGCAACTCAGTTGCTATGGCTTACTGAATGAAAGATGAATAATGAGTCGCTGTCAATAAATGTGTGTGTGTGTGTGTGTGTGAGTTGCTTTGTATATGCGTTGTTGCTGGTTTGTGTCATTCTTAAACACTATTTTTGTTGTCTACTTGTTGATGAATATTCGATTGTAAAACGCTTTGGGCTCATTTGAGGTAAAGGGCTGTATAAATGTACTATTGTTATTATTATTTGTTTTATGAAACTTGGTCCAACATAATTAAAAGTTACATTCCTGGCCAGTAGTTGCATGTATCCACACACAGATCTTATATAAGCACATGTATTATTATGTATAATAATCAGCCCTTTACTTTTTTGTTTCACTTTCAGATTCTTCTTTCAATTCAAGGCACACCCAAAAAACCCAGACCTTCACTAGATATAATATATCATACTGAATCAACATTTTCATTTTTCTTTTGACGGAAGAAAAGAAAAAGAAGTTACAGAACTTAAGCAGTACAAAAAAACGAGAAACTGCATCACATCATTTATTTCTAGTAGTAGTACTGGTTGAAAATCAGAGCTACTCAGCGACCGACTAACACAATTAACAAACTGCCAGAACATATCCAAACGCCAAACTATTACCGTTGAGTGTCTGCTAGTGCTATAACTCTGAGCTGCTCAAAATACCACAAATAATATTATTAACCACAAATTCATTCACGTGTTACGTTCTTACAAGTACAAAACTTTAACTGTATTGTGGTAACGCGTACGTTGGAAACCAGTCGAAAAGTTATTTTTCGCATCAAAAGTGATATGTCTCAGAGAATCAGAAAAAAGACTCAACAAGAAGAAGAATCAGAAAAAGACGATGAGCATTATATCGATAAACATTCCGACGCCGAAAGACGACCGCCGATGGAAAAAAAGCGAAGCGACGACTTTGGGGCGGAGCTAAAGTTCTTCGGGGAAGGAGGAGGAGGAGGAATGGATTCCGAGGAGAACTCGACCAATGTCGCCATGGGTGATCAAGGGAGAGAAGCGAAGAAAGAAGGGGAGAAGAGTGGCGGGGCTTTGTACAGGAAAGTGATTCTCTCCACGCATTTGAACATCTTCCTGTACTCCACGTGTTTCTGGATTCAGAATGGAACATTGCCTGTGAGTATGAAGATTGGTTTAAACCTTTCACCGCCAGCTGTTTTTCATAAAAGAAATATCCATTAAATTTACCTGGGTAGAGATCAAAATCCATCTGCAGTATTGGGGATTCTTCTGTGACATATATAAAATAAGGTCTACCCTTACTTCCCAAAACTAAGACAATAGGGTCTTTGGATAATTGACCCCAATTTGATGCCGTTTAGTGACATAGGTATTAAATCACTGTGGTGCTAAAATGTGACTTTGGCGGTGAAAGGGTTAAAAAAATGTTTTATTAACACACTTTTGCAGCAACAAAATATATGTATTATACTAATATTATAAACAAGTAGAGTATGAAGATTGTGTGTGTGTGTGTTAGCTCATTCGAGTCGTTCCGGCCATATATGTCCGGAATGTATAGTAGATAGCTGTCAATTTGATGCATTTGCTTCAAGGGAAGTAAATCTGTAAAAAAAAAAAAATTTTAAATTGGGTGGCGTGCCTCTGGCCCCGATGCGCTCTCCAGGTGTGAGCAACCCGAATTTCACAAAGACGCCTCTGTGACTATAATGTGCCTAGCCTAACCTAACAACAACAACAACAGCGACAACTGTGTGTGCAGTACCTGACCAAAAGACTCGGCGCCGATCCGGTGACCTTCGGCTACCTCCAGACCACCTTCGCCATCGTCCAGTTGGCCGGGGGGCCGCTCTACGGCCGCTTCGGCGACGTCTTCGGCGGCCGGGCGGCCATGACCTTGGCCTTTGTGGCCGCGACCATGTCCTACGCCCTCCTGGGGCTGTCGCACAGCATCCCCTTCCTGTTCCTGTCGCGCCTTCCGTCCGTCTTCATGCACGCCATGCAAGGTGAGTGGGGAACGAGTGGAATGAATGAAAAATGGTGTTTTACGTCCTCTCGGTCATAGACACATATGGGACATTTGTAAATACAAAGATGGTGGGAACAATACTGGAGGCAATGCCCAGAGACAGTGCAACACCAGTAAAGTCCCGATTTTTTTAACAATACAGATATGTATGTGTAGCGGTAACCACGCCTCGGTTAAACCTCATCGGCTATGGTGCCACCACAAGTATAGATTAGTATTGAGTATAAAGTGCGTATAAGGGGGGAAAGATTGTGATTGGAAAGTTAATGGGTTAACCCAATGACTACCGACCATTCGAACCGAGAATCGAACCCAGTCCCCGAGACAAGGGCATTAACTCCGAACGTCACACCAAATCTTTTCATTAAAAAAATCACCCAGAATAAAGTCTAACTCACATTTCATTTCTGAAAGATGCATATTGAATAGCAATGATGATAATATTATTCCAAAGCTAACACACTGTCACACAACAAACCATGAATTGGAATACAAAATCGGTAATGGCGCTCCGAGCATCGCGCCGAGTCAATACTGCGCACGTCACGTGGAAAGAAGGAAAAACATTTGGGGTCACCTCGAAAAATCCGTTCAAAAAGACTAGTGGGTGCTTTCCCTTGCTGTAAGAACCAAAAACGGACCACTGAGAGTCAGGAAAAGGAAGCACTAACTTAGTATATTGCATTGTGGGTAGGGAGAAAGTGAAAGTGAAACTACTAGACCTGGCGTTCAGCGGGCGCAATCGGCGTCATCGGGCACCAGGGAAGAAAACAAAATTGGGCGGATTTCGGTTCTGCAGTCTTGAGAGGGTTAAAGTTATGATTTGCTTTTTTTCCCCTTTAACCCTTTCACCGCTAATGTCGCATTTATGCACCACAGTGGTTTAACACCCATGTCACTTAAAGGCATCCAAATCAGGGTCTGTTATCCGAAGACCCTATTTTCTTAATTTTGTAAGGTAAGGATAGACATAATGCTATGCATGTCACAGAGGAATTCCCAATATTGCAGATAACAATTTTCTCTACCCAGTTAAGTTTATCCCTTTCGCTGCCAGTCATTTTTCAGCCAAGAAATACCATTAAAACTTAACTGGGTAGAGACCAAAATATTTCTGCAATATTGCGAATTCCTCTGTGACATGCATAACATTAGGCCTAACCTTACCTCCCCAAATGAAGAAAATAGGGTCTTTGGATAACAGGTCTGGATTGGATGCCTTTTAGTGACATGGGTGTTAAGCCATTGTGGTGCATAAAATGCGACATTGGCGGTGAAAGGGTTAATGGTATTTTTGGCCTGAAAAAATGGCTGGCGGCGAAAGGGTCAAGTTTAACCCCTCAGGACTCCCAGGGACCCTCATTTGGGGCTCTATGAAGTGCTAAAGGGTGAGGGATAGGAATGTTTGTTCATATATGTTTTTAATATATATATTTTTTAGTAAAAATTGTAAAGCGCTTAGAGCTTTAATGAATAAGTGCTATAGAAATGTTCATAATAAATAGATACAAAATACAGCCAAACTATTAAAAGACCTCCTCATTAATTTTTTTCCACACGGTTCTAATGTATCTTACTGTAATTTATGCATAAAACCCACCTCTGTTGTAAGACCCCTCCAATTTAAGACCGATTTTCCCTGACTTTTTGGAAGTCTTGAAATAGAGGTTTGACTGTATGTAAATTAGACTAAACTCCCAGAACGATTGGCTGTTCAGTCTAATTTACATACTACTACCTGTGTCGACTGTCTTAAAGATGCACTCGTGATTATACACCCAGACTTTTGAGGTTGAAGTGGGTGTCCAAAGTACCAATGATGATGCTGATGGATAATAATGAGAATGCCTTTTTTGAAAATGACCTGTGCCTACTTTTTTGTTGTTGTTGCAGGGGGTCAGATGATCGTGACGGACATGGCTGACCCTAAGCTGCGGGCCGACGCCTTGGGCAAGTTGGGCATGTCGTACGGCATCGGCATGGTCATCGGCCCTTTCATCGGCGGCATCATCACCAAAGTGTTTGGGTAATGAGGCATGTTCCCCCCCGTGGGGATACCGGGGGGTCTTTTGTATAAGTAGTTCCTCCACCTTCTGGAAGTTCTGTACTTGTAGCTTCCTCTCATTTGTCACTCTCTTTGACTCTGCCTTTTCCCTTTGCTTACTGTCATCTACTATCTGCCTTTCGGGTATCTCCTGCCTTTTTTCACGAAACGCTTTCAAAAAGATTTCCTCCAGCCAAAGTCGGACTTGCTGGGCCTAACTATTTCGTAGTTAGGCGCATAATGGCAGCATGATGCATCTGCGATCATAATTGACAGGAAACTGTCTGAGCGATCTAAGAAGAAGAAGAAGAAGAGTCATGTTCGGTCAGCTCGCCTTGGCTTAAGGCCGTGTCAGATCAATAGACGATTTTCGGAGGAAAAAAAGTAGGGGAGAGCACTTCGTGAAAATTAGAGTTGATTACCTCGACTTACTCGGTCAAAGCTATAGCAGCCATGGCGGCGAAGCTTGAAACCACAGGATGCCAGTCAGCGACTTTTTTTAGAAAAATAAGGGGCGACCAGTTGCTACAAAGTGATAGAACCTGCAAACTGTGACGTAAAAATATAAATTACATCAATTTTAGAATGACGCACTGCGTTCTACATGCTGTGTGTCTCCTCAAACACACGAAGCGAGGGCTGGGGATTTACCTGATGGTGGAGTAACTTCCCCTGTTTGACCGATTGAATTAGGCAAGATCACTCCCACACACCATGAAATTACTCCCCTTAATTATTTCCAAACAATTCCTATTGACATAGGCTAGAACACCAAGCAGGCATGAAAACAGCTCCGCCGTCTCTGCCGAAAATTTGTCGTAATTAAAGGAAGCTCCACAACAACAAAAAATGTATCCGCTAAAAAAGCCGACTGCGATGTTATTCTCAAGCGGCACGGTCTGTAATCGGTCGAGTGTACGCTTGTGTTCGGGAGTTAAAATGGCCAACGTAGCGACCCCGCGAACGGTGTGTTTGAGTGTTCGAAGGCAAGCCGTGAAATGAGTACCTGCTTACCTGCTGCTCTAACACACACACACACACACACACACACACACACACGCAACACAAATTTCAGCTGATGTTGGGTTTGGACGGGAAGTTCTAGCATGCGTGTACAGGGGTGTCAGTCTGGGGAAAAAGTATCGCCTTATAGTCCATAAAATAGGGTATCTTTTCTTACTGTTTTATTAGTCATATTATAAGGCGCAGGGGTCTCAGTCTGGGGAAAAAGTATCGCCTTATAGTCCATAAAATAGGGTATATTTTCTTACTATTTTATTAGTCACATTATAAGGTGCAGGGGTCTCAGTCTGGGGGAAAAGTATCGCCTTATAGTCCGTAAAGTAGGGTATATTTGGGAGATGGTTAGTGCTGTACACAGTGGTTTGATCGATTTATTAGAATGTGACAGTTTTATTGGATGGCCAAGGGTCCTTGGCTATTCACTGTGTCTGTACATGTGATGCAAGTGAAACTGACCCATGGCCAATATTAAAATGATACGGCTGTGCCCAATGGAAGCTGTCTTTACCAGTGGCAGTTCTCCCTACACGCCGTTAAAGAATTGTTGGTTGTTGTCACTCCACGGGTGGAGTGAATGTGTGGGTGGCTCCATGAATCGAGCAAAGTCCCCTGAAGTCGGAGTATGGCCGCCCATGTGGCAGGGCCCTTTAAAAGCAGCCATACACGTAATCTTCCCAACCAAGACCACGCGAAATGTTCATATGGCACTGGGTGTGCCCCCAGAGCGTTTAAGCTGGGGAACGAAAACAACAGCAACAGTTATTGGAGTTAAAGAAAACAATAAATATTGAAGTTCACACAAGATGTGGTTCTGTGCAGGGAGCAGTTTGCGGCTTTTGTGGCGGCGGCCGGGTCTGTGATCAGTATGTTCATCGTGCTTCAGTTTGTGCCCCAGCAGACCAAGCATATATCTCCCTCCGCCACGCCTACAAAAACCACTGCAGGTATGTGTATGTGTTACGCCCAATCCGTCAAATGGCCTATTTCATGAAATGGGCAAAATGCTTTGCCCAACCCATGAAATGGACTATATGTATCAAAGTTTTCAAATTTCCATTCACAAGGTTGATTCAACAGTAGTACATTTTTCTACATAGCATGTTCACCCCCATCCTACCCCCAAACTCTACCAAATGCTACTCGGAGACATGTTTAAGCCACATGTCTTATCAAACGTTTTATCAAATTAAGTCTGAGTAAAATAATTGTACGCTTATCTACAGGTCTGTTTTTGCATTTGTTGAACCAATTCCACACCTCTTGTGTAGTGGCACAGTGGTAACGCGTTCGCGTCAAGTAAACCCAAGTTCGAACCTGGGTACAGGGGATTTTTCCTCTCACTTTGCACTAGGCCTTACGGTCTGAATGTGGAGTCTTTCGGATGAGACGATAAACCGAGGTCCCGTGTGCCCATGCACTTAGCACACGTTAAACCCAGTGACAACGAAAAAGTTGTCATTTGGTCAAAATTTCCCCCCGCCCCCTTTTCTTCCTCATCAGTCACAAAAAAAATTGCATGCCCAAAAAAAAAATGGGTGGCGCGCCTCTGGCTGCGACGTGCTCTCCAGGTGGGAGCAACCCGAATTTCACAGAGATGCCTCTGTGACTATAAAGTACCTAATACCTAATAATACCTAATACCTCTTTGTGCTTATGGACAGAAGTTTTTTTCCATTCGTAGTGCATTTCCATATAACAAGTTTTAAGTTGGCTATTTCACGAACTGGGCAAACTGGTTTGCCCATTTCATGAAATGGACAGTTTCACGAATTGGGCGTAACATATATGTGACCCAGCACCACGAAAGGGACATTAAGTTGCTGGGCTAGTTTCTCCGCAAACAGGCTTTCAAAGTCAAAAATCTTTTTTTGTTGTCAATTTTGAGTTATGGGTATTTTCGTGCTCTCTAACATCTCATCTTTCATATTTATAAAGGACAATCCTTGTTATGGTCTCTAAGTACTCAAAAAAAAGTGCTTTTAAATGAGTAGGTTGATGCATTTTCTTCAGCTAGGCTAAACTTTGTACTGTGATGATTTCTTAGAATGGCCGACAGTTGCCCTACCCAACTTTAAATGCTTATAACTCTAAAACTGAAAACGTTACAAGAATGGTTCTTATATCATTTGAAGGAGAATTGTCTGAAGTTTCTAACTGTACCATTATATCAGAATGGTCCGTTTGATACTTTTTTTGTTTGTTTGATCAATGACTACTGTTTTACTGTCATCATAACAACTGACTGATCAATGACTACTGTTTTGTTATAACATTTTTTATTTCCCTCTCTCATCCCTCCACTCTACAATTCCTTCATTCTCCCACACACTCATCCATCAACATGCATTTCTCAATATTAAGCATATTAATTTATATTATGTGCATAATAAATGTATGAATCAGTCAAACAATAAATTCCATTTACAATCTAAAGTATTTCTTTGTGCTTTTGAGTTGAAACTGAAAGTGTGCATGAGTGGGTGAGTTTGTAATAGTGTTGAAATGAGAGGGTTGTAAATTGTGTATAACAATAACTTAGTGATTACCAAGAGGTTTTTTTCCCCCCATCTGTGTGACACTTAATGCCCCTTTCGTGGTACTGGGTCACATAATGTTATAATGTATATCTAACCTTGATAACTGTCTTTTTTGAGAGAGAGTCAAGGTTGAGGTGCTGTGTGTGTGTGTCAAGACCCACTTGTTCCCCCGTCATTAACCCCTTCACTGCCAGAGGAAAACATAGAAATTATCATTTTTTTTATTATAAAGTTTAAAACAAATCTGTTAGACTCAATCTGAGAAAATGGTCTAGAGATATATCCTTTCTGGCTTATCTAAGCCCAAAACCATCATCCCAGGCTTATGACATCATAAGTTATGACATCATTCAGGTACGAGACCGTCTCGTAGCCAGGCAGGGAAGGGGTTAAAACTCCGCTCTCTTTCTCTTCTCTCTCTTGCCATTAGGTCTGTTTCTGCTATATACCATTTATGTCAAACGTGTGTGTTCGCTTTGTATTGCGTTTTTGTTTGAATGCGTTATGAATGCTAACGTGGGTGTGCGCTTTGATTTGATTTCTATCAAGATTCAGCGCCGTATAAATACTGTATGTTGTTGTTGTGTTGTGTGTGCGTTTGTGTGTGTGTGCGTGTATGTGTGTGTGTGCGTGCGCGCGGGTGTGTGTGTGCGTGCGCGCGCGCGTGTGTGTGTAGTCTTTGAGCTGTGCGTCCATGCATCAGTGTTATTATGCGTACTTATACAGCGGAACCCAGATAACTCAAAAACGGATAACTCAGAAAAGACTGGATAACTCACAATAATTTTGTGGGTCCCAGTTGAATCATTTTTATGCCCAACAGTCTTTTTGTTTGTGGCTCAAGCCACAAACCTATAACTCACTTTGTCGGTCCAAAATTGTCGCACATTTTGACAAAATTGTCGCACTTCAAATCGAGGCTACACTTCTGGCCGCTCTTTAAAATGGTGGATTTTAAAAGCGTACAAAATAATAAACATATGTGATACAGACACTACAACAGACACGACGAGTATGCGGTGCTTCTTTTAATGAGTATAAGTAGGATACATAGTTTTAAATGTTTTCCAAAAGATATAAAAAGTTACGAAATGGTGCAGAGATAACATTCTGGTTTACAGATTAAAATTATTGAAAAGCCAGGGGAGGTAACTCATGATTGGAGTGGTAAAAATAGACCGCGTGCCACAAACTATTGCGATTTCGCGCTTGTTATCTCAAAATATTAACAATCTCAAAATAAAATTTTGGTCCCTCCAATTTCGACTTAGCCAATATCTACTGTATGTGTGGCTTTTTTCGTTTTTTCTAGGCAGTAGCAGCAGCAGTAGTAGCGGCAGCGTGTTCAGCTTAAAGAAACTGATGTCGTTACTTCGACAGCCCGGGGCAGCTTTTCTACTAACCGTTCGGTTTTTTTCCGGTGAGTTTTTCAACCCCGCATTGTTTCTTTTTCATCATCGCTTTTGACCCCCGTGGGGATACCGGGGGGGGGGGAATAGCTCCCCCACCTTCTGGAAGTTCTGTGCTTGTAACTTCCTCTAATTGTCACTCTCTTTGACTCTGCCTTTTCCCTTTGCTCGCTGTGATCTACTATCTTTCTGCCTTTCCAATCCCATTCTCCTGCCTTTTTTTCAAGTTTCAAAAACATTTCCTCCAGCCTGAAGTCGGACACGCTGGGCCTGATTATTTTGTACTTAGGCGCATATAACGGCAGCATGACACATCTGCGCTCATAATTGACAGGAAACTGTCTGAGCGATCGAAGAAGAAGATCATCGCTTTTGACAGGTGCCATCGTCTATTTTGAATTTGTCCTGTATTCACAAACGCCGTGGTGTTTTATTTTTGCAATACGCTTTAATGTAAAAAGAAAGTCCCACATGTACATTCGCGCCCCTGACGACTGTTACAGGAATTCTGATTGGACTGTTTCAAGGCATGTTTATGGTGATGATGATGATGATGATGACAGCAGTTATGATGGTTTCTGTCTCAGGGATACCCATCGGGTTGTTTCAGAGCATGTTTATGGTGGTGGTGATGATGATTATGATGATGACGACAGCATGATGGTTTCTGTCTCAGGGATACCCATCAGGGTGTTTCAGAGCATGTTTATGGTGGTGGTGATGATGATGATGACGACAGCATGATGGTTTCTGTCTCAGGGATACCCATCAGGGTGTTTCAGAGCATGTTCATGGTGGTGATGATGATGGTGATGATAATGATGATGATAATGGTGATGATGATGACAGCAGTCATGGTGGTTTATGTCGCAGGGATACCCATCAGGGTGTTTCAGAGCATGTTCATGGTGATGATGATGATAATGATAGTGATGATGATGGTGATAATAATGATGATAATAATGATGGTGATGATGATGATGATGACAGCAGTCATGGTTGTTTCTGTCACAGGGATACCCATCGGGGTGTTTCAGAGCATGTTCATGGTGATGATGATGATGATGATGATGATGACAGCATGATGGTTTCTGTCTCAGGGATACCCATCGGGGTGTTTCAGAGCATGTTCATGGTGATGATGATGATGATGATGATGATGACAGCATGATGGTTTCTGTCTCAGGGATACCCATCGGGGTGTTTCAGAGCATGTTCATGGTGGTGATGATGATGATGATGATGATGATGATGATGACGACAGCATGATGGTTTATGTCTCAGGGATACCCATCGGGGTGTTTCAGAGCATGTTCATGGTGATGATGATGATGATGATGATGATGACAGCATGATGGTTTCTGTCTCAGGGATACCCATCGGGGTGTTTCAGAGCATGTTCATGTGATGATGATGATGATGGTGATGATGATGACAGCATGATGGTTTCTGTCGCAGGGATACCCATCGGGGTGTTTCAGAGCATGTTCATGGTGGTGATGATGATGGTGATGATGATGACAGCATGATGGTTTCTGTCTCAGGGATACCCATCAGGGTGTTTCAGAGCATGTTCATGGTGGTGATGATGATGTGATGATGATGATGATGATGATGACAGCATGATGGTTTCTGTCTCAGGGATACCCATCAGGGTGTTTCAGAGCATGTTCATGGTGGTGATGATGATGGTGATGATGATGATGATGGTGATGATGATGATGATGATGGTGATGATGATGATGATGATGACAGCATGATGGTTTCTGTCTCAGGGATACCCATCAGGGTGTTTCAGAGCATGTTCATGGTGGTGATGATGATGATGATGATGATAATGGTGATGACAGCATGATGGTTTCTGTCTCAGGGATACCCATCAGGGTGTTTCAGAGCATGTTCATGGTGATGATGATGATGATAATGGTGATGACAGCATGATGGTTTCTGTCTCAGGGATACCCATCAGGGTGTTTCAGAGCATGTTCATGGTGATGATGATGGTGATGATGGTGATGACAGCATGATGGTTTCTGTCGCAGGGATACCCATCGGGGTGTTTCAGAGCATGTTCATGGTGATGATGATGGTGATGACAGCATGATGGTTTCTGTCTCAGGGATACCCATCAGGGTGTTTCAGAGCATGTTCATGGTGGTGATGATGATGATGATGATGATAATGATGATGATGACAGCATGATGGTTTCTGTCGCAGGGATACCCATCAGGGTGTTTCAGAGCATGTTCATGGTGGTGATGATGATGATGGTGATGATGATGATGATGACAGCATGATGGTTTCTGTCTCAGGGATACCCATCAGGGTGTTTCAGAGCATGTTCATGGTGGTGATGATGATGGTGATGATGATGACAGCATGATGGTTTCTGTCTCAGGGATACCCATCGGGGTGTTTCAGAGCATGTTCATGGTGATGATGATGATGGTGATGACAGCATGATGGTTTCTGTCGCAGGGATACCCATCGGGGTGTTTCAGAGCATGTTCATGGTGGTGATGATGATGATGATGATGATAATGGTGATGACAGCATGATGGTTTCTGTCTCAGGGATACCCATCGGGGTGTTTCAGAGCATGTTCATGGTGGTGGTGATGATGATGATGATAATGGTGATGACAGCATGATGGTTTCTGTCGCAGGGATACCCATCAGGGTGTTTCAGAGCATGTTCATGGTGGTGATGATGGTGATGATGATGATGATGACAGCATGATGGTTTCTGTCTCAGGGATACCCATCAGGGTGTTTCAGAGCATGTTCATGGTGGTGGTGATGATGGTGATGATGGTGATGATGATGACAGCATGATGGTTTCTGTCTCAGGGATACCCATCAGGGTGTTTCAGAGCATGTTTATGGTGGTGGTGATGATGATGATGATGGTGATGACAGCATGATGGTTTCTGTCTCAGGGATACCCATCGGGGTGTTTCAGAGCATGTTCATGGTGGTGATGATGTTCATGGTGATGATGATGATGGTGATGATGATAATGGTGATGACAGCATGATGGTTTCTGTCTCAGGGATACCCATCAGGGTGTTTCAGAGCATGTTCATGGTGGTGATGATGATGATGGTGATGATGATAATGGTGATGACAGCATGATGGTTTCTGTCTCAGGGATACCCATCAGGGTGTTTCAGAGCATGTTCATGGTGGTGATGATGATGATGATGATAATGGTGATGACAGCATGATGGTTTCTGTCTCAGGGATACCCATCAGGGTGTTTCAGAGCATGTTTATGGTGGTGGTGATGATGATGATGATGATGATGACGACAGCATGATGGTTTCTGTCTCAGGGATACCCATCAGGGTGTTTCAGAGCATGTTTATGGTGGTGATGATGATGATGATGATGGTGATGACAGCATGATGGTTTCTGTCTCAGGGATACCCATCGGGGTGTTTCAGAGCATGTTCATGGTGATGATGATGATGATGATGGTGATGACAGCATGATGGTTTCTGTCTCAGGGATACCCATCAGGGTGTTTCAGAGCATGTTCATGGTGATGATGATGATGATGATGATGGTGATGACAGCATGATGGTTTCTGTCTCAGGGATACCCATCAGGGTGTTTCAGAGCATGTTTATGGTGGTGGTGATGATGGTGATGATGATGATGATGATGATGATGATGATGATGATGACAGCATGATGGTTTCTGTCTCAGGGATACCCATCGGGGTGTTTCAGAGCATGTTTATGGTGGTGGTGATGATGATGATGATGACGACAGCATGATGGTTTCTGTCTCAGGGATACCCATCAGGGTGTTTCAGAGCATGTTCATGGTGGTGATGATGATGATGATGATGATGATGGTGATGATGATGATGACAGCATGATGGTTTCTGTCTCAGGGATACCCATCGGGGTGTTTCAGAGCATGTTCATGGTGGTGATGATGATGGTGATGATGATGATGACGACAGCATGATGGTTTCTGTCTCAGGGATACCCATCGGGGTGTTTCAGAGCATGTTCATGGTGGTGATGATGATGGTGATGATGATGATGATGATGATGATGGTGATGATGATGATGATGATGACAGCATGATGGTTTCTGTCTCAGGGATACCCATCGGGGTGTTTCAGAGCATGTTCATGGTGGTGATGATGATGGTGATGATGATGATGATGATGGTGATGATGATGATGATGATGACAGCATGATGGTTTCTGTCTCAGGGATACCCATCGGGGTGTTTCAGAGCATGTTCATGGTGGTGATGATGATGATGGTGATGATGATGATGACGACAGCATGATGGTTTCTGTCGCAGGGATACCCATCGGGGTGTTTCAGAGCATGTTCATGGTGGTGATGATGATGGTGATGATGATGACAGCATGATGGTTTCTGTCGCAGGGATACCCATCGGGGTGTTTCAGAGCATGTTCATGGTGGTGATGATGATGGTGATGATGGTGATGGTGATGACAGCATGATGGTTTCTGTTTCAGGGATACCCATCGGGGTGTTTCAGAGCATGTTCATGGTGTGTGATGATGATGGTGATGATGATGATGATGATGATGGTGATGATGATGATGATGACAGCATGATGGTTTCTGTCTCAGGGATACCCATCGGGGTGTTTCAGAGCATGTTCATGGTGGTGATGATGATGATGATGATGATGACAGCATGATGGTTTCTGTCTCAGGGATACCCATCGGGGTGTTTCAGAGCATGTTCATGGTGGTGATGATGATGGTGATGATGATGACAGCATGATGGTTTCTGTCTCAGGGATACCCATCGGGGTGTTTCAGAGCATGTTCATGGTGGTGATGATGATGGTGATGATGATGACAGCATGATGGTTTCTGTCGCAGGGATACCCATCAGGGTGTTTCAGAGCATGTTCATGGTGGTGATGATGATGGTGATGATGGTGATGATGATGACAGCATGATGGTTTCTGTCTCAGGGATACCCATCGGGGTGTTTCAGAGCATGTTCATGGTGGTGATGATGATGGTGATGATGATGACAGCATGATGGTTTCTGTCTCAGGGATACCCATCGGGGTGTTTCAGAGCATGTTCATGGTGGTGATGATGGACAAGTTCCAGCTACAACCCGACCAAAACGGCTACCTCATGTCGTACATCGGTGTTACAACCATGGTGAGTGTGAACAACATACAATAAGTCATAAGTCATCAGTTTCTTTATTGTCCATTGGCATTGTACAACGCACATGGAAGCTTGTCTTCCACCGTGTAAGATAATAGGGCATTTGCCGCGTGCTGACAACCTTGAATTTCACTT
The DNA here is from genome assembly GCA_017654935.2 of Phymorhynchus buccinoides. Taxonomy (NCBI): domain Eukaryota; kingdom Metazoa; phylum Mollusca; class Gastropoda; order Neogastropoda; family Raphitomidae; genus Phymorhynchus; species Phymorhynchus buccinoides. The sequence continues at coordinate 14,706,332 of CM065711.1, forward strand.
GAGTTTGAATTTAGTGAGTTGAATTAGAAAGGTCAGCGTAACTCGGGCAGAACGAGCACAGGCAAATTAGTAGTCTAGTATAGAAAATGAACACTCGTGGCAAATGCCCTATTGCTGTGCTTTTCTTTATGTTTCTAACTCCAAGAAAGTAAGTGTGTGTGTGTGTGTGTGTGTGTGCGTGTGCGTGTGCGTGTGTGAGAGATTGCTTCATGTCTTATATTGATGTTACAATGATGATGATGTGTGTGTGTGAGAGAGTGAGTGTGTGTCTGTGTATGTGTGTATATATATATCTGTGTTTGTTTAAGTTATGTGTGTCGTGTTTGTTTGTATGTGAATAAATTAAGAAAGAATTCAAACACTTCTGCAGGTGCAGTTAATTAAAATGCTCTTCATGTCTTATTTTGATGTTACAATGATGGTGTGTGTGTGTGTGTATGAGAGAGAGTGAGTGTGTGTCTGTGTATATGTGTATATATATCTTTGTTTGAGTTGCGTGTGTGTGTGTGTATATATATGTGCGTGTGTTTGTGTGTGCATGTGCGTCGTGTGCTTGTATGTGAATAAATCAAGAAAGAATTCAAACACTTCTGCGGGTGCAGATAATTAAAAAGTTCTTAATTTTCAATTCTGACGTCTCTTTTTTTTTGCTGTGCAGAACTGTGCTTCTAACATTTTGTTGTGTAGATAATTAAGGAGAGTGACCCATTCTAACACATCTGCTGTGCAGATAGTCCAAGGCGTGGGCGTAGGCTTCGTCACAAAGAAGTTCCAGGAGAGCCTCATTCTGGTTGCCTCATCTTTCATTCTCGTGGTTTCTTATTTTCTGCTGGTAAGGGATATAGATGCGTGTTTTCATTACGTTTACCTTTTTCTTTGTGCTTCATAATTTTTTATAATTTTTTACCATGGCATTCTTCTTCTTCTTCTTCTTCTTCAATCGCTCAGTTTCCTGTCAATTATGAGCGCAGATGCGTCATGCTGCCGCTATGCGCGTAACTAAGAAGTCCGACTTGGGCTGGAGGAAATGTTTTTCAAAGTGTTTCATGAAAAAAAGGCAAGAGAATGGACCGGTAAAGCAGAAAGGTAGTAGATGACAGCAAGCAAATGGAAAAGGCAGAGTCAAAGAGTTGGGGTGGGGGGGGGGGGGGGGGGGGGGGAGTAGGGGGGGGGATTGGCCACTGGCCACTGCAACAACCACCTTTTGCCAGAGTGAATGCCCTTGGTAGATGCTTGAGTACTGACCAAACAAACAAGGGAATAACTCTCGCCAATAGCCCTATTTGGGGCCACTAAATGACTGCCTTTTGCCAGAGTGAATGCCCTCTTGGATACTGACCAACAAGGGCTTAACTCTCACTGTCAAGGGCGTTAATAACCCTAGTTGCAGTGGCCGATAGGGTTGTGTCGGGGATGAATTTTTAGTGTGTGATACTGTGTAGCTCTGGTAATTTCTCACACACACACACGTTATCTTACCCCCCTTTTTTTTTAGTCCCAGTTCTACAAGTGTGTGTCATGTGTGAGTGCGAGTGTGTGACCAAATGTGTTCACCTTCATTTCGCCTAAGCCACTGAACCAACCTTAACGAAACTTGGCACAGTTGTCCCTTAGGGTGCTGCCTAAGGGATGTTGCACGATTTACCAAGTGGCAAGCCATATATACACAATTCCAGTGAAGATGATGAGGGTTTTTTTAGTGGGTTTTTTTTCTTCTTCTTTTTTTCTCAGGCCAACGTCAGCAGTGTGTGGCAGTTGGCGCTGACGTGTCTCCCCCTGGTGGTTGGACTGACGACGCAGAATGTCGTCATCACCAGCGCCCTCACGCACACCGTCTCCGAGGATGACACAGGTGGGCGGAAGGGGGGGGGGGGGGGGGGGCAACACTGGGTTCCCAATTTTTTTCTGCAATTTGGTGGATTTCTGGTCGTATCAGGGAGAGGGGGTCATATCGTAACGGTGGAGGTCGGAGGTCGGATTAGGGAGTGCTCACTGTATCATTAGTATTGTTACTACAGTTGAACCTCCCTTCCTTATAAGACCTTCAAAAATCTGGAAGTTCAGTTTAACGTCGCGTATCGGCTTTCGCCATGTACGACGGGCTGAACAAACCAACCATGGTATAAACAAAAATTTATGTTCCTGTATCACTGTCTTAGCCAAAAGGCCGAGAAGCGATCAGGATTTTAATTTTTATAAGACCTTCAAAATGAGGTCTTATAAGGGGGGTAATTTTAATACTTACAAAGAAGGGCAATGTCTCAGGGAAGTAGGTCTTATATGGGAGGGAGTCTTATAATGGGAGGTCTTATAAGGGAGGTTCCACTGTATGAATTGCTGTCGATGTCTCTATTTTGTCGTGTTTATTTTACTTTCTAATGATTCATTGTTTGTTTACCTTTGACCTTTTCGCCGCCAGCCATTTTTCAGCCAAAAAATACCTTTCAACTTAACTAGGTAGGGAAAAAAAAGTATCTGCAGAATTGGGAATTCCTCTGCGATATTTATAACATTATGCCTATCCTTACCCCACAATATTAACAAAAATAGGGTCTTCAGATAACAGCACCGATTTGATGACATTTGATGACGTAGGTGTTAAACCATTGTGGTGCATAAATGCGACATTGGCGGTGAAAGCGTTAATGTTCTTGTTATCAATGTAAAGCGCACTGAGCTCATGTGAGAAAGAGCGCTATATAAATTCCCATTATTATTATTACTACATTGTATTATTACAAACAAACCTCTATTTTAAGACTTCCAAAATGTCCGGAAAAATCGGTCGTAAATTGGAGGGGTCGTATGACGGAGGTTTTCACTGGCAGCCGTAGAAAGAAAAAGTTCAGCACAGTTCATACTCTCTTCTTCATGCACACATACAATGACATATTAAAACTGGATTTGGGTCTTTCCAACTCCATAGGATTGTGCAATCGATGTATTACAGTTTCACTTCGCCGACTTCTGTTAATCACCTCCACTCTCGTCCAAAGTCAGTGGTTTTCTTTTTCAAAGTCAGTGGTTTTCGTGCTTTTCCTACGCTTTCCGCCATCTTTTCTACAACAAGGGAAGCGACTCCGCTTTCAGGCCCTTGACCGTGGTTGTTTCCCTTTGCTCGAAGTCTATGCAGACGACAACAACGGTCGTAAAAACCAACAAAATGGCGGTCGTAAGTCGCGTTTTAGAGGAAGTTGTTTAAGAGAGGTCGTTTACATAGTAAAATGCATCCGTGCCAACAAATCCGGTCTCAAATGAGAGGTGGTCGCTTAACAGAGGGTCGTAAAATAGGGGTTTGTCTGTATTATTATTATTATTATGTTTCCAGGCGCGATGCTGGGTCTCAACATGGCGGTCAACTCGCTGGTGCGCACCTTTTCCCCGACGGTGGGCGGATACCTGCTGGAGAGCTACGGATTCTCCTCCTTCGGCTATTTCGGCGTCATCGTCAGTGCCGTCCTGAGCGCCGTCCTCTTCGTGCGACACCAACGGAAGGAGCTGTGATGGCAGCAGCAATGACAGTGATGATGATGACGATAGTTTGGTGGGTTTTTGGTGGTTTTTTTTGGGGGGGGCTGTCCCATCTTCTGGGCCGTTACACAGTGGTGTTGCTCCCACCATGCCACTAATTCCAAGTCCCAGCAATATGTTGTGTGACTTTTTGACGAATGCTGGGTAGCTGTGACCCACATACAGATGTCCCCAACTTCAAATTGAGGCTGCTCTTTAAAATGTTTCGTTTTGAATTTGGGGACAATAGTATGGGAGTCAGACCTGGTCGAAACAAGATTTCTTACCAGCTATAATATGGAAAGCATGTGAAATTGACACGTGACCTGGTGGGTCTTTAAGACAGAGAAGGTTAGATTAATAATAATAATAATAATAAATAACATTTATAGAGCGCCCTTTCTCTCTTGAGCTCACGGCGCTTCACAATTGTTTAAATAAATACATAAATCATAAATAAGCTACTACAATATCATTTATCACAAACATGCACACAGCCACAACACGCACGCACACGCACACACCCACATACGCGTGCACACCCACCCACCCACAATGTGGGGGACATCATTTTAAGGCAGGAAACAGGACAAGGAAGAAATCAGGTATTGCCGGAAGAGGTGAGTTTTAAGAGCGGTTTTGAAAGACTGGAAAGATTTAGCAGAACGAAGTTCATATGGTAGGGTGTTCCAGACAGAAAGGGCGCTGAAAGAAAATGAACATTCACTATTTGTCTTAGTGTTTGTACGAGGAATAGAAAGGATAAGTTTGTCAGAAGAGGAACGGAGAGACCTGGAGGGTGAGTACAGGTGAACGAGATCAGAGAGGTAGGCAGGACTAGATGAATGGGCAGCATTGAAACAGAGGCAAGCAATTTTATACTTTATTCTTGCCTGGACTGGAAGCCAGTGTAAGGTCTTGAGGTGGGGTTTGATGTGGTCTGTACGAGGGACTTTAAGAATTAACCGAGCTGCATTGTTCTGAAGTTTGTTGAGGAGGGTTTGAGGACAGCCTACAAGTAGGGAATTGCAATAATCGATGCGAGACAGTACGAAAGCTGATACTAGAGTCTTGGTGGCTTCAACTGTGAGATAGTGACGAATGGCACTAATACGACGGAGTTCAAAGTTCACATTACGAATCAGAGTCATGACATGAATGACCATAGTTAGCTGACAGTCGAGGGTTACACCAAGGTGTTTAGCTGATTGACAGAAAGGGACAGTAGCATCGCCAATGACAAGAGAGTCAGGAAACTGAACAGAGGTGGAACTTCTCTGAGTGGAAACGATCATTGCCTCACTCTTATCTTCATTGAGTTTTAATTTATTGGAGGTCATCCATGACTTGACATCTGAAACAGTATCCTTGGCTTCCAAACAGTATCCTTAGCTTCCAATCGGTCAGAGACTTGTGGACGGTATCTTAAAACAAAGACGTGTTGGTTTATATGGTGCCAACGCACACGCACGCATGCGTACACGGTTCACACACACACACACACACACACACATGGGCGATGAGTTAGCTTTAATTATTGTGATTTTTGTTTTTTTCATTACTACTGTTGCAAAATTTGGGTCGATATGGGGGGTTACAAATGTCTGACCGAGTTATTATTTCTGAAGGGTGCTTTTTTTGGCTGGAGTTTGAACATGCTTGGTGTGCATGGATGCTCCTTCTTTCAGGATGTCCTGAGTTGCAGGATTTTTAAATTGCCTAGAGCCTGCGTCGCTGGGTTATGAGAATTTGAGAAGCAACGATTTTCTTACACATACACACACACACACACATACACACACTACACCACACCACACCACACCACACAGCACAACACAACACAATGCAACACACACACACACACACACACTACACCACACCACACCACACCACACCACAACACACCTCACCACACCACACAACACAACACAATGCAACACACACACACACACATACACACTACACCACACCACACCACACCACACCTCATCACACCACACCACACAACAACACACAACACAGCACAACACAACACACACACACACTACACCACACCACACCACACCACACCTCATCACACCACACCTCATCACACCACACCACACCACACAACAACACACAACACAACACAACACACACACACACACACACCACACCACACCACACCACACCTCATCACACCACACCACACAACACACACACACACACACACACACACACACCACACCACACCACACCACACCACACCTCATCACACCACACCTCATCACACCACACCACACCACACCACACCACACAACAACACACAACACAGCACAACACAACACACACACTACACCACACCACACCACACCACACCACACCACATCACACCACACACACCACACACACACACACACACACACACACACACACACACACACACACACACACCACACCACACCACACCACATCACACCACACCTCATCACACCACACCACACCACACCACACCACACAACAACACAGCACAACACAACACACACACACACACACACACTACACCACACCACACCACACCTCATCACACCTCACCACACCACACAGCACAACACACACACACACACTTACTTGTGCAATAGAAAGGGCCTATATAAGCATTTGCTGTATTCAAAGGCACGTAGCACGTGTACTAGACTAGAGGGGTGAAAAAGGAGCAGTAAATGTGTGTGTGCGCTGCTCCTGCACTCCGCCGGGGCCGCCCCCTTTTGCAAGATTTTTAAAATTCCCCGGGAGCACCCATTTTGGTATCCCTTTGCTCTTTCTATGTTGGTTACTTGATAGCACATATTTTTAGGTTTTTGGTTTTTTTTTGCTCTCCCACGTTCTGGGCCGAACAGTGGCGTTGCTCCCGCTCATTCCGAATCCCAACTCGCAGCCACACCCTGGTTTGTTCAAATCGCGAATTTTTTAATTTTTAATTTTTAAATTTTCTTGGGGGACCAAATATTTTTGCTCTCCTGTTTTGGGTTTTATATTACTTTTGAGTTATTTTTTGTTGTTTGTAGGTTGCTTTCTGTTTTCAGTCGGGATTTTTTGTTAAATTTTTTTTTTTTAAATCATTTACATGCATTTGTTTCGAATTCGTTTTTGGTTTTAATATTCTGGGACGGTATTCATGTCGAGATAGCATGAGACTTAGCATGATGCTAACTTAGAAGCTCTTCCAAAAGTCCTATTAAATCCTATAGGACATTGGAAGAGCTTCTAAGTTAGCATCATGCTAAGTCTCATGCTATCTCAACGTGAATACCGTCCCTGGTGCGTAAAATATTCATTTTTAAATCGATCTGTGATTATTGTTTTTGGGGGTGAGCGTGTAACAGCTTTTGTTGTAGTGTGTGTTTGCGTGTTCGCCAGTGTGTGTGTGCATGCATGTACATGTGTGTCTGTTTGGATGTACGCACGCTTGAAATGTGGGCAATAGTCACTGAGAAGCACCATTCTGCCATTTTGGAGGAAAGGGGTAGGGATAGGATCAGCCTAGGATTATTTAGATCAAACTGAAAGAAGCAGACTTTGAGATTGAGGGTTGTAAACATGAAGGGGGGGGGGGGGGGGGGGGGGGGGGGGGGGGGGGGGGGGGGGTGACTAAAATACAAGATTGTTGGTAATTCTCTTTGAGTACAAGTTTTGTGCGTGTGGGGGGATAGTAACAGCCTCATTCTAACATTATAACATAATGATATTACGGAACCATTTACGTGATTTAGCAAAACCTCTGTGTGGGCGTGTCTGTGTGTGAGAGAGAGAGAGAGACTTAATTGTGTTGAGCATCTTAAAGACCCACTGAACCAGCAAGATTAACTCCCTTGTTTTTTTCTGGGTAGGTGTGACCCACATACAAGTTTGTACACGATTGAGGCTGCTCTTTAAAGAGATGTCTCGTTTTCATGTATGGGAGAATTTGTATGGGAGTCAAAATAATATTTTCAGCGAGAGAGGGAAACACGTGAAACCCCGTGATTTTCACTCATGGATCTGGTGGGTCTTTAACACTGAAAGTTCCTCCGAAGTCGGAGTGTGGCTGCCCACGTAATGGGGGGGGGAATCAAAAACGGTCACACACACGTAATGTTCTCATCCCTAGCTGGCGCATTTGTATCATAAGTGTTCAAGTGCTTCGGCTGTTGTGATGATCCCTGGAGTCTTTAAGCCAGGGTAAGACAACAACAACGCTGAAAATGTTTGACAATTGTTTTTTTAAAGGGTAATGATCATTGATGTCGAATATTCTCTCAATAAAAGAAGAACAGATATTATCGTGAAGAAACATTTCCGGATTGAGAATGAAATCATTTTAACCCTTTCGCCGCCAGCCATTTTTCAGCCCCAAAATACCATTGAACTTAACTGGGTAGGGGAAGAAAATTGTCAGCAATATTGTGAATTCTTCTGTGACATGTATAACATTAGGCCTATTGTTTATTTTTCCACAAATGAAGAAAATAGGGTCCTCGAATAACAGTCCCTGATTAGATGCCTTTTAGGGACATGGCTTTCAAACCATTGTGGTGCATAAATGCGACATTGGCTGTGACAGAATTAAGAGGAAAATAATTTTTTTTGGGGAAAGGAACATTTTTAGGGCCCAAAAAAATGAAAAACATTCGTCGGCCATTTTGTTAAGATATTGTTTGGAGTCAATGGCTGCTGTGTGTCTCAGTGTTTGTGTTGTTTGTTGTCTTACCCTGGCTTAAAGACTCCAGGGATCATCCATCCCAACAGCCCGAAGCGCTTGAACACTATGGTACAAATGCACCAGCTAGGGATGAGAGCATTACGGTGTGTGACCGTTTTTGATTACCCTGCCACGTGGGCAGCCACACTCCAACTTCCGAGGATGTGTGTCTCAGTGAATCTCAGCTGTGTTACGGTGCCATACACAGGCATCGGAATAGTCCGAAGACCAATCAATCCTCTGGAAACTGCGGTAAAATGACCGTCAAGGCCACGAACTACAGTGTAGAGGAACAACACTAGTTCTTCTTCTTCTTCGTTCCCAGGCCATAAGGCCACAATGGGTAAGGTACATATATGTGTCTGTTTTCCAGTTTTCACTGGTGTTCAGTCCCCTGAAGTCGGAGTATGGACGCCCATGTGGCGGGGCCCTTTAAAAGCAGCCATACACGCGATCTTCCCACTCGAGGCCATGAGAAATGTTCTCATGGCACTGGGTGTGCCCCCAGAGCGTTTAAGCTGGGGAACGAAAACAACCGGTCTCCTTGCTGCATTCAGCTGACACATTCCGATTTCGGAGGAGCTCAAGGAGAGTGACAGATTAGAGGGTGTTACAAGCACAGAGCTTCCAGAAGGTGAGGGAACTATTTGTATGAAAGATTCTCCGGTATGGGGGAATGCTATTTGACAGCAAAGATTACTCTCACTAAACAACCCCTTGACTGCCAGAAAAAAAAAAAAAAAAAATCATTGTACAAATTATGACATGAAAAAGACAACTGATGGAGCCAATCTGGCAAAATGGTGTGGGGGTATAACTCTCTTGACTGTTAGAGCAAAAAGCCAGAATATCAGTTATTCCTCTTCATCTGATGACGTCATCAGTGACGTCATCAAGTCAGCACGTGGTACGTTATACAGCAGTCAAGGGGTTAAAGGCAGAAACCTCTGTCAGAAATTCTGAATCCTCTGAAGTTTTTAAATCCTTTGACCGTTCTGATGCCTGTACTATGTGGGGGGTAGGGAGGGAGGGTTGTTAATAAGAAATTGCGTGAGCAAATAAAGAAGGGGTTGTCATTTTTTTGAAAAGTTTAGCATGAAAGGTTTTGCATTTGATAATAATATATTAGAAAGAGTGTATTGGATATGATGATATGGTATTAGAAAGAAGAAAGCTTGCGTAATTATATTCCAGACAATTTTTGTTACATGTGTGTGTGTGTTGTTTTTTAATTTTGCAAATTCTGTTGCTTTAAGTTTCATGTTGTTGTTGTTGTATGACATTACATTTTCTAAACGAGTCTAGTGAGATATATATAATTTAGACAGAGAATAACTTTTTTTGTATTATTAATCTTTTTAATGTATTACCAAATGTGACGGAGAAGTCGAATACATTTTATAAAGAAAAGAACAGAAGATGAACTATTATTATTATTGGTATTATATTTACTAGCGCAACGCCTAGTACTGGCAATGCACCGTACTGGTAACGCCTAGTAACGGTAACGCCAAGTACTGGTAACGCTGAGTACAGCAAATTTGAAGCGATTCGGTTAAGAAACGGCGGAGTTATAAGGCCCCGTTTCCCGTTGGCGCTGCTCTGAGAGTGACGTGCTCTCCCGATTCTCTTCCAATTTGCTGCCAGGCTTTGCCCGGGCCATAGCAAGCCTGACAGCAAATTTGAGGCGATTCGGTTAAGAAACGGCGGAGTTATTCGTGAAAAGGTGAAGCGGCGTATAGCGCACGCGGTTCTGAACCGATTCGCTTCCAGTTTGGCACACCGATAGTCACCGTCCCCAGTCATTTGAAGGCAATCGATCCAGAAACGCCGGAGATACGGGCGCCGAGAGTCCGGCGGATACGCCAAACCGCGCAAATGACACGGCCGCCCCGGTTGCCGTTGCCATCGCCCCGTTAGGGCTCACAGCAAATTTGAAGCGATTCGGTCAAAAAACGGCGGAGTTATAAGGCCCGTTTTGTGTTTCAGACAGACAGACACACACACACACGGACACTTGGCTTTTTACTATATGATTGGTATTGTATTAATGCAATGCTGCTCTTTACTCGAAATGGCTTTTCATCATTGGTCGTCATTAACTCTTCTAGCACCATGGGCAGGTACACTCGCCCAAAACATCACTCTACACTCCCACCGAATGCAGAGACATTCACTGCCGGGCACCCTGCCATGTGTTTGTTTATCTTTAGAGGTCGTCATGTCAGTGTTTCTTCAGGCATGGGAATTGTCAGAGACAAAAAAAATCTGAAAAGCCCCCCCCCCCCCCCCATTGAAGTATTTAGTAACAAAAACGAAGTATTTAGTAACGATTTCAAATTATTTTTTTCCCGCAAATTCGCGGACAATTCCCATGCCTGTTCTTCTGTTAAAGCAACGTATGTGCACTCGAGAGAAAAAAAAGTTACTCTCCTCTTGTCACTCTACACTCCCACCGAATGCAAAGACATTCACTGCCGAGCACCCTGCCATGTGTTTGTTTATCTTTAAAGGTCGTCATGTCCGTGTTTCTTCTGTTAACTCTTTCGCCGCCAGCCATTATTCAGCCAAAAAGTACTATTACGCTTAACTGTGTAAAGAAAACACCAAATATCTGCAATATTGCGAATTCCTCTGTGACAGGTCTAATCCTTACCTCCCAAAATAAAGAAAACAGGGTCTTTGGATAACAGGCCCTGATTTGATGCCTTTTAGTGACATGGCTGTTAAACCATTGTGGTGCAAAAATGCGACTTTGGCGGTGAAAGGGTTAAACCATTGTGGTGCAAAAATGCGACTTTGGCGGTGAAAGGGTTAAAGCATTGCATGTGCACTCGAGAAAAAAAAAAGTTACTCTCCTCTTGTCAGGAGAGATGCAACGGACATCCTAGAACGTCGGCAAACACATGGTGCTAGAAGAGTGAACCAGCAAAGAAGGGCCGACAGTAAGGTGAGAGCTGGACAATAAATGGTTGTCTACAGCAATGGAACACCATGGTACATCTTAAAGGGGCACCCTGACGGATGAGTTTTTGCAATGTGGCTTTTGATGAGGAAGAGAGTGTAATGTGTAATAAACCGTGAAATGACCGATATGTGATGATATTGATGACTTTTTTCTTTATAAAATGTGAATGTCAGTGAAATTCAAAAACCTTGTATCTCGATTTTTTGAGAGACTCAAGCTCTCTAATTTTTCCCGCCAACTTCCACCAAAAGCTCATTTCTCTAACGACTTTCTTTCTGGGGTAAATGAGGTTGTGAAAATAGAAACAAAAATTCGTAAGTCCCAAATTCAGGGACAAAAACCTTTCGTTCTTTTCAAGTCTAAAAAAAAAAATGTTTATAGCAATTTTAACTAAATGCAGGACTAAACTCGCAATGTCTTGAACAACATATTCATCATAGTTAATCAATTGTGGTAAGCGCAGTTAATTTTTAATTTTATTTTATATTTTTCTGAAAACTACCAAAATTGAGATACAAGGTTTTTGAATTTCACCGACGATATTTATTATTGTGGCTGTGGATGCAATTAATCAAAACTTATTGACACTTTTGTATATTAGTATTGTGATCTTTCTTTTGAAAAAAAAAGGTCGTCCACAGAGAGAGAGGAGAGATGATGATGATGGTGGTTATGTACAAAATACCTACAGCTGTGTTGACTTTTGTTTAAATCATTATTTACTTAATTTAACCCTTTCGTCGCCAGCCAGCCATTTTTCAGCAAACCAATTCCATTAAACTTAACTGAGTAGAGAAAAAAAATCGTCTGCAATAGTGGGTAGAGTTGAGAACTGGTTCAAAAATCCGAACTGGTCTTAAACCGGTTTTCCCTCTTCGAACCGGTTTTACTGAACCGTTTTTTTTTTCAGTACTCGCATCACTAGTTTCACCTATGCAAACACATATTTATTTGTCAGAATATTCACACACGCGCGCACACATACACACACAGACACACAATAAAGACACTTATGACATATGACACACACACACACACTCAACTCAACACTCAGTCAAAGTCAAAGCCATGCACCACCACGAACTAGAAACGGCTACTCTTGGTTTACAAACACCCAATCTGCGCTGAGAATCAATGTTCTTCTTTGAAAAGAATGCGTTATTCTAAGAAAAACTTACTTTCAGTTTGCAGTTAAAAAACCGGTTCACAGCAACTCGAACCGGTTTTTCGAACCTCGAAAGTTTAGCACCGGTTTTTCGGTTCAAACCGTTTTTTCCCCCCACCTCTAATAGTGGGGATTCCTCTGTGACATGAAGTAAGGCCTATCCTTACCTCCCAAAATTATAACAATAGGGTCTTTGGATAACAGACCCTGGTTTGAGGCCTTTCCGTGACATCGGTGTTAAATCATTGTGGTGCTAAAATGCGACATTGGTGGTGAATGGGATAACCCTTTCGCCGCCTACGTCGTATTTTTGCACCACAATGATTTAACACCCGTGTCAAACCTGGGTCCGTCATCCAAAGATCCTATCATCTTTATTTCGGGAGGTAAGGATCAGCCTTATTTTATACATGTCACAGAGGAATCCCCCAATGTTTCAGACACATTTTTTTGTACCCAGGTAAGTTGAATGGAATTTTTTTTCTTCTGATAAATGGCTGGCGGTGAAAGGGTTAAAACCACTTGTTTAATTAAGCTTTATCGTGTAAAAACTTGCTTTTCTTTTTTTATTGTTACTATTTTATTTATTTTTTTGCTAGGCCCCGCCTCGTAGCAATCAACAACAATAGGAAAAGATAGTGATTGTTCTTAGGCTTCCCTAACAACAGCGCCTTATCTGTCATCTTTATTGTTCTTGAGATAACCCGTTTTGGGCTGGCAAGTGTAAAAATATACCATATTAATTTTATGGACTAAAAACTTTAATTATTCTTTACGTCCTCTCGGCCGAAGCCATATGGGACATATTTTTAGATATTGGAAGAAGGGGGGAGGGGAAGAAAAAAAAGAAGTTTCAATTTACTTTAGATATTTATTTTACTGTCTATAAATGTTTTTATCTTGAATAAAGGTCAAGGTGTTTCTTTTTATGAGCCATGGCTCGTACGAGACTACTCTGTCTTATAAAAAAACTACTTTTAGATAAAATGATTGATTAAAATAAAACTTTTAGCTGCACCCCGCCTGGCGAGAGCCTAGTGATTAAAATTTCAGGACCACTTTGATTTTAAAAGAACAAGTATTTTAATGAAATTTTTTTAAAATTCCAATGGAGGTCAAACGAGGATATTTACATAGTTTTGTTTTTATTGAACTTTATTTATGAAATTTTATGGACTATAAGGCGCACCTGATTATAATGCGCAACACCCCCCCCCCCCCCACCCCCCCAATTTAAAGGGGCACCCTGACGGATGAGTTTTTGCAAGAAACACGTCCAGATCACCAGGAAAACACCCTTTACAGAGATCGCAACACTCACTTTGCTCTGGTTTCCCAGAAATCAAACCCCGTCAAAATGGCGATTCCTCCTTGGCGGAGGTGCTGGAAGTCAAATTCTTTCACCCAAAGAGAAGCCGTTTGCCGTCTCTTTTTGAATGGCCGCCTGTGTTTAGACCAAATTGTTTGCACAAAATTTTTGCAATACAAGCCTTTTTATTTTTATTTTTATTTTTTTGGTACAGTTTATTTAAAGGAGTTTCGCTCACAACAAAGGAAATAGCTCCTCTTTTTTTTTTCTGCACTACAAAAAAAGAAAACGCTTCAACCACAATGAGTGACCTCCACCCACCCCATCCAAAATGGCTACTCTCTCCGGCATCTCCGCCAAGAAAAAATCGCCATTTTGACTGCTTAATTTCTAAGAAACCAGAGCAAAATGAGTGTTCCGATCTTTGGAAAGGCTGTCTTTCTGGTGATCTCGACGTGTTTCTTACAAAAACTCCTCTGTCCGAGTCCACCTTTAACCCAATCAAATATTGTTACTATATATTCTTTCTATATTATCAGTCACATTATAAGGCGCAGGGGTCTCAGTCTAGGAAAAAAGTATCGCCTTATAATCCATAAAATACGGTAAGTGTAATAATAATAATAATAAACGGACACTTATATAGCACTTTTTATCGAGCACAAAGCGCTTTACAATCAGCATTGAAACACTCACATACGCACACAGACACACGCGCACGCACGTGAGTGAACGCGTTCTTGCACACAGACATACACACACAGACCCACACACATTTCATCAAACGCACAGAAAACACATGCTCACTGAAACACACACACACTTACACTTGTACAAATGCGCGCACACAATACACACACGTGCATTCACACTCACAGACACATACAAGGGGGGGGGGGGGGGGAGGGAGATCAAGTAGTAGTCAATGGGGTGGGGATGGATGCGATGACTCATGTCGTCTTCTTATTCTGTGTTATATGGCCATAATGGGTAAGGGTATTAGGTACTTTATAGTCACAGAGGCGTCTGTGAAATTCGGGTTGCTCCCACCTGGAGAGCGCGTCGCAGCCAGAGGTGCGCCACCCAATTTTTTTATTTTTTTTGCATGTGATTTTTGTCACTGGTGAGGGGGGGGGGGGGGGGTAAATTTTTACCAAATGACAACTTTTTCGTTGCCACTGGGTTTAGCGTATGCTAAGTGCATGGGCACACGGGACCTCGGTTTATCGTCTCATCCGAAAGACTCCACGTTCAGACCGTTAAGGCCTAGTGCAGAATGAGAGGAAAAAATCCCCTGTACCCAGGTTCGAACTCGGGTTTACTTGAAACGAAGCGAACGCGCTACCACTGTGCCACTCTACACCAAGGTACATATATGTCCAGTTTTCACTGGTCTCCCCGCTGTGTACAGCAGACACATTGTGATTTCAGAGGAGAACAATTATTTGGGAGAATTTTGGAGAAAAAAAGGCAGGAGAATTGTCCAATAAGTCAGAAAGATAGTAGATGACAGAAAGCAAGTGAAAAAGGCAATAGTCAAAGAGAGTGGCAGACTAGAGGAAGTTACAAGCACAGAACTTCAAGAATGTGAGGGAACTATTTTTACAAAAGACCCCCGGTATCCCCACGGGGACAAATCTCAGTCAAGGGGTTCTGGCGATTGAGTGTAAAAGAAGCGTTGGAGGCCTTTCCTGGAAGAAAACAAATGTTAATCCATGATCTCTATAAAATTGTTCTTGGCTAGAACTCGGATATGGAATTGTAATTTGTATGCAGTAAATGAAATCAAATGTGTCTGCATAGTAAGAATTGAGGTTTTTTGGGGGGGGGGTTGAAAGGGGATGTAAGTATCTTTAACATGGAATTGGAATTGTATGCGGTACATGAAATCAAATGTGTCTGCGTAGTAAGAATTGATTTTTTGTTTTTTTGTTGAAAGGGGATGTAAGTATCTTTAACATGGAATTGGAATTGTATGCGGTACATGAAATTAAACGTGTCGGTGTAGTAGTACACATTAGAATCTCCCTTATAAGACCTCCCATTATAAGACTCCCTCTCACATAAGACCTACTTCTCTGAGACGTTGCCCTTCTTTGTAAATATTAAAATGACCTCCCATATAAGACCCCTCCCTTATAAGACCTCATTTTGGATGAGTTTTGAAGGTCTTTAAGGGAGGTTCCACTGTATTATACATTCGGCCAAACAAAAGTATGCATGTATTCGGTACAGTGAACCTTACTTAGACCTTCAAAAATCATCCAAAATGAGGTCTTCTAAGGGAGGGGTCTTATAAGAGGTAATTTTAATACTTACAAAGAAGGGCAATGCCTCAGAGAAGTAGGTCTTATATGGGAGGGAGGTCTTATAAGGGAGGTTCCACTGTACTAGACATAAGAAGGTAAGGATCACTTACAGCTGAAAGGTACAATTAAAAAAAAAAGGGATTTTGAAAAAAAGAAAAGATGCCCTCATTTCACATGGTTAGAAATGTGTGTGGCAGTTGGAATTAATTCAACAGAGACAAGGGCATCGCCGATCGGCAGATATGTGACCCAGCACCACGAAAGGGACATTAAGTCGCTGGGCTAGTTTCTCGCAATAGGCTTGGAAAGTCAAAAATCTTATTTTGGGGGTCAATTTTGAGTTATGGGTATTTTCGTGTTCTCTTTATATTTATAAAGAACAATCTTTAATACGGTCTCTAAATGATCTTATAAGTGCTTTAAAAACGAGTAGGTCAATGAATTTTCTTCAGCTAGGCTAGAATTTAGACTTTTCTCAAAATGGCTGACGGTCACCCTACTAACTTTAAATGCTCATAACTCTGGAACAGGAAAGAGATCAAGAATGGTTCTTGTATCATCGGAAAGAGAATTGTCTAAAATTTTCATATCTACAATTTTCTCAGAATGGTAAGTTTGACACTTAATGTCCCTTTCGTTGTGCTGGGTCACATATGTCCTTTGCCTGTTACGCCCTGTATCTCCCCTGCCCCTCACATCTTAGCCCCGCCTGTAACTGCAAAAATCTCCTTACATCCTTTGGGTGATACACCTAAATACCCTTGACTGGAGTCATGGTTGCTCCTGCTTTCAGGATGTCCTGAAGTTCAGGATTTTTTTTATTGCCTGGAGGCGGTGTCGCTGGATTATGAGAATTTGAGAAGATGCATTTTGCTGGTTATAGAGGTCACGAAGTTTAACCAGAAGTGAAAGTGCAACGAGAGCCTGTCAATTACATTGGAAACTGTTGTTTCCATTCAGCTTTCATGGGGGCATTGCCCCTCGGAACCCCCAGGAGGGGCGCTGTCCCTGCACTCCGCCGGGGCCTGGGCGGACTCTGGACCCCTGCCTTGTAGGATTTTATAAATTTTTCAGGAGCACTCATGTGGAGTGCAAACCTTTTACTGTGGTGCACACCCTTAATCACTGGGGTGCACACCCTTAACGCTGAGACATGTCTGCCGCTCTGCGACATTTAAATCCCACCTGGATAGCCCCATGTCCTCCTTGGGTCCTTCGAGGGATAGTATGCGTTTGTTATCCTTTTTTACTTTAAAAAACAACCTGGGCCTGTATTCACGTTGAGATAGCATGAGACTTAGCATGATGCTAACTTAGAAGCTCTTCCAATGTCCTATAGGATTTAATAGGACTTTTGGAAGAGCTTCTAAGTTAGCATCAGGCTAAGTCTCATGCTATCTCAACGTGAATACAGGCCCAGGATACGATAAGTAGAGCGGAATGGCACGACGTTTCCAGCACTGTGTGGAACTATGTGCTATAGGGTACAATGATGGAGGTGTCATGTTATGAAGTGTACTATATTTTTGTGTGTGTTTTCAGGTTGTTGAACGTCGTTAAGATTCATTGATGTGTGTTTTGCTATACATGGTCGAACTTTTACACGGTGACAGTCCTGAGATGACCATAGCTGTTGACGGGACTAGAACAGACTAGCTAACCTTTTGATAGTTAACGTGAACGTTTCATATGGTTTTCCGTTTCAACCGTTATTGCAAAGCATTGCCTAAGTTTGATGCAGGCAATTATGTTATGAGGCCGATGTTTAAGTTTCCCCCTTCAGGGCAGCAGTGTTAGAATGTGCTTTTGTTTTTCCTTTTCGCATTAACCCTTTCACCGCCAATGTCGCATTTTAGCACCACAATGGTTTAACACCCATGTCACCAAAAGGCATCAAATCAGGGCCTGCTATCCAAAGACTCTTTTTTCTTAATTTTGGGAGGTATAAAAAAATCCGTTTAACGTCCTCCGGTCTGAAACAGACACATATGGGACATTAGTAGATATAAAGATGGTGGGAACGATCCTGGGGGCAATGCCCGGAGGCAGTGCAACCCCAGGAAAGTCCCGAATTTTTAACGACACAGATGTATATTAAGGGAGGTAAGGTTAGGCCTAATGTTACAGAGGAATTCGCAATATTGCAGATATTTTATTGTCTCTACCCAGTTTGGCTGAAACATGGCTGGCGGCGAAAGTGTTAACCTGACTATCGTAGTACGTTGTGTGTTGCATTGGAGAACTGATTTCAGCCAGGGGTCTTCTGTCAACAGGAATAGGAAGGGGGGTGGGGGTGAGGGGTTTGTTCTTCTTCGATCGCTCAGACAGTTTCCCGTCAATTATGAGCGCAGATGCATCACGCTGCCGTTATGCGCCTGACTAAGAAACAGGCCCAGCAAGTCTGACTTTGGCTGGAGAAAATGTTTTTGAAAGGGTTTCTTGAAAAAAAAAAAAGGCAGGAGAATGGACCGGTAAAGGCAGAAAGATAGTAGATGACAGTAAGCAAAGGGAAAAGGCAGAGTCAAAGAGAGTGACAGATGAGAGGAAGTTACAAGCACACAACTTCCAGAAGGTGGGGGAACTATTTATACAAAAGGCCCCCCGGTATCCCCAAGGGGTGATCCCTAACTGCACGAATTCCTACTCTGTGTGTAGGGGGGGAGACTTACAAAGTAACACAGAGAGAGAAAGAAGGGACGGGGGAAAAGAGAGATAAAGAGGGCAGTTCCCCCACCTTCTGGAAGTTCTGTGCTTGTAACTTCCTCTAATCTGTCACTCTCTTTGACTCTGCCTTACCCCCTTTGCTTACTGTCATCCACTATATCCCTGCCTTTCCGGTCCATTCTCCTGCCTTTCACACACACAAAAGAGAGTAGGCATGCACAGAATTTTAAGGACAGAAACGCAGGGGTGGGGGGAGAGGGAAAAAAAAGAGACAGATGGCAGAGGGTGGGGGGGGAGGGGTCAGAGAAAGAGATGGAAGAGGGGGGGGGGGGGGGCAGCAGAGAGAGACAGTCGGAGACAGACGGAAAGCATACAAATAGAAATTTCGAGGGGCACGCTTCTGGGCACAACTTTGTTGAAGTGAATTCTGACCACTACTGCTCGCACTTGGAGAATTCTCATTCAAACATGCAGACACGACATTCTCAAATCGGTTTGTGTTGATTTTATTTTGAGGCGTAGTACCAAAAACCCGAATGATTTTCATGAAAAAAAAATGCAATAGATCTGGAATCAAGATTTTAGACCAACCAAGCCCTAGTTTAACAAAATTCCAGTGAATTAAAATAACTATCCTCCTCCCCTTGGAAACAAAATTCTATGGAACTGTCAAAAACTAGCCCTACTATTAACCCTAGTAATAACTGGACCCCCCCCCCCACCAGGATCTAGTAATAAACTGGACCTAATATCCCCCCCCCCCCCCCCCCAGGATCTAGTAATAAAACTGGACCAAATGAGTTCTCTCTATCCCCCCCCCCCCCCCCCCCCCAGGATAATCTCCTCCCTCCCCCCCCCCAAGGATAAATCTCTCCCCCCCCCCCTCAAGGATCTAGTAATAAACTGGACCTAATCTCTCCCCCCCCCCACCCCCAAGATCTAGTAATAAACTGGACCTCAAATCCCTTTGGCTGCAGCACTAGAGCCAGTGCAGATACCCCCACCCCTTAGTTAGAGAGGCATAGTCTTCCACGATTTTCCATTACTGTAGAAAATCACTTATTGTACAGCTCCGTTGGCCCAGACTACAGGAGGCTAGCGTCTTCTCTGATGGGGATTTATACTACGTCTTGGCGACGGCGGTAATGTTGGCGGCAGATATTTATCCGTGGCTATATATATATATATACATGTACCACTACTTCGTGACAGGCAAGGGCGATAATCTTATGTAGGTGGCACACAAGTTTCAGTGCATGAGACAAGGGCAGAGAGTTGTCAGTATAAAGCCTAGTTAAAAGCCGTTCAAGTAAAGGCCACATTACCTACCTACCTACCTACCTACCTGTTCAACCTATCTTCTACCTATTCTACAAGAGACAGGGGGGGGTAGTGTCCTTTTATCGCACCACGAGTTGCGCACAACTCAAAACCTCAACGGACCATAAGCCTACCCCCCCCCCCCCCCCCTCAAAACCTAATAAAAACAAAAAGCTCAGCCCAAAACAAAGCAACAAAAAAACAACCACCTCTGCCTACCTACCTATCAATCTAGCTACCCTAGGTGAGGGGCAGGGAGTGAAAGGGGGCAGGGGGGTGGAGGGGTGTCCCGTTAAGCTGCGCACAGCCCCCCAGCACGGGGTTGGGGACCCCCCCCCCTACTCTCTCACCCCTACCTTACCAATCGCGCGACCTCCACTACCCCTCCCCTAACAGCCCCACTAACCCACCCTGCAAAAGAAAAGAAAAGAAAAAAAAAGGCTACTCCCCTCCTTCCCACCCCACCCATCCTATCCCCCCCCTGTACTTACCGTTTCCTTTTGCATCACATCATTGTATGAAATAATCCTACCATCATAAACTTTACACAAAACAGCATACATGCATTATACAATGGAAACCTCACATCATTGTATGAAATAATCCTACCATCATAAACTTTACACAAAACAGCATACATGCATTATACAATGGAACCTCCCTCTTAAGACCTTAAAAAGTCAACCAAAAGAAGGTCTTAATAGAGAGGGAGATGTCAACAGGGAGGTGGACACTCGATAGACGATTTTCGGAAAAAACTAGGGGAGAGCACTTCGTGAACATTAAGTTGTTTAGCTCCATTACTCGGTCAAATACCATAGCGACAATGCAACAATGGCGTCAAAGCTTGAAACCGCAGGATGCGAGTCAGAGACTTGCAAACATTTTGTAGAAAAACAAGGGGTGACCAGTCTCTACAAAAAGATAGAACTTGCAAACTGTGACGTAAAAAAATAAATTACATCAATTTCAGAATGACGCACTGCGTTTCTACATGCTGTGTGTCTCCTCAAACACACGAAGCGAGGGCTGGGGATTTACCTGATGGCAGAGTAACTTCCCCTGTTTGACCGATTGAAAATTAGGCAAGATAACTCCTACACACCCATGAAATTACTCCCCTTAATTATTTCCTATTGTCTGGATACTGAAGGGGGAAAACATTGGTGAACAATGTCTGGTTCACAGCCTAGAGGGAGTCTTAATAAGGAAAGTTTGATATTTTTGAAAATTAGGCAAGATAACTCCTACACACCCATGAAATTACTCCCCTTAATTATTTCCTATTGTCTGGATACTGAAGGGGGAAAACATTGGTGAACAATGTCTGGTTCACAGCCTAGAGGGAGTCTTAATAAGGAAAGTTTGATATTTTTTGGTCTCTGTGAAATTCGGGTTGCTCCCACCTGGAGAGTGTCGCATGCGATTTCTGTGTGACTGATGAGGAAGGAAAGGGGGGGGGGGGGGGGGTGTAAATTTTGACCAAATGACACATTTTTCGTTGTCACTGGGTTTAACATGTGCTAAGTGCATGGGCACACAGGACCTCCGTTTAATGTCTCATCCGAAAGACTTAATAGATTAAAAGGGAGGTTCCACTGTATAAAATAATCTATCATCATAAACTTAACACAAAATAGCATGAATGCATCACATAAAATAATCTATCATCATAAACTTAACACAGAACAGCATGCCCGCATCATACAAACCAATCTAACCATCATAAACTTGACAAAAAATTAGCATGTACACATCATACAAACTAATCTAACCATCGTAAACTTGACACAAAACAGCAGGCACGCATCATACAAACCAATCTAACCATCATAAACAGCACAAAACAGCAGGCAAGCATCATACAAACCAATCTAACCATCATAAACTTAGCACAAAATAGCTTGCACGCATCGTACAAACCAATCTAACCATCATAAACTTGACACAAAACAGCAGGCATGCATCGTACAAACCAATCTAACCATCATAAACTTAGCACAAAATAGCATGTACAAACCAATCTAACCATAAACTTAGCACAAAATAGCAACAGGCATGAGATTTTTCAGGCTTTAGGATGGCCCCAGAGGTGATTTTTTTTCTTTTTCAAAAAGAGACCAACTGAGTATAGCAATTCTTCTAATGAGTGAGTAAAAATGAACTAAATATATCAATTCTACTTCTAATGCTGCTGTTTTCAAGGCTTAGCTTACTAAAAAAAGCTTCAGTTTCCGGGGACTTCAACCTTTTGGGGGCACTTTTCAGCCTAAATCATTTCTCAATCTCATGCCTGAGCATGCACGCATTTAAAAACCAATCTAACCATCATAAACTTGACACAAAACAGTATGCACGCATCGTATAAACTAATGTAACCATCATAAAATCATACAAACTAATGTAACCATCAAAAACTTGACACAAAACAGTATGCACGCTACAAACTAATCTAACCATCAAAAACTTGACACAAAACAGTATGCACGCATCATACAAACCAATCTAACCATCAAAAACTTGACACAAAACAGTATGCACGCATCATACAAACTAATCTAACCATCAAAAACTTGACACAAAACAGTATGCACGCATCATACAAACCAATCTAACCATCATAAACTTGACACAAAACAGTATGCACGCATGACACAAAACAGTATGCACGCATCATACAAACCAATCTAACCATCAAAAACTTGACACAAAAATCTAACCATCACCAAAACTTGACACAAAACAGTATGCACGCATCATACAAACCAATCTAACCATCAAAAACTTGACACAAAACAGTATGCACGCATCATACAAACCAATCTAACCATCAAAAACTTGACACAAAACAGTATGCACGCATCATACAAACCAATCTAACCATCAAAAACTTCACACACACAAATAGCTTGTACATACTCATAAGCAAAGGTGGATGACTCGCTTCATGAGTGGCAATTTGCATAGGTCGGTAACAATAATGAGGTTCAATCATTTTCCATGTATCAAGCTGCCTACTG
This sequence comes from Phymorhynchus buccinoides, assembly GCA_017654935.2. Taxonomy (NCBI): domain Eukaryota; kingdom Metazoa; phylum Mollusca; class Gastropoda; order Neogastropoda; family Raphitomidae; genus Phymorhynchus; species Phymorhynchus buccinoides. The sequence goes on from CM065711.1 coordinate 14,729,317, forward strand.
AGGGGATAATATCATTAGTTTAAAAAATACAGATGGTAAAAAGTACAGACTGGCTCAGTTGCTGAAAGACGGACGGACGCATAAAATGTTTATAAAAATATGCATAAAAATACTTGCGCATACCACATTTAGCATGTGCATACACACACATATCTATCAATGTTAAGCACATGACAAAATGCATTTTCTATCAATATAAAAATTGTCCTTACCATTTAACACGCATGCATAGATTGTTCAATATTACCCCTACATGCCAAAAAAATCATACCTATATCAAAATAAACATTGCCCTAAAACATGATAACACACATGTTGCCCTGTCAATATTTTGCATCATCATAACTGCCCTAACAATATTACCTGTACGCACGAAAAACGCATCTTTTTTTATCAAAATAAAAAAACTGCCATAACAATACACTAGTAATTAGATAAATATCACACGCCCCCCCCCCCCCCCCTCCCCAAAAAAAACAACCCAACACACATCTGTGCATAAATATAAAAATTGCCCTAACTACACGAAACACTCATCTGTCAATATTAAACATCAAAACAAGGGCATCGCCGAGCAGCAGCAACGCATTGTGACAATGCAACCCGGCCAGAGTTATGTCCCCCCCCCCAATAAACACACCATTTTCCACCCTTACAGAACGCATAAAATACATAGCCCAAAATTTGAAGCGATTCTGTTCACTAGTTCACAAAATAAAGCTGGGGGGGAAATTACATAGCCCAAAAAGGAAATTTCGATTTTCAAGGTCAAGGTCAGCACGGACGTCGGTGTTGATTAACGAAAGGAAGCTTCCTTTTCAAGCTGTCTACCCCTCTGCCAATTTTAATCAAAGTCCAAACAGTAGTTTTTAAGATAAGATAATCGCAAAACACAGCTTTTTACCAATATAAAAATTGCCCTTACCATCAATATAAAGGGGGGGGGGCCACACAAAAGAAATCCACACACAAAATACAATCGCACAAACACAGCAATATTTTACAAAAATCATTTTATAATACGAAAATCCCCAAACAGATTCTGAGAGTGTTGCTTAAATTTGACCAACACTGCAGGTGTCTGTAGTTCTCGAGCCCAGTTAACGCCGGGATAAAAATTATCATTATGAAAGGAAGCGTAGAATACAGCCCTGTCATGCAGTCTCAGACCAATATGGAACTCCATAGCATCATCATCATCATCCGCCTCATTTCCATCAATCATTAAAAAAATGTCTCAAATTCTGTGGCTTGCCCTGCTCTCATGGTAACCTCAGTTTCGGTTTCCAATCCAGTCTATGCCTTGGTGCGTTCGGGTCAAAGTCAACAACAACATACAGTATTTATACGGTGCTGAATCTTGATAGAAATCAAATCAAAGCGCACACACACGTTAGCATTCATAGCGCATTCAAGCAAAAACGCAATACAAAGCGAACACACGGATGATATAAATGGAATATAGCAGAAACAGACCTAATGGCAAGAGAGAGGAGAAAGAGAGCAGAGCTTTAATGACGGGGGGAACAGGTGGGTTTTGAGGTTAGCTTTGAAAGCAGAGAGGGTCGGTCGCTGACGGAGGGAGAGAGGAAGTTTGTTTCAGGTCGGTCCTGAGACAGCAAAAGAGCGCCAACCAACAGTTGAAAGCTTATACCTAGGGATCTGGAGAGAAAGAGGGTCAGAAACTGAACGTAAAGTGCGAGCTGGCGTATAGATGGAAATATTGTCGCAGAGGTAAGATGGAGCAGCTTTACACATGTGCGCGAACATGCATACACATTAATAAAGTAAGGTACAGCGTCGACGACACTTATGCCGTTTCTTAACAACTACTTCAGTCTACTACTTCTACAAGCACACATACAACACATAATTTTGAAAAGAGGTATAAATTAAAGCTTACTAATTAGTAATATTACTTCTACTACACACACACACGTTTTGCAAAAAAGCAAACCATTATTGCTTATTCAATGTTCCGTTACAAATTAACAGAACCGCTTTTTTTCTTAACGTAAAAATTACAATACACAAACGCTTTGTCAGAACCGGGTCATGAATTCGCCGTATACATCAGCGCTGAGATCAGAGAAGACAAAAACCGAGACCAACAATCCCAAAACTGCAAACGAAATCCACAACAAAACAAGAAGAAACAAAGAAAGAGATCAAAGTTTAACCCTTTCACTGCCAACGTTGCATTTTAGCACCACAATGATTTAACACCCATGTCACTAAAAGGCATCAAATCAGGGTCTGTTATCCAAAGACCCTGTTCTCTTCATTTTGGGAGGTAAGGATAGGCCTCACTTTTAAAAATGTCACAGAGGAATCCCCAATATTAGACACAATTTTTTCTCTACCCAGGTAAGTCTAATGGAAATTTATTGCTGAAAAATGGCTGGCGGTGAAAGGGTTAAAAAAAGAAAAGTAGGCCATGCGCTTGCAGCAACGTGCTCTCTGGTGGGGAGAGCAGCCAAAATTTCACACAGATAAATCTCTGTGATTAGAATATACAAAGAAAAAAAAAGATAGGCCACAAACTTAAAACATTCAAGTGCTTTGGTGCTTGATTAAAAAACAATCCAGGAAATAGATACGACTTCATCAAATATCAAACTAGATTTATAAAAAAGGTGGTTCATGGGTCAAAAAAGAGGCACGAGTTCATTGAAACATCAAACTAGATCTACAAAAAAGCAGTTAAAAAAAACCATGGCAAGAGTTCATTAAAATGTCAAACTAGATCCATGTTCTTTTTAAAGTTGTCAAAAATGCAGGAGTTCATTAAAATGTGAAACTAGATCCCTAAAATAATCTCCAAAAATGCAAAAGTTATAAGAGTGTCAAAAATTGCTACAAGTTTCAAACTCAGTTAAAAAATAAAAATGCATACCTTGTAACTGTGAGGCCTCAAACATAATCGTGGAATGCAGCAAAAATGCAAAAGTAATGTGGAAGTTAATTTAAACCATTCCATTGATGTTTTAAACTCCTCGTAAAATAAAATGCGTTACAAATGAAGTCTCAAACATAATGGAATGAAACAAAAATGCAAAAGTAATGCGGAAGTTAAACCATTCATGTTCTAAACTCGTTGTAAGATAAAATGCGTTACAAATGAAGTCTCAAACACAATGGAATGAAACAAAAAGGCAAAAGTTAAACCATTCCATTCATGTTCTAAACTCATTGTGAAATGCAATGCATTACAAATGAAGTCTCAAACATATTAATGGAATGCAACAAAAATGCAAAAGGTATGTAAGGAACCTCAACGATTCCATACAATCATGTTGCAAGCTCCCCCTGGGGGTCTTTTTGTGTAAATAGTTCCCCCGCCTTCTGGAAGTTCTGTGCTTGTAACTTCCTCTAATCTGTTACTCTCTTTGACTCTGCCTTTTCCCTTTGCTTGCTGTCATCTACTATCTTTCTGCCTTACCGGTCCATTCTCCCTGCCTTTTTTCACGAAAAACACTTTCAAAAACATTTCCTCCAGCCGAAGTCGGACTTGCTGGGCCTAACTATTTCTTAGTTAGGCGCATAACGGCAGCATGATGCATCTGCGCTTATAATTGACAGGAAACTGTCTGAGCAATCGAAGAAGAAGATGTTGCAAACTCGTCAAAAATGCATTCACAGGTCAAGTGAGATCTCAAACACGCATTCAGTACGCACAACAAAACGTTGTCGTCGCTAGTCTACGCTTTCTCACTTTCATACTTTACTACACATTCCCATATTTTCTCAATTTCAAACTGATATCAGTAAGGAGAGGAGGAGGGGAATGGAAGGGGAAGGGAGAGGGTGGGGAATGAAAGCAGGGTAACTTGGCAACCACAACACTTCTTCACAGTTGAAAAAAAAAGAAGAAAAAAGCGAACATTCAAAGCTAAGTTATTTCCAAATTGGTCACACGGTCCCTGAGTAATGAGATGTTATACTACTCCTTATGATAGTGTAAAAATAGACCAGAACATCTTGTGGCATAAAAAGTTCCTTGTGGTATAAAAAAAAAAAAATTGGCATAAAAAAATATCTTGCGGTATTAAAAATTCTTGTGGTGTAAAAAATAGTCGGCGGTCGAGTAGTGGAAACAATTCGATGAACACCCGACTATTTTTCACCGCAGCGTGCGCAGTAGTAGTTTCTTCTCGCAAACGGAAGAAAAGAAGTTCCAAGTTGAAGCCTTTTTGATTTGCCCAGGGATACCGCAGTATCCTGAAACAAAAAAACAAACAAAAAGTTTTATTAACTCTCCTAGCACCATCAGGGCTCCCAACCCTCTGTTGCAGTTTCCAGGGACAAACTACAGAAAAACCAGGGACACAGACTTATTTCCAGGGACAAACATCGCAATGTCATGCATCAGGGTCAAAACGAGCATTAACTTCCAATTATTTCATGATCTAGCAACATTTCTGTGACTGTTTTTTCTGTATTCTTGATGTTTTTTGGTGCCAATTTGCTTCAATATTCAAGGAGTTCAGTAACCTATTGTACTCCCAGGGCTTTCAGCTAACCAAGTAATGTGTAAGGACATGCATGTAAGGAAACATCTTTTAGCCAAAGTCTTGAAAGGTTTCCCAGCATTGTGAACAATGTCTGATACAAAAACTATTCACAGTGTTTTCTCAATAAAGAACGAGATTTCAGTCCAATTTCTCTTGACAACTCGCGGTGCATCGTTCGTCTGCTAAGCGGTCAGTTGAAACGGGAAGGTGGGGGAGGGGGGTAATTAGTTGCTACAAGTGTAAAAGTGCTGCTTTGTATTTTGAGTATGGTCTTCTGCTCTCAGTTTTTCCAGCTGTCAGGACTTGTAAGGACCTTGAAGTGAATGTAAGCCAGTGCCTTACTTGGAGATTTCAATTGGTCAAGACTTATAAGGACAGGGGTGTAACATGAATGTTAGGAAACATTGCAAGTGCTGTGTTTTGACTGTTCCAAGGGACAAGACAAGTGATTGTTCTACAATTTGTTTTAATTCTAGGTTTCCAGGGACACCAGACAGTTGGATTCCAGGGACAGGGTGCCATTTTTGACTGTTTCCAGGGTTTTTAGGGGGGACAGTTGGCAGCCCTGCACCCTGTATTTTTTTTAACCCTTTCACCGCCAGCCATATTTCAGCCAAACATTTCCATTACATTTACCTGGGTAGAGAACAAAAACCATCTGCAGTATTGGGGATTCTTCTGTGACATATATAAAATAAGGTCTATCCTTACTTCCCAAAACTAAGACAATGGGGTCTTTGGATAACAGACCCCAATTTGATGCCTTTTAGTGACATAGGTGTTAAATCACTGTGGTGCTAACATGCGACTTTGGCGGTGAAAGGGTTAAAGTTCTTGGTTGTCCGTTGCATTATGCGTGCGAATACATGTACGTGTTTGCGTGTGAATGGGCATGAGAGCGTGCGCGTGTCTGTCTCTGTATGTTTGATACGTGTTTGATGTCATTTTGCACGAAGAATGATTTTGGTTTTTGCAAAGCGCCATGAGTGGTTCGCCTAGAATGCGCGCTCTATAAGTTTTCTTTGGTGTAGTATATACAGTCAAACCTCTATTTTAAGACTTCAAAAAAAGTCAGAAAAAAATGGGTCTTAAACTGGAGGGGTCTTATAACAGAGGTCAGCTTTTATACATAAAATAGTAAGCTACATTAACCCTTTCACCGCCAGCCATATTTCAGCCAAAACGTTCCATAAAATTTACATTCTTCTTCCGGCTAAGTGCCCACAATCAACAATTTGATTTTTATGGCACTATTTCGGTCGAGGTCCGAAGTCGGAGAAACAAAAGAATAAAATAAAAATAAAATAGTAACAAAAACAAAAGAGAACAAAATCCATCTGCAGTATTGGGGATTCTTCTGTGGCACATATAAAATAAGGTCTATCCTTACTTCCCAAAACTAAAACAATAGGGTCTTTGGATAACAGGCCCTGATTTGATGCCTTTTAGTGACATGGGTGTTAAACCACTGTGGTGCTAAAATGCGACTTTGGCAGTGAAAGGGTTAATCTGTTCAACAACAAAAAATCGGTCTTAACTGAGAGGTGGTCTTATATAAGTTATAATAGAGGTCTGACTGTACTAGTAGTAGTAGTAGTACTGTGGAACCTCCCATTATAAGGTCCCCTCCCATATAAGATCTACTTCTTTGAGACATTGCCCTTCTTTGTAACTATTAAAATTACCTCCCTTATAAGATCCCTCCCTTATAAGACCTCATTTTGGATGATTTTTTAAGGTCTTATAAGGGAGGTTCCACTGTAGTAGTAAGTACCTGGGCTCAGAAGGGCACGCAGGAACTTTTGACAAATTCGTCGGTGATTCCTTTGGCGTTCAACTCCTGCCTCACGCGATTCAGGTAGCCGGGGTCTGGGTACCCGAAACTGTCAAAGAAAAAACAAACAAACAAGGACACATTGTAATACCATGCATATTACATGGGTGAAAGTGACAGATTTTGAAAATAAGAAAAATGCCAAGGAGGCGGGTTCCAGGGCCTACTTTCTGGGACCGCTGCCGCCTAGGCCCCGACGGGGTGTAGGGGCAGAGACTTGCCTGGGGGGACTTGTAGATAAATGTCTATTTCCTGAGCTTTTCCATTCACATTTTAAAATGCCTTGAACTCTAAAATGACATTTAAAATGAAAGTTATAGGAGCAAACACATTTTATGGCATATGGTCGCTCAAATCAGTCAATTTTTTTTTCTTGAAAATTTCAAAATAAGGTAATTTTAAATTTAAGGAAATCTTTGCTGAGAAGGAAAAGTTTCACCCATGATATTACTATGGTACATAAATGTGATCCAGCACCACGAAAGGGACATTAAGTGTCAAACTGACCATTCTGAGAAAGTTATACATTTGAAAACGTCAGACAATTCTATTTCTAATGATACAAGAACCATTCTTGTATCTTTTTTCTGTTCCAGAGCTATGAGCATTTAAAGTTAGTAGGGTGATTGTCGGCCATTTTGAGAAAACACAGTCTAACGTTTAGTCTACCTGTAGAAAACGCATCAATCGACTCATTTTAAAGCACCCTTTTTTAGTATTTCGAGGCCATAACAAAGAGTGTCTTTTATAAATATGAAAGATGAGATGTTAGTCTGTTATAGTCCCGTCAACAGCTATGGTTATCTCAGGACTGTCACCACATAATGTTAGTCTGTTATAGTCCCGTCAACAGCTATGGTTATCTCAGGACTGTCACCACATAATGTTAGTCTGTTATAGTCCCGTCAACAGCTATGGTTATCTCAGGACTGTCACCACATACAAATCTACCACACATAGCAAAACACAAATCCATGAATCTTAACAACGTACAAAACCTGAAAACAAAAAATGTAGTACAATTCATAACATGACACTTCCATTATCATACCCTATAGCACATAAGTCCACACAGTGCTGGAAACGTGGAGCCACGCTACTTTCATTTATCGGATCCAGGTTTTAAAAAAACAGTAAAAAAGGATAACAAATACATACTAGAGATGTTAGAGAGCACGAAAATGCACATAACTCAAAATTATTATTTTAAAAAGAAGAGATTTTATACTTTGCAAGCTTGTTATGAAAAACTAGCCCATCAACTTAATGTCCCTTTCGGGGTGCTGGGCCACAAATATGACAGTGGAACCTCTCTAATATGACCTTCAAAAATCAGCCAAAGTCAGGTCTTTACTCACTCGGCACTGGCGAGCTGTTTCCCCTTACAAACATTACAACAGAACCATAAAAAAGATGATGGTGGCTGCTCAAAGAAAGAAGAAGACTGGCCATTTGACTAGGTTTGAATATCACATCACCACAAAAATGTTGTGAAAAGTTATGGACTGATGTTTTCAGATAAGATTGCTAAGACCATGCGCTAAATGATGGTAAAATATCAGATTCCTTACCTTCGTCGTTTGTCTCCTATTGACGAAAACAGATAACACAAAGAAAGAAGGAAAATTTCACATTCCGATCTTTGACCCCCCCCCCCCCCCTCTACAACCAAACCTGAATGTAAAGTCTGCAATCATTGGTTGATTTCAAGAGAGGCAAGGTCAAAGCAAACTGAAAGTAGGTTATGACATCACACTTGAAAGCTGGTTACACGCCAGAAATCAAAACCTCTTGAAAACTCTTATGAGCCGGATCGGCTCATTCGTCCTAAACAGTTGTGCGAGCCATGAGCCGGGCGGATCCATCTTCTGGGGGGAGGGAGGGAGGGGGGGGGGGGGGGGGCAAAAGGCAGAAAGACAGTAAATGACAGTAAGCAAAGGGAGAAGACAAAGAATCAAAGTGAAAGATTAGAGGAAGTTACAAGCACAGAACTTCCAGAAGGTGGGGTAAATATTTGAACAAAAGACCCACCGGTATCCCCTCAGAGGGTGTGTGTGTGTAATACTAAAAACAGGTTTTGTTGTTGTTGTACTACCCTGGCTTAAAGACTCCAGGGATCATCCCAACAGCCGAAGCGCTTGAACACTATGGTACAAACGCAACAGCTAGGGGATGAGAACATTACGTGTGTGACCGTTTTTGATTACCCCGCCCACGTGGGCAGCCACACTCCGACTTCGGAGGAAAAACAGAGGTTTAAACTTTATCATTCTCGCCAGCCAGCCAGACAGACTCACTAAGTTGGACCGTGGTGGCGACTGGTCTTGTGGTGAATGTCGTTCCACACGACGACGTTGTCAACACCCCGCGTGATGGATCGGCCCACGGTGAAGGTCACTCGAAACTTGAAGGCCACCCACAGCTGGCGCGCGACCTTCAAGCCCTCGTCGCTCGCCGGCAGGTAGGCGATGCGGTACGTCCCCTGAAAGCGCCTTCCTGGGTTGGGGTGTTGGGGCTTTTAAGTGCAAAAACAAAAATGGTGGAACAAGAACAAAAACAAAATTAATCAGGCATGAGATTTTTCATCCGTTAGAGTGATTTCAGACTTTTTGATGGCCCTGGGTGTCATTTATTAGATGAAAAAGAGACCAACTGAACATAGAAATACTTCTTGAATTAAAGATTTAACATTGCCCCCCCCCCTCCACCCTCAAAAAGCTTCATTTTCAAGGGATTTCAGCCTTTTTTTTAAGCCTAAACCATAACTTCTCAATCTCATGCATGAAATAATAAATACAGTGTAACCTCCCTTTAACTCATTCAAGTCGTTCTGGCCTGTCCGGAATTAACTCTTCTACTACCAAGTATTACTTAGACTGTTTACTGTTGCGCACCAAGTAATTTTTGCCGCTGCACTGATTTTCGTGCACACTCACTTTAAAAATTCATTAAAAAAATATTCGCTCGAATCATCACTAAATTTACCTGTGTCGATCTGCTGCTTCAAACCCAAGATCGCTTCAACACTTTCGATGCTCTTTTTGATTCGCCTAAGTTCAGATTCTGCCACTTTTTCCACAGTAAATGCTTCGTCGGCACTATCGCCATCTTGTAAAGGTTCACGCCAAAAGTTGTCAGGTTCCATCACCGAAAATGCGATGAAAATTACAAAATTTAGCCTACAAATGAAGATGGCGGAAGGTTGTGCTTTCCCTGATCGAACTGCGCATGTCACGGAAGTAAAGGATGTGATGTCACTTGATATAAATAGCGCAAAGGGGGACACCGGGTTTCCCAAGGTTGCTGGCGGTCAAACTCGCCCACGGCTTGCAACAGTAAAGTCTGACTCGGCGAGTTTACCCGCCGACAGCAGTAGAAGAGTTAATAAATATTAATGACCTCCCTTATAAGACCTTCAAAAATCATCCAAAATGAGGTCTTAAAAGGGAGGGGTCTTTCTCGGAGAGGTAATTTTAGTGCTTACAAAGGGCAATGTCTCAGAGAAGTAGGTCTTACGTGGGAGGGAGTCTTATAATGGGAGGTCTTATATAAGGGAGGTTCCACTGTAGTTGTCAATTTTATGCATTTGCTTCAAGGGAAGTAAATATGTGTGCACATCATACCTTGGTCACTTCTAAACTCGCTTCACTCCCTTAGACCACAATTTTGCCCCAGACTTTGCGTTTGTAGTGGTTCGTTGTGGGGAAACCAATCGGTGTAGTTTTTCTATATAAAGTCTTAACAACAATGTGCAAAGATAAAACACCGATGGTGATGCCAAATGAACAAAAAATGACGCAATTTGACCTGAAATGATAAAAAAAATGTTCAGTTTTCTATTCCTCATGTGAAGTGAGTGACGTCTGTCGACTTACGACTATTTTGCTTGCGTTCGACGATATTTTCTATTAGGTACGTGCGCTCTCCTATGGTTCCATCGCGATTAATCATCAGAAGTGGCGTCTGCAGACCTGCCTACTTGGAATTTTCCCAATCAGTAGCCCAGCCATCAATTTTCAGTAGCATGGCAAATTTTTCCGTAGCATCCACAAACAACGGCAATCGATTTGTTCTCTTCCTGAGCCGAAACGCACTGCTTAATATGTTTCGCCGATTGAACTGGTTGACGGCAATCGTCTCTACCGCCATGATTCACAGAGAAGTCCGCATGGCAGACGTTGCACTGCAGCGAGCATGGTCCGCACCGAGTCAACTTCTGACGATGCAAGGCCACTCCTCTGTGTAAGCTATTTTAAAAACTTGTGCGGCAGGCCGATGTTTTTTCTTAGAACAAGATGGTGTGCCAGATGATTTTCGTTTTCTGGTTTGCGTTCGTTTTTCTTCGTTTGAAACATCTCCCGAATCGCTACTGCTGCTGGAGTCCGCCATTTTTTTCGGAGAAAATAATAAGAACGCATGCGCAGTCACTTTGATAAAAACGGAAGTGACTAGGTTATCGTGCGTAACACGGCGTCTGTTCTTAGAAACCGACAAAACCGGGAACGACATAAGCAAAAATAAAATGCGGCGGCAATTTGTTTTTTCCGTAGCAACGCTAAGGTTGCCGTAGCTCCGTAGCAAAGCTTTATTTTTCGTAGCTGCTACGGCCAAATCGTAGCAGTAGGCAGGTCTGCGTCTGCGACATGCTAAACCAGATCCAAAACTGTTTCGACTATATTTTTTTGTGGGTGGACACATACAGACTGCAAAGTCCCCCACCCCCAAAAAATAAACCAACAAAAAAAACCAACAACACACACACAAACATTGGCACCAAAGAATTATTACTGTATTTTACCGGACTACAAGGCGCACCTGATTATAAGGCGTATCCCCCAAATTTTACACAAAATTTACATTTTGTTCTTATGTTTTCTTACTAATTTTTTAGTCATATTATAAGGCTCAGGAGTCTTGGTCTGGGGGGAAAAAGTATCGCCTTATAGTCCGTAAAATACGGTATATATACAGATTAATCAACTCCAAACTTCTCACCCCTTGAACGCCGGACCATACTGAATACGTGATCACCAAGCTGTGGTAAGCCTCGTAACCGGGCAGCGACTCGGTTACCCCAAAGATCTCCATGGTGCCGGGGGGCATGTTGCCCGGCCTCATGGTGAGGATGCACTGGCACAGCGGGCACTTCGGGCTTTGCTTGAAACTCCCCTCCATGCACTTCCGGCAGAACATGTGGCCGCATTTGTTGAGGCGAACGGGCCGGCGCATCGTTTCGTCCAGACAAATAGGGCACATGTTCTTCCTTCTCTCGTTCTCCTCCTCCACCTTTCTTTTCTTCTCCTCCTCTTCCTTCTTCCTCTTCTTCTCCTCCTCCTCCTCCTTTTTCTTCTCTTCTTCCTTCTTCTCTTCTTCATCCTTCTCCTCCTCTTCTTCATCCTTCTTTTCCTCCTTCTTGCCTGGAGATCCGTCAGACTCGTCCGCTTCCACCTTTTGAGGTGCGCATTTTGTCTTACCCCACCTGAAATAAGTACTGACTGCCGTCTGCGTTGCTGTTGAAACGCAAACCTGTTCGCTCCCCTTGCCACCGCTGCCGTCTCCCTGCGACACTGACGGCGGCAGTACCACGTTGGTGACGTGATGATCCAGGTTCGATTCTACATTGGCACTGCTGACGGCCTGGTGGTAGTAATTGCGGGCGATGAAGCGGATCGCTTGTTCACCGCTGGTTTTCCTCACGTGGAAAGTGCTGACCGAATCGCCCATGAAACGCCCGCAGAAATGGACAAAAATCCGCGAAACCTGCTCATCCCTACTACTACTACTAGAACAAGGCATCTCAACCCCCGCGTTTCTTTCAGCCGGTTTCGTCGCTCGGGAATCCCGACCGTTTTCAGCGGCGGCGGCAACAACGTCGTTGTTCGATCGCTTGCTGGGATCCGGGTGCGCGAAGCTCGGCCCCCACTGGAAGACGCAGTGCGCGCCGCAAGGCAGCAGGTCGCTCAAGACGGAGATATTGCGCTCGTACTGGCGGAGGACGTTCGCCCGGTCTGCGTCCCTCATCCCAGGGAAGGACGTAACGGGGGCTTGCCCCGTGGCTTTGATGCGGTCTCTGCTTGGGCTGAAGCGCGCGATGAAGTTTTGGAAGGCGCTGGTCAGGGTCTTGGGTGTGGTGTCCACCGGGGCGGGGTAAAGAGAACGAGAGGCAGAAGGCGAATCGCTGCTGTTGTTGCGGTTTGTGTTGGCTTCCGAGGAAGGGGAGCGGATGGTGGTGGGGGTGGGGGTGGAATCGGTGGGGTACTTGGTGCCAGGTTGTGCGCCGGGCTGCACACACACACACATAAAAAAACCACGCACACACTAAAACATTAAAATACGAAAGATTCGGCCTCCCAAAGTTCATATGAGAGAGAGAAAAAAATCTTCCAATGAAATGTTAGTGTTTTGGGTTAATAGTTAGTTACTTAGTTGCCTTTAATGGTAGGCAAATACTAATTATGCTGAAAACAAAGCAGTCTGACATTGATCTCATAATCTGGAAAGAGAGCTTTGGCTGGACAAAATGTTTGAACCCCTTGACTGCCACCAACACATTACGTACCGACCTGATGACATCACTGATGATGTCATCAGATGAAGAGGAATAACCCTGATATGCTGGCTTTTGCTCTTGCACAGTCAAGAGATCTATTCTATATCCCCAGACCATTTTCCCAGATTGTCTCTATCGGTTGTCGTTTTCATGGCACGATTTGCCCAATGATTTTTTCTTTGATTTTCTAGGCCCTCAACAAATCTTTCAAAATTAGAAATTAGAACCAGTCTTGAGTATGGCGGCTGGGATATCGAGAATGACGGGAGTTGTTGCCCTTTGGACCAGCCACTACTGATGTCAGGGGAGGTTACCCACGGCTGATATCAGGTAGTAGGCCTAGGTCGAGGGCTACTTTCGTTTTCTTATATACTATGGTATAAACCCTGGTCGATTAAGGCTAATGCAGTTGTTTCCGGTGTTGGTAATGTATGGATAGAATAGATTTAGAAATTAGAACCAGGGGGGGGGTCTTTCCTATAAATAGTTCCCCCACCCTCTGAAGTTATGTGCTTGTAACCTCCTCTAATATGCCACTCTTTGACTCTGCCTTTTCCCTTTGCTTACTATCATCTACCATCTTTCTGCCTCATCGGCCCATTCTCCTGCCTGTTTTCCCCCAAAAAAATCTTCCAAATAATTTTCTCATTTGAGCTCCTCCGAAATCGGAATGTGTCGGCTGTACGCAGCAGGGAGACAAATGAAAACCGGACACATACGTACCTTACCCATTATGGCTATATGGCCTGGGAAAGCAGAAGAAGAAAAAGAAGAAATCAGAGCTACAAGTACAACCCTGGCCTCAAACAACAAGCCACTAAAATGCATCTGAAACCAGGTGGAGCTGACAGCTGAAATTGTGCATACAATGAAAATCGCTTACCGTATTTCACGGACTAGTATAAGGCGATACTTTTATCCTAGACTGAGACCCCTGCGCCTTATATTGTGTTTAATAACATAGTAAGAAACTATACTGGTCTCCAAAATTTAAGGGCTGGAAGAACGATCTTCTCTCTTCTGTCTTGGAGGCATGCTTATTGAGAGCTCTGGTTGCCGCCCTTAAACACACATTCGTGTCTAACTTTTGCTCAGCAGTGTTCACTACAGTCATGCCTTGCACGTGCAATAGGCAAGAAACCTGCATCAGCCCTGATTCTTCAGCGAAAAGAGACCAAACTTTCGTGAAATTCTCATGAATTTGCCACATTTTAAGCGTTGCTGTACTGCAATGTCTGCAAAACTGGTTCAGGCACGTGCAACAGGAAGGAAAGTTATTGAGTAGCCTAAGTTTTGCCATTTTCTTCATTGTTGTCTTAGTGTACAATAAATAGATATCAAGCTACTGAAAACATAAGCCGGCCCTTAACTTTTGGAGACCAGTATATAATAGCAAAATCTGAAATTTGTGTAAAAAAAAATTGGGGGGGTGCCTTATAATCAGGTGCACCTTGGAGTCAGTAAAATACGGCAAGTCAAAATTGGATGGACTTTAACCCTTCCACCGCCAGCCATTTTTCAGCAAAACAATTCCATTAAACTTGCCTGGGTAGAGAAAAAAATCTTCTCTGTAATATTGGGGATTCCTCTGTGACATATTTAAAGAAAGGCCTATCGCCAGTATCGGATCCTTACCTCCCAAAATTAAAAGAATAAGGTCCTTGGATAACAGATCCTGATTTGATGCCTTTTAGTTTTAGGGACACGGGTGTTGAATCATTGTGGTGCAAAAATGCGACGTTGGCGGTGAAAGGGTTAATTTTATTTTGAGATAGCCAATATTTTGAATTTAAAAGACCTTTTATTATAAAGATTACTAAACTGGGACCAGAAAACTATTGTGAGTTAGGCCGGGTTCACATTAGACGCGTAAGTTCCGTACGGAAAACCCTAAATAAATGGAAGAAAGAAGGATAAAAGTTTACACATATAGGGGAAATTTGGACATGTGCGCAAATCTTTTCCCTTCTTTGTTTCACTTATTTATGGATTGTGCACGGGTTTCCGCATGGAATATCCGCTTGTGTGTGTACACGGCCTTAGCCAGTGTTTTTGAGTTATTCGTTTTTGAGTGATCAGGAATCCACTGTACAAATTAATGCATTTTAATACACAATGCTAAAGTAGGAAATCTGTGTACGCAATTGCTCGTGTTTAACGGACTCAAGAACAACAGTTAATGAACAACCCTCAAAATTTATAGCAAGAAACTGTTATACAGTGGAACCTCCCTTATAAGACCTCCCATTATAAGACTCCCTCCCACATAAGACCTGCTTCTCTGAAACATTGCCCTTCTTTGTAAGTATTAAAATTACCTCCCTCATAAGACCTCATTTTGTATGATTTTCTGAAGGTCTTATAAGGGAGGTTCAATAGGGCTTTTGCCACGAGTGTTCGTTCTCTATACCAGACTAATTTGCCCGCACTCATTCTGCCCGAGTTACGCTGACCTTTCTAATTCAACTCAATGAAATTCAAGGTCGACGGCACGCGGCAAATGCCCTATTGTATAACAAAATCAGACTTTTGTGTAAAATTAAGAGAGGTGCTCTTTATAGTCGTGGTACCTACTATTCTTATTCTTCTTCGATCGCTCAGACAGTTTCCTGTCAATTATGAGCGCAGATGCGTCATGCTGCCGCTGTGCGCCTAACTAAGAAATAGTTAGACTATCTAACTAAGAAATAGTTAGGCCCAGCAAGTCCGACTTCGGCAGGAGGAGGAAATGTTTTTGAAAGCGTTTTGTGAAGTAAGGCAGCAGAATGGACCGGTAAGGCAGAAAGACAGTAGATGACAGTAAGCAAAGGGAAAAGGCAGAGTCAAAGAGAGTGACAGATTAGAGGAAGTTACAAGCACAGAACTTCCAAACGAAATAGGATTTTACGCCCTCTGTGGTCTTTCGACCATGTGGGGCATTTGTCCCGATTTTTTAACAATACAGATATGTGTAGCAGTAACCACGCCTCGGTTAAACCTCATCGGCTATGGTACCGCCACAAGATATAGTATATAGATAGTTTTAAAAGTACAGAACTTCCAGAAGGTGGGGTAACTATCAGGCATCAGAATAGTCTGAAGTCCAATCCTCTGAAAACTGCGGTAAAAGGACCATCAAGGCCCTAGACTAAAGAGTGACAACATTGAAATGAGTTCTGAACACCACCAAAAAGCTTAATCTAGTGATAACTCACTTTAAAATGCTATTTAACACAAAGGATAGCACTCAATAAAAAGGCAAAACCTCTGACAAGAGAAGCCAGTCCTCTGTCAGACATTCTTAATCCTCTGACAATTCTGATGCCTGAACTATTTATGCAAAAGACCCCCCCCCCCCCCCCCCCCCCCCGCCCCGGGGGGGGTACTTACTATCATCACCTACCTTTTGCAATTCTCCGAGGCAAGTGGTGATGCAGATGTGGAACTGGTCAAAGGCCCGACCCTTGAGGATCAAGGTGATGTTCTTGAGCGGGCAGCAGCGCAGGGTCAAGGTGAAGGTCGTCAACACTCTGGACAGCATGTCCAGGTGCAGTTTAGCCCGAATCACTGAAAGGGAAAAGTCAATTTTTTTTTTATCACAATTACGATGATAATGATGTTGGTGATGATGATGATGATGGTGATGATGATGATGGTGATGATGATGTTGGTGATGATGATAATGGTGATGATAATAGTGATGATGATGATGGTGATGATGATGATGGTAATGATGATGATAATGGTGATGATGATGATGATGGTGATGATAACAGTGATGATGATGATGATGATGATAATAATGATGATGGTGGTGATGATGATAATGATTATAGTAATGATGATGATAATGAAGGCAATGATGATGACAATGATGGTGATGATGATGATGATGATGACGGTGGTTGTGATGATGATGATGATATGATGATCTATACTTAACACTCACAAGTGATGCCCTGCCCAGGCTTCATCCCCACACTCTGATCTATACTTAACACTCACAAGTGATGCCTTGCCCCAGCTTCATCCCCACACTCTGATCTACACTTAACACTCACAAGTGATGCCTTGCCTAGGGTTCATCCCCACACCCTGATCTATACAGTAACTTAACACTGACAAGTGATGCCTTGCCTAGGTTCATCCTCACACCCTGATCTATACTTAACGCTCACAAGCTATGCCTTGCCCAGGGTTCATCCCCACACCCCAATCCACACTTAACCCCTTCCCTGCCCAGTCCCCTGTCTACTAGTACTAGGGGATGTGTGATGTCATTGATGATGTCATAACTTTTGATGTCATGCCTCTGGAATAACGTTTTTTTGTTTTAGCAAGTCAAGAAAGATACATGTACAGTGGAATCCGCTTAATCGGCCACTTTTGGGACCAGGAAAAATATGGCCGATAAAGCGAATCGGCCGATAAAACGAACATCGAGATACTGTATGACGCTATTATGCAAGTCAAAAGCAATGACGTCAAAATTAAATGTTGCAGTTCAAATTCAAATTCTTTCCCTTTTTGTGATGTGTGTGTGTGTGTTTATTAATCCTACAACTTGACAGAAGCTCGAGTAAAAGACAATGATTTTGTTTTCTTGAGTGATTTTAACGCCATGCAGGGTCTTTCAATTGACAACAGCTCACCTTCCAACTTCACACTCAACCATGTAAACGTCAAAAGCGTGTTGTCAGTTTGTCTGCCTCTGTTGTTCTCCCTCTCAAAAAGGGGTAAAGAGGAAAAAAATAGAGATAAAAAGTGGCCAATAAAGCGAAATTGAAGATTTCAGCTTTGGCCGTAAAAACGAACAAAATAACACATGCTTAAGGAAAAAACAATCCGTTCCAGAGGAAATTGGCCGATTAAGCGGCTTTGGCCGATTATCCGATGGCCAATTAAACGGATTCCACTGTATAATAAATAGGCTGACGATGGACCCGAAGGTCCGACAAAGCTGTCCAAGCAGGATCTGCACCCCTCTCCCATTGAGAGGAAAAACTAAAAGCAGCACAATCTTATACTTTACAGAACACAAATCAAGATTCAAAGTAACTGGTTTTGATAAAGATGTTCAATACATGGCATTTGGATTGCGTCTTTTCATACACCTAGTTACTATTCTCTTTCTTGACTTGTTTGTCAATGGCCAATGAAGGCTTTTATTAACAAATAATAAAGCCGAAATGTTTCACTTTTTCAGTTAAAAAAAAAAAAGGCTTCTTGTTTTGTGTTCTTCTTCATTGTATATAACAGCAGAAAAAGTTAAAACAAAACAAAATGGATAACTTAAAACATTTATTAAAATTGCAAACATTTTGAGACCATGTCTCTTCCTCGGTGCAAAGCCTCCAAATGCCGACAATACAAGTCACACTCCCAGAAAAACCCACCCAGCAGCAGTGATAAGAATTTAAGACGTACAAAAATTGTTTTAAAAAAACATTGAGAAGAAAGATTTGATTGTCTCGTGCACATTCACAACTAATGTTCAAATACGATATAATATATATATACATATATCTAGACCATTTTCTCAGATAGTTCAACGGGTCATTTAAATTTTATAACAAGAAAATCTATGTCTGTTTTCCTCTGGCAGTGAAGAAGTTATAATACTATAAATTATTGGTGTAATACTAATAGTACTTTAGTATCTTACTCACAAGGCGTCTGCAGCATGACGATCACCAGCGACCTCTGCCGCAGAGTGGCGGCGGCCCTCTTGAACAGAAGGTGGAAGAAACCCGCCAGCTTCTTCACCCACTGGTCGTTTATCTCCTCGTCCGCCGAGGGCGTCCCCATCAAGGGAGGCAACACCAGGACGGAGCCCACGAACACGCCTAAGCCCTCATGCCTTTCCTTGGAGGCCACGGCCATGGCGTCCTGGTCCGGGATTTGGCCATCGTCTTTGGAGACGATCAGGTCGATCCCGCTTCGGGGAAGGGGGAACACGGAACCGCAGGCCATCTTGGGTAGATTAAAACGATTGGTCGATCAACGATGACGAGTGGAGTTGGGTTTTTTGGGTTTGGTTGTAGGAAGGGTGATGTGATGAGCGTTTCTTTTTTTTCAGTCTGAAAATATAAAAAATTACATAGGAAAAAGAGTTTATAATCCACAAGTTCGAAACGATTGGCTAAAAATCATCTTTAGCCCTTTCACCGCCAACATCGCATTTTTTGCACCACAATGATTAGAATTAGTATTAGGTACTTTATAGTCACAGAGGCATCTCTGTGAAATTCGGGTTGCTCCCACCTGGAGAGCGTGTCGCAGCCAGAGGCGCGCGCCACCCAATTTAAAAATAATAATTTTGCATGCGATTTTTGTCACTGATGGGGGGGGGGGGGGGGGGTAATTTTTTTTTTTTTACCAAATGACAACTTTTTCGTTGCCACTGGGTTTAACGTATGCTAACACCAATGTCACTAAAAGGCATCAAATCAGGGTCTGTTATCCAAAAACTATATTCGCTTCATTTTGGGACGTAAGGGTAGGGCTTACTTTAAATATATAACAGAGGAATTCCCAATATTACAGACAGATTTTTTTCTCTACCCAGGTTAGTTTGATGGAATTTGTTTGCTCAAAAATGACTGGCGGCAAAAGGGTTAAAACCAAGAAAGACCTATTTTTGCAGCATTGTTATGATTTACAAAATAGTTGCATTGGTGGATTTCCCCCCCGAGATTCAAACTCAATTGTGTATGTGTGTGTGGTGCTAAATGGAAAATAGTTAACTATTTAACCCTTTCACTGCCAATGTCGCATTTATGCACCACAATGGTTTAACACCCATGTCACTAAAAGGCATCGAATCAGGGCCTGGTATCTGAAGACCCTATTTTCTTAATTTTGGAGCTATGGATAGGCCTAATGCTATACATGTAATAGAAGAATTCCCAATATTGCAGATATTTTTATAATTTCTACCCAGTTATGCTTAATGATACTTTTTGGCTGAAAAATGGCTGGCGGTGAAAGGGTTAAAGAATAAAGATATTATGATATTGCTAGATATGTCTCTTTGTTGCTGTTGTTGTTTGTTTGTTTGTTTATTTTTATATATTTTTTATTGGTAGTAGTATTCTTTTTTCCAAGTTGTTGGTTATAGGACATAAATGAGACATTAAGCACAATCTTATGACAGAGGGGGGAAAAAAGAAAAAAGTTGTGGAACTATGGAAGTGAACTTTTATGAAGAGCGATTTGATCAATAAATAAATAAATAAATAATTAATAATGCTTATATAGCGCATAATCTTGCAAAGCAACTCAATGCGCTTTTCACTCACCATTCGTACAAACATTTCTAACAAACTGGGGGGAGGTGTTCCGGAAACACACACACACACACACAGGCAACAAAAAAGAAGAAATAAGTTATACAAGGGTGAAAATAACGAAAATGACTCAAATTTTTCCTTAAAAAGCAAGCAATAAAATGCAAATGTAGCGCCCCACAAATAGTGTGTTAGAAGGCAAGGTAGACCGTGAAAGGAGTTTCCGGAACCCCTCCCCCTGTGCCTTAGGATGTACCTTGGTAAGAATACCCCATCGTATTACTAGTGAGACAGCCTATGTGTGTTATTGTATGGCTTTACCTATGTTTGACAGTGTACTTTATGCTTTGTTGTTTGTGTAGGCAACGCTCTGTTCGTATTTTTATCCGTTTTTGTTCATTTTGTTTTCCACATGTTAACTTGATATGTAACAAGTTTAATTGCAAGCTTCTTCTCCTTATTTTATGTGTTTCTATGTGTTGTTGTACGTATTGACAAAAAATGTTTTTAAAAAAGTATAATAAAAAAATAAAAAAAGAATACCTCATCCTACCCAACATACCCAGTCAGAGTGAATGTGTGTATCACTGTATGTATACATGTGACTAATCCAATCCAAATATACTTTATAAGTACTTTTTATGTGACAATCGTTTACCTTTTTTTGCTTGGCAGTGGCTATTTACCCTCTAGTGGGAAATAGAACTTAAGCTATTTTCCCTCACACTCTCTGTCACCGAGATATTTGATCAAAGAAACCACAAACACCACTAACTCAGTAACTGTGTATACTTTTTGAAGGTAGCTCTGTGCTGTGAAAAGAATAAAATAAAAGTAAAAGATTGTGCTGGTTTACTTTTTGTCCCAATGGGGGACAGATAGTGTATGAGCATGGTACATCTAGAGAGATCTCTTTCGAAGTGTTTTGTGGTATAATTTGTTCATAACTCTCTGTCACTGACTGTGTGTCTCTCTCTCTTTGCCTTTTTGTGTTTGTCTTTATCTCTCTCTCTCTGTGTTGATCTCTCAGGTTCAGTTTTTATCTCTTTCTCTCAGTATCTTTGTGCCTATGTCTCTCTTTCTGTCTCTCTCTTTGGCTTTCTCTCTCTGTAGTACGTGTCTCTGTTTCTCTGTCTTTCTCTCTGTGTCTCTTTCTCTCTGTATGTCTCCATCTCTCTCTCCAGTCTCTCCCCATCTTTCTCTCTCTCTCTGTCTCCTTTTATGTCTGTTTATCTGTCTCTCTTTCTAGCTCTCATTGTCCCTCCGTCTGTCTCTCTGTTTTCTTTGTTTTTCTCTATCTGTCTCTGTGACTGTGTCCCCCCCCCCCCCCCTCTTTCTCTCTCTGTGTCTCTGTATCTATCTCATTCTCTCTGTCTATCTTTCTCTCTCTTTGTGTGTCTGTCTGTCTCTCTCTGTATATGTGTATCTCTCTCTTCTTTACCTTTTTGCTTTAGTTGTGTGCATATCAAGTGCACCTCCAAATGTGTATAGGTCAGTGGCCTCGCATTAAAATTCATTGAGTCATCATTGCGTGTGTATCTCTCTCCTTTGTTTCTCTCTTTCTTTCGCTGTGTCAGTGTGTGCGTCTCTGTCTCTCTCTATATCTCTGTCTCTCACTGTTTTTCTCTCTCCACCTGTCTCTGTCTCTGATCCATTTCATACTCTCTCAGTCTCTGTCTCTTTGTATGCCTCACTCTCTCTGTCTCTCTGTTGTTCTCTCCTACAGCTGTACACGTGTGTGCACAGAAAGATAAACAGAGAGGGAGACATAGAGACGTACACAGAGAGAAGAAGACAGTGAAAGACAGAGACAGAGACTGAGAGAGACAGACAGACACAAACTGACAAAGTGAGATAAGAGAGAGACAGACAGAGACACAAAGTGAGTTGAGAGAGAGACTGAGAGAGATACACCGCGACATAAAGTGAGATAAGAGAGAGAGAGAGAGAGAGAGAGAGAGAGAGAGAGAGAGAGAGAGAGAGAGAGAGAGAGAGAGGTAGAGGCAGAGACTGAAACACAGAGAGAAAAAGAAACAGAAACAGAGTGAGACAATCACTGACTCAGAGAGAGACAGAGAAAGTCCAAAATGGAGACAGAGATAGAGAAAGACAGAGAGACAGGGACATATAGAGAGACAGAGACAGAGAAAGAAAGACACACGGAGATGGGAGAGATACAGAGAGAGAGAGAGAGAGAGAGAGAGAGAGAGAGAGAGAGAGAGAGAGAGAGACAGACAGTCACACAGTGAGAGAAAAACAAAGAAGAAGAAAAACAAAGAGAGACAATGAGAGAGAGACAGAGATTAATCACAGAGAGAGAGAGAGAGAGAGAGAGAGAGAGAAATAGAAAGCCAAAGAGAGACAGAGAAAGAGACAGAGAGAAAGACAGAAAGACAGACAGAAAAAAGACAAAGAGAAAGACAGTGAAAGAAAATAGCATGATTTTTTCCCACTAGTGGGTAAATAGCCACTGCTTTAGTAGTTTATTTGGCATAACATTGTTCACTGATGATTGTTGGGTCCGCCGATTGGGTACGGTTGGGTAGCCTACGATTGGGTATGGCTGGTACCCACGTGTCGTCATATCCGGCCACAAGGAGTGCCATATTATGGGAGACCGCCATCTTAGTCCTTACCTTTTTTTGAAAATTGCCAGATCGATGCTGCGTATTTGGCTGTTCCCATTCGAAACTTAATCTAAACTGTATTTATAACATCTGGATGTTTTCTTTACACATTTAGATAACATTTTCACTTTGTTTGCACACAAATAAGGACTAAGATGGCGACACTTCCATTGGAATGGTCGAGATGCGCACGCAGGTGGGTTGGAGCCATTCTTACCGACCCCGTTCGAGTCAGCGAGTGTCATAAACAAGGAAAGACCAAAAAGCAACAAATATTAATAAGTATGTGCAAGAAAAAAGTTCAACAACAGTTTCGTTTGGAAGCCCCCAAATGTTTGACCACCATGGTCGCAGCACTGTAGTGTCATGCTGTTAAAAATTTTAAATGTAGAAGACAAACTCTCTGTTGACCTACTTCAAGTTCAACTTTTCTTCTTCTTCTTCTTCTCTTGTGGGCCCACGGTCAATGAGCTGACCATTCTGGCTCCTTTTGAAGAAAAAAAAAGACTGGAAAAAGAGGTGTTCCCAGTTGGCAGTGGTGGTGTAACAACAACAAAATAGAGATTGGAGTGGGCAAGTAAAGTTGGGTTGCCGATCTTCGAGTCAGTTGTTAATGCTTACTATTTTTGTTTTTATTAAACAATTTTGGGTAAAGGTAAAGATGTGCCACCCCCCCCCCCCCCTACATTTCTCGGTTAATTGTATTTTTCCGTGATTGCCTTTCTTACCATACATAAAGCTGTATTTTATGAACATTTTTAGCTAATAACCTTTTTCGAATACTAACCCTATCCCTAACCCTAACCCTACCCCCCACCCTAGAAAACGGAAAAACGCAACGAACCACAACTGTAACAAATCGCGGTGTACTGCAGTACATAGTGGGGGGGGGGGTAGAGTTAGGTTTAGGGCTATGGTTAGCATTCCAAAAAGGTAATTAGCTCAAAATGTTCCTAAAATACAGCTTTATGTATGGTAAGAAAGGCAAACACGGAGAAATACAATTAACCGAGAAATGCAGGGGGGGGGGGGGGGTGGCACATCTTGACCTTTACCCAATTTTGATATGTTGAAGGGGGTAGGGGTGGGGATTAACCACAAATTCTGCCTAATTCTGGGGCTAAATGTTTGTTACGTACGTCAAGCGTCGTTTTGGAAACGACTGTCTCAAACTTGCAAAATCATAGGGCCTAGGCGATCATTTGTGATGAACCCCCACCCCTTTCATTTTCAACATATCGAAAATGTTAATAAAAACAAAAACAGAAACACTAATAACTGACTCAAAGATCGGCAGCTTCCCTTCAGAACAAAAGTTCAAGTAGGCAACAGAGGAACAGAGAGTTGGTCTACATTAGGCTGGGGGGAACTGGTCGTTTCGTACCCAAGACATTTCGTACCCTGGACGTTTCGTACCTATTTTTCGTTGGGATAGGGTTAGGGGTAGGGATAGGGTTAGGGTTAGATGGTCTTTTCTTTTGCCACAAGCATCTGGTGTTTTTTTTATCAAAATCATCTCTCCTGTCTTGAAACGTCCAGGGTACGAAACGTCCAGGGTACGAAAAGTCCAGGGTACGAAACGACCTGTAACCAGGCTGGGCCCGTATTCACATTGAGATAGCATGAGACTTAGCATCATGCTAACTTAGAAAGCTCTTCCAAAAGTCCTATTAAATTCTATAGGACATTGGAAGAGCTTCTAAGTTAGCATCATGCTAAATCTCATGCTATCTCAATCGAGTCAATGTGAATACAGGCCCTGGTTGTCTGGCTGTGTACCCACCAAAGCCCCCCCCCCCCCCCCCCCCCCCCCTTCTCCTTTGTTTTCGTTTTTCTTCTTTTCTTTTGTTTTTCTCTCTCTTCGACCTTTTCAGTTGTAATAATGGTCAGAACTGACTTCGACAACCATATTGGAAGAAGAAAAAG
The DNA here is from genome assembly GCA_017654935.2 of Phymorhynchus buccinoides. NCBI lineage: Eukaryota > Metazoa > Mollusca > Gastropoda > Neogastropoda > Raphitomidae > Phymorhynchus > Phymorhynchus buccinoides. Next base: position 14,754,036 of record CM065711.1, read on the forward strand.
AAGAAAAAGAAGCCTGATTAGGCCTAATAAAACCGCACGTGGTTGCAAGCAGTGAGGCACGCGCTTCAACTTGTTCAACTCCCAAGTTTTAACTCAATCCCCATTCAAAGCTGTACTAAAATAGTAAAAATGGAAGGAGTTCTAATGGAAATTTTAGTGAAATGTTTTATGATTATGATGATTGAAATTGCAATCATAGTTTGTTTGGGGGTTTTCGCATGCAAACTATGCAACCTACTTAAATTAAAGAAACTTTTTTTTTGGATGGGACATTTTATAAGCCGCGAGGCTTAGGCAGAACTTCAGTTCAGAAGCCAGTTCCCTTTAGTTACTACTACTAGAATTTCTACCGAACATTAGCATCCATAACCAAAGCAGTTTCAACTTACTTTTGAAGGAGCACAAATGCCACTCGATGTTCTTGTTGCTTCTTTACTTCACGTTGCACTTTTTCTAGTGACACACACTGTCACACAACGCGCACACATGTGACATGCCATCCCATTGTGCTGAAAATGTAAAGCGCGTGGCTGTCAATCAAGTCACGTGGTCTACTTATTACGCAAACTTTTGCCCCCCTCCGCGAAAAAAAAAAAAAGTTTACGCCTTTTAATCTATTTTTAACTGACAAAAATATGAAGCCAGAAGCTAAAACTATGCATCGAAGCTACTATAAATTTGATCGCCGTTTCTTTTCTCTCTTGAAATTCATAACATTTGATACCGATTTCAAATTTCTGCAAAATAATTTCTGTACTACATCTGTCCCATCCTGTTTAGGACTATTTTCGTTTATTTTCTATCGTTGCGGGATGTCGGAAGCTAATAACAATAGTTTGTGGAAGGTCTTCCTTGAAAAATAATGTAGGGTTTCATTCAATATTTACGATTTAAAAGGTAAAATAAAACAGACAAATAAAATAATCTCAAACCAAATTGCATTCCTGAAAGTGAAACAAGCAAGGGACATCACTCTGGGAGCTTTCTAAGAAGAACTAAAAACCCAAACCTACGACAAATAATACGATAGTATAGTATAGTATAGTATAGTATAGTATAGTATAGTATAGTATAGTATAGTATAGTATAGTATAGTATAGCATAGTATAGTATAGCATAGTATAGCATAGCCTATATAGCAAGCCTAGTATAGCAAGCCTAAGCCTCGCGGCTTATAAACGTCCCTTCATTGACACTGTTTTATTTGCTTAAAGCATGCCTTTTAAAATTATGATTGTAATTCAATCATCATGTTCAAAAAATAGTTGACTAAAATGTACATCCTTGTCAAGGAGATTTTTGAAGGTATTTAGTGTTGGTGCTCTTTTAAGGTTAGGTGAACTGTTAGTAAATTCCAGAGGTTAGCAACTCGATTACTAAAACTGACAATGTTTACGCTTGTTAGTATTACAACGCTGTATATGTAATTTTCCCTCTTGATTTCTAGTGCTGTTATAAATAAGATTTCCTTTCTTTAATTTGATTTTACTTTACTGTCCTCTGAACCCACATTGCTATAATATAGCATTCTTCACGTTTGTCACTTTATCTCTCCGGACTAGACCTATACCTTGTGAACCGCTGAACAACAGAATCACTTCAAGAAGTTTGTCTTTCCACCACGGACAACAACACAGTGAAACAGACTACCCGACAATAATTATTGTCACCCTGTTGTCGGCCAGCCAGTTCCGGAGGGCGGTGTCTGGTCTCAGGCACAGCCAACAACAAACATACTGAACTGTAGGAGGGGGTCCCATGCAGTTACCATGCTAGATGGTGCTGGGGGTCGGCTAGTCCAGCTGTTCTACAACTGGATGAAAGTTGGACGATGTAGCCTGCCGATACCCTCCCCCCCCCCCCCCACCCCACCCACCCACACACACCCCCCCCCCCACCCCCCCCCACACACACACACACATTACTTTTTTTATATATGTTTTTTCGGGTTAGGTTAAGTTGAGATGCTCTCCCCAGTTTTTCCCCCGTTGGCGTTTATATCCATAATTGGATCCTGTCAATGTTGGGCCGGTTTTTTTTGCAGATCAAGAATTAGGCCGGGTTCACATTAGATGCGCATAAGTTCCGTACGGAACCCCCTAAATAAGTGGAAGGCTGAAGGATAAAAGTTTACGCATATAGGGAAAATTCGGACACGTGCGCAAATCTTTTCCCTTCTTTGTTTCATTTATTTATGGATTGTGCACGGGTTTCCGCATGGAATATTCGCTTATGTGTGGTGAATTAACTGGAGCAGAAGGGTTCCTTAGACGAATTAAAACTATGCTGACCTAGACGTTGAAGTTTGATCTTTGAAATGTATCTGAGTGTGTGTGTGTGTGTGTGTGTGTGTGCGTGCGTGTGTGTGCGTGCGTGTGCGTGTGCGTGCGTGCGCGTGTGTGCGTGCGCGTGCGTGCGTGCGCGTGTGTGTGCGCGCGTGTGCGTGCGTGTGTGGTCAGAGGTGAAGGGAATGTTTAAAGTCTTTCTTTCCCAATGAGTAGGGGAAGACGGGGTAAAAAGCGCATGGGCGGGTAAGAAGCCCACCCCAATTATCTCATGAAATAAAGAAAATTTCAGTCAAATTTGCCCATGAGACGAATGCTAGACATTAACGCTCGTCTCATGGGCAAAATGAGACTGAAATTTTCTTCATTTCATGAGATAATTGGGGTGGGCTTCTTACCCGCCCATGCGCTTTTTACCCCGTCTTCCCCTATGTAATGACCGTGGACCCTCAGTCAGTGAAGAGAAGAAGAAGGATCGAGTATTGATGGCCTTTGGGGACCTTCCCAAACGCCAGCTAGTCCTCATTAAGACCGTGGATCCGGATGACAAGATGGCCAATCCTGAAGACTCTTTCTATCAGTTTTTCCCATCCTGATTTCAGGAGCATGCCTGATAAAAGCCATGGAGGTGTAGAGTGGCACAGTGGTAACACGTTCGCTTCGTGCCAGCTATAGTGTCAAGTATACCCGAGTTCGAACCTCGGTACAGGGGATTTTTCCTCTCACTTTGCACTATAGGCCTTAAGGTCTGAACTTTGTGGAGTCCTTCGGATGCCGAGACGATAAACCGAGGTCCCGTGTGCCCATGCACTTAACACACGTACGTTCGCTTCGTGTCAAGTAAACTCAAGTTTGAACCTGGGTACAGGGGATTTTTCCTCTCACTTTGCACTGTGAATCATGGTACAGTGGAACCTCCCTTATAAGACCTTCAAAAATCATCCAGCATGAGGTCTTATAAGGGAGGGGTCTTAAGGGAGGTACTTTTAATACTTACAAAGAAGGGCAATGTCTCAGAGAATCATGGTACAGTCGAACCTCCCTTATAAGACCTTTAAAAATCATCCAACATTCATTTTCATCATCCAACATGAGGTCTTATAAGGGAGGTAATTATAATACTTACAAAGAAGGGCAGGTCTAATGTGGAAGGGAGTCTTATAATGGGAGGTCATATATAAGGGAGGTTCCACTGTATATAGTTTGTGGAAGACTATGACTCTCAAAACGAGCTATAGGGGGCCTTGATCCTTGGCACTGACTCAAGTGCTGCAACAGCCCGGCAAAGGGATGAGTTGGCCTCTGGGGACGTGACATTCCCCAATGCCGGCAGTCATCAAATCCCTCTGGCCGAGAGAGCGGGGATATGTCAGTGATCGCGTTTACTGGTAATCATCAGTTGCAGTATTGTATTCAAACTTGATTGGGAATGTGAATGTGGTCTCTATGTTTCTTCTTAGAATGTTCATGTTGTAACTATTTCGTTACTCTTGTATAATTAATTGTGTGTGTGTGTGAGTGTGCGCGTGCATGTGTGTGTATGTGTGTGTGTGTGCGTGTGTGTGTGTGTGTGTGTGTGTGTGTGTGTGTGTGTGTGTGTGTGTGTGTGTGTGTGTGTGTGTGTGAGTAAGGAAGTAAGAGAACGTTGTGTGTAAGCATCGTGCTTATTTTACTTTCTAATGATTAATTATTTGTTTGCCTTTAATGTTCTTGTTATCAATGTAAAGCGCACTGAGCTCATGTGAGAGCGCTATATAAATTCCCATTATTATTATTATTATTATTAAAACACTGATTGCAAAACCAAAATACTGAAACAAAGTTTACCTGTCAGTTCCAAGGACTGATACATTTTTGCTAGGACTGATAAACTTCCTCTAATGCCTGATAACTTCCTCTAATCTGTCACTCTCTTTGACTCTCTCATTTACCTTGGAAATTACTACAGGCTAATATGTCAACCAGTCACAAAAGCCATTTCAGTAAAAGACTGTCCCCCCCGTGGGGATACCGGGGGTTCTTTTGTATAAATAGTTTATCCCATTCAATCCCGCATTGAGCTGATCATCCGGGCAGCAATTCCTTCATACAAGATCCTGATTAGTTGGAAACCCCCCACGTCGTAATCATCAAATTGTTGATGGAGGATGCTATATGCAAGAAGAAGAACAGAGGCTTTAAAATTGTGTTTTTCACTGGTCTTTGTATCCCTGGGACTGGTTTTGGTACCGGTTGTTGGGGGGCATTGTTAATTGCTGATGAGACAGTTTTCAAAATTGATTCCTAGCGCAGACCTGTTTACCACCTACACAAATCTTGAGTAGTCTGGATAGCTGAAATGAGTAGTTTTGGTGCAAAATGTGTAGTTTTATTCATTAAACCATCAAACAATGATCACTGAAAATGAGTAATTATAGCATTTTTTTCAATTTTCAAGAGTAGTAGAGGTCCAAATTGAGTAGAATACTACTCGAAAAGAGTAAACAGCTCTGCTAGCGCGATTACTGGATGTGCCCTGGGCAAGGCATATCCACCATAAACAAATTGTAGCCCACTCCTGCCGGAATAGCGTCTGCCCTCACTGCTATCTGGCTGGCAATCTTGGTAGGAAACGACTGACTGGCGTACCTGGGTACAGAGGGGTTTTTCCCTCTATGATTTTGCACTAGGCCTTACGGTCTGAACGTGGAGTCTTTCGGGTGAGACGATCGATAAAACGAGGTCGATGTGCCCATGCACTTAGCACACGTTAAACCCAGGGGCCGTAACGGAAAAGTTGTCATTTTGGTCAAAATGTACTCACCCTTCCCAATTTCCTTCCTCATCAGTCACACAAAATTTGCATGCAAAAAAACAACCACCAGGTGGGAGCAACCCGAATTTCACAGAGACACCTCTGTATGTGACTATAAAGTACCAAATACCTAATACTTGTCCTTTATTTACGTATAGAGGCTTCTGCATGCATGATAACACTGAATAAAAAGGCAAAACCTCTGACAAGAGAAGCCAATCCTCTGTCAGAAATTCTGAATCCTCTGACAATTCTGATGCCTGCGGGCTACAGAAAGTTGCAAGAACAGAACTTCTAGGGCAACTATTTATGCTGAAAGACCCTGGGTGCGTGCGTGTGCGAGTGAATGAATGTGTGTGTGCATACGTGTGTATGTGTGGGGTAGTGTACATGCGTATGTGTCAGTGTGTGAGCGTGTGCATGCATGTGAGTGTTAATGTGCATTCGTGTGCCCGTGTGTATGCGTGTGCGTGTTAGTGTGCATGCGTGTGTGTTAGTGTGCATGCGTGTGTGACTGTGTCATATGTGCTTGTGCATGCTTGCGAATGCACGTGTCAGACCTGTTTACTCCCTACACAAGTCCTGACTAGTCTGGATAGCTGAAATGAGTAGTTTGGGTGCAAATTGTGTAGTTTCATTCATTAAACCATCAAACAATGTTCATTGAAAATGAGTAGAATCTAGCATTATTTTTGATTCTGAAGAGTAGTAGAGATCCAAACTGAGTAGAATACTACTCGAAAAGAGTGAACAGGTATGGTGTGTGCATGTTATTGTGCATGAGTGTGTGTTATTGTGCATGCGTGTGTGTTATTGTGCATGCGTGTGTGTTAGTATGGAGGGCGAGGCGGCTCATTCATTCGACCAAAACCGTCGACCAAAATGATCGACCATTTTCCAAATTGGTCGACGGATTTTTGGTCGACAAATTCCGATTTTTACCGGAGAGACCCGAGTGGTTGAACAAAAACTGGAATCGGGCACAAGAACAGTGCCAGAATCCAGTCTGTGGCGGGAAGTTTACATGGATGGATGCTGAGGGCCTTCTAACAGATGCATTGCAATTGATCGACGAACGCCGGCAAGCACTACACCCTGCTCATGGATCTGGAATGGTTGATAGGTACTTTTCGCACAGTAATTAGGAACGATTCCTCCGATGCCATTGTTTCAATACTAGTTTCCGCTGCAAGTTTTTACTCAACCACTCATTAAAACTCGGAAAGACGCGATGAATAATTCATGGCGTGATTTTGATGCATCAGTTTTTCTCGTGCACAGTTTTGGTCGACCAATTTCGAAAACGAGGCATTTTGATGGACCATTCCGAAATTGGTCGATAGTTTTCGTCGAAAACGAGGCATTTTGGTCGACCATTTCGAGGCATTTTGATCCACAAATTTGGAATATGGTCGATCATTTTGGTCGACGGTTTTGGTCGAATGAATGAGCCGTCTCGCCTCCCATATGTTAGTGTGCATGCGTGTGTGACTGTGTGTGTGTTATATGTTAGTGTGCATGCATGTTTGTGCATGTGTGTATGCTTGCGAATGCATGTGTGTGATTTATGTACGACCAACCACATGTACACACACACACATCGATACAACAAGAGTCCACACAGGGTAATGAATATTTGACATTTTATATTCTTACTAAAAAAGGGAGTGTAATTAATTAATAATAATAAGACAGCACAGAAACCATGCAGGCCTTTGTACAATGCAAAATGCCACCCCCCCCCCCCCCCTCTCCACCAACACCCCCCCCCCCCCAAACCCCCCACCCAACAACCTTCCATCGTAATATGTACGAAACAATCTCTACCTCAAACACTTTAGCACAAACAAAATACGTAGTACAGTTAACCCCCCCCCCAAAAAAACAACAACAACAAAAAAGAAATACATTGGATACATGTTGAAAAAACAAAAAATGACAAAAGGAAATAAATATTGCCCATGGATACAAGTTAAGAAAATCAAATTTGTTCGGACCATTTTACATGAAAGAAAAAAACAAACCACAATGCAATGGCACTCTTTTTCTTACGAATTCATTGTCCTGCTAAAAACAATATAAAAAAAAACCTAAACAAAAATCGAGGCGAGATTGAATTACAAAAACCATGAAAAATGACGAGTGGAGTTTCAAAACAGAAAAAATAATTATGATGAAAACTAAAATTAATTAAGTGCCTGACATTGTTTTTTGTCACAATACAAATTTGGTCGATAAATAATTTTCTTTTTTTTCTCTCTCTCTCCAAAATAATGACAGTTTAAAAGAAGCTCTTCTCCCACACCTAAAAGAAGAAAAAACCCCAGCGAAAATGAAATGTTAAAAAGGAAAGAAAGAAAGGATTTAAAAAAATATATTTTAACTGTTGACAATGTCACAATCTTTGTCAACACACAACCATGAAAAAACATTCACAATGTTGCTTCTAATTCAATGTCAATGCTGTCATCAGCTCTTCTAACGCCATGTATTTTGTTGACATTCTTGGTTGTCTCCACCAGGCATCAGAATAGTCTGAAGTCCAATCCTCTGAAAACCGCGGTAAAAGGGCCCTCAAGGCCCCAGACTGAAGAGGGACAACACTGAAATGAGTTCTGAACACCACCAAAAAAGGCTGAATAGAGTGATAAACCACCTTAAAATGCTATTTAACCCTTTCACCGCCAGCCATATTTTGGGCAAGAAATCCCATTAAATTTACCTGGGTAGAGAACAAAATCCATCTGCATTATTGGTGATTCTGTATTCTGGCATATGTAAAATAAGGTCTATCCTTACTTTCCCAAACTAAGACAATAGGGTCTTTGGATAATAGACCCCAATTTGATGCCTTTTTAGTGACATATGCGTTAAATCACTGTGGTGCTAAAATGCGACTTTGGCGGTGAAAGGGTTAACACAAAGGATAACACTCAATAAAAAGGCAAAACCTCTGACAAGAGAAGCCAATCCTCTGTCAGAAATTCTTAATCCTCTGACAATTCTGATGGCTGCTCAACCGACAAGACGGGGGGGGGGGGGAGTAACTATTTTTTTCCCCGAGCGCACATGCGTTGCTTTAAATATCAGGCATGGGAATTGTCAGACAAAAAACTCTGAAAAGCCCCCCAATTGAAGTATTTAGTAACAAAAACGAAGTGTTTAGTAACAATTTCAAAAACGTTTTTCGCGGAAATCCGCGGACAATTCCCCATGCCTGAATTATGGAAAAAACAAGTGGCATAAGCACTAAGAAGCAAAACACATGGCAGGGTACTTGGCAGAGAATGTCTTTGCATTTGGTGGGAGTGTAGGGTGATGTCTTGGGCGAATGAATGTCTTGGTGCTAGAAGAGATATGAAACAAAAATATTTACAATAAATCGAACCATAATTCCGATGAAAGAATCTCTCTCTCTCTCTCTCTCTCTCTCTCTCTCTCAGACCTGTTTACCCTAATAATCAAAAACTTGGAATTTGCCACACAAAAACCCGGATTTTGAGAAAAAACAAACAGAATTCACATCGGTACACGACTCGCGATAAAACACCGATTCAACTCGGCGCCATCGCTATCAATTTTTCACTTCATTTTCTATTGAAAAGTTCAAAATTCTCACATCATCGTATTTTCCAGTGATAATATAATCTAAATGGACTCATTTCAAGCCCTAATTACAATCTCTACCATTAAAAAACTGCCCGGAAAGCTTTTCGATTCGAGAGTAAAAGCCTGGCCGCCATTTGCATTCGGTTTCGGTCAACCCTTGCGTCTTTTCATATGAACAGAAACAAATAATAGACGTTTTTTCGAAATCCCGGAATTTTCAGCGTTCACCCGGAATTTACTATTTTACCCAGAATATTAGCAAATTTCCAGCAAAACCGGAAGGGTAAACAGGTCTGCTCTCTCTTTTTTCCACGTATGCAAACAATCCAAACACTGAAACGGAAGCTGTGGAGACGATTTAATACATTGTAGTTGGAAATTGTGGTTTGATTGTTTAAAAAATAAATTAAAAAAATTAAAGAGAAAAAAGTGTGTACGTGTGTGTGTGCGCGAGCGCAAGAGCATGATGGAGAGAGACAGACAGTGTGTGTGTGTGTGAAAACAGACAGAGCAAGAAAGGAAAAAGAGAGCGGATGTTTAAAATGTGTTTGCGTGACCTGAATGCATGTATTTGCAAGCAATCCTGTTTGTGCATACATGTTTGTGTGTGTGCGCAACACATGTGCAGGAACATGATTTCAAGGACATTTTGCGCATATTTGTGTCTGCGAGCGAGCATACATATACTTAGAAAAAACCCAACACATTCGTATATGGATATATATACACCAGAATCCGACATAAACTCCCACCTACAAACCAGCAGAAAAAGAAAGCCCACCATTTGGAACCCCTGTGTATATCTAAATCATGTCAACAACAAAATAATACTTGTTCCACTCCGCAGTCAGATCTATACCATTCCAATAACGTAAGTAATGAAACAAAAAAAAAACAACGACCACATGTTCGCAAAATATACATTCGTAAATGAAAAAGTAAAAGAAGATTCACAACTGAAGCCTGTTGCGTCTTGTACAATCAAGTTTTGCGTAATACATACGTAATCAATCAATGAATAATACTGTCCCCCAGTTAGGTAGACAGACAGACGAACAGACAGATAAATAACCATGTGAAATACCCTTTCGCACTGCATTAAATCGTTATTTTAAATTGTGGCCAATGATAATCAGGCTATTATCAAATCACGGATTATCATAATTGAATTATGAAACCAGGGCCCGTCAATAACAATTATGGATGATCATAATTCAAATTCAATCGCGCAGTCCTGGCCATGATCATAATCCACAGAATCTCAGCCATCAATAATCTAATCATTACATTAAAATCAAACCATGATCAGTTTTTAATAATTATTTAAACCCACGATCAGCTTAGTAAAAAAACAAACATAATGAAATCAAACCGTTAGCAAAATTTTTTTTAGCCAACTACGATGAAAACCATCAGATCAAGGCTCCTCCGAAGTCGGAGTGTGGCTGCCCACGTGGCGAGGTAATCAAGAACGGTCACACACAGTAATGTTCTCATCCCTAGCTGGTGCATTTATACCATAGTGTTCAAGTGCTTCGGCTGTTGGGATGATCCCTGGAGTCTTTAAGCCAGGGTACAACAACAAACAACAACAACAGATCAAGGCGAATAGCGATGAAGCCATTAAAACAAGCTGAAGGAAGGGAATTCCTTGAAAAAAGAGCCTCCCCCCCCATCTCTTCAGAGAAGAAGATAATTTAATCTCAGGCAGACAAGCACATTTGTGATCCACATTAACTTGCCTCAATTCAGACACATTACACACACATACAATAATGAATGCACACACACAAGCACACTCACACAGAGGCACGCGCATATGCCTTTAAAAAAAAAAATCTTCCAAATTATTTTCTCCTTTCAGATCCTTCGAAATCGGAATGTATCGGCTGTATGCAGCAGGGAGACCAGCTAAAACTGAAAACCGTACATATGCATACCTTGCCCATTATGGCCTAGGAACGCAGAAGAAGAACGATAGCACATTACATAGAGGATGAGCTGACGCGTCCCGCCGAGAAATTATAACCTTGATGACCTTCGACCTCTTACTTAAGTCTTTCAATTGCAGGTGGGGCGGCCTGTGTGTGTGTGTGTGTGTGTGTGTGTGTGTGTGTGTGTGTGTGTGTGTGTGTGTGTGTGTGTGTGTGTGTGTGTGTGTGTGTGTGTGGGTGGTGGGGAGGGGGGAGAAGCAAAGGGTTTAATGCAGAACTCGGTAACATCTCTCATTTCTTAAAACCCAGGCCAATCATATTATGCACGTCCCGCCGATAAATTATAACATGGATGACCTTAGGCCTTAGACCTCCTACTTAACACCCATGTAATCAAATCAGGGCCTGTTATCCGAAGACCCTATTTTCTTAATTTTGCGAGATAAGGGCAGGCCTAATGTTAACATGTCACAGAGGAATTCCCAGTATTGCAGATCATTTGTTTTCTCTGCCCAGTTAAGCTCAATGGTATTTTTTTGTGCTGAAAAATGGCTGGCGGCGAAAGGGTTAAGTCTTTGAATTGCAGGTGGGACAGCCTCCGTGTGTGTGTGTGTGTGTGTGTGTGTGGTGGTGGTGGTGGGGGGGGTGGGGGTGGGTGGGGGGGGGTGGTGAAAGAGGCAAAGGGTTTAATGCAGAACTCAGTAACATCTCTTATTTCTTAAAAAACACACAGGCCAATCATGATATTATGCACCTCTGAATCAATCAATATTCTGAAACCTACACACAGTAAACTTCATGTTGTACCTTTCCCATGCTATGAACATCTTACTTCTTTTTTGTGTGTGCAGCCAATTTGAAATGTGAATGGAAGAGCGATGTTTAAAAATTAATTTTTTTTTTATTATAATACATAACGGACATACCAAAGACCAGATTGAAAGAAAAACATGAAATCAGATACATGAAAAAACCCACCCACACACGAGTTTACACAGGCAAAAATAAAATAGCCATATACAGAAAACGAACAAGCGAAAACCCAACCCACATATTAATCAAAGAATTAACAAAACAGCAAAGGGTAAAAATTAATCGATTAGCACAAAACACACGATACAAAATCATTTGATTCTACAGCGGAACCTCTCTTATAAGACCCTCCGTTATAAGACTCCCTCCCACTTAAGACCTAATTCTCTGAGACATTGCCCTTCTTTAATGTACCTGTTTACTCCCTACACAAGTCTTGAGTAGTCTGGATAGCTGAAATGAGTAGTTTTGGTGTGAAATGTGTAGTTTTATCCATTAAACAATCAAACAATGTTTACTGAAAATGAGTAGTAAACAAGAATTAAAGAGCATTATCTTCAGTTTTGAATAGTAGAGGTCCAAATTGAGTAGAATACTACTCGAAGAGTAAACAGGTCTGGTATTAAAATCACCTCCCTTATACAACTCCCTCCCGGAATTAATATAAAGCTGTCAATTTGATGTATTTGTTTCAAGGGACGTAAATCTGTGTGCACACTACACTTTGATCACTTCTAAACTTGCTTCGCTCCCTTCGACCACACTCTTGCGTCTGGCTTTGCTTTTGTAGTGGCTTGTTGTGGGGAAACCAATCGGTGTAGAGTTTTTTTTATATAAAGTCTATATATAAAAAGTCTGATCTACCACTTCCCTATGTCTAAACCTGAAGTAAAAACGTGTAATCTTCTTTAATTTCTCCTTTTGTTTATGTATGTTTTGTTTGTGTGCATGGCTGGAGTGATTTGTGAGGTTTTTTGAATAATTCAAAATCATTGCGATGCGAACGAGTTAAACCTTTGCGCACTGCCCATTTGTCCTGTGGGCTGCAGGGATGCATCTAGAAATTTCTAAACTCAATTGGTGTGGAAATTTGGGGGGATCTGGAAATAGTTAGGGGGGGCGGGGGTAAATCAATGCCAGTTAACGTGTCGATCAAGGGATGTAGTGCGGAAATTTTTACAACCTGTGGTGAACGCATTGTTCTTTTTGCTTTGTAAGCACCAGTCACAAAACATTGCTTTTGATTCGCTGTCAAATTCTAGCCAAGGTCTGCTTTTTTTCCAACTTTCCATGAACTCATGCTTTCGCTTTTTGAAAGGTGGTGGAGCGACACTACTAGCAATGGGATCGTCGGTGACATCACAGTCCTGATCCGATGCTTCGTCATTCGATGAACTTTCCTCGTTGTCATCACTAACTGCCGATGAGGAACAACAAGGTTGTTGATCAATGTTGCAAGAGTGAATGCCCTTGGTGGGTGGGGGAAGATGGTTCAGTACTGACCAAACAGGGGGATAACTCTCGCCAATAACCCTATTTGATGCCACTAAATGGCTGCCTTTCGCAAGAGTGAATGCCCTTGTCAGTACTGACCAACAAGGGCATCACTCTCACTGCCAAGGGCGTTAATAACCCTAGTTGCAGAGGCCTATATACTACTAGTTCCTGATAGGCAAGGGCAATAATCTTAAGTAGGTGGCGTTCGCATCTCAGGGCACGAGACAGGGGCAGAGAATTTTCGGTATAAAGCCTCATTGTCGGGCACAGGGAGGAATGAGATAAGACCTCCCATTGGATGACTTTTTAAGGTCTTACATATAAGGGAGGTTCCACTGCGTTACTTTCAGAACAATAATAACAATACGTGAATATTGGAAATTGGTCACCCCCGAATCGTTCGTCGATTTTTCTTTTTAAGTAACATAGCGAACATAATCAGACAGATCATCACGAAACGGTAAACCACGTCTGTTCCACTCTGTACACTTTCCCCCAATTTCACGACTATTGTCTTTAAAAGTCACAACCCTACGTAACAAAAAAACACCCCAAAAACATGGCTTCCATGATGAAAATCACTGTTGCTCGTAGCTTTCATCATTATGTTGCTAGTAACTTTCATCATTACGATGTTCGTAACTTTCATTACGTTGTTCATGACTTTCATCATTACGTTGTTCGTAACTTTCATCATTACGTTGTTCATAACTTTCATTATTACATTCTTCACAACTTTCATCATTAAGTTGCTCACAACTTTCATCATTACGTTGCTCACAACTTTCATCATCACGTTGTTCCCAACTTTCATCATTACGTTGCTCACAACTTTCATCATTACGTTGTTCCCAACTTTCATCATTACGTTGTTCCCAACTTTCATCATTACGTTGCTCACAACTTTCATCATTACGTTGTTCCCAACTTTCATCATTACGTTGCTCACAACTTTCATCATTACGTTGCTCATAACTATCATTACGTTGTTCCCAACTTTCATCATTACGTTGCTCACAACTTTACCAAGCATTGACAGAAGCTGTCTGTGTGTGCGCGAGATCCATTGAGCCCCTATTTCAATAACGAACGTTGATGAATTACCATATTTTTCCGACTATAAAGCGCACCTTTGTATAAGGAGCACCCCCCAAATTTTACCCAATTTTCAGATCCTGTCACTTTATTTTCTTACTACTTCATCAGTCACATTATAAGGCGCAGGCAGGGGTCTGAGTCTTGGGAAAAAAAACTATCGCCTTTTAGTCCGAAAAATACGGTATGTATTAGGACTGTCATAATGAACTGAGAGAAAAAAAAAGTTGAGAAAAAAACCGCGTCATTGCCTTGACTGATCTTAAAACCTCACTTTGAGAATGAATGAAAGTCAGTTTAACCCTTTCACCGCCAAAGTCGCATTTTAGCACCACAGTGATTTAACACCCATGTTACTAAAAGGCATCAAATTGGGGTCTATTAACCAAAGATCCTATTGTCTTAGTTCTGGGAAGTAAGGATAGACCTTATTTTATATATGTCACAGAAGAATCCCCAATACTGCAGATGGATTTTGTTCCCTACCCAGGTAAATTTAATGGGAATGTTTTGCTGAAATATGGCTGGCGGTGAAACGGTTAACGTCCTACGGCCTGGAACAGGTACGTGTGACAGGTACGTGTGGGACATCAGTAAATAAAATAGAGATAGAGGGAATGATCCTGGAGGTACTGCAATACTAGGAAAATCCCAAAATGTTTTATGAAAAAAGTTTCACATTTAAGAATAGATTTAAAAAAAATAAAAAAATAAGAAACCATCATGCACAAGTTTGATGAGCGATATACATTTTGAATGACAAAATTACTCCCCCCCCCAACTTAAAACATTATAAAAACCAACTTAAAAACCTCCTAATTTTTGCTCGTTTAGCTGTGGATTTTTCAACAGAATAACTTCATAGTCATGACAGTAATCTGACTGTCATACTTAAAGACCCCCCACGTCACGTGTCACATGTCACATTCCCTCTTATGCTAGGAAGACTTTTTAACATTTCTTACCAGCTATAAGTATGAGGGGAAACACATGAAAACTGTGATTTTGACACGAGACGTGCTGGGTCTTGTGGCCGACTTACACATCCAATTTCAGTCGCATGACTATCCAACTGTGGACGACGTCTGTGACGCACGATTCTGGTGAAATATCCCGAGCAATGATCGATCTGCAAGCTGTGGTAGATTCATCATCAACGATACTATGCCGACATTTTGACCGTTATTACATGGGTGAAACTACACAAAATGAAAAAACCCTGAAAGGCCGGGGTCTAGGGGTAATGTCCCCCCTGCAGCTGAAGCAAAAATTTGATTTATGAAGATATTTCAGTTTGCTTTTTCCACAATTTATACAAATGCTGAATATTTTAAAGTGTTTGAAAAATATAGTAGACACAAAAAGATCTTGCTCGAAAAAAGAAAAGAAAAAAGGAAATTCCTTTTCAGGTAAAATTCAAAAACAGGAAATCCTTGTATACCAGGAAAAATATTATGTGTATTGATCTGCAGTAGATTCATCATCAACGAAAATAAAATCCATCCTAAATTACGCCGACATTTTCGCCCCGGATGGGGGATGTAGAATCATCAACGAAAACAAAATCCATCCTAAATTACGCATCCTAAATTACGCCGACATTTTCGCCCCGGATGGGGGATGTAGAATCATCAACGAAAACAAAATCCATCCTAAATTACGCATCCTAAATTACGCCGACATTTTCGCCCCGGATGGGGGATGTAGAATCATCAACGAAAACAAAACCCATCCTAAATTACGCATCCTAAATTACGCCGACATTTTCGCCCCACATGGGGGATGTAGATTCATTAACGAAAATAAAACCCATCCTAAATTACACCGACATTTTCGTAGATTCATCAAGGAAAATAAAACCCATCCTAAATTACACCGACATTTTCGTAGATTCATCAAGGAAAATAAAACCCATCCTAAATTATGCCGACATTTTGACTGTCATTGCGTGCATCGATCTGCAAGCTGTAACAGAGCCATCAACCAAAACATCCTAATTACAACCTCTATCAAGAGTGTCATGCGTTGGGCTGGGGGCTGTGGATTCGCCGATCATTGGGAGAAAACCATCCTAATTTTACTGACAATTTGACCCTGCTGTGGGCATTGGGCTGTGGGCTGTAGGCTGTAGATTCGTCGATAGTCGGGAGATCTGTGCGGACTCCTGGGCGTAGTTGTTCAGTGAGCGCTGTAATAGATAGGTTCATCAACAGAAAAATACATCCTAAATTAGGCCGACATTCTCGCCCCGGCTATTGTGTTGGGGGCTGGGGGCTGTAGATTCGCCGATCTTTGGGAGAAAACCATCCTAATTTTACTGACAATTTGACCCTGCTGTGGGCATTGGGCTGTAGATTCGTCGATAGTCGGGAGATCTGTGCGGACTCCTGGGCGTAGTTGTTCAGTGAGCGCTGTAATAGATAGGTTCATCAACAGAAAAATACATCCTAAATTAGGCCGACATTCTCGCCCCGGCTATTGTGTTGGGGGCTGCTGTGGGCATTGGGCTGTGGGCTGTAGATTCGTCGATAGTCGGGAGATCTGTGCGGACTCCTGGGTGTAGTTGTTCAGTGAGCGCTGTAATAGATAGGTTCATCAACAGAAAAATACATCCTAAATTAGGCCGACATTCTCGCCCCGGCTATTGTGTTGGGGGCTGGGGGCTGCAGATTCGCCGATCATTGGAAGAAAACCAGGGCTCCCAATCGTCCCGCAAAACAAGGGGTCCCAGGGACTCCTTCACTTCACAGTACAGAGGGTCCTAGAGGCAGGATAGCGGGTCCCAGCGGCATTGCGAATGCTAAAAAGAATTTTTCTAGTGCATCCCTGGGACCCCCTACACATTCTTTTAGAGGGTCCTTTAGAATTTTAGTGCTTCATACACCCCCAAATGGGGGTCCCTGGGAGCCCTGGAAAACCATCCTAATTTTACTGACATTTTCGCCACAGCTACGTGTTGGGCTGGGGGCTGTAGATTCGCCGATCGTTGGAGCTCTGCGCGGCCTTCTGCGCGGCGTCTCTATCCGCCCCGCTGACGGGCACCCAGGTGTCGCCACCGCCTCCCCCGAGGGAAGGCGAGCGGTGCAGGCCCGCCATTCTCATCTCCATGGCCTTCTGGGCCGTGTACATGGCCGCCCCGCTCACCTGCACATGGCAAAGGTCAGGGGTCAGGCATCTTGAGGTTATATGCACACAGAGGCTTATCATATTTTTCGGACCATTAGGCGCTTGCGTCCGTAAAAAGGGAATTGGACGATTTTTCAAGAAAAATCTGGAAAAAAATCCAAGACAAATGCGCGCTTGTATAAGGGAATCGGGCAATTTTCAAGAAAAATCTGAAAAAAATCCAAGAAAATGCGTGCGTGTGTAAAGGGAATCGGGCAATTTTTTCAAGAAAAACGTGTGCGTGTGTAAAGGGAATCGGGCAATTTTTCAAGAAAAATGCATGCGTGTGTAAAGGGAATCGGGCAATTTTTCAAGAAAAACGTGTGCGTGTTAAGGGAATTGGTCAATTTTCAAGAAAAATCTGAAAATATCTAAAAAAAAGAGTATGCGCGTGTGCAAGGGAATCGGGCCATTTTCAAATCAAAATCAGAGAAAAAAATGGGTGCATATGTAAAAAGAGAATCGGGCAATTTTTCAAGAAAAACCTGAAGAAAATACAGCAAAGAAAAAGGCGCCCTCATGCATAAAGTGAAAGAAAGTCAAAATTCAAAGTCTGTACAGTGGAACCTCCCAATAAGACCTCCCATTATAAGACTCCCTCCCACATAAGACCTACTTCTCTGAGACATTGCCCTTCTTTGTAAGTATTAAAATTACCTCCCTTATAAGACCCCTCCCTTATCAGACCTCATTTTGGTCTGTTTAACTCATTCGGGACGAATGAGCCGGATGCGGCTCATGGCTCGCACAACCGTTTAGGACGAATGAGCCCGATCCGGCTCATAAGAGTTTTCAAGAGGTTTTGATTTCTGGCGTGTAACCAGCTTTCCAGTGCAAAGTCATAACCTATTTTCAGTTTGCTTTGACCTTGCCTCTCTTGAAATCAACCAATCATTGCAGACTTTATTTTCAGCTTTGGTTGTAGAGGGGGGTCAAAGATCGGAATGTGAGATTTTCCTTCTTTCTATGTGTTAGCTGTTTTCGTCAATAGGAGACAAACGACGAAGGTATGGAATCTGATATTTTACGATCGCTTAGTGCATGGTGTTAGTAATCTTATCTGAAAATATCAGTCCATAACTTTTCATAACTTTTTTGTGGTGATGGGTTTTCGAACCTAGTCGAATGGCCCGTCCTAAACGGTTGTAAGGGGAAGCAACCGGCCAGTGCTGAGTGAGTTAACTTTCACCCATGACACAGGTCAACCATATATTTTTGTCTGCCTAAAACTTTTCATCCACAAAAAAACAACCAAACAAAAACAAAAAAAAGATACCTTGACATCACACAATTCCCGCAGTCGCTCGCTCGCTCATCCCTTTACTTCGCCGGACTCTTACACACCCCGACCTGATTCAAGTCGGCCATGTTGACCGTGCCGTACGACGTCAGAGCCGCCGGCATGCCGCCCAGCGACCCATCCGGCATCAGGGACAGCCGTGGGGGCCAGTTCAGCCCCGGCCAGGCTTGCGGGGGGGGGCCCCCGGCCCCGGCGGCCACCACTCCCCCTTGACCCCCCACCACGGATTTGAAGTGCATGGGCTGCTCCATGACCCCGCCCTGGCTGACCCTGGAGGTGGGGATGAAGTGGGTGGGGGGGATGATGAGGGGCTGGGAGGTCTTGATGATGGAGGAGGCGTCCTGGTGCTGCTGCTGCTGGCTGTTGGAAGGGTCCATTTTCTGAGCAGAGGCGGACATCTGCTGCAGCTGCTGCAGCTGCGCGGCGGTGAGGCCCATGTTCATGGCCCCCATGAACTGCTGACAAAACGCACACCAACAGAACGCAACTTTGTTAACTCGAAACAACGTTAAAATGCATAAAAACAAAACATGTTCATGACCCCCATGAACTGCTGACAAAACGCACCAACAGAACGCAGCTTTGTTAACTCGAAACAACGTTAACCCTTTCACCGCCAACATCGCATTTTTGCACCACAATGGTTTAACACCCATGTTACTAAAAGGCATCAAACCTGGGCCTGTTATCCCAAAACCCTATTTTTTTTAATTTTGGGAGGTAAGGATAGGCCTTACATGTCACAGAGGAATTCCCAATATTGCATATGATATTTTTTTCTCCACCCAGATAAGTATGATG
This sequence comes from Phymorhynchus buccinoides, assembly GCA_017654935.2. NCBI lineage: Eukaryota > Metazoa > Mollusca > Gastropoda > Neogastropoda > Raphitomidae > Phymorhynchus > Phymorhynchus buccinoides. Next base: position 14,773,329 of record CM065711.1, read on the forward strand.
GGATTTTTTGTGCTGAAAAATGGCTGGTGGCGAAAGGGTTAAAATGCATACAAACAAAACCCATGTTCATGACCCCCATGAACCGCTGACAAAACGCACCAACAGAACTGCTGACAAAACGCAGCGTGGAAATTCGTTAACACGAGAAACAACGTTAAAATGCATACAAACAAAACACGACATTTGGCTCAACCTGTTTTCAGCGAATGTTTCGGACTCGAAAATTTTGTTTCTTGCATGTTTGTATGATGTGCATTTGATTTTTGGCGATTTTTAGAAAATGACCTAAAATAATGCGATCTGAGGGAGAAACTACGTCATTTTGTATGTGAGTCAACTCATTCAAGTCGTTCTGGCCATATATATCCGGAATTAATAGATAGCTGTCAATTTGATGCATTTGCTTCAAGGGAAGTAAATCTGTGTGCACACCATACCTTGGTCACTTCTAAACTCGCATTTGCTCCCTTAGACCACAATTTTGCCTCTGACTTTGCTTTTGTAGTGGTTTGTTGTGGGGCAGCCAATCGGTGTAGAGTTTTTCTATATAAAGAGTATATATAAAAAACGTCTGATCTACCAACTTCCCTATGTCTAAAACCTGAAGTAAAAACCCGTAATCTTTCTTTCATTTCTCCTTTTCTTTATGTGCGTTTTGTTTGTGTGTATGCAGACCTGTTTACCCCCTACACAAGTCTCGAGTAGTCTGGATAGCTGAAATGAGTAGTTTGGGCTCAAAATGTGTAGTTTTATTCATTAAACCATCAAACAATGTTCACTGAAAATAAGTAATTAGAGCTTCATTATTTTCAATTTTGAAGAGTAGTAGAGGTCCAAATTGAGAAGAATACTACTCGAAAAGAGTAGAGTAAATAAATAGGTCTGTGTATGGCTGGAGTGATTTGTGAGTTGAATAATTCAAAATTGTTGCGATGCGAACGAGTTGAAGCGGCTCACCTGGTGCTGCTGGTTGTTGTGATGCTGCAAAGCCTCCAGGCCGGGCTGGTTGCCATTGGCACCCAGGTGGGCCCCCCCTGCCATCCCCCCCTCGGACGTGGACTGGCCCAGGGTGGCCGTGCTGTTGGCCGCGTTGACCGCTTCGTTGCGGGGGAACACGATGTCGTTGTGCATGCCTCTGTGGGAGAGAAGAAGAAAAAAAGTTAACAAGAGCAGGGTTCGTACAGATCTGTGTCAAACAAATTCCAGGACTTTTCCAGGACCAGTTTACTAAATTTAAAAAAACATACCTGTCAATGTCGGTTTCGTTCCCGCCTGAGTTGCTTGTGCTTCTGGCCTTGACAATGGCTTTTTACAGCACTCTCGTCCATGCTGGTGATGTCAAAGTTCTTTTTGCACACTGTGCAGCTAGCTTTCAGTTTTGAACTATCTGTTGACGGAGCTAACCAGCTCTGGAATATTCTTTTTGTTTTGCAGCCAAACATTGTTGAAAATGCAGTCTCCATTTTGTTGGAAAACGGAAGTACGGAAAAAGGGAAGTAACTTCAGCGGCAGACAACTCGCGCAAATGACGTCTGCTATGATCGCGATATCGGTATGACCTTAAAAGTTTTTTTTAGCTTTTTTTATTTGAATTTAGTTTTAACCTTCAATTATTTTTTGTGGAGGAGAGATTTTGACTTTGATGGATTGAGATTAAGGACGTGGTCAGACGATTTTGAAAATTCCAGGACTTTTCCAAGAGTCTTGGGGCCTTTGCTGTTTTTCAAGCACTTTTCAAGCCCTGGAAAAGGCCATGTCAATTTTCCAGATAAATAACAGACAAATTTCAGAAAAACAGAATGTGTCTTCAGGGCTCCCAATCGTCCCGCAAAACAAGGGGTCCCAGGGACTCCTTCACTTACAACATAGTGGTTCCTAGGGGCGGGATAGAGGGTCCCAGTGGCATTGCAAATGCCAAAAAGAATTTTTCTAGTGCATCCCTGGGACCCCCTGCACATTCTTTTAGAGGGTCCTTTAGAATCTTAGTACTTCATAGACCCCCCAAATGGGGGTCTCTTGGAGCCCTGGGCCTGTATTCACATTAAGATAGCATGAGACTTAGCATGATGCTAACTTAGAAGCTCTTCCAATGTCCTATAGGATTTAATAGGACTTTTGGAAGAGCTTCTAAGTTAGCATGATGCTAAGTCTCATGCTCTCTCAACGTGAATACAGGCCCTGGTCTTTATATACTGCAAATAGATCAATCAATCAATCGCTTTTATTGTCTTTACAAGAGAACAGGGTTCGTACAGATTTTTCAGATCAAAATTGTCAAACTTTCAAACACCCATTGCCCTGTTTTTAAAGACCCTCACGACATGCAACGACGACGGATTGCTTGGTAAAGGTAAAGATCTGCCATCCCCCATGCATTTCTCGGTTAATTCTATTTTTCCGTTTTTGCCTTTCTTACCATACATAAAGCTGTATTTTAGGAACATTTTCAGCTAATAACCTTTTTCAAATACTAGTATTCCAAAAAGGTTATCAGCTAAAAATGTTCCTAAAATACAGCTTTATGTATGGTCAGAAAGGCAATAACGGAAAAATAGAATTAACCGAGATAGGTATGGGGGGTGGCACATCTTGACCTTTACCGATTGCTTTAACTCTCTAGGACACAAGACGCCAAATGTGACCGAATTTTGTCAACTCATGCAGCCCGTATGCGCCGATTGCGCCCGCTGAACGCCAGGTCTACTACGTTCACTTTCACTTTCTCCCTACCCACAATGCAATATACTGGGTTAGTTCTTCCTTTACCTCAGTCTCGCTGGTCCGTTTTTGGTTCTTACAGTAAGGGAAAGCACCTAGTTTTTTTGAACGGATTTTTCGAAGTGACCCCCAATTTTTTTCTTCTTTCCACGTGACGTGACGCAGTATTGACTCAGCGCGTTGCTCGGAGTGCCATTACGGATTTTTTAAATTCCAATTCATGGTTTGTTGTGTGACAGTGTGTTAGCTTTGGAATAATAATATCATCATTGCTATTCAATATGCATCTTTCAGAAATGAAATGTGAGTTAGACTTTATTCTGGGTGATTTTTTTAATGAAAAGATTTGGTGTGACGTTCGGAGTTAATTCCCATCTCTCGGGAACTGGGATCGATTCCCAGTTCGAATGGTTGGGAGTCATTGGGTTAATCATGATCATTCAAGTTGCACCGGTGTAGCCAAAAGACCTGGATGTAGTGAAGGGAAGTAACTCTCGACAAATCAAGGACGTCTGCTACATCGATGGAAAATAAGTCAAATCAAATTGCTTCTTTTTTGTTCTAACTGACCCGTAGTTGAAGGTGCCCTGGTCAGCCATGTTGGGGGTCTGTTGTCCGTTGGTCTCTGAGGTGGTGGTACCGGCGTTGGTGTTAAAGACCCCACTAACAAAGATTTAAAGACCCCACAGACACACCCATACATTTTCATAATCTATTTCTGCTCTAACTGACCCGTAGTTGAAGGTGCGCTGGTTAGCCATGTTGGGGGTCTGTTGGCCGTTGGTCTCGGAGGTGGTGGTACCGGCGTTGGTGGTGTTGGTGGCGGTGGTGTTGGACCCGGCGTTGGCCTTGCCCCCCAGCCGGTTTTTCTTGTCGCCCGACAGAGCTAGGCGAACCGGGGAGTGGGTCTTGCGTTTCCGGCATCCCTCCACCATCTTGGTCACCTGGAGAGGGGCATGATAATAGCAATAATAACAAGATGCAAAGCCTTCAAGGCTCACTTGCTTTAAAAAAAAAAAAAAAGAAGATATATCTAGATGCCAGAGATCTAAATAACAAATCGTTGAATTTCAAACTCCAAACCAAAATTTTGCTGGACTCATCAGCTTTATGTGATATACCATGCTACAAAATATTAAGCGAATCTGTGCAGCGGTTCATGTAATATTGTGATAGACAAAAAATTAAGGTCAAGGTGATCATGGTCACCGAGGTTGACAACACTTCGCATTCTATTTGATCTTAAGCTAGTCTACCTGCTTGACAAATTTGGGGACTGCATCTGCCAGGATATAAAAGATATGGCTAAAACAAATAATTGATGATGTTCAAGGTCAAAGTCAAGAGAGTAAAAGTCACCATAGATACCATATCACCTTAGGCTAATGCACCACCATACCAAATTTGGGGACTTTAACTGCGAAAGATATGGCCAAGACAAAAATTAAATGTCAAAGGTCAAGGTCATTGGTTAATTTTAATATGCAAATCATCTTTCTTGAAAGTTGCATAAGCATCTATGTGCATGCAAAGTTTGAACTATGTATGCCTTGTAGTTCCCGAGAAAAAGCCAACGTTAAAGTTACCACAGACAGACACACACAGAAGGAGAGAAAGCCTTTGTTCAGGTGACTCACATGCGAGTTGGGTTTGTCGGAGATGTTGGGTTTCTGGTCATCGTCGGTGTCGCTGGCAGAGTCGCTGGAGTTGCTATGGGGGGCATGGACTCCGCCCAGGGTGTCCCCGGGCTTCATGTCCATGTTCATCATGGGGAAACCCCCCAGACCTTGCTCTGAAACACACACATACATACATACTGGGTTAAATACAAGTGAACTGTTGCTGTGGGTGTCCATCATGGGGAAACCCCCCAGACCTTGCTCTGAAACACACACATACCGTACTTTTCGACTCATTAGGCGCGGCTGTGTATAAGGCGAATAGGGCAATTTTCAAGAAAAATCTGAACAAATCCAAGTAAAAGGCGCCCTCATTTATAAGGCGATACACACCTCACAAAACAAAGTCGAAGTTTGAAGACCGTACATGTCCTGTAAACGCTTACCGACCGCCATTATTGTTGACATAAACGAGTTGGCTCCTTCTCAAATAATCGAAACTTCTGTTTTTGCGACTTCCGGTTGTTGTTTGGATAATTCCTCACGAAAACTGGTAGAATTATGGCATTTTAAGCTCTACAACGATGCTTTTTACATCGAATGAAAGGGTTGTGGCATCTGTTGGACAATATCTCGGACGATAACAGGGATTTTTAAGCATTTTAACGTGAGTATGCGTCATATCGGCGATTCGCTACCACTTTCGATGTTTGACTCACAGTAGACTGTACTGAACACGGCAATCGTTGCCTCTCTTCTCACGATTTTGTTCACTAATAGGGCGCCCTCGTTTATTAGGCGCATAGGTCGAAATTGAAGAAAAAAATATCGCCTTATAGTCCGAAAAATACGGTACATTCTGGGTTAATAATAATAATGATGTAAATTTATATAGCGCTTCATCGCCAATGAAGGGCCTCTAAACGCTTTACAAAATATTTAGGGGAGAAAAATAAATAAATAAATAAACAAACAAACAAAAACCGAAACAGCCTAAAGTCTATGCTTGTTAAAAGCATCAACATGTCGTTAGTGTGAGTGTCTGTCTTTCTGTCTGTGTCTGTCCCAGTGTTTGTTCATTTGTCCACCTGTTTTTGTGTCTTTGTCACCAAATATTTGCATACTTAAAAAAACATCTATAAACCTGTACAAAAGATATGTATTATTGAGTTTTTTTCAATTTATTTGGAAAATGTAAACAAAAAGAAGATTAAAAAAACCAAAAACATTTCGTTAGTTCATTCTGGGGCCGTGGGTGGATGCCTCGTGCCTCCATACGGGGAGCTGGATGACTCCGCCCACTCCACGAGTGTCTCCCCGTGGGGATACCGGGGTGTGTGTGTGTGTGTGTGTGTGTGTGTGTGGGTGTCTCGTTCAGGTGGGGAAAAAAAAAACAGTTCCCCCACCTTCTGGAGGTTCTGTGCTTGTAACTTCCTCTAATCTGTCACTCTCTTCCACTCTGCCTTTCCCTTTGCTTTCTGCCATCTATCATCTTTCTGACTTATTGGTGCCCAATTCTCCCGCCTTTTTTCCAACAAAAAAAAATCCTCCAAATAACTTTTCTCTGTTGAGCTCCTCCGAAATCGGAATGTGTCGGCTGTACGCAGCGGGGAGACCAGTGAAAACTGAAAACGTACACATGTATACGTACTTTGCCCAGTATGACTTGTTGGCCTAGGAACACAGAATAATAATAAGAAGAAATTAGATTGTTCTCTACCTTGGTGTTCCTGGGAAATTTCAAAAATCCTGCAAGGCAGGGGTCGCCCAGTTAACAACTTGACTTAAACAATCCTAAAAATATAAAGTTCCTGGTAGAGGCATGTAAATATTTATCTGTATTCATATCTTTTACATTCTTGATTTCTACACGCGCGAGAAACCGACAAAACGTTTATATAAATAGAAATTTCTTTGCTCCTCAAATTCTCATAATCCGGCAACGCCGGCTCCAGGCAATAAAACCCCCATTGTGCGATTTTGTTCCAAGAATCCTGCATTTCAGGACATCCTGAAAGCAGGAGCATCCATGCGCTCTCTCTCCAGGGCTCTCAGGGACCCCCATTTGGGGGTCTATGAAGCACTAAAATTCTCAAAGGACCCTCTAAAAGAATGTGCACCCCTTTGGTCCCAGGGATGCACTAGAAAAATTATTTTTAGCATTCGCCATGCCACTGGGACCCTCTATGGCTTTTTACATCCAATTCTATGGCATTTTGATGTCAGTGAAGGAGTCCCTGGGACCCCTTGCATTTTTAGTTCATTTTTAATCACTTATAAGAGGTATTTCTATACTTATTTGGTCTCTTTTTGATCTAATAAATGACCTCTAGGGGGCCATCAAAAAGCCTGAAATCAGCCTAAAGGCTGTAAACAATCTCATGCCTGCTCTCTCTCTAGTAGACTTACCTATGAGAGTGTGTTTCTGAATGTGTCTGCTGGTGCTTACGTGCCAATTCAGTTTTAGTGTGATATGTTTTTTTCAATTTATTTTTCCATGATGATGTCTAGATGTTGTTGCACATTTGCTTTGTATTTACATTATGTGTTTGAATGCTCTTTATAATTACATTTTTCCTTTTTCTTTTTCTCATTTTTCTTTCTGTTTGATTAATATTTTGCTCTTTTTCTTTAGTTTCCCTTTTTTTGTGAGGGCATAGTGAAAAGAAGAAATTAGATTTTCTATTTTCCCTCAATAAAAAATCGTGAATCGTGAATCTGTACGTACTTTTCATCTCCGAGGCGATGATGCCGTGGGACTTGAGGTGCTTGTCGCGATGGTGGCTGCGGAAGAACATCTTCTCGCACACGTGGCACTTGTATGTTCTCTCCAGCTCCCCTGCTCACAGAACAAATACAGTGGAACCTCCCTATAAGACCTGGGACCCTCTATAATTATAAGAGTCCCTCCCTCCCATATAAGACCCACTTCTCTGAGACACTGCCCTTCTTTGTACGTGCCAATTCAGTATTGATAAATGATGTCTAGATGTTGTTCCCATTTTGTATTTAAAAGTGTTTGAATGCTCTTTATAACAAATTTTTCCTCCCTCCCATATAAGACCTACTTCTCTGAGACACTGCCCTGCTTTGTGAGTATTCAAATGCTGCGGAAGAACACCTCCCTTATAAGACCTCCTTCCCATATAAGACCTCCCTCCCATATAAGACCTACTTCTCTGAGACACTGCCCTTCTTTTGTGAGTATTAAAAATGACCTCCCTTATAAGACCCCCCTCCCATATAAGACCTACTTCTCTGAGACACTGCCCTTCTTTGTGAGTATTCAAAATGACCTCCCTTATAAGACCTCCCTCCCATATAAGACCTACTTCTCTGAGACACTGCCCTGCTTTGTGAGTATTCAAATGACCTCCCTTATAAGACCTCCCTCCCATATAAGACCTACTTCTCTGAGACACTGCCCTGCTTTGTGAGTATTAAAATGACCTCCCTTATAAGACCTCCCTCCCATATATAAGACCTGCACTTCTCTGAGACACTAAGACCTCCCTCCCATATAAGACCCTCTTTGTTTGCAGTATTCAAATGACCTCCCTTATAAGACCTCCCTCCCATTATAAGACCTCCCTCCCATATAAGACCCACTTCTCTGAGACACTGCCCTGCTTTGTGAGTATTCAAATGACCTCCCTTATAAGACCCCCCATTATAAGACCTCCCTCCCATATAAGACCTACTTCTCTGAGACACTGCCCTGCTTTGTGAGTATTCAAATGACCTCCCTTATAAGACCCCCCTAAGACTCCCTCCCATATAAGACCTACTTCTCTGAGACACTGCCCTTCTTTGTGAGTATTAAAATGACCTCCCTTATAAGACCCCCCTCCCATATAAGACCTACTTCTCTGAGACACTGCCCTGCTTTGTGAGTATTAAAATGACCTCCCTTATAAGACCTCCCTCCCTATTAGACCTACTTCTCGGAGACATTTATCCTAATTATATATCTGTATTGTTACTAATTCGGGACTTTACTGGTGTTGCAGTGCCTACGGGCATTGCCTCCAGGATCGTTCCCACCATCTTTATATCTACTAATGTCCCATATATGTGTCTGTTTTAGACCGGAGGACGTTAAACGGATTTTCATTCAGACATTGCCCTTCTTTGTGAGTATTAAAATGACCTCCTTATAGGTAGGACCCCTCCCTTATAAGACCTCATTTTGGATGATTTTTGAAGGTCTTATAAGGGAAGTTCCACTGTACAACAAAATTTATCTTCTTCTTCTTCTGCGTTCCCAGGCCATAATGGGTAAGGCACGTATGTGTCAGGTTTTCAGTTTTCACTGGTCTCCCCGCTGCGTGCAGTCGACACATTCCGATTTCGGAGGAGCTCAAACTAAGGAGAAAGATTTTTTGGAGAAAAAAAAAAGGCAGGAGAATGTGCCAGTAAATCAGTAGATAACATTAACAGAAAACTAAAGGAAAAGGCAGAGTCAACGAGAGTGACAGATTAGAGGAAGTTACAAGCACAGAACGTCCAGATAAGGGAACCATTTGCACGAGACCTCCCGGTATCCCCACGGGGAGAGACTCGTGGAAGGGGTGGGGTTGTCCAGCTCCCTGTATGGAGGCACGAGGCATCCACCCACTGCCCCAGTAACTTACAATAAAAAATCATTGCTGACATAATTTTGCTAGTGACACAGCGAAAGTTTTTCCTTCATTTTTCTCCCCTGCAAAATGTGAGAAAGGCAATTACACTACCATATTCTACGGACTATAAGGCGATACTCTTTCCCCCCCCCCAGACCCGAGAACTATGCGTCTTATAACAGACCTGTTTACCCCCTACACAAGTCTTGAGTAGTCTGGATAGCTGTAATGAGTAGTTTTGGTGAGAAATGAGTAGCCCTCTTCATTAAACCATCAACAAAATGTTCACTGAAAATGAGTAATTAGAGCATTATTTTCAATTTTGAATAGTAGTAGAGGTCCAAATTGAGTAGAATACTACTCGAAAAGAGTAGAGTAAACAGGTCTGTTATAATATGATGAACAGAATAGTAAGAACGCACAACAGACCTATTTACCCCCTACACAAGTCTTGAGTAGTCTGGATAGCTGAAATGAGTACAGACCTGTTTACCCCCTACACAAGTCTTGAGTAGTCTGGATAGCTGAAATGAGTACAGACCTGTTTACCCCCTACACAAGTCTAGAGTAGTCTGGATAGCTGAAATGAGTACAGACCTGTTTACCCCCTACACAAGTCTTGAGTAGTCTGGACAGCTGAAATGGTACAGACCTGTTTACCCCCTACACAAGTCTTGAGTAGTCTGGATAGCTGAAATGAGTACAGACCTGTTTACCCCCTACACAAGTCTAGAGTAGTCTGGACAGCTGAAATGAGTACAGACCTGTTTACCCCCTACACAAGTCTTGAGTAGTCTGGATAGCTGAAATGAGTACAGACCTGTTTACCCCCTACACAAGTCTAGAGTAGTCTGGATAGCTGAAATGAGTACAGACCTGTTTACCCCCTACACAAGTCTTGAGTAGTCTGGACAGCTGAAATGAGTACAGACCTGTTTACCCCCTACACAAGTCTTGAGTAGTCTGGATAGCTGAAATGAGTACAGACCTGTTTACCCCCTACACAAGTCTTGAGTAGTCTGGATAGCTGAAATGAGTACAGACCTGTTTACCCCCTACACAAGTCTTGAGTAGTCTGGATAGCTGAAATGAGTACAGACCTGTTTACCCCCTACACAAGTCTAGAGTAGTCTGGATAGCTGAAATGAGTACAGACCTGTTTACCCCCTACACAAGTCTTGAGTAGTCTGGATAGCTGAAATGAGTACAGACCTGTTTACCCCCTACACAAGTCTTGAGTAGTCTGAAATGAGACAGCTGAAGTAGTCTGATAGCTGAAATGAGTACAGACCTGTTTACCCCCTACACAAGTCTTGAGTAGTCTGGATAGCTGAAATGAGTACAGACCTGTTTACCCCCTACACAAGTCTTGAGTAGTCTGGATAGCTGAAATGAGTACAGACCTGTTTACCCCCTACACAAGTCTTGAGTAGTCTGGATAGCTGAAATGAGTACAGACCTGTTTACCCCCTACACAAGTCTTGAGTAGTCTGGATAGCTGAAATGAGTAGTTTTGGTGCCAAATGTGTAGTTTTATTCATTAAACCATCAAACAATGTTAACTAAAAATGAGTAGTAATCAAGAATTAAAGAGCATTATTTTCAGCTTTGAGGAGTAGGAGTAGAGATCCAAATTGAGCAGAATACTACTGGAAAAGAGTAGAGTAAACAGGTCTGAGACTACCGCACTTTACGGACTATAAGGCGATACTTTCCCCCCCAGACCCGAGACCTATGCGCCTTATAATATGATGAACAAAACAGTAAGAACATATAACTCTGATAACTAAGAACGTACAGTGGAACCTCCCTTATAAGACTCCCTCCCATATAAGACCTACTTCTCCGAGACATTGCCCTTCTTTGTAAGTATTAAAATTACCTCCCTTATAAGACCCCTCCCTTATAATACCTCATTTTGGAAGGTCTTATAAGGGAGGTTCCACTGTATAATAAATAACAAAATCCAAATTTTGTGTAAAATTTTGTGGGATGTGCTTTATAGTCCAAAAAAATATGGTATGTGTGTGACAATATGAAAATTGACTGCCGTTTTTACCTGTGTGCATTTTAATGTGGCGATCTAGGTGCTGCTTGCGCGTGAAGGCTTTCTCACACATGTGACACGCATACGGTTTTTCACCTGAAACCAGACAGATGAATAATATCCTCCAAGTTAATGAATACGAAACGAAAACGAAATTTTATTGAAACCCTTTCGCCACCAACCCTTTTTTTCAGCCCCAAAGAAAATACCATTAAACTTAACTGGGTAGAGAGAAAAAAATGGTCTGCAATATTGGGAATTCCTCTGTGACATGCATAACATTAGGCCTATCCGTAACGTCCTAAAATCAAGACAATAGGGTCTTCGAATAACAGACACCGATTTGATGCCTTTTAGTGACATGGGTGTTAAAACCATTGTGGTGCATAAATGCGACATTGGCGGCGAAAAGGGTTAACCAGGGAACATGAGATAAGCAAGTGACATGCTTTTTTCCACCCAGCCCTGAGAAATAGATAGATAGATAGATAGAGAGAGAGAGAGAGAGAGAGAGAGAGAGAGAGAGAGAGAGAGAGAGAGAGAGAGAGAGAGAGAGAGAGAGAGAGAGAGAGAATATTTGTGTGAGTGAGTGTGTGTGCGCAGGAAAAACGTGTGTTTGTGCTTGTGCACACACTTGTGTGCTTGTGTATGTGCTGTGTGCGCTAGGGGTTGTACACGCTTCTACACATACCGTATTTTACGGACTACAAGGCGCACCCGATTATAAGGCGCACCCCCCTAAAATTTTACACAAAATTCAGATTTTGTTATCATGGTTTCTTACTATATTACCAGTCACATTATAAGGCGCAGGGGTCTCAGTCTAGGACAAAAAAGTATCGCCTTATAATCCGTAAAATACGGTACACATATATTTTTGTCAGCCACAGATTCACTTCGCATTTCATTGTATATGAAGATCTATCATTATTTGATACTCGCAGCAAAAACTTCCCAGAGTTCTTTTCTTTTTCTTCGTTGTCGATCGCTGTTTCCTGTCATACGAGCGCAGATCCGCCATGTATAAAAGCGCCATGCGGCAAACTGAGAAATAGTTAGGCCCAGCATGCAGCATGTCCGCATTCAGTTGGAGAAAATCTTAAGGGGGACTTCTAGAACAAAGGCAGGAGAATGGACCAGTAAGGCAGAACGATAGTAGATGACAGTAAGCAAAGGGAAAAGGCAGAGTCAAAGAGAGTGACAGAAGATGACAGTAAGCAAAGGGAAAAGGCAGAGTCAAAGAGATTGATCGACAGATTTAGAGGAAGTTACAAGCACAGAACTTCCAGAAGGTGGAGGAACTATTTGTACGGGACCCTGGTATCCCCGTGGGGTGGGGGAAGAACCTTTTTTCTGAACAGGTCATTCAAAACACAAAACATTAGCAACGTAATCTTTCGCTGGGCACAGCAATAGACCCAATGTCGCTAAACTTATTTGACAGGACACATTAGTAAATGAGGTTATGATTTGATTTCCTTAACAGTCTCATTCAACACTGGCCGATTGTTTCCCTTCACAACCGTTCAACACGAGAGTACGCTATGGCGTACATAGTGTTTAAACATTCACACTTCACAACTCAGCCAAGCCATGCAACCCAAACTGGTAAAAAAAAGTGTTCCTCTACGGTCCCTTAATAGTTTTCAACCAATTAAATGACCGTTCAACACGAGAGTATGCTATAGCGTACATAGTGTTTAAACATTCACACTTCACAACTCAGCCAAGCCATGCAACCCAAACTGGTAAAAAAAAAAAGTGTTCCTTGACGGTCCCTTAATAGTTTTCAACCAATTAAATGACCGTTCAACACGAGAGTATGCTATAGCGTACATAGTGTTTAAACATTCACACTTCACAACTCAGCCAAGCCATGCAACCCAAACTGGTAAAAAAAAGTGTTCCTCTACGGTCCCTTAATAGTTATGAAATGACCGTTCAACACGAGAGTACGTTATAGCGTACATAGTGTTTAAACATTCACACTTCACAACTCAGCCAAGCCATGCAACCCAAACTGGTATAAAAGTGTTCCTCTACGGTCCCTTAATAGTTTTCAACCAATTAAATGACCGTTCAACACGAGAGTATGCTATAGCGTACATAGTGTTTAAATATTCACACTTCACAACTCAGCCAAGCCATGCAACCCAAACTGGTAAAAAAAAAAAGTGTTCCTTGACGGTCCCTTAATAGTTTTCAACCAATTAAATGACTTCTAGTAGCTAGTGGCAGGCAGGCCACTATACTGCAATCACTACAAGCAAAAGGCTAAATTTGGCCCTTTTCAACCATCTATTGCTTGATAACCACTTAATTAATTTTCATTTGTCATGTATCAAAATAAAGATTGATCTTTTATCTCTTCATTGCATTTATTTTAATTGTTGTGTGATGTGTGCATGAGTTTCAATAAATAAAAGAATTGAGCATATGAAAGCCGTTCGCGCAAGCCGCGGCCGAGATTCCGACATCGCGATCAGTGAATGACGTTTCGCTTCGTGTGTTCCTCGCTTCGCGGAGTCTACCACACTCGGTGTACAGTTCTATATTTAGTATCACCGCGTTCGTCTTGAAATGAGCTTTCTAACGATACCTAAGCCGCCTGCGGCAGTTTTGCATAGCCGAAGTTATTAAGAAAATACGGAAAACAGTATCAAGTTTTCCGTAATTTCCAAGGCCCTACGGATAAGAAAATAATCATCTTGGTCTCAAAATGTAGCCCACGATGTCCTCTTTCGCGTCATCAAAGATGTCAGCATATTAATGCGCTGTAGTCCGCTCCACAGCCAATCAAAGACCGCGATCCATTTCAGACGCGCAAGTCAAACTGTCAAGATGGCGGACGATGACGCTAGCTTTTGTGAGGATTTGCTCCAGTTATTCGAATGCGATCTAGGTTAGTATATAATTTTCTTTCTGTTTATATTTATGCTCGAAACTAGCATTAAACATCAATAGACAGTTTTGTAACTGAATATTGAAATGTAATAAAGCTTAGTATTAGAAAATAGCATCGTTTTCACCTAACTGGTGGCGACTGCAAAGCCAATAGTCGTAAGTAGATACCAGCCACTTCGTCGAGCTAGTTTACTCCATCCGATCCTTTTTTTTAAAAACCAAGTATAGAGAAAGGTTCATAGATGTTTAATATTGCTACATAATTTTTTTAAAGTTTAGATGACAGCCGATATTTAATATTTTCGTGTTTTTATTGCATCGTTTTGGACACGATTCAGATCGTGTCCAAAACCAAGGGAGGTAATGCTGTTGTAGTTTGGGAGATAGGCCATCGTCGCCGATTGTTGATTGTTGCCATCGACGATGGCATCGTATTTTTATCGCGATCTTAATAGGAATTAGCGTTAATTGAGCAACAAGTTTGTTTGTTTTTTACTTTTAGCGAAAAGCATACATATTAAAACGATAGAAAAGTCAGAATGGTCAGCTCATTGACGGTGGGTTAAGAGTTTGTGACTAGGTCAAGTAGGTTTTTGTTTTTAGTGGTTAGTCACTTAGTGTGACTGTGACTGAGTGCAGGCATGGATGTGTGATTGTCTCTGTGAGTCTGTCACTGTATCAGACTGGGGTGGGGGGGGGGGTGGGGGGGGGGGGGGGGGGGGGGGGGGGGGGGGTATATTCAACAGACCTATCTTCAGAATCAGATTTCATGGACTTCAAATTCAAGGAAATGTGGACCCAGTTCCTTGTGTGTGTTACTGTGTGTGTGTGTGTGTGTGTGTGTGTGTGAGTACATGCAGCACACGTGTGTGTGGGTGTGTATTCAGAATCAGAATCACGGACTTAAGCCCAAGTTAATGGTAATGTAAAACCTCTAAATTATTTGGTTCATTACAGAGGACGACCTGTATCTTCAGCTGAAAGCACTATTCCTGCGGAGAGGTCCTGGGAGACCCCCTAAGGCTCCAAAGATCACTGAGCTTGACAACAAGTTGCTGCTTCGCATCAGAATCATCAAAGAACAGGAACAAGCAGCATATGACAGCGCAGCGACATGGTTAAACCAACTATTCCCAGATGCTAAGCATTCCTTTTTGAGAAATGTTCTTGTGAATGTGAAAACAAAACTAAAAGAACATCAGAAACAGCCTGGAGCAGAGGTGAAGGAGTTTTTGTCCATCACACATGATTTCGTGGATGAATCTAGATTCAAATTTCTACAAGAATTGGGCTTAACACCTTCAGATGTGATGGAAGGAAAACTACTGTCATCTCCAGCATCTCCGAAATGTGGACTGTTACATGATTTGTTTTGCCTAAAACACAATGAAGGGAAATCCTTTAAAGTACTTACAGAATGGTGGAAAAACATAACTCAACAAGACAGAGGAGAAGGACAATTAAAGAGAGAAACAAAAAAGGTATCAAGCAAAAGAATTGATCTCGTGAAAAGGCGACACGACAATGGGGGTTATAAGAATTACTGTGAATTTTTAGAGTCATCAGCGTTCAGTGTTTCCAAACAACCACTGACAGAAAAAGAACAGCTGCCCAAGCCACTTCAAAACTGTGAAAACACTGGGCCCATAGTGTCAAACACTGACTGTGAAACTGAAAGCAGCTTGCATGAGTGTAACTGTAAACAACTTGTGTTAGACCTTGAACAAAAACTGAATCAGTCAACAATGAAATTGGCTGAAAAGGGAAGGGAACTTGCTGCGAAAAGGAGAACTATAGATGAACAACAGGCAGATATAGAGAAGCTGAAAACAGATGTGTGTGCATTGAGTGACGTGGGCAAAGAACTTCAAAAGGCAAGACAGGCCCATCAGGCAGCTGTATTAGAACTGGCGCAGGCAAAGACTGAACAAAGACAGATTCACGCTCAGCAAATGTCAACAGCTGATGAACTTGAGAGTGCGAAAACAAAGTTAAATTACTATAAAAAACAAGGACACCTGAAGAAAATAAAGCGGAAAGAAGACACAATTCAAGGACAGGAGGAGAAAATAAGGCAGTTGGAATCGCAAAGCCGAGAAAATGAGATGAAAATGAATGAACTGCAGCAGCAGCTTAGGGCTGAAAAAATCAAAACACCAGACATAAGATACAAGTTGAATCGTGCTCGAGAAAGAATTAGAGTTTTGAAAGTCAATCCAGCAGCACCAGAACCAGAACCTGTGCCAGAAAACCAGGAAGACATGCCTGTGCTCCGTCTCAAGAATGAAAAGGGATATTTCACTCAGGAGGCCATTGTAACAGTCATGGCCCTTATTGGAGAGTGCGAAGTACCCCCAAATAAATGTGGGCGTGTCATTGAAATTGTCGCTCGCCAACTGCTGTTGCATCATGTCCCAGAGTCTGACCTTCCTTCCACAAGATCTGTCCTGAGATTTGCTGACAGAGCTCATGTTTTGAGCAAGATGCAGGTGGCGGAATCCCTATTGGAGTGTGACCATTTCGACATCCATACTGATGGGACATCTCGTTCAGGCAAAAAGTATGTTGGCCAGCAAATGAATGTTGATGGTGTGATGATGAGTACCGGCTTTTCTGCACCCAGTGTGGAAAACACCACAACACTTGTTGATATCACCTTTAATGGCCTTCAAGAGTTGTCGGAAGTGTATGACGAAGATGAAGACCTGGCTCAGGAAAACTTCCTCAACATGCTTTCACAACTGTCTGGCTTAATGTCAGATAGGGCCAGCGTGAAGTCGTTTGCCAGGCAGATTGACAAGGACGTCCGGGAAATGCTGCAGCAAGACTCAACACTTCAGTTTCTGAACTGTAATGCCCATTTCCTCTTGGGACTCAGCTCAGAAAGCCACAAAGCTTTGTTTGGCGTGGAAAAGGACAGCAACGAACAACTTGGACGAGACCGGCTGCCTGCCTTTCGAAGCTGGAAATCAAACGAAGCATCCGCTGCAAGGTAATTCCTTTCTGTGATGTTATTCATATCTTATATATATATATATATAAAAAAAGTGGTTGACTATGCATCTCCGATTGAAGGAGAGGTCACTTTCCTGGAAAGGTGTAATTTGAAGAGCAATTTGTTTCGGTGGCCTCGGCAGGAGGACAAGTGTCAGGTCCACAGAAACTTTGTGTTTGCATGGAACCTGACGTTAAGGCCGGTGTCCACTTCTGGAAGGGCTGTTGCGATCGAGAATGAAGAAGACATTTTAGAAAAACTTGAATTGTACAAACAGTTGTTTTGTTGACAATTTTGACTTTGTTTTGTTCTTTGCTTATACCTGTGGCATCATGGTGTTTTTTTCGCAGGCTAGTAAAGTTCTGTCACTAACTACTGCAATAGCGAAGGTATTTCCCTCTTAAAAGTGTTGTGAGTATAAGTAACTGAGTGGAATAATGTTTCTACTTTATTGTGCTCCTAAGTTCTATTAACTTCCATGTGTGTGAGTTTGCGCATGCAAGTGGTTGTGTGCAATTGACTCGTTCTATTCTTAATAATTTCATACGTTGTTTGTTATACCGTTTTCTATTTTTGAATGTTTTGCTTGTATAATTATGATCATCTTTTATTTTATTTTTGTATTTTATTGTTCTTTGATTTAGCCATGGATTCTATTTAGATATTCAATTTATGTAGATTTTGTTTTATTAAACACTTCTTTTCATCTTGACAACAAACAACATAAGAATTTTTTTTTTTTAAAAGAATAAAAATTCAGCATTCTGGTGCTTCATGTGTCACGCTGCCCTCTACCTGTGTGAAATTTTGTCACTTTCATGCCAAATAAACCACACATACAACACCAAACCATTTGATATGTCTTAGTTATTATGTTTACATGTAGCATAGCTATAGCTTTATCACATATCCAAATTGTGAGGAAATCCATCCATTAGTTCAAAAGTTATGATAATTTCACTTTCCCTACCCTCAGTTCTGCTCTGTCGCAGGCCATTTTGGCATTTTTTGTAACTTTGACAGTCTGTAACTTTTTTGTTTTTAATAGGAAGAGCCCAGAAAAAATTAGGCCAATACAATACAAACAATAGACTTAGAATATATCCATTACATGGTATGTGCATTGTTAGATTGTGCATATGAATGTCTCAAAGTCGCTACCTCATCCAATTTTGGTCATTGTCAGAGTGGCGTATCGGCCATTTTTGAGAGATCACAGTTTTGTAAATAAAAGAGCAAATGTCCCCAAATTACAGATTCTGGTTCTCTGCATATTACAGATTGCACACAAAAAGTATTTGGTGTACTGGATGCATGTTGTGGTTGTGCTGGGGTAATAAAAATGACAATTTTCCTCAATTTATGCACAAACGTCAATCGCCCAAACTTTAAAACGCCATATCTCAGGAACCAATTAAGATATTTACAAAATTCTTTTTGCTTTTTGCTTCTTTTTAAAAGATCTAAATGAAAAGTTAAAAAAATAATCAATATTTCTAGAACAAAATTTGGGCTGCCACCAGCTACTTCTAGTCTATTTTTAGGACGGCAATGAATGAAATCGTCATGTTTTTAAAAAAAAACTGCTAATAATACAAATATATGCTAGCTTTTATTATTATAAACAATACCACCAAATTTTTAAAACTGTACGGTTAAGCATTATTTTTAAAAATAATTTCTATGTAATGACGCAAACCTGCCTAGTGTTGAACGTTTGCGTGAGAGTTATACTGATATAGTTAAAAATTGGGACTTTACTGGAGTTGCACTGCCTTCGGGCATTGCCTCCAGTATTGTTCCCACCATCTTTGTATCTACAAATGTCCCATATATGTGTCTGTTCCAGACCGAGAGGACGTAAAACACTATTTTTCATTCATTCATTCATTCGTGTTGAGAGTCAACAAGTCCAGTTTCCATTGCCAGTAAAAAAAAATGTCAGTCATTATCTAAAATAACAGGAATAAGTATGCATGTACATTCAGAGTACAATAAAGATCTTAAATTAGGTACACACGTAAAGTTGCAATTCATTAAGATTTAAAATAAAATTGATATAATGTACATTAAAATTTTTATGTCACAAATACAGTGGAACCTCCCTTATAGTTATGACCTTCAAAAATCATCGAAAATGAGGTCTTACAAGAGAGGGGTCTTATAAGGGAGGTAATTTTAATACTTACAAAGAAGGGCAATGTCTCAGAGAAGTAGGTGTTATATAGGAGGGAGTCTTATAATAGGAGGTCTTACAAGGGAGGGGTCTTAAAGGGAGGTTCCACTGTATCAGTTTCATTGACTCTCCTAGTCGTACAAACACATTTGTATTCCATGAAAAACAGTAATTTTAACATTTTCTTATATTGCATTTTCATAATAATTATATTATTAACAGACTGAGAAAATCTCAACAAGGTGCACACACATGCACACATTGTGCTTCCCCCAAAAAAAAAACAACAGCCCCCCCCCCCCCCCCCCCCCCCCCCCCCCCCAATTCCCGGATATACATTCGGCCATAGAACGAAAATAGAAATTTAAAAAAAAGCAGTCAAATATGCCAAATCTTGATAAACAAAGAGTTGAATCTTGATAAACAAAGAGTACTAATTATACACATAAAATACAACAAGAGGCAAAACCTTCAAGACTCACTCGGGGGGGGGGGGGGGGGGGGGGGGGTAGGGGTGTATAAGTACAAGATTGCCAACAAATAATGACTTCAGAAGGATGTACGCCAGCTAGAAATGGTACAGCGCAGGGCAGTCAGGTTCTCCTTCAACAACTACGGAGACAAGACACCTGGCTGTGTTGACAGAATGCTAGGGGAGCTACAGTGGGACAGTCAAAATGCGGAGGAAGATCACTGCCTGTGCCTACTGCACAAAATTAACAACAGATTGGTTGATTTGAACGCAAGCCAGTATCTGCGCCCCAGCGACCCCAGAACGAGAGGAGCCCAAAGATTTTTATCAAGAAAGGACAGCCCACCCAGTCCTCTGCCACTTTCTTCCCACGAACGCTCAGAGTGGAACATGCTCCCCACAAGCCTGACTGAAACCATCTGTCCCGATGCATTCAGGGCCGGCCTAGGCGGCATTTACATCAGCCACCAGGCCTCCGTCTGCTGATCTCCCAGTGGACCAGTGTAAATAGTTTTAGCCTCAAGTTTTACTTTTAGGGATGGATCCCAAATTATTATTCAAGTTTTAAAATTGGGCATTGAGAGCGCGAGCCGCCTGCCAGTCTCGTACCAAGTTGGACTTTAAACGCCGTGAGGCCCAGTCCAGTAATAGGAAGAAGAAGAGATTGAGGGTCATATACATGAGGGGGGTGTTTAAAGTACAAAATTGCTAAAAAAATAATGACTTTGAGATGGAGGGTCGTAAACATGAGGGGGTGTTTAAAGTACAAATGAAACTATCGTTAATGGATACAAAAAGAAAAGAAAAAAAAGTGCCTTTGCCGAGAATCGAACCCGGAACCATTGGCATGAGAGACAGACGCTCTACCAATGAGCTATCGAGGCTTTCGGTGTTGATGAGTTTCTTAACTCATGTTGCCTGTTGAATACTCTCTAACCCACTAATCTAAAATGTTATCTGTTTGCTTTAAGTATTTAATTATTCAAACCATTATCGTTTGAAAGTTTGCATGAACATCTATGTGTATGCAAAGTTTGAACAATGTACGCCTTATATTTCCCGAGAAAAAGCCAACATTAAAGCTTGGAGATTAGACCACGGACGCAACACACAACTATCATACTATAGAGTAATAGACTCACTTCGTGTTAACTTTGCTAACACGAGTGAGCCAAAAAGCAGTCAAATATGCCAATGAATCTTGATATTACAGATAAACAAAGAATACTAATTATACACACAAAATACAAAAATGATTTACAGAAATTACAGAATTTTTCTTTTTTACAGAACTTGTATAATTAGAAGTTTTATTTCTAAAGATACATGCCCAGGTACTGCTTAAGGCTCATGTGTGTGTGTGCGTGTGCGCGTGTATGTGCGCCTATGTGTGTGTGCGCGCGCGCCTGCATGTGCAATTTGTGTATTGTAATTTGCAAGCAAACATGTACATACCATATTTACAAACATGTACTTAACCTACATTTACAAATTATAAAGTGATTCTTTCTTTTCCTGACTGAGACCCCTGGGCCTTACAACATGATTAATAATACAAGGGAGCGGAAGGGACTGGGAGGGGGCGCCTTAACATTTATTCGAGGCATCTCATAGTTCGTAAAATACAGTGGGTTTTTTTTCCTTTCCAATAAACGGACATCTCATATTATAAGATGCAAAATTCCTATTTTGTTGCAATAGTCTCTTATCGCATTATTTCATTGATGTACCGAGGATAAAAAAATGAAAGGACAAATTGTCCAGAGACAAGAGAAATCAATAGGACAATGTCCGGGCTCTTGCAGAAATCAGTAAGAGTAAGCATGCCAGTGCTAAACATGTAATCTGGGGCAGTGGGTGGATGCCTCGTGCCTCCATACGGGGAGCTGGACAACCCCGCCCCCTCCACGAGTCTCTCCCCGTGGGGATACCGGGGGGTCTTTCGTAAAAATAGTTCCACCTTCTGGAAGTTCTGTGCTTGTAACTTCCTCTAATCTGCCACTCTCTTTGACTCTGCCTTTTCCCTTTGCTTTCTATCATCTACTATCTTTCTGACTTATTGGCCCATTCTCCTGCCTTTTTCCCCAAAAAAATCTTCCAAATAATTTTTCTCCTTTGAGCTCCTCCGAAATCGGAATGTGTTGGCTGTACGCAGCGGGGAGACCAGTGAAAACTGAAAACCGGACACATACGTACCTTACCCATTATGGCCATATGGCCTGGCAATGCAGAAGAAGAAGATACATGTAATCAGACATTTGTTCTGACAGGGGAGAACACAATAGGACATTTTAAATTTTAATAGGTCAATGACCTGTGACCGGGGCCTCGGGACATCACTGTTATTTTATTAGTCAGGGGTCTCAGTCTGGGGAAGAGAAAAAAAGTATTGTCTTATAGTCCGTGAACTAGGTGTACAGTATACAGCATAGCATAGTGTATATCGTAAGCACATCTCACCGGTGTGGGTCAGAAGATGCCTCTCCAAGTGCTGCTTCTGTTTGAAGGCTTTTTCGCACAGAGAGCAGGCATAGGGCTTCAAATCTGTCAATTAAGGAGGGAGGGGGGGGGCAGGGGAGGAGAGAGAGAGTGAGTTAGCACACAGACTAACAGACGCACTGACGGACACACATACACAGACTTACAACAAAGTACGCTGAAATGAGTACAAAATGTGTAGTTTTATTCACCCCAATGTTCACTGAAAATGAGTAGTAATCAAGAATTAAAGAGCCAATTTTGAAGAGTAGTAGAGAGGTCTGAGTAGAATACTACAGTAAACATCTGGCACCAACCACCCACCTATTATCCCCCTACACAAGCATACGAGTAGTCTGGATAGCTAGAAACGTGTACCGTATTTTTCGGACCATTACAGCAAATCAGGTGAATTTTTTATTATTAAAAAAAATCTTTTAGAATGATGCACTGTGTTCTTTGTGATGTCCGTCCACTCAAAACACACGAGGCGACCTGCTTACCCCCTACACAAGTCGTGAGAAGTCTGGATAGCTGAAATGAGTAGTTTTTGTGTGAAATGAGTAGTCCTCTTCATTAAACCATCAAATAATGTTCACTGAAAATGAGTAATTAGAGCATTATTTTCAATTTTGAAGAGTAGTAGAGGTTCAAATTGAGTAGACTACTCGAAAAGAGTAGAGTAAACAGGTCTGGTGTGTGTGTCTGTGCAACTACTTCTTCTGCATTCCCA
The DNA here is from genome assembly GCA_017654935.2 of Phymorhynchus buccinoides. NCBI lineage: Eukaryota > Metazoa > Mollusca > Gastropoda > Neogastropoda > Raphitomidae > Phymorhynchus > Phymorhynchus buccinoides. The sequence continues at coordinate 14,796,093 of CM065711.1, forward strand.
TGCCATACGGCCATAATGGGTACAAGCAGTGACCAAAAGGTTTGCCTGAACTTTCTTGCCGAAATCCAATGTACAAAAGAATGATATCATGTTAAAGAGCCCTTTCTTCAGGCACTCAGCTGCCTGAAGCAGCATCAAATTGCCTGAATTCAGGCTTCAGGCATACCCACATGCACCCCTGCATATGTGTCCGGTTTTCAGTTTTCACTGGTCTCCCCGCTGCGTACAGCCGACACATTCCGATTTCGGAGGAGCTCAAAGGAGACAAAATTATTTGGAAGATTTTTTTGGGGAAAAAAGGCAGGAGAATGGGCCAATAAGTCAGAAAGACAGTAGATGACAGAAAGCAAAGGGAAAAGGCAGAGTCAAAGAGAGTGGCAGATTAGATGAAGTTATAAGCACATAACTTCCAGAAGGTGGGAGAACTATTTTTGATGAAAGACTCCCCACCCCACCCCCACGGAGTGAAACAAAAAAGACAAGAAAAATAGAAGCCATTTAAAACATGTCTATCCCACTCAATACTCCACCGATAATTTTGATCCAAACATTCACCAAACAACGCATACTTCACACACCCCGAGTTACTGAAAATAACTGACAATTACCAACATACCGTAAAATGCGGACTATAAGACGCTACTTTTTTCCTTAACTTTGGCCCATGCGGCTTATAGACTGATGCGGCTTATCTGTGGATTTGTTCCCCATTATACATTTATCAATATCATAAATGCAGACCTGTTTACCCCCTACACAAGTCTTGAGTAGTCTGGACAGCTGAAATGAGTAGTTTTGGTGCAAAATGTGTAGTCCTATTCATTAAACCATCAAATAATGTTCACTGAAAATGAGTAGTAATCAAGAATTAAAGAGCATTAGTTTTTAATTTTGAAGAGTAGTAGAGGTCCAAATTGAGTAGAAAACTACGATATTTTTCGGACTGTAAGGCGATACTTTTCCCCCAGACTCAGACCCCTGCGCCTTATAATGTGACTGATGAAATAGTAAGAAAATATAATAACAAAATCTGAAATTTGGGTAAACTTTAGGGGTTGAGCCCTGTACAAAGGTGCGTCTTATAGTCAGAAAAATACTTTATATACATCTGCATCGTTAAAAATTCGGGACTTTCCTGGAGTTGCACTGCCTCCGGGCATTGCCTCCAGTATTGTTCCCACCATCTTTATATCTACTAATGTCCCATATGTGTCTGTTTCAGACCGGGGAACGTTAAACGGATTTTCATCAGAAAAATATGGTACTCGAAAAGAGTAGAGTAAACAGGTCTGCTGTATGCAACCTAAACTAAAAAAAATACATCGCAGAGTCCTCCTCCTTCTGCAAGGCTCACACTCTACAACAAATCAACACAGCCCCAAAGCAACGAGATGACACAACATGATAATAATAATAAACGGATATTTATATAGCGCTTTTTATCGAGCACAAAGCGCTTTACAATCAGCATTGGGGAAAAAAACAAAAAAAACCCACACGACACTACACACAAGATGACATGACACGACATGCCGGCCCTCACCTGTCCAAGGCAGCCACCCGAGATGCAAAACCGCGATACCCGGTGGCCACCCCGGATAGGCGGGCCACCATGCCACTTCTCATTTTTTTAAAACGTTTTACTTCCGACAATGTATTCAGCCGAAATGTTTTAATTTGGCAAAAATTGTACTTCAGAATAATAATTGTTATTATTAGCATAATTTTTTTTAAAAAACCAAACAAAAAATAAAATCAAAGTACCATTACTCTTTGTTTTATCAAGAAACTTTCTGACAAAAATGTAAAATTGAAGTCTCTTCTTTTTCACACAAAAAAACCCCCAACCCAAACATTTTTAGCCAAAAATTTGAAAGTGTACTCCGGTTTCCGTATTGTTTGTGCCTCACAGAAAACTATTTCAGACAAAAAAAACCACTGTCCTCTCTTTTTTGGGGGACAAAAAACGTTTTTTCCGACAAAATACAAAATTTGAAAGTGGGCGGGTGGCGGCTGTAAACAGGTGTTTGCGCGCAAAAGGCAGTGACGATGGCGCCACCTGTCTCACCTGAGTGGCTCTGTAGGTGTCGATCCAGGTGTTGTTTCTGCTTGAACGCCTTCAGGCACAGCGAACAGCCAAACGGCTTCAGGTCTGAGGAACCCCAGTAACGATAATAATAATAGTAATATGATGCACAGCGAACAGCCAAACGGCTTCAGGTCTGGGAACCCCAGTAACGATAATAATAATATAATATGACGAACCTTCAGTACCCCAGTCGATAATAATAATAATAATATGATGCACAGCGAACAGCCAAACGGCTTCAGGTCTGGGGAACCCCAGTAATCATCATAATAATATGATGCACAGCGAACAGCCAAACGGCTTGAGGTCTGGGGAACCCCAGTAATCATAATAATAATAATAATATGATGCACAGCGAACAGCCAAACGGCTTCAGGTCTGGGGAACCCCAGTAATAATAATAATAATAATATGATGCACAGCGAACAGCCAAACGGCTTCAGGTCTGGGGAACCCCAGTAATCATCATAATAATATGATGCACAGCGAACAGCCAAACGGCTTCAGGTCTGGGGAACCCCAGTAATCATAATAATAATAATAATATGATGCACAGCGAACAGCCAAACGGCTTCAGGTCTGGGGAACCCCAGTAATCATAATAATAATATGATGCACAGCGAACAGCCAAACGGCTTCAGGTCTGGGGAACCCCAGTAATCATAATAATAATAATATGATGCACAGCGAACAGCCAAACGGCTTCAGGTCTGGGGAACCCCAGTAATCATAATAAAAATTGCCTTGGCATGAGGCTGTGTCAGACCAGTTGACATAAGCTAGAACGCCAAGGCTATATCAAAATGTTGTTAAGCTCTGCATGGTTGTGTGGGGATTGTCCTAAGCCATGACAAGCTCCTAGCATAACATCATCAGTCTTAAATCCTCTGAAGTCCGAGTGTGGCTGCCCACGTGGTGGGGTAAGGTAATCAAAAATGGTCACACACGTAATGTTCTCATCCCTAGCTGTTGCATTTGTACCATAGTGTTCAAGTGCTTCGGCTGTTGGGATGATCCCTGGAGTCTTTAAGCCAGGGTAATACAACAACAATAATTATATGATGCACAGCGAACAGCCAAACGGCTTCAGGTCTGGGGAACCCCAGTAATCATCATCATAATAATAATATGATGCATAGCGAACAGCCAAATGGCTTCAGGTCTGACTCTGAAACACCCCAGTCCATGACATAGAGATACAGAGATAAGGATAAAAGGATAGAGACAGGGATGGGGGAAAGAAGAAGAAGGGAGCGGGGGTGGGTGGGGCTTAAATACTAAATAAGGGATCATGTTGCAAATAAACTCCAGCCTTTTTGGCTGATTGATAGATCGGAGTGGCAATGTACCCTGGGCAAGGCATCTCCACTTTTAACCCAAATGACACAACAGAAATACAGACAGGAAATAAATCACCCCCCTCCCCCCACCCACCCAAAAAAATAAAATAAAAAAAATAATTCAGAATGAAATAATCCCCTCAAAAAAGAAGAAAAAGAAGTTCAGAAGAAACAAAAATAATCAACCCAACCAAAAAAAAGTAAGAAATAATTTTTTATTATTATTAATTTTTTTAATTGTTTTATTAAAGGACCATAGTCATCTCCATTCGGACCTAAAAACGTTCTGGAAAACGTTTCAGCATTATTTCCTACTACACATAGACACAGTATACAAACTGTATCTATGTAACCTACCTTTTATGTCACATTCGTCAAGATAAAGTGAGCGCACACACTTTTATTTCGCAAAAATCGGTCTCCTGGGGCAGATTTGCCAGCTGCCATTGAATCTCACCAAAAATGGGATTTGTGCGATAATCCATTTGGCGTGACGTAGATTAGGGGAAATCAATACGGCACCTGTGACTGATGTTGAACTATTTGAAAACAAATTAATTTGCCTGTTTGTGGCCCGTTTTTAATAATAGAACTTGTTGGGACACTTTCAGACCTAGCTTATGACGTAACGCTGTCAGAGGATACGTATTATTATTATGACGCCAAGTTGTACGCCTTCAAGTTCCTCTCTTCTTGTTCTAGTCCAGGCGAAATTATAAAGTTTACCTTGTTTTGTGACATATATTAGGTTTCTATGTTGATCTAACATGATTTGAGGGTGCTGAATCCAGATCCGTTAAAGGCCAAGTTGTAAATGTTGGATATTTTGAGTTATGACGTAATATTCAAAATGGCCGCCATAGGTATCTAGAGAACTGTAAAAACATGCACTTAACGTAATTGTTTTGTATCTAATGCTTGTTTTGGTAAGAAAAATAGTATAATTTGCTGAAATGATTCAAACTATGGGAATTATATCCTATTTTAGTACTTCTTAGCCCCCAGCCACTGTGGAGAGGGCTATCGCGATCTTTCGTGCCCTTTCATTTATTTTAAGAACCATGTCACAGGATCACTTCGAATTTGTGTGTTACTATTTTAATGAAGCTGATATGCCCCTCAGTATGCCTTGTTGACTTTGACCTTTGACCTTGAGTATGTGATTTTATTGTATCAACTATACTTTTTCAACCTTTGCACTGCTGTTGTAAAATGTTTCTAAGCTAAGGTTTATAGAGGATGTTGAATTACTGATGCCTATTTTATGCCTAAGCCATTCATCTGAAATGCTTTACCTTGAATTTGCATGGAATATTTCAACTTTTTGCTTTAATATATTTTAAATCATTGCAGTAACTGTCTCATAATTGGTACATGAGCCAATGGTTAAACATATCTAGATGCTAACCTAAGTACCAATGACATCTCTAGCCTTCATCTTGATGCTTGGCCTTTGTTGTTAGGCACCAAGCAGAATAACACGGCGATCAGTGTCGATATTTCTTTTTATTTTATAGGTGGGTAAAATGGCCGACATTCCATTGCACGCCGGCACTTTTACCCACCTATAAATTGGCTAATGCACCAATTATGAGACCATTACTGCCAAGATTTAAAACATATAAAGACAAAAAGTTAAAATATTCAATGCAAATTTAAGGTCAAGCATTTAAGATGAAAGGTTTAATAAAATAGGTATCAGGAATTCAATATTCTCTATACACGTTAGCTTAGGAAAAAACAAACACATAGCTTATTTTACCACAGCCGTGCAAAAGATGAAAAAGTATAGTTGATACATTAAAATCACATACTCAAGGTCAAAGGTCAAGGTCAATAAGGTATACTGAGGGGCTCATCAGCTTCATTAAAATAGTAGCACACAAATTTGAAGTGATCCTCTGACATTGTTCTTAAGATAATTGCCAGGCAAATGAAAGGACACAAAATCGTGATAGTCCTCTCTGCAGAGTGTCTGGGGGCTAATACTTACAAAAATAGGATATAGTTCACATAGTTTGAATCATTTCAGCAAACTATACTATTTTTCTTACAAATAAAAGCATTAGATACAACATAATTACGGTAAGTGCATGTTTCAACAATTCTTTAGAGTCCCATAGTGGCCATTTTGAATATTTCGTCATAGCTCAAAATGCCCAACATTTACAACTTGGCCTCCAACGGATTTAGATTCAGCACCCTCAAATCATGTTAGATCAACATAAAAACCTAATATATATCACAAAACAAGGTCAAGCTTAATTTCGCCTGGACTACTACTAAACTAGGCCTACTGACTACCCTTAGCTGCGTCATTTGAGCTAATTACCCCTAGACGAGATTTCAAGATAGCAGAGTACACAGAAGAAAAAAGGTCAGCGCAGTTTTGCTAACTTTGAGCTCACAGTATGATTGCGTTCAGTTTTATGCTTGTCTGTGACTTTGAATTATGTCAGAGTTTACAATCCAGATCGATTTTGCATCATTCTGCACGTTATTTACGAGAAGCGTATGGGCCTTTAACGATGGCTTAGAGTCAAAACGGACCATCTTTAGACAGTCCATTGACTTATTATTGATGTTATTGCAAAAACTAAGAACTTGTATTAAAAAAGACTGCAAATAATATAAAAAGGGGATTATGCTTTTTATATTTCTGCAGTCTTTTTTGATACAAGTTATTAGTTATCGCAATAATTTCAACAATACGTCAATGGGCTATCTAAAGACAGTCCGTTTTGACTCCAAGCCATCAAATTATAAACGTCATCAGACAGTTGCAATCTTTAAATTTAACTAGTTTTATTTAGCGAGTCATTTCCAGACGGTCTGTCAATACACAAGCGTCACCGTTTTCTTTGGAATGTATATACAAAATCACACAGCACCATTCACAGTTCAGATTTCCTCTAAATAAATACAGCAGAAATTGTTGGCATGGAGGCATGATTTTCAAGTTTTTCATCCAATTGCCAAAACCCCCAACCTCACTCAATTCCTGGAGAAACATCACACTTCACCACCACGTTGCTGAAAAACATCACATCACAGGAGAAACATGCTTAACATTGTTAGTGTCAGACTGCAACTTTATGAGGCGGACAATGGTTGACGTATGACGCGGATTTGACCGCCAGGGGGCAATCAAACCACTAGGGGCTTATCACGCGATATTCTTAGTTGGGCATAGTGAGAGAGAGAGAGGGTGGGACTCCAGAAGGCAATCAAACCACTAGGGGCTTATCACGCGATATTCTTAGTTGGGCATAGTGAGAGAGAGAGAGGGTGGGACTCCAGAAGGCAATCAAACCACTAGGGGCCTATCACGCGATATTCTTAGTTGGGCATAGTGAGAGAGAGAGAGAGAGAGAGGGTGGGACTCCAGAAGGCAATCAAACCACTAGGGGCCTATCACGCGATATTCTTAGTTGGGCATAGTGAGAGAGAGAGAGAGAGAGAGAGGTGGGACTCCAGAAGGCAATCAAACCACTAGGGGCTTATCACGCGATATTCTTAGTTGGGCATATGAGAGAGAGAGAGAGAGAGAGGGTGGGACTCCAGAAGGCAATCAAACCACTAGGGGCTTATCACGCGATATTCTTAGTTGGGCATAGTGAGAGAGAGAGAGAGGGTGGGACTCCAGAAGGCAATCAAACCACTAGGGGCTTATCACGCGATATTCTTAGTTGGGCATAGTGAGAGAGAGAGAGAGAGAGAGGGTGGGACTCCAGAAGGCAATCAAACCACTAGGGGCTTATCACGCGATATTCTTAGTTGGGCATAGTGAGAGAGAGAGAGAGAGAGAGGGTGGGACTCCAGAAGGCAATCAAACCACTAGGGGCTTATCACGCGATATTCTTAGTTGGGCATAGAGAGAGAGAGAGAGAGGGTGGGACTCCAGAAGGCAATCAAACCACTAGGGGCTTATCACGCGATATTCTTAGTTGGGCGTGGTGAGAGAGAGAGAGAGAGAGAGAGAGAGAGAGAGAGAGAGAGAGAGAGAGAGAGGGTGGGACTTATCTCCCTCTCTCCTCTTAAATCTGTGTCCTAAGTTGCTCATAATAATTAAGTGCGCGCACGCACAGGGTAACAAAAACACAGAGAGACTGAGACTGAGAGGCATAAACTGAGCGAACAAAGAAATGAAGTTTAACCCCTTGACTGCCAGAGAAAATTAAAGAAAAAACCCATTGGGCAAATCATGCCATGAAAATGGACTGGGGGTGTTACTCTCTTGACTGTGTTCGAGAACAAAAACCAGCATATCAGGGTTATTCCTCTTCATCTGATGACGTCATCGGTGATGTCATCAGATCAGTGCTACTAACAGTAACACCGTATGTGCAGAGATACGTGGAAACTGACCTGAGTGACAGTGCAGGTGTCTGTCCAGGTGCTGCTTCTGCTTGAACGCCTTGTCACACAGGGAGCATGGGTAGGCCCTTATGTCTGCAGCACATGCACACATACAACACACGCGCGCGCACACACATACAACACACATTAAGTGTTAAGTGCATATGTGGAAATCAAATATCTATAAATCATTTGCTCCTATATTGTCCTAGAACAAATCAACAAAACTGATGGTGAATTGCTGAACCATCAAACGCCTTTAACCACTGAAAAAATCTTAAACAACTTTAATCTCCTTAAACGTTTTTCAGAAATCCTGCACATAAGTCCTGTTGGTATTTTTCTTTGAGTTACTAATTAATTGTTGGTTTAAATTGTGTTATTATATTTGTTGTTGTTAGCCATTTAGAAATTAAGACACACTTGTTTAACTCTTCATGTTACATAAGTCAGTTTGAAATGTTACTGTATGTCCCCCCTTCCCTCCCATCTTATATATCTATTAATGTAATTTTTATATGCACTGTTAGATTTGTATGAATAGATGTGTAGGGAAAACACAAATAATACTACCATCCACGCACTCACACACACTCTCACTTCAATAGCTATCTGATGTAGGCTTAATTAATTTCACACACACTTTTTGGTGCGTTTTTTTGGTGTCTAATATCACTTGCGGGTGAACAGACGTTAAACTAAAGAACGAACGAACATACAACACACGCGCGCGCACACACACAATAATAATAACTATTAAATGCAATGATAGATGCAATGGGAAAACATTACACAAACATGTTACTTTCTCGTCCCGGGGAGATTGAAAGTCTAATACATAGACGTCGGTGGAATTCATTTAACCCTTTCACCGCCAATGTCGCATTTATGCACCACAATGGTTTAACACCCATGTCACTAAACAGCATCAATTCAGGGCCTGTTATCTGAAGACCCTGTTTTCTTAATTTTGGGAGGTAAGGATAGGCCTAATGTTAAGCATGTCACAGAGATATTCCCAATATTGCAGATGATTTTTTTCTCTCTACCCAGTTAAGCTTAATGGTATGTTTTGGCTGAGAAATGGCTGGCGGCAAAAGGGTTAAAACTAAATATTGCAATAAAGTTAAATGTATGTGTGGTGAATCTTTGGGTGTCGGTCATTTACTGATTCATTCACGGTCCGAAAGCAAGAGAACTTTTTCAGAATTCGGTATTCTAAACAATTATTCTATTCTTGATTCAGTTTGTAAATGTTTATTAAACAGTTCACTTGATATATTTATCTTTAACCGTGTCCAGTTATATTCTTTAAGTGTACGTTTAACATTTTAATGAGGTGGGGGGTGGGGTGGTGGTGGAGGGAGTTATGATTAAGCCTGTATAGCTATCCTGTTACTTACTTTAATGCTTACACACACTCACAGGCACATCTACACTCACCACACCAACACAATATAGTTTTGTCTGAATCACTTTTAGTGGAAGGACGTTAAATTGAGTAACAACATACATTTATAAAGGGGGCAGGGGGCAAATCTCCCAAATGATTCTGATCGCTTCTCGGCCTTTTGGCTGGGACAGTGATTCAGGAACATAAATTTTTGTTTATACCCTGGTTGGTTTGTTCAGCCCGTCGTACATGGCGAAAGCCGATACGCGACGTTAAACTGAACTTCCATCCAAATCTCCCAGAAAATTTTCCAATGTAATGATCATTAACTCATGCCGGCCATATATGTCCGGAATTAATAGATAGCTGTCAATTTGACGCATTTGCTTCAAGGGAAGTAAATCTGTGTCAGGGTTCGTACAGATTTTTCCCTTCCAAATTTACAAACTTTTTAAAGACTTCTTAAAGACCTTTCCTCCCAAAATAAGGACTGTATTAGTGTATATGACGGTAATGCATGCACACACACACACACAATCATGGGTGGCGCTGCGTTTGCGTCGACGATCTTTCCAGATGGGAGCAACCGAATTTCACAGAGATAAGTCTCTGTGACTTGTATAAACCAAAATATCAAACACCAAATACACAGCGCCCTACCAGATTTTTCAGGATTTGTACTGGGGCATTTTGTTCTGAATAGAACTGATCATCAAATTATGTTCTGGGAAGATAAGCCTGTTGATAAAAAATAAAGACTTTTTAAAAACTCTGGACAAAATGGCTGTTTTTACAGACTTTTTAAGGGCTTAAAAAATGGGGTGGCGCTTTTTACAAATTTTTACTGACCTTTAAAGACCGTACGAACCCTGTGTGTGCACACCATACCCTGGTCACTTCTAAACTCGCCTCGCTCCCTTAGACCACAATTTTGCCTCCGACTTTGCTTCTGTAGTGGTTTGCTGTGGGGGGGAACCAACTGGTGCAGAGAGTTGTTCTATATAAAGTCTATACATAAAAAGTCTGATCTACCACTCCCCTGTGTCTAAACCTGAAGTAAAAACCCGCAATCCTCTTTCATTTCTCCTTTTGTTTATGTATGTTTTGTTTGTGTGCATGGCTGGGGCGATTTGTGATTTTTTAAAAATAATTTAAAAACGTTGCGATGCGAACGAGTTAAGGCAAAAATCGAGTCATTTTCTTACTTTTCACCCTAGGTCCCTCCGTTCAATCGTTATCGTGCCAGGTGCTCAGCAGCATTTTTGGCTCCAGTGACCTTGACCTTTGACCTCCATTTTTTGAATTTGGCTGAGATATTCTTAGTACCTATCCGCATGCAAAATTTAAGCGTCCCAGGTCCCTCCGTTCAAACGTTATCGTGTTAGCATAGTCAGCTAGCCCAGTCAGATAGGAATAGATTTCTCTGAAAACGTTACCAGCTTCGCCATGTTCAGGCATATAGTCTGAAGAGAAGCACCCATACACCAAAACAGGAAACTTGCTGACTGTGGTGAATAACCCCTCCCCCTCTTCATACATACATAGATTATGGGGTGATGCCCTAACGTGCCATAATATTAAACTTAATTTGTACAGGCATGGGAATTGTCAGAGACAAAAAACTCTGAAATTCCCCCCCTCCTCATTTTTACAGCGTTAAAATATAATATTATCATAAAAATTGAAGTGTTTAGTACCAAAAACTTTGCCCTCCCCAAAACATTTTCTCGCAGAAATCCGTGAATTTGCGGACAATTCCCATGCCTGCTTGTAATCATGGCATTGTGGGAAAAATCAGCTTCAGATATTAGGTCATCATAAAGAATAAAGTGTGACTTTGGAGAAACATGGACGACTGTCAATACAGTGGAACCTCCATTATAAGACCTCCCATTAATATATAAGACTCCCTCCCATATGAGACCTACGTCTCCGAGACATTGCCCTTCTTTGTAAGTATTAAAATTACCTCCTTTATACAATATATTCACACACAAAAAGAAAGAAAACAAAGTCAAATTTCACCCCCCCCCCCACAAAAGACAGGTTTAGCTCTTCTAGTACCATGGGCGAATGTCTTCACTGCCAAGCACCCTGCCAAGTATTTGTCTATTTTTCGAGCTAGCTAAAAGACTCCAGGGATCATGTCAAAAGCAGAAGCACTTGAACACTATGGTGCAAATGCATCAGCTAGGGATGGGAACATTACGTGTGTGACCGTTTTTAAAAAAATTACCCCGCCACGTGGACAGCCACACACTGACTTCATGGGATTTTGTTTTTGAGCTTATGTCAGGGAGGAGGGGTAATGGGAAAGACAGAAAGAGAAAGAAAGACGGACAGAGCAGAGGGTGGATGGAAAGTGAGAGGGAGAGGGAGAGAGAGAGAGAGAGAGAGAGAGAGAGAGAGAGAGAGAAAGAAAGACGGACAGAGCAGAGGGTGGATGGAAAGTGAGAGGGAGAGAGAGAGAGGGGGGCAAGGGGGAGAGAGAGAGAGAGAGAGAGAGAGAGAGAGAGAGAGAGAGAGAGAGAGAGAGAGAGAGGGGAGGGGAAGATAGAGATAGAGAGAGGAGAGAGAGAGAGAGGGGAGGGGAAGATAGAGAGAGAGAGAGAGAGAGAGAGAGGGGAGGGGAGATAGAGATAGAGAGAGAGGAGGAGAGAGAGAGAGAGAGAGGGGAGAGATAGAGAGAGAGAGAGAGAGAGAGAGAGAGAGAGAGAGAGAGAGGGAAGGGGAAGATAGAGAGAGAGAGAGAGAGAGAGAGAGAGGAGAGAGAGGAGAGAGAGAGAGAGAGAGAGAGAGAGAGAGAGAGAGAGAGAGAGAGAGAGAGAGAGAGAGAGAGAGAGAGCTACACCTAGTCGATCAACAATGAAATGCATGATGTATGAAACTAGCAATGAAGGTGATGACTGATGTTTGATTTAATGATTTGATCAATGTTTGCTAACGATTTGATCAATGTTTGCTAACGACTTGATTGATGTTTGCAGCAATTGCTTGATGGTTTGCTTAATCAAGTTAATGACGATCGATATTTGCTTAACCCTTTCATCGCCACTGTTGCCTCTTGGCACCACAACGATTTAACGCCCATGTCACTAAAAGGCATTAAACGAGGGTCTGTTATCCTATTATCCTATGTTCTTAATTTTGGGAGGTAAGGATAGGCCCCATTTTATGCATGGCAAAGAGGAATCCTTAGTCTTGCAAATGAAATCTTTTCTCTACCCTCCTCAGTTGGTTGCCTCCTGACGGCCTTACATAGATTCGCTCCTCTTGGACTACTGGTCTCGGATTCTGCGACCTGAACGTGCGGAGGTGTGACTGCGAATTGGGACTCGGAACGAGCGGCGTGGGAGCAACGCCACTGTACGGCCCAGATGGGACAGCAGCAACAACAACAAATCTTTTCTCTACCTAGGTAAGTTTTATGGAATGTCTTGGCTGAAGAAATGGCTGGCGTTGAAAGGGTTAATGATGTGATTGCTGTTTGATTTACTGACTTGATCGATGTTTTGCTTAATGATTTCATCGATGTTTGCAGCGATTGCTTGATGGTTCGATCGATGATGATTCTGATCGATGTTTGATGTAACTTCCGATGACTTCTGAATGATGTTTGATCGACGGCATCTCGCTCACCCGAGTGGCTGGCCAGGTGCCTCTCCAGGTGCTGTTTCTGTTTGAAGGCTTTATCACAAATGCCGCACGGGAACGCACGTATGTCTGTGGCAGTAGCGTAGAGCCGACACGACACGACATCCCCCAACCACCCCCCAAGAGGAGAAAAAAAGAGACACAGCCAAGAAAAAGACCAGCACACGCACGCACGCACATACACACAGAGTTGAAAACCCAGTGAGAAAGGGGGAGGGATTCGTCCCAACCGTTTTGGGACCGTTTACAAATTCTACGGATATAAAAGGTACTCAGCAGCGAATAATAAAAAAAATGGATCCACTACGGGGAAAGAAGCACAAATCTGGGGGAAAAAACCCGAAACAACGAAAAAGGCTTTGATTTAAATACGAAAAAGGTGGATGAAAGTGAAAAAAGAAAAGGCTGAAGCGTAGCTATGAAGGAAAAAACAACGAAGACTTCAAAAACAGAAAAAGGTGAAAAAGGATTTTTTGGGTGGAAAGGGAGGCGAATGGCAGGGGGAGACAACAGTCAGGGAAAGGAAGATTGGGAAAGCTGACAAAGCTGAAGCAAAGCGAATGACAGCCCCCCCCCCCCCCCCCAAAAAGGGAGGAAAAATGGCAAGGAAAATACAAAAAGAAAGAAGCGGGAAAGAAAAAAATACAAAAAGTTTCTAGGCTACATTCCATAACGACCATTTTTTTAAATATATTAATAAAGATAGAAGCGGGGAAGGGATTAAATACAAACTTTGCTACAATCAAGGGAGACTTCACGATAGCTGATTTTTTATGTAAGATCAAAAGAGGTTCAGAATTAAAACAAAAACAAAACCAGTACCGTAATGTAGACTACAAGCCGCTTCGTAATATAAGCCTCACCCCCTACTTAAAAAAAAAATCTGAAAAAAGTAATGCATAAGCCGCGGAAGCGTGGCGATGCACGATGTCCGCTTCCGGTTGAGTCGAGAGTTGATCGCGGGTGTGTTGACTGCCAAACCGAAAGTATCGGACCGCGAAAAATATACTGAAATCAAGGTTATTATTTTTGGGTCATCAACCGTGAACAAGGCCACAGATCGAAGGTCTGAATCAAGGATGCCACTGAGTTGAGTTTACTTTCACTTTCGGTAATGCTTAGGCCGCGGCACAGTACTAGCCGCAGGGGGGTAGTAAAAAAACAAAAGTTGCGGCTCATAGTCAGCGAATTACGGTAGTTTGTATGGATACGGATAGGGTAGAAAAAGGGAAGGCACTGGAAGGACTTGCGATAAGCAGTGCGTGGAAAGTAAAGCTGAAGGCCGTGTACACACATAAGCGGATATTACATGCGGAAAACCCGTGCGCAATCCATAAATAAGTGAAACAAAGAAGGGAAAAGATTTGCGCACGTGTCCAAATTTCCCCTTTATCTTCTTTCTTCCACTTATTTAGGGTTTTCCATACGGAACTTGCGCGTCTAATGTGAACCCGGCCTTACCATTTCATCACCACTTGGCACCACAATGATTTAACGCCCATGTCACTAAACGGCATCAAACGAGGGTCTGGCAACCCATGACAATATGTTCTTCATTTTGGGAGGTAAGGATAGGCCCTATTTTATGCATGTCAAAGAGGAATCCCCAATATCGCAAACATAATCTTTTCTCTACCCGGCTAAGTTCAATGGAAAGTTTTAGCTAAAGAATGGCTGGCGTTGAAAGGGTTCAGCAGGCAAGCAATGACTATGGGAGGTTGTGCGATATGAATTATGATATGAATAATAATAGTGAGGATGACATAAAGCTGCACAATGATACAGAGCAGTGAAATAAGAAACGTGAGGATGCAGAAATGACTGCATCAACAATGAGACTATTCTATTTGTTCAGGATGCAGTGGCCGTTTTTTTTATATCCTCTTTTATAATATTTTTTCCATATTTCAAAATAATATGAATTTAATTTCTACTAATTACTATACACTAAACACAGTACAATTTTTTACCACACGTGGCCTACTAACACTCAAAAAATGACAAGTCAATTTGAGATTGGGAGCAATTCTAAAAATGTTTGTGTATGTCTGTGAATGCTTCAATGCTGATTGTAAAGCACTTTGTGTTCGATAAAAAGCACTCCGTTTATCATTATTATTATTAAAACATAGGCAGTGATGCCAAGGTCATAGGCCATTGACCTATTAAAACTGAAAATGTCCTATTGTGTTCTCCCTTGTCAGGACAAATGTCTTGATTCATTTATTAACACTGACACGCTTTGTCTAATTGATTTGTGCAAGATCCAGGACATTGTCCTATTGATTCATCTACTATCAGGACAGTTTGTCCTATCACTTTTCGATCCTCGGAACATCACTGCATAGGTAATCGTCGAAAGGAACAAATCCATATCAATAAAGCATCACAAGGCATGGGCTAATTCGTAAAAGCTACATATGAAGATGCAAAAAATAAAATGAAAATAAAAAGGGAAAAGTGGGCATACAACATTATGGTTTTTAAAGTGTGTGTGTGTGTGATATGTGTGTGTGTCTATGTGTGCGTGTGTCTGTGAGCAAGCCTGCTAGCAAGCAGATGTATAAAGCAAGCATGCATTACACATGTGCACACACATACATGTCTCTCCTTTTAAGCAGACGCATGCATGCGCTTGAAGATGCATTATTTATAACATGTGCTGGTTCGCTGCACAAGAAAGGCTTGAGCACAATGTCGACATTTTACTACACACACACGCATATTTGGGAACATTCAAAAGCAAATTGATTAAAAGAATTAATCAATAATTAATCAATTAAGAAGAGTGAGAGAGTGAGTGAGAGACAAGGGTGCAACTCCCCCCAAAAGAAAAAACCCTGAAATGCCACCCGTTGGTTGATGCAACGCAAGAGACAGACAGACAGACAGTTACAGAGATGGACAGAGACAGTTTGAGTCCGATAAGCCTCGTAAAATGATTACATTGCCTTTGAAAACAATATGGCATCACCATGCTGTTTTCAAGATTCCTCGGGAGAGAATTCCAGGATAAAACAACCAAGTTCAATACCAGGCATGGGAATTGTCAGAGACCAAAAACTCTGAAAAGCCCCCCAATTGAAGTATTTAGGAACAAAAACAAAGTATTTAGTAGCAATTTGAATTTTTTGTTCTCGCGGAAATCTGCGGACAATTCCCATGTCTGAATACGCACCAAATAGCTTGTGGTCGATTTTTTTTTTTTGGGGGGGGGGAGGATGAATTTATAAAACACTGAAGTTCAGTTTCTGGTAAAATTTATTTTAAAAAAAGAGTTGCACCCTTGCACCAACAACAAAGAGCAACGCTTACCCCAGAACCACACCGCTCACAAAATGTTCTGGGTTTTTGTAGACTTGAAATTACTGTATTTTACGGACTATATATAAGGTGATCCCCCCCCCCCACGACTGAGACCCCTGCGTCTTAATATAACATGGCTAACAATATAGTAAGAAAATATAATAACAAAATCTGAATTTTGCGTACAATTTGGAAGGCGCGCCTCATAATAAAGTGCCTTATTTATAGTCTGAAAAATACGGTAAAATGTTCCACTTTCAGATTGCTACCATGCATTTTCTGGAAAGGGGTGACTCTCCAGATGTTAAAAATACACATGATAGCAATTGCCCACCCACCCAAGATGGTAATCATCCCTATTTTGGGGATCTACCTGATGGTAGAGTAACTTCCCCCGTTTGACCGATTGAATTACGCAAGATCACTCCCACACACCATAAGACAGACCCGTTTACCCCCTACACAAGTCTTGAGTAGTCTGGGTAGCTGAAATGAGTAGTTTGGGTGCCAAATGAGTAGCTTTATTTATTAAACCATCAAATAATGTTCACTGAAAATGAGTATTAACCCTTTCGCCGCCAATGTCGCATTTATGCACCACAATGGTTAAACACCCATGTCACTAAAAGGCATCAAAGCATTATTTTCAATTTTGAAGAGTAGTAGAGGTCCAAACTGAGTAGAATACTACAGGTCTGATAAGATCACTCTCCTGAGTTACTTCCGAGCAATTCCTATTGGGAGGAGGAGCCCTGCTCAGAATTGCTTATATTATCATGATTATAATTATCATCGTCGTGGTGGTGAATTTAACCCTTTCACCGCCAAAGTCGCATTTTAGCACCACAATGGTTTAACTCTTCTACTACCGTCGGCGGGTTGACCCGCCGGTTTACCGTATACCGTTGCTAGCCACGGGCGGGTTTGACCGCCATATACTAGGGAAACCCTGGTCTCCCCCTTTGCGATATTTATATCAAGTGACATCACATCCTTTACTTCCATGACATGCGCAGTTCGCTCAGGGAAAGCACAACCTTCCGCCATCTTCATTTGTAGGCTAAATTTTGTAATTTTCAATCGATTTTCGTCGCGTTTTCGACGATGGAAACTGACAACTTTTGGCGTGAACCTCTACAAGATGGCGATAGTGCCGACGAAGCATTTACTGTGGAAAAAGTGGCAGAATCTGAACTTAGGCGAATCAAAAAGAGCATCGAAAGTGTTGAAACGATCTTGGGTTTGCAGCAGCAGACCGACACAGGTAAATTTAGTGATGATTCGAGCGAGTATTTTTTAAAAATGAATTTTTAAAGTGAGTGTGCGCGAAAATCAGTGCAGCGGCAAAAATTACTTGGTGCGCAACGGTAAAGTCTAAGTAATACTTGGTAGTAGAAGAGTTAATACCTATGTCATGAAAAGGCATCAAACCAGGGTCTGTTATCATCCAAAGACCCTATTTTCTTAATTTTGTGAGATAAGGATATAACTAATGTTGTATACTATACCAGAGGAAATCGCAATATTGCAGATATTTTATTTTCTCTACCCAGTATTTTGGGGCTGAAAAATGTCTGGTGGCAAAAGGGTTAAGGCACAGGTGAGGTGAGGTGAGGTGAGGTGGGTGTCTCTCTCTCACCTGTGTGGCTGGCCAGGTGTCTCTCCAGGTGTTGTTTCTGCTTGAAGGCCTTGTCGCACGCCTGGCAGGCGAAGGGCCGGATGTCTGCAGCACCACAGCACAGCACTTCACTTCACCGCCTTACTAACACTACGCTCGCCACAACCAACACCCACCCCACTCCTAATCCCAGACCTGTTTACCCTTACAATTAACAACCTGGAATTTGCCACAGAAAAACCCGGAATTTGAGAAGAAAAAACAACAGAATTCACATCGCAATGTCGCTTATGCCGCCATGCGAAATTTTGAAGTCCACATTGCAGTACTTGCAGTGTGCATGCTCGTCTCCCAAACGCGAACTTGTTATTCTTGGCACTTTAACTCTTCTACTACCAAGTATTACTTAGACTGTTTACCGTTGCGCACCAAGTAATTTTTGCCGCTGCACTGATTTTCGCACACACTCACTTTAAAAATTCATTAAAAAAAATACTCGCTCGAATCATCACTAAATCTCCCTGTGCCGATCTGATGCTGCAAACCCAAGATCGTTTCAACACTTTCGATGCTCTTTTTGATTCGCCTAAGTTCAGATTCTGCCACTTTTTCCACAGTAAATGCTTCGTCGGCACTATCGCCATCTTGTAGAGGTTCACGCCAAAAGTTGTCAGTTTCCATCGCCGAAAACGCGACGAAAATTGATTGAAAATTACAAAATTTAGCCTACAAATGAAGATGGCGGAAGGTTGTGCTTTCCCTGAGCGAACTGCGCATGTCACGGAAGAAAAGGATGTGATGCCACTTGATATAAATAGCGCAAAATGGGACACCGGGGTTTCCCTAGTATCTGGCGGTCAAACCCGCCCATGGCTAGCAACGGTATACGGTAAACCGGCGGGTCAACCCGCTGACGGTAGTAGAGGAGTTAAAATACTTTTGAGAAAACTTCTGCTTCACTTTTGTCCGTTTCACCCTATCACTGCTGTCGTTTGTCGAAGATTTCTGGCGCTTGCCGCCTGCGGTTGACTTGCCTGATGACATGTTTGGCGCAAAACTACAATCTCTGCCAACAGACACGGGCACGGACCAATGAAACATCACGTCTCAGAACTCCAAGGTTTCGGTCAACCCTTGCGTCTTTTTATACAAACGGAAACAAATAATCCCGGGATTTTCAGCGTTCACCCAGAATTTATTATTTTACCCAGAATATTTGCAAATTCCCGGGATAATTCCGGCAAAACCGGGAGGGTAAACAGGTCTATCCCCAACCCCTCCCTATTTTTTATTTAATCCCAAACCCCCCCCCCCCACCCCCCCCCCACCCCCCCCCCCCCCCCTCCCCCACCCCCCCCCCCCCCCCACCCATTACCCCCCCCCCCCCCCCCCACCCCCCCCACCCCCCCCCCCCCCCCCCCCCCCCCCCCCCCCCCCAACAACTGGATATCACAACAGCTACATGGGTGCTCCTGAGAAATTTAAAAAGTCCTGCAAGGCAGGGGTCCTGGGGTCCCCCAGTTAACAACTTGACTTAATTTAACAGACTCGTTTACCCCCTACACAAGTCTTGAGTAGTCTGGGTAGCTGAAATGAGTAGTTTTGGTGCAAAATGTGTAAAATTTATTCATTCAACCTATCAAACAATCTTCACTGAAAATGAGTAGTTAGAGCATTATTTTCAATTTTGAATAGTAGAGGTCCAAATTCAGTAGAATACTACTCGAAAAGAGTAGAGTAAACAGGTCTGCAACAGGTACATGGATGCTCCTGGGAAATTTCAAAAATCCTGCAAGGCAGAGGTCCAGGGGTCGCCCAGTTAACCCCTTCCCTGCCTGCCTACGATGTCATTGATGATGTCATAACGTTTGATGTCATAGTCCTGGGATGATGGTTTTGGATTTAGATAAGCCAGGAAAGATATTTTATATCTCTGGACCATTTTCTCAGATTGAGTCTAACTGATTTGTTTTAAACTTTATAATAAGAAAACCAATAATTTCTCAGTTTTCCTGTGGCAGTGAAGGGGTTAACAACTTGACTTAAACAATCCTAAAAATACAAAGTTCCTGGTAAAGGCATGTAAATATTTATCTGTAATCATTTCTTTTATATTCTACACATGCGAGAAACCGACAATACCTTTATATAAATAAGAAATTCGTTGCTTCTCAAATTCTCATAATCCGGCGATGGTGGCTCCAGACAATACAAAAAATCCTGCATTTCAGGACATCCTGAAAGCAGGACCATCCATGCAGTCCTCTTCACTGACAAACACACACTTGGCAGAGATCTTACAGATTATAACAGACCTGTTTACCCCCTACACAAGTCTTGAGTAGTCTGGATAGTAGAAATGAGTAGTTTTGGTGTGAAATGAGTAGTCCTCTTCATTAAACCATCAAATATTGTTCACCGAAAATTAGTAATTAGAGCATTATTTTCAATTTTGAAGAGTAGTAGAGGTCCAAATTGAGTAGAATACTACTCGAAAAGAGTAGAGTAAACAGGTCTGCTATAACTAATGCCACAGAACCAAACATCCGACTAGTCTTAATTTAACCCTTTCGCTGCCAACCATTTTTCAGCCACAAAATACCATTAACTGGGTAGAAAGAAAAAAAAAGATCTGCAATATTACGAATTCCTCTGTGACATGTATAACACTAGGCCTATCCTTACCTCCTAAATTAAAAAAAACCCAGGGTCTTCAAACAACAAGCCCTGATTTGATGCGTTTTAGTGACACATGTGTTAAACCACTGTGGTGCATAAATGCGACAATTGCGGTGAAAGGGCTAAGTCCAATCTCTAATGCTAACTCTAACACCAACAGTGGTGAGCTGTGGCGTAAGTTTTGTTTTTGTTTTGCTTGCTGTCCTATCTTCTAAGCTGTACAGTGGCGGCTAACTCTAACACCAACAGTGGTGAGCTGTGGCGTAAGTTTTGTTTTTGTTTTGTTTGCTGTCCTATCTTCTAAGCTGTACAGAGGCGGCTAACTCTAACACCAACAGTGGTGAGCTGTGGCGTAAGTTTTGTTTTTGTTTTGTTTGCTGTCCTATCTTCTAAGCTGTACAGAGGCGGCTAACTCTAACACCAACAGTGGTGAGCTGTGGCGTAAGTTTTGTTTTTGTTTTGTTTGCTGTCCTATCTTCTAAGCTGTACAGAGGCGGCTAACTCTAACACCAACAGTGGTGAGCTGTGGCGTAAGTTTTGTTTTTGTTTTGTTTGCTGTCCTATCTTCTAAGCTGTACAGAGGCGGCTAACTCTAACACCAACAGTGGTGAGCTGTGGCGTAAGTTTTGTTTTTGTTTTGTTTGCTGTCCTATCTTCTAAGCTGTACAAAGGCTGTCCTATCTTCCACGCTGTTCGTTCCAAGTCCCAGTTCGCAGCCACACCCCTGTTTGTCAGGACGTAGAAATGAACCCGAAACCAGCAGTCCAAGGGGAGCGAATCTGTTAGGCCGCCAGGAGGCAACCAACCGAGGAGACACTGCACTGCTGCTGAGTCACTTTGGTGGAGTTCAGTGGAGACTGTTCTGAGCTAATAATATATGCAGGACAAAACTACAAATCCCGTTAATGACGACACTATTCTCTTAGTCGCTGAGCCAGCGTGGCGGTTGGCATTGGCCGCTGCAAAGAACACCTTTTGCAACAGTGAATGCCCTTGGTGGGTGGGGGAAGATGGTTGAGTACTGACCAAACAAGGGAATAACTCTCACCAATAACCCTTTTTGAGGCCACTTAATGGCTGCCTTTTGCAAGAGTGAATGCCCTTTTGGATACTGATCAACAAGGGCTTAACTCTTGCCGTCAAGGGCGTTAATAACCCTAGTTGCAGCAGTAGCCAATACAGTTAACATCTGCCATATTTTTCAGACTACATGTATAAAGCACACCGGCACACCCAAAATTTTACACAAAAATCATATTTTGTTATTATGTTCTCTTACAATATTAGTAGTCACATTATAAATATAAGGCGCAGGGGTCTTCCTCTTTGAAAAAAAAAAGGTATCGCCTTATAGTCTGAAAAAAATACTGTACTTTTAATTAAATGAATTACATGGTAATCAGTTTAACCCCTTCATTGTCAGCCCCGTGTTTACTACCAGGGTTTGTGATGTCACTGATGATGTCATAGCCCTGGAATGATTGATGGTTTTTGATTTAGACAAGTCAGGAAAGATCTCTCTCTAGACCATTTTCTCAGATTGAGTCTAACTGGTCTCTATTTAAATTTTATAATAAGAAAATCAATAACATATCGGTTTCCCTCTGGCAGTGAAGGGGTTAATATTATACAGATCATTGCAGATGTAGTCCATTATGGAAAGGGTCAGAATGAGGTTCATTGCACTGTAGCTTAACCCTTTTACCGCCAGGCATTTTTCAGCAACAAATACCATTAACCCTTTCACCGCCAATTTATGCACCACAATGGTTTAATACCCACGTCACTAAAAGGCATCAAATCAGGACCTGTTATCCAAATACCCTATTTTTTAATTTTGAGAGGTAAGGATAGGCCTAATGTTATAAATATCACAGAGGAATTCGCAATATTGCAGATATTTTATTTTCTGTACCCCGTTAAGTTTAATGGTATTTTTTGGCTGAAAAATGGCTGGCGGCGAAAGGGTTAAGAATAAACTTATGTTATTTTAAAAAGAAATTATTCCTTTATATGTAAATCACATTTCAGCAAAACATTAGGACCTCACGCTTTGTCAATTAAAAATATAATTAAACAGAAAAGGCATAAATTGTATTCACGTTTGACACAGTTAAGGATTTTGTTTTCTTTCAAAAGAACTGTACTTAACACCTTCACTGCCAGAAGAAAACAGAGAAATCATTGATGTTATTTTAAAATTGAAAAGAGACCTTTTAAAGACCCACTGACCCGGCTGGATTAAGTCCCTTGTTTTTTTCTGGGTCGGTGTGGCCCACATACAGACTTTCCTCATATACGATCGAGGCTGCTCTTTAAAGTGATGTCTCGTTTTCGTGCATGAGGAAATTTGTATGGGAGCCACACTTGGTCAAAATAAGATTTCTTACCAGCGAGAGAGGGAAACCCGTGATATTCACTCATGGACCTGGTGGGTCTTTAAAACTCGATCTGAGAAAATGGTGTGGAGACATATATTTCCTGACTTGTCTAAACCAAAACCCATCATTCCAAATCTCTCTCTCTCTCTCTGTCTGTCTCTTTCACCAAGATAAAAGACAAAATACTG
Source organism: Phymorhynchus buccinoides (assembly GCA_017654935.2). NCBI lineage: Eukaryota > Metazoa > Mollusca > Gastropoda > Neogastropoda > Raphitomidae > Phymorhynchus > Phymorhynchus buccinoides. The sequence continues at coordinate 14,819,100 of CM065711.1, forward strand.
GTACTTACCTTTCTTTCAGACAAATTTGACCATAAACACTTCTCGAAACAAAGCCAGACCTGTTTACCCCCTACACAAGTCTTGAATAGTCTGGACAGCTGAAATGAGTAGCTTTGGTGCAAAATGTGTAGTTTTATTCATTAAACCATTAACAGGCATGGGAATTGTCAGAGACAAAAAACTCTGAAAAGCCCCCCAATTGAAGTATTTAGTAACAAAAACGAAGTATTTAGTAACAATTTCAATTTTTTTTGGGCGGAAATCCGCGAATAATTCCCATGCCCGATCAAACAATGTTCACTGAAAATGAGTAGAATTTAGCATTATCATCAATTTTGAAGAGTAGTAGAGATCCACATTGAGTAGACTACTACTCGAAAAGAGTAGAGTAACCAGGTCTGCAATGCCTTCTAATACTATCAGACACATTAAACAAAATTCTGACAAGAAAACCACCGGACAAAATACCGACGCAGTAATAAGAGCCCCTTTTAAATTCTGCAAAATGTCTATCTGGTACGGTAATCATGATGCGCCTTAAACAGTTAACGCGAGTAGCAACATGCACAGTGCCGTATTTTACCAGGGGTCGCGCTAGTGTTTTTGAAAACGCGTTTTGCTTACGCGACGTCGGCAAAAAAATGCGTAAGGGAAGCAACAAATTTGCGTCAAAGAACAAAATGATAAATCTAAGCTGAAAACAAGAAAGCAACAAAAACATGCATTTTTATTCACTAAACCAGTCATTTTCAAAGACAGAAGTCTGGCAATTGTGCAACAACGCGCTCATTTCGCGCCAAACGCTTCATTTACGTCACAGTTAATTGACTGGAATCTGGATATCCAGTGGCCAAGCACCATGAAAGGAAGCAAAGGCTGGAAGGGGGTGGGGGTGGGGAGATGGGGTGGGGGGTGGAATCAGACAATGCACTTACAGTGATTTTCCCGCCACTGCCTAACTAATGAAAGAGAAAGGATGGGATACTTAGGCCTACCTCCTCACAAAGCAGTGAAACAACAAAAGATCCATCAAATTTACCTGGGTAGAGAACACAATCCATCTGCAGTACTGGGGATTCTTCTGTGATGTATATAAAATAAGGTCTACCCTTACTTCCCAAGACTAAAACAATAGGGTCTTTGGATAATAGACCCCAATTTGATGCCTTTTAGTGACAGAGGTGTTAAATCACTGTGGTGCTAAAATGCGACTTTGGCAGTGAAAGGGTTAAGGTCAGGCATACTCCACGAATGTAAGCGAGGCACTGATGAGGGTGGGGGGTGGGGGTGGGGTGGGGGGGAGAGGGTGGACAGAAATACCTGTGTGCATCAGCTCGTGACGTCGCAGGTGATGGCTTCGGCGGAAGCTGAGCTGACACACCACGCACCTGTACGGGCGCTCACCTGTGTGGGTGCGAAGGTGTCTCCGCAGGTACTGAAACACACACACACAAACACATAGGAACAGGTGAACAACGTGAGGCTGAATAGATATCGTCTCGTCAAATTTTGTATAGCATAATTCATTAATTGTCCATGGCAAAAAACATTTATATGGGTGCATGCGGGTATCAAAGCTTTTGGCTGAACTTTCCATCATAACTCGCAGGTACTGAACACACACACACACACACACACATAACATTAATAGGAACAGGTGAACAACGTGAGGCTGAATAGATATCGTCTCATCAAATTTTGTATAGCATAATTGTCCATGGCAAAAAACATTTATATGGGTGCATGCGGGTATCAAAGCTTTTGCCTGAACTTTCCATCATAACTCGCAGGTACTGAAACACACACATACACACAACATAGGAACAGGTGAACAACGTGAGGCTGAATAGATATCGTCTCGTCAAATTTTGTATAGCATAATTCATTAATTGTCCATGGCAAAAAACATTTATATGGGTGCATGCGGGTATCAAAGCTTTTGCCTGAACTTTCCATCATAACTCGCAGGTACTGAAACACACACATACACACAACATAGGAACAGGTGAACAACGTGAGGCTGAATAGATATCGTCTCATCAAATTTTGTATAGCATAATTCATTAATTGTCCATGGCAAAAAACATTTATATGGGTGCATGCGGGTATCAAAGCTTTTGCCTGAACTTTCCATCATAACCCTTGCTCTAATGGTCAATTTAAGAGAGAAAAAGAGCATGAGAAGAGCATTATCTTCAGGCATACCACTGCCTGAACCAGCATCAAACTGCCTGAAGCACCCCTGCATTTACCGTATTTCACAGACTATAAGCCGCACCTGATAATAAAATAAGGCGCACCCCCCAAAAAAATGTACACAAAATTCAGATTTTGTTAGCATAGTAATCTTACTACAGTGGAACCTCCCTTATAAGACCTCCCATTATAAGACTCCCTCCCACATAAGACCTAGACATTGCCCTTCTTTGTAAGTATAAAATTACCTCCCTTATAAGAACTCAATTTTGATGATTTTTGAAGGTCATATAAGGGAGGTTCCACTGTACAGCATAATTGCCCACTGCAAAAAACATTTAACGTATATTTTACGGACTATAAGGCGCACCTGATTATAAATAAGGCGCACCAACCCCCCCCCCTCCCCAAAGTACACAAAATTCAGATTTTGTTAGTAGTTTCTTACTATATTATTAGTCACATTATAACTTCTTCGATCGCTCAGACTGTAGTTCAGTCAAACCTCTATTTCATTTTCTAAGACTTCCAAAAACCCAGGAAAACTTGATCTTAAACTGGGGGGGTCCTATTGGCCACTGCAAAGAACACCTTTTGCAAGACTGAATGCCCTTGGTGGGTGGGGGAAGATGGTTGAGTACCGACCAAACAAGGGAATAACTCTCGCCAATAGCCCTTTTTGAGGTCACTTAATGGCTGCCTTATGCAAGAGTGAATGCCCATTTGGATACTGATCAACAAGGGATTAACTCTTGCCGTCAAGGGCATTAATAACCCTAGTTGCAGTGGCCAATAACGAAGGTAGTTGCCGGCAGGAATTTTGTAGAGGAATTTTCAAATGTTCAATTTTTGTTACAGTCGGCGAACAGAAACAGCCCCTTCACGGGATAAGGATAGAACTACAGCTGACCTGTTTACCACCTACACAAGTCTTGAGTAGTCTGGACAGCTGAAACGAGTAGTTTGGGTATATAAGACCTCAATTTTGATGATTTATGAAGGTCATATAAGGGAGGTTCCACTGTATAGCATAATTGCCCATTGCAAAAAACATTTAACGTATATTTTACGGACTATAAGGCGCACCTGATTATAAATAAGGCGCACCAACCCTCCAAAAAATGTACACAAAATTCAGAATTTGTTAGTAGTTTCTTACTATATTATTAGTCACATTATAACTTCTTCGATCGCTCAGACTGTCAATTATGAGCGCAGATGCGTCATGCAGCCGCTATGCACCTACTAAGTAAGAAATAATTAGGCCCAGCATGTCCGACTTCGGCTGGAGGAAATCGTTTCGAAAGTGTTTCTTGAAAAAAGGCAGGAGAGTGGACCGGTAAGGCAGAAAGATAGTAGATGACAGCAAGCAAAGGAAAGGGAAAAGACAGAGTCAAAGAGAGTGGCAAATTAGAGGAAGTTACAAGCACAGAACAGAAGGTGGGGGAACTATTTATACAAGACACAGAGAGCCTTTGATACGCTTGAAAGAGTGGCAGCTTTATAACCTTCCTTTCTGACTTAACCCTTTCACCGCCAGCCATCTTTGAGCCAAAAATGTCCATTAAACTTACTTGGCTACAGTAAGGATTTTGTCTGCAATATTATGGGATTTTTCTGTGACACATTTAGAATAAGGTTCAAGTCTTGCTACCCAAACTCAGGAACACAATATAATTGAATAATAGACCCTGGTTTCAAGAGTTTTAATGGTGTGGGTGTTAGATCATTGTGATGCAAAAATGCGACATTGGCAGTGAAAGGGTTAAGAGGCCAAGGAGCCCATAACCAGAGTGTAGTTCAGTCAAACCTGTATTTCATTTTCTAAGACTTCTGAAAACCCAGGAAAACTTGATCTTAAACTGGGGGGGTCCTATTGGCCACTGCAAAGAATACCTTTTGCAAAACTGAATGCCCTTGGTGGGTGGGGGAAGATGGTTGAGTACCGACCAAACAAGGGAATAACTCTCGCCAATAGCCCTTTTTGAGGTCACTTAATGGCTGCCTTATGCAAGAGTGAATGCCCATTTGGATACTGACCAACAAGGGATTAACTCTTGCCGTCAAGGGCATTAATAACCCTAGTTGCAGTGGCCAATAACGAAGGTAGTTGCCGGCCGGAAAATTGTAGAGGAATTTTCAAATGTTCAATTTTTGTTACAGTCGGCGAACAGAAACAGCCCCTTCACGGGATAAGGATAGAACTACAGCAGACCTGTTTACCACCTACACAATTCTTGAGTAGTCTGGACAGCTGAAATGAGTAGTTTTGGTGCAAAATGTGTAGTTTTATTCATTAAACCATCAAACAATGTTCACTGAAAATTAGTAAAGAGCATTATTTTCAATTTTGAATAGTAGTACATAAGACCTACTTCTCTGAGGCATTGCCCTCCTCTTAAGTATTAAAATTGCCTCCCTTATAAGATATCCCATTATAAGACTCCCTCCCACATAAGAACTACTTCTCTAAGACATTGCCTTTCTTTGTAAGTATTAAAATTACCTCCCTTATAAGACCCCTCTCTTATAAGACCTCCCATTATAAGACCCCCTCCCACATAAGACCTACTTCTCCGAGACATCGCCCTTCTTTGTAAGTATTAAAAATTACCTCCCTCATAAAGACCCCTCTCTTACAAGACCTCATTTTGACCGGATTTTTGTGTGTGTGGAAGGTCTTGTAAGGGAAGTTCCCAGTGTAGCAGCTAATGTGTTACCTCTTTCTTGGAAAATCCCCGGTTACAGAACTGGCAGGAGTTCTTGAAGTTAGGGTTGTTATGGTGGAAGGAGGAAGAGGAGGTGGGAGGAGTGCTGAAGGCTAACTGGCGATAGGCTGCCCTCTGGGCCCGTTTTATCTCCTGAACCAACAGAGGTAACACATCGCCAACTAGTTAGTTTTAGATGACTGATCTCGTTAAACGCTTTTTTAAGATTTTACCTGTACACAAAATTCACTACAATTTCTACATTTCCTTTTTTTCCCCAATCAATCAATCAATCAATCAATTAATCATTTTGCTTAGGTCAGTTAGTCTGGATGCAAAGAACGTTAACTTAAATCACTCGGGGCGAATGAGCCGGATCCGGCTCATACAACCGTTTAGGACGAATGGCCCGGATCCGGCTCATAGGAGTTTTCAGTTTTGATTTCTGGCGTGTAACCAGCTTTCCGGTGCGAAGTCATAACCTATTTTCAGTTTGCTTTGACCTTGCCTCTCTTGAAATCAACCAATCATTGCAGACTTTGGTTGTAGAGGGGGGTCAAAGATCGGAATGTGAAATTTTCTTTATTTCTATGTGTTAGCTGTTTTCGTCAATAGGAGACAAACGACAAAGGTAAGGAATCTGATATTGTACGATCGTTTAGTGCATGGTGTTGCTAACCTCTTCTGAAAATATTGATGCCTAACTCTTCATAACTTGGTTTTGGTGATTATTTTACAAACCTAGTCAAATGCCCAGTCCCCACAGAACAAGGGGGAATAATTTGGCCAGTCCCGAGTGAGTTAAATCAGTAATGAACCTAGGACGGAAAAGCAAAAGGACAAACTGTCCTAAAACAAGAAAAATCAAGATAAAAAATGTCCTGGCTCTTGCAGAAATTGATTGGACAAAGCCCGCCAGTGTTAAATTTGAATTGGACATTTGTCCTGGTGGCGGGGTGTGTGTGTGTGTGTGTGTGTGTGTGTGTGTGTGTGCGTGTGCGTGTGCGTGTGTGTGCGTGCGTGTGCGTGTGCGTGTGCGTGTGCGGGGGAGACACAATAGGACATTTACAGTTTTAATTAATAGGACTATGTCCTATGACTTGGGTCTCGGGACATTACTGTTGAATAACTCGAGAACTAGTTATTATTCTCTGCTTCAAGATTGATGGACCGGAAGCCATTTCAGCTACTACGTACATTAAAAAAAAAAAGTATGTATCAAAGTTTTAAGGTTGGCATAGAAGAAGTCAATTGTTTAGTTTAGAATTGGTTTAACTGCAACATTATGCAGTGTGAAACTGAAAGACAGTTCTGTTGATCAGCTGAAAACATTTTTTTGAAAGCTTTTCAAACGTTGGGAGAGAAAATGCTCTTTTTACCAAACTTTTAAAGGGCTTTTAAAAAAAAATGTATAAACCATCTTCAAAGACGTTTACAGACCTGACAAAAACTTTGCAGAAAATTACTGTGCCGAGTCATTAACCCCTAGACTGAGAGAAAGAACAAAGATCAGACCGGTACACATCATACGTTCCTGCAAGAATTTAGTTACATAGTAATCTCAACAAATAGGTACTTAGCTTATGCGTGCCTTTCCCCCTTTTTTTCCACACTCCCCCAGACCTGTTTACCCCCTACACAAGTCTTGAGTAGTCTGGATAGCTGAAATGAGTAGTTTGGGTGCAAAATGTGTAGTTTTATTCATTAAACCATCAAACAATGTTCACTGAAAATGAGTAATTAGAGCATTATTTTCAATTTTGAATAGTAGAGGTCCAAATTGAGTAGAATACTTCTCGAAAAAAGAGTAGAGTAAACAGGTCTGCTCCCCCCCCCCCCCCCCCCTTTTTTGGTATGGGAAATCTACATACTGAAAACAATTATGTGTATCATCTGTATGTCACTGAAACTTAAGACAGAAAGCATAGGTGTGTTACCGAGTAATAATGTGTGAGTCAGGTCTAAAAACACACACCAAAACATGTTTATCTTTCACTTGTTCACCGCTACCAGACCTGCATACGACAGTTTCCTGTCAATTATGAGCGCTGATGCGTCATGCTGCCGTTATGCGCCTAAGTAAGAAATAACTAGGCCCAGCATGTCAGACTTTGGCTGGAGGAATCTTTTTGAAAGTGTTTCTTGAAAAAAGGCAGGAGAATGGTCCAGACAGGCAGAAAGATAGTAGATGACAGCAAGCAAAGGGAAAAGGCAGAGTCAAAGAGAGTGACAGATGAGGAAGTTACAAGCACAGAACTTCCAGAAGAAGGGGGAACTATTTATAAAAAAGACCCTTTGGTATCCCAACGGGGGGCTTGCCCAGTAAGAAAAGGGAAAAAACCCTCATTGCAATTATAGAAGAGAAAATTAATAACAGTTGCATCATATCACGAGCAAAAGAGGCCTGTAGGAATCAACTTTCTCAGCAGCTAAGGAGGTTCTCAGGAATGAACAGTAGGTGAAACTTCTCTAAATACAGAAACCAAAGAGTTAATAGATAGCTGTCAATTTCATGCATTTGCTTCAAGGGAAGTAAATCTGTGTGCACACCATACCTTGGTCACATCTAAACTCGCTTCGCTCCCTTAGACCACAATTTTGCCTCTGCCTTTGCTTTGCAGTGGTGTGTTGTGGGGTAACCAATTGGTGTGGAGAGTTTGTCTATATACAGTCTGATCTACCACTTCCCTATGTCTAAACCTGAAGTAAAAACCTGTAATCTTCTTTCATTTCTCCTTTTGTTTATGTATGTTTTGTTTGTGTGTATGGCTGGACTGATTTGTGAGTTTTTTTAATAATTCAAAATCGCTGCGATGCGAATGAATTAATATTCCACCATAGTCAAAGTGTGAGTGAAGCGAGTGAAATGCTCCACGCCATGTGATCGCAAAACTACAATTACCTGGAAGTTCAACTCAGAATCTGATTACGTACGGTGGAGCCTCCCTTATAAGACTCCCTCCCACACAAGACCTACTTGCCCCCATATTTATAGATAACGTCCCATATGTACCCTTCGGGTCAAGAGGACGTAAAATTTCAAATTTCGTTCAAGACCTACTTGACTTCTCCGAGACATTGCCCTTCTTTGTAAGTGTTAAAATTACCTCCCTTATAACCTATAGAACCCCTTCCTTGTAAGACCTCATTTTGGATGATGTTTGAAGGTCTTTCGTGGCGGTGCCATAGCCGATGAGGTTTAACCGAGGCGTGGTTACCGCTACACCTATCTGTATTAATTATTTAAAAAATCGGGACTTTACTGGTTTTGTACTGCCTCCGGGCATTGCCTCCAGTATTGTTCCCACCATATTTGTATTTACAAATGTCCCATATGTGTCTGATTCAGACCAAGAGGACGTAAAACATCATTTTCACACCTGTTTGAAGGTCTTATAAGGGAGGTTTCAATGTATTCTGAATGGAAATATGCTAGTGACCTTGAGCAATAACCAAGGGTGGTGCCAAGAGCCAAGTACAGCAACAACAACAATAATGACATAGTGCAGACCTGGTTACCCCCTACACAAGTCTTGAGTAGTCTGGATAGCTGAAATGAGTAGTTTTGGTGCAAAATGTGTAGTTTCATTCATTAAACCATCAAACAATGTTCACTGAAAATGAGTAGAATCTAGCATTATTTTCAATTTTGAAGAGTAGTAGAGATCCAAATTGAGTAGAATACTACTCGAAAAGAGTAGAGTAAACAGGTCTGATAGTGTATTTATACAGCACTAAATCTTGACAGAAATCAAATCAAAGAACGCAAACACATTAACCCATTCAAGCCCAGCTTCCCCAAATGGGGACAACCTGTGAAAAAGGCATTTCCAGCCCATTCGCATTTAAACATCAACACAAAAAACCACTGCCGCAATAACTACTCAACAGGGCACATCAGCTTCAGCTAATACAGTGGAACCTCCCGCATAAGACTCCCTCCCATGTAAGACCTACTTCTCCGAGACATTGCCCTTCCTTGTAAGTATTAAAATGACCTCCCTTATAAGACCCCTCCCTTATAAGACCTCATTTGGATGATTTTTTAAGGTCTTATAAGGGAGGTTCCACTGTAATAACAATGCTGTATGCCATTACCAGCGAACAAACTCTGAATCGATCTGAGTAGTGGTTCACAATATTGCGTGGACAGACAAAAACAACAACAACGCAGCCAAGAATGTGAACAACCACAACACAGTGGAACCTCCCTTAAGTGCTAGCTACACGTCCACTAAAATCGTACGACTGTATGATAACCTTGGAGAAATTAAATTCCTGACAAAAAGTATGGGGATTCAGGGGCCTTTAGCGGCCCCTGGTAGGATCCAGGAGCAATGCCCATGGTGGGGCAACATCCCTGAAGTTGAAGGTTTTCTATGAACTGAAGCTGCAAATATTGACTCTTCGGGTTTTTTTAAAATTTTAAACACTTCAAATTTGAATCAATATCTTTTATATAAAAGAAAGTCTATGAAAAATCCTACTTCTAAAGTTCAACTGGCTGCATGTTCAACTTAAAATTAAGAAAATGCATTAAACAAATCCTTCAGTGCCCCTATCCTTCCTTGGAAATGTCAAAATCAGGAAAATCAGATAGTTTTCTGGATTTTCCTGATAGACTTTAGAAATCTGGACATTCCTGATACATTCCTGATAGTTGGCAGCTATGCGATACGATTTGATCATGTGGTCTCCAAAAACAAATGTGATTCGTGCTTTGAGATCACGTGATAGAATCATAAATTCGTACGATTTTAGCCGACATGTGGCTGGCCCTTTATAATAATGTTAATGTTTAACGTCCTCCCGATTCCGAGGAACCATATGGGACATTATGGCCCTTTTATAATAAGACCTCCCATTATAAGACTCCCTCCCACATAAGATCTTCTCTGAGACATTGCCCTTCTTTGTAAGTATTAATTAAAACTACCTTCCTTATAGTTATAAGACCTCATTTTGGATGATTTTTGAAGGATGATCATAAGGGGAGGTTCCATTGTACCCAATTAATCCGCATGGCAGGGTTCGCACAGCAATTTCATGATCAAATTCCCTGACCCCAAACTCATTTTCCAGTCACCATGTACCACACAAATGCAGTGTAAATGGCAAACAAAAACAACTTACCGGTATACATAACAAATCGCAAAGATCACCGACAAGCATTTTTTAAAATATATTTTTCTTTATCTCTCATTTTTCAACCCATGATATTTTTAAGCGCTGATTATCTTTTTGATGTGTATATGATCAAATTCCCTGACTTTGAGCAGAAATGTTATTTTCCATGACTTGTGACTGGAAAACTTTTTTCTAAATTCCCTGACTTTTCCAGTTTTCCCTGGCATGGAAACTGCGGGCCAATTAAATTACATCCGGTATGAATCCTCCTATGTTCACTTCACCTTGCAGCTCAACTCTTCTAGCACCATAGGTGACTGTAGTCGCCCAAGACATCTCTACACTCCCACCAAATGCAAAGACATTCAATGCCAAGCTGCACCCTGCCATGTCAGGCATGGGAATTAGAGAAGACAAAAAAGACTGAAAATTTGGGTCTGGAAGCAGGCATAGGAACAATAAAAACAACTGAAAACCGTGTGTTGGGATACAGCTCCCAGAAAATGAAGCTTCTTCTGTTATCTAAGCCTTAAAAACAGTATTAGAGATAAGACTGAGATTTAGTTCATTTTGCATTCATTTATAACCAATAACTTAGTTTTACTCATTGGGCTTCTTTTTTTTATCTCATGAAATGTCCTCTTGGACCATCAAAAAAGCTGAAACTTGCAACAACAAAAAGTCTGAAGAGGACCATCAAAAAAGTTGAAATCAGCCAAAAGACTGACAATTCCCATGCCTGCATGTGTTTGCTTTTAGAGCTTATATTACTGTTTCTTCCGTTGAAGCAAAGGCCCAGACCCGAGTAGTTTTTGGTACAAAATGTGTAGTTTTATTCATTAAAGTTTATTTAAACCATCAAACAATGTTCACTGAAAATGAGTAGAGCATTATTTTCAATTTTGAAGAGTAGTAGAGGTCCAAATTGAGTAGAATACTACTTGAAAAGAGTAGAGTAAACAGGTCTGCAAAGCATGCACACTCCAAAAAAAAGAAAGTTACTCCCCTCTTGTCGGCTAAGATGCAACGGACAACAAAGAATATCTCCCTGTGGGGATACCGAGGGGGCTTTTGTGTAAATAGTCCCCCCACCTTCTGGAAGTTCTGTGTGTGTAACTTCCTCTAATCTGTCACTCTCTTTGACTCTGCCTTTTCCCTTTGCTAACGGTCATCTGCTATCTTTCTGTCTTACCGGTCCATTCTCCTGCCTTTTTTCAAGAAACACTTTCAAAAACATTTCCTCCAGCCGAAGTCGGACTTGCTGGGCCTAACTATTTCGTAGTTAGGCGCATAATGGCAGCATGATGCATCTGCGCTCATAACTGACAGGAAACTGTCTGAGTGATCGAAGAAGAAGAAGAAGAGAAGAAAGAATATAAACATATTACATGGTGCCAGAAGTGTTAATGGCTGAAGTGAAGATGCAACACTAAACAGTTATTTATACATAACACAGCTGCCAACTTTCCAGACTCAAAACCCGGAAATATGGGGGGTGACAGTAAGCAAAGGGAAAAGGCAGAGTAAAAGCCAGTGACAAATTAGAGGAAGTTACAAGCATAGACCTTCCAGCAGGTGATGGAACTATTTGTACAACACCCCCACCCATTCATTCTTACCTGTTTGCTCTGCACAAGTGTCCTCACATCCGTCTGCACCCCCATGTCAAACTTACTGGTTTCCTCTCTTTCTCTCCTCACTTTCTTTTTTCTCTCTTTTTATCTTTTTGTCTTGCGTTCGCAGCAGGGCAGAATGTACTACAAACTCAGTCTATCTACAGGTACATGCAGAGCTTCAGGTTGTCGGCGCGCCCGCGCCAATGACGTATCTTTTTCACTAAATACGCACATCAATACGTTGGGATGCGCCCGTCTGGCGCATCCAGTTTGGCAGCCATTTAAGTTAACCCTTTCATCGCCACTGTCGCCTCTTGGCACCACAATGATTTAACACCCATATCACTAAAAGACATCAAATGAGGGTCTGGTATCCAGTGACCTTATGTTCTTAATTTTGGGAGGTAAGGATATAGGCCCTATTTTATGCACGTCACAGAGGAATCCCCAATATTGCAGATAAAATATTTTCTCTACCCGGTAAGATTAATGGTAAATTTTGGCTGAGGAATGGCTAGCTTTGAAAGGGTTAATAAATGAAACCATTGCGCCGCTTAAGTGGCCCATCATTCTCAAAATTGACCCATTTTGAGCAGGCCATGGATTATACGACAAATGAAGTCTTAAAACAATCTGAAGCTCTGTACATGCATGATTGCTTATTCAAGGGTTAAAAAGGAAAAAACCCTGAAAGGCAGCGGTCCAGGGGCTGTTGAGGCCCCGTCAGGGTACAGGGGCAGAGCCCCATCAACAGAATTTCTGTTTCAGGGAACATTAAAAAACCCACTGAAATTCATGTAAAAACGGACAGGTGCACCCATGCATTTACTAAATTTCCTTGCCTGCTTGCTACTATTTTTGTCCAGGTCCAATCCCTCTTGTTCTGGGCATGTTCATTGTTCTCACTTTCTTTCTGTCTCTCTCTCTCTGTGTCTCACACTCAGTCTCACCTGCTTACTCTGCACCACCGTCGTCACATCCGTCTGCACCACTGCGTCAATCACGCCGCTCTCCTCTCTTTCTCCGTCTTCATTCGCTCATTCTTTCTGTCCTTCTCCCTCTCATTTTAACCCTTTCTCTCTCTCTCACTTGCTTGCTCTGCACCACTGTCGTCTGCACCCCCGCATCAATCACGCCGCTCTCCTCTCTTTCTTCGTTTTCATTCGCTCGTTCTTTCTCCCTCTCATTTTAACCCTTTCTCAGTCTCACCTGCTTGCTTTGCACCACCGTCGTCACATCCGTCTGCACCCCCGCGTCAATCACGCTGGTCGTGCTGGCAAGGCGGGGCAGGTGCGGCTGGGGCTGTGACAACGGTGGGGGGGGATGGTGCGGCGACGGGTGGTGGTGAGGGGGCGGCCCGGGGGTGTGCTGACCACCCCCTCCTCCATGGTGGGAGTGCGGGGGGTGGGCGTGGGGGGGGTGCGGCCCCCCGACCCCCAGGCCCATGGGCTGGCCCACGTACTGGGCCGCGGCTGCGGCGGCCAGCTGATCCATGATGGCCGGAGGTATGGGGCCTGCAATAGGAATTGTTGGGAAATAATTAAGGGGAGTAATTTCATGGTGTGTGGGAGTTATCTTGCCTTATTCAATCGTCAAACAGGGGAAGTCACTCTACCATCAGCTCACATAGCCTATTGACTCATGTGTTTGAGAAGCACTTAGAACACTGTGCGTCATTCTAAAAATTTGTGTCATTTATTTATATTTTTACGTCACATTTTGCAAGTTTTCACCCTAATTTTTCTATATAGAAAAATGTTTGCAAGTCGCTGACTCGCATCCTGCAGTTTCAAGCTTCAACGCCATTATTGCTATGGCATTTGACCGAGTAATGGAGGTTAGCAACTCTAATTTTCACGATGTGCTCTCCCCATTTTTCCCCCAAAAATCGTCTATTAGAAAGGGGGAAACAGGATCATGCAAACTCTATGCACAATCCAATGGTCAACTTTGACAGACAGAGGACTACTCAGTGTTCTCGGTGACGCAAATAGTGTGTCTGACGCAGACCTTTTTCCCCTCCGAAAATCTTGAGTAGTCTGGATAGGGTGAAATGAGTAGATCATGAAAAGTACTTCTTCATTAAACCACAATCCAATGTTCACTGAAAATGACAGACAGAGGACTTTTCAATTTTGAAGAGTAGTAGAGGTCCAAATTGAGTAGAATACTACTCGAAAAGAGTAGAGTAAACAGGTCTGATGACGTACAGATTACTGATTTTGACGCATAGTTTATTACCATATGTGACCCAGCACCACGAAAGGGACATTAAGTCGCTAGTTTTTAATAGCATGCTTGGAAAGTCAAAAATCTATTTTTTTTTGTCAATTCTGAGTTATGGGTAATTTCTTGTTCTCTAACATCTTATCTTTCATATTTATAAAGGACAATCTTTAATATGGTCTCTAAGCAATCTTATAAGTGCTTTAAAATGGGTAGGTCAATGCGTTTTCTTCAGCTAGGCTAGACTTTAGACTGTTTTCTCAAAATCACTGACACTCACCCTACTAACTTTAAATGCTCGTAACTCTGGAGCGGAAAAAGATATAAGATTCTTGTATCATTAGAAAGAAAATTGTCTGAAGTTTTCAAATGTATAACTTTCTCAAAATGGTCAGTTTGACACTTAATGTCCGGTAAAGGTCAAGATGTGCCACCCCCCCTACCTATCTCGGTTAATTCTATTTTTCCGTTATTGCCTTTCTTACCATACATAAAGCTGTATTTTAGGAATATTTTTAGCTAATAACCTTTTTGGAATACTAACCCTATCCCTAACTCTAGCCCTAAACCTAACCCCCACCCTATAAGACGGAAAAACGCAACGAACCACAACTGTGACAAATCGCGGTGTACTGCAGAATGATTTTTTTTAACACCCATATCACTAAAAGACAAATCGCGGTGTAGTGGGGGGGTAGGGTTAGGTTTAGGGCTAGGGTTAGGGCTAGGGTTAGTATTCCAAAAAGGTTATTAGCTAAAAATGTTCCTAAAATACAGCTTTATGTATGGTAAGAAAGGCAAAAACGGAAAAATAGAATTAACCGAGAAATGCAGGGGAGGGGGGGGGGGGGGGGGGGGGGGTGGCACATCTTTACCTTTACCTAATGTGACATCCCTTTCGTGGTGCTGGGTCACATATGTGCGTCAATGACACACAGATTACTGATTTTTACGCAGTTTTTCTTGACCTCCCAGCAACTCAAGAGTCTAAAGATGCCATCTTTTTCGTGAAATGGTAGACTTGGTTTTCAGGGCGCCGCATGCCCGCGAAAAGCGCTCACTTAAGTCACTGAGAGCTGAAGTGAAGAAAGGCTTCGTGTCGTGGCCAGTGACCCCCATTTGGGGGTCTATGAAGCACTAAAATTCTAAAGGACCCTCTAAAAGAATGTGCAGGGGGTCCCAGGGATGCACTAGAAAATTTATTTTTAGCATTCGTAATGCCACTAGGAGTCCTAGTAGGACCCTCTATTCTGTAAGTGAAGGAGTCCCTGGGACCCCTTGTTTTGCGGTGCAATTGGGAGTCCTGGTGGCATAAGTCACTGAAGGATCCCTGACCCTGACTTGGCTCGCCGCACGCACACATCGGAGGCGAACTCAGCAACTGTGTATCAAAAATGTCTCTGCTTCAGGTTCTCGGCTGTTCTTATTCCAGGAAACGGAAAGAGAAAGAAAGCGAATTTGAAGATGAATTGTTCATGTCATTGAGTTGATTGACCCGAAAAGAAGATGATGAATCAAAATCAAAGCCTTCAAGGTGAACAAAAATCTAGACTAGATCTACGCTATTTAAAAAAAAAAAAAAATTTTTTTTAACAGAGCTCATTGTTCCATTTAATTAAAAAAAAAATTTATAATACAAATCCTGGTATTTTTGTCCCTCCGCCTTTTACAATAGATCAACAAGAATAGTTTTTTTGTTTTTGTTTTTACATAACTATCACTCTTTAAGATCTACACTCTTATACTTGTTCTGGGAAAAAGAATGTCCGTGGGTAGTGTTCAAAAATGGCAAAATGAGATGCATACAATATACTGTACATGCATTATGATATGAAGCCAGCAAGTAACGTAAACAAGCTTTAGTTTGATCTCTCCCTCTCTCTGTTGGATTTTGTCAGTGAATTTAAAAAAGGGACTTTGATGCTTATTCTCAGTTCAAGAATTTCATTGCACGTGGTCAGTGGGAACTGAACAAGAACAAAGAAAAATACTATGATTCTGTGTGTGTGTGTGTGTGTGTGTGTATGCACATGTGCTCGTGCATGTGTGTGTATGTGCGTATGTGAGAGAGAGAGAGAGAGAGAGAGAGAGAGAGAGAGAGAGAGAGAGAGAGAGAGAGAGAGAGAGGTCACTAGCGAGAGAGAGAGAGAGACGGTAATGAGAGAGAGAGAGAAACGGCGGAGTTATAAGGCCCCGTTTCCCGTTGGCGCTGCTCTGAGAGTGGGGGGAGCCTGACAGCAAATTGGAAGCGAATCGGTTAAGAAACGGCGGAGTTATTCGTGAAAAGGTGAAGCGGCGTATAGCGCGCGCGGGGGGGAGCAAAGCGCCGGAGAACGTCATTTTAATCTTTTCTTTTTCCATCAGGTCACAATTTATAGGTCATGATAACATGTCAATGTTGTCATTCAGTCATCATAATAAAGGTTTTGTAAGCACAAAAACGTGCATGATCTTTTTCATTTTGTAGATTTCATTTACAAGTACATGATACATCAGTTCATGACGTCAGACGGGTAGACGTATACATGTGCTAAGCTAAATAGTTTTCCCTCTCAGTCTCTCTCTCTCTCTCTCATAATCAGGCATGAAAAAGGATGAAGATAAAAAAAGAGATTTTTTCGGCCGAGAAATCCTTCCACCCGGATTTTCACCTAACGTCGGAAGTTTTGTTCAGTGGGGGGGGGGGGGGGAGAACGTTCCCCCAAAATGTTTTCCAGCACAAACATCTTTCAGGCATCAAAGAATGAGATTTTTTTCACCCGAGAAAAATACTTCCACCTGGATTTTCACCTAACGTCCGATGTTTTGTTGACGGCTGGGGGGGGGGGGGGGGGGGGGGTGTGTTGCACAACGTTCCAAATTTTTTTTTTTCAACCACCTTTTCACCTACCTCACATCACAAGTTTTCTTCAGCGAGGATGGGGGATAATCTATTCCGAAAAATTGGTCGGCACAAATAGCCTTCCACCCACATTTTCAACTAACATCGCTACTTTTGTTGAACGGGAACTACTCATTTCGCCTTCCTTCGCACAATTAAAGCGAGTGAGCTAAAGCGACTTCCGGTTAACCAGTTTCAGAATCGCCAAATAGAGACTTGTAGATATAAGAATACGGCAAGATCGGTCTTTTACGCAGAAAAATTTCCCGCGGATTTTCCGCGAAACGCAGAATTCTTTCATGCCTGATAATAGTCATATTGTATGTGTGCCAAATAATACCTTGACTTTTTAATGGCAATAAAAGTTCAGTTCTGTTCATAGTTGTATGTACACACTCCCTTGCATGGCAGGGCTCCCTGGGACCTCCGTTTGAGGGTCTATGAAGTACTAAAATTCTAAAGGACCCTCTAAAAGAATGTGCAGGGGGTCCCAGAGATGCACTAGAAAAAATATTTTTAGCATTCGCAATGCCATGGGACCCTCTACCCGTGTGTAAGGGAAGGAGTCCCTGTGACCCCTTGTTTTGCGGTACGATTGGGAGCCTTGCATGCGTTCATGCGCACACACATTTGCCTACACGCATAATGCATTGCAATGAAAATTAGGTTTAAAATTTAAATAACAGATTAGTGGCCCTTCATTTTAAAAGACCCCTCATTTTCTGTAGTCAGGGGTCATATGACCCATGAAGTCTGAAAACAATCTGAAGCTCTGTGATAACGATGATGATGATAAAGAATGTTATTTATAACACTAACACTGTTAACAGTAAGGCATTACCTTCATGATAATTACATAATAAATTATAATGCTAAAGCAGGTATTTTTTTTAACCCTTTCAACGCCAATGTCGCATTTTAGCACCACAATGGTTTAACTCTTTCAACGCTAGCCATTTCTCGGCCCAAATTTACCATTAAACTTAACCAGGTGTAGAAAATATTTTGTCTGCAATATTGGGGATTCCTCTGTGACATGCATATATTAGGGCCTATTCTTACCTCCCAAAATTAAGAACATAAGGTCACTGGATACCAGACCCTCATTTGATGTCTTTTAGTGATATGGGTGTTAAATCATTGTGGTGCCAAGAAGCGACAGTGGCGATGAAAGGGTTAACAGCCATGTCACTAAAAGGCATCAATCAGGACCTGTTATCCAAAGAACCTGTTTCCTTAATTTTGGGAGGTAATGTTAAACATGTCAGAGAGGAATTCGTAATATTGCAGATTTTTTTCTCTCTTTACCCAGCTAAGTTACTTTAAATTAAAGTTTAATGGTATTTTTGGGCTGAAAAATTGCTGGCTGCGAAAGGGTTAACATAAACTACAAAGCATTTTCAGGCTCACATTCTGATTCACATGCAAACAGCTCTAGGTACCATAAGTGCCCAGCATGCACACAGTCACACATGCAGACACAAACACACATGTTTACATGCGCACACAAACGTTTTTGTTTTGTTTTGTTTCGTCTCTTGTGAATAAAATAACGTCACTTTACACTGGTCATGTAGTTGTTTGTTTGTTGTATGAAACTTGTTCAAAAAACTAAATTAGGTTTTAATTTGCTTTTACATTCAGATTCACAAAAAGATTGAAAATTAAAATCAAATACAATCCACTTTCGCATACATGTAACAAAGAATAGAAACAACCTTGCTACAAACAATAGACGTTCACACCATGAGAAACCAACAGAGAGAATAGAGACAATAAAATAGACAGTACTAATCCTAATGTAATATCGGTCACATTCTCTGTCTGTGTGTCTCATCTGTCACACTCTGTGTGTGTGTGTGTGTGTGTGTGTGTGTGTGTGTGTGTGTGTGTGTGTGTGTGTGTGTGTGTGTGTTGTATGTGAGTGAGTGAGTGAATGAGTGTGTGTTTTCGTGCGTGCCTGCGTGTGAACGGGGCTTAATTAGTTAATATACTACTGCTTAGTGACACGGAAGGGCGTTAATTTTATGACCGAATCGACCATGCCACCCAGTGACAATTCAGCGGCAGAGAATTTTCTGTGGCTATGTATTACTACTTCGTGACAGGCAAGGGCGATAATCTTATGTAGGTGGCGCACGCATTTCAGTGCACGAAACAGGGGCAGAGAATTATCAGTATAAAGCCTCAGAGAGTACATCATGCATGGTATTAATTATTGGAGGAAATACATGTTTCTCTGAAAAAAAGCTGGGGCTTTCAGGAGACATTGTTTAACCCCTTCCCTGCCCAGTCCCGTGTCAATTTGTCTACTACGGGATATGTGATGTCATTGATGATGTCATAACTTGTGATGTCATAGCCCTGTAATGATGGTTTTGGGTTTAGACAAGTCAGGATCATTTTCTCAGATTGAGTCTAACAGGTCTCTCTTAAATGTTGTAATAATCCCCAGAAGACGGAGTGTGGCTGCCCACATGGCGGGGCAATCAAAAACGATCACACACGTAATGTTCTCATCCCTAGCTGATGCATTTGTACCCTAGTTTTCAAGTGCTTCGGCTTTTGGGATCCCTGGAGTCTTTTAGCCAGGGTACATCAACAACAAATGTTGTAATAAGAAAATAGATAATTTCTGTTTTCCTCTAGCAGTGAAAGGGTTAATGGTGGTATCAATGGGTACAGAGCCCTTTATCATGGTGATCAGGGGGCAATTTCCTCTGGCAGTGAAGGGGTTAATGGTGGTCTCAATGGGTCCAGAGCCCTTTATCATGGTGATCAGGGGGGGGGCAATTTCCTCTGGCAGTGAAGGGGTTAATGGTGGTCTCAATGGGTCCAGAGCCCTTTATCATGGTGATCAGGGGGCAATTTCCTCTGGCAGTGAAGGCGTTAATGGTGGTCTCAATGGGTACAGAGCCCTTTAACATGGTGATCAGGGGGGCAATTTCCTCTGGCAGTGAAGGTGTTAATGGTGGTCTCAATGGGTACAGAGCCCTTTATCATGGTGATCAGGGGGGGGGCAATTTCCTCTGGCAGTGAAGGTGTTAATGGTGGTCTCAATGGGTACAGAGCCCTTTATCATGGTGATCAGGGGGGGGGCAATTTCCTCTGGCAGTGAAGGTGTTAATGGTGGTCTCAATGGGTACAGAGCCCTTTATCATGGTGATCAGGGGGGGGGCAATTTCCTCTGGCAGTGAAGGTGTTAATGGTGGTCTCAATGGGTACAGAGCCCTTTATCATGGTGATCAGGGGGGGGGCAATTTCCTCTGGCAGTGAAGGTGTTAATGGTGGTCTCAATGGGTACAGAGCCCTTTATCATGGTGATCAGGGGGGGGGCAATTTCCTCTGGCAGTGAAGGTGTTAATGGTGGTCTCAATGGGTACAGAGCCCTTTATCATGGTGATCAGGGGGGGGGCAATTTCCTCTGGCAGTGAAGGTGTTAATGGTGGTCTCAATGGGTACAGAGCCCTTTATCATGGTGATCAGGGGGGGGGCAATTTCCTCTGGCAGTGAAGGCGTTAATGGTGGTCTCAATGGGTACAGAGCCCTTTAACATGGTGATCAGGGGGAGGGCAATTTCCTCTGGCAGTGAAGGTGTTAATGGTGGTCTCAATGGGTACAGAGCCCTTTATCATGGTGATCAGGGGGGGGGCAATTTCCTCTGGCAGTGAAGGTGTTAATGGTGGTCTCAATGGGTACAGAGCCCTTTATCATGGTGATCAGGGGGGGGGCAATTTCCTCTGGCAGTGAAGGTGTTAATGGTGGTCTCAATGGGTACAGAGCCCTTTATCATGGTGATCAGGGGGGGGGCAATTTCCTCTGGCAGTGAAGGTGTTAATGGTGGTCTCAATGGGTACAGAGCCCTTTATCATGGTGATCAGGGGGGGCAATTTCTTTTGAGGACAAATATATAAAACGGTTTACAATTGTGAAAAAAAAAAAAATCTCAAGCTTAAACCCTTCTGACATTTGAGCACTTTTCTTTGAAGATTAGCAATACACTATACAGTGGAACCTCCCTTATAAGACCTCCCATTATAAGACTCCCTCCCATATAAGACCTACTTCTCTGAGACATTGCCCTTCTTTGTAAGTATTAAAATTACCTCCCTTATAAGACCCCTCCCTCAAAGACCTCATTTTGGATGTTTTTTGAAGGTCTTATAACTAATAAGGGAGGTTCCACTGTACCATGCCTGGTAGTGGTACACGAGTTAAAGTTGTACTACAAGTACAACACCTAAAATATAAACAAGAGGCAAAGCCTTCAAGGCTCACTCGAACCAGAACATGTGGGACAACAACAAAGATTGAGGGGGGTGTCTAAAGAAAGAACAAGATTGCCAATAAAAATTAAAAGTACAAATGAATATCGTTAATGGATACAGACAAACCCCTATTTTACGACCCTCTGTTAAGCGACCACCTCTCATTTGAGACCGGATTTGTTGGCACGGATGCATTTTACTATTGTAAACGACCTCTCTTAAACGACTTCCTCTAAAACGCAACTTAAGACCGCCATTTTGTTGGTTTTTACGACCGTTGTTGTCGTCTGCATAGACTTCGAGCAAAGGGAAACAACCATGGTCAAGGGCCTGAAAGCGGAGTCGCTTCCCTTGTTGTAGAAAAGATGGCGGAAAACGTAGGAAAAGCATGAAAGCCACTGACTTTGAAAAAGAAAACCACCGACTTTGGACGAGAGTGGAGATGATTAACTGAAGTCGGCGAAGTGAAACTGTAATACATCGATTGCACAATCCTATGGAGTTGGAAAGACCCAAATCCAGTTTTAATATGTCATTGTATGTGTGCATGAAGAAGACAGCATAAACTGTGCTGAACTTTTTCTTTCTACGGCTGCCAGTGAAAACCTCCGTCATATGACCCCTCCAATTTACGACCGATTTTTCTGGACATTTTGGAAGTCTTAAAATAGAGGTTTGTCTGTACAACTAAAAAAAAAAAAGGTGCCCATGCGGAGAATCAGACCCGGAACCATTGGCATGACACACTCTACCAATGAGCTATCAAGGCTTTCAGTGTTGATGAATTTCTTAACTCATGTTGCCTGTTGAATACATATACTCTCTAACCCACTAATCTAAAATGTTATCTGTTTACAGTGTTGTTTTAAGTATTTAATTATTCAAATCATTATTTTTTGAAAGTTTGCATAAACATCTATGTGTATGCAAAGTTTGAACAATGTACGCCTTCTATTTCCCGAGAAAATGCCAACGTTAAAGTTTGGAGATTAGACCACGGACGCAACACACACACACATGTTGATGAATACACACAACCGAACAACTATCATACTTACTATAGACTCACTTCAGGAGCCAATGAACAAAAAGATCCAACTCACCATAGCCCGTCTCCACTGTCTGCACAGCCTCAGCATTCAGGTACAGTCGAGAGTTGGGCATTGACTTGGCATTTTTCAGGATTTCTTCCATCACTCTGCTTCTGCAAGAAACAAAGTAAACTATCTAATGTTGGACTTGTATTGTTGTAAACCAGTCTCACTTTTCAACAATAATCATCAATTTCTCACGCTTCTGCAAGAAACAAAGTAAACTATCTAATGTTGGACTTGTATTGTTGTAAACCAGTCTCACTTTTCAACAATAATCATCAATTTCTCACGCTTCTGCAAGAAACAAAGTAAACTATCTAATGTTGGACTTGTATTGTTGTAAACCAGTCTCACTTTTCAACAATAATCATCAATTTCTCACGCTTCTGCAAGAAACAAAGTAAACTATCTAATGTTGGACTTGTATTGTTGTAAACCAGTCTCACTTTTCAACAATAATCATCAATTTCTCACACTTCTGCAAGAAACAAAGTAAACTATCTAATGTTGGACTTGTATTGTTGTAAACCAGTCTCACTTTTCAACAATAATCATCAATTTCTCACGCTTCTGCAAGAAACAAAGTAAACTATCTAATGTTGGACTTGTATTGTTGTAAACCAGTCTCACTTTTCAACAATAATCATCAATTTCTCACACTTCTGCAAGAAACAAAGTAAACTATCTAATGTTGGACTTGTATTGTTGTAAACCTGTCTCACTTTTCAACAATAATCATCAATTTCTCACGCTTCTGCAAGAAACAAAGTAAACTATCTAATGTTGGACTTGTATTGTTGTAAACCAGTCTCACTTTTCAACAATAATCATCAATTTCTCACGCTTCTGCAAGAAACAAAGTAAACTATCTAATGTTGGACTTGTATTGTTGTAAACCAGTCTCACTTTTCAACAATAATCATCAATTTCTCACGCTTCTGCAAGAAACAAAGTAAACTATCTAATGTTGGACTTGTATTGTTGTAAACCTGTCTCACTTTTCAACAATAATCATCAATTTCTCACGCTTCTGCAAGAAACAAAGTAAACTATCTAATGTTGGACTTGTATTGTTGTAAACCTGTCTCACTTTTCAACAATAATCATCAATTTCTCACACTTCTGCAAGAAACAAAGTAAACTATCTAATGTTGGACTTGTATTGTTGTAAACCTGTCTCACTTTTCAACAATAATCATCAATTTCTCACACTTCTGCAAGAAACAAAGTAAACTATCTAATGTTGGACTTGTATTGTTGTAAACCTGTCTCACTTTTCAACAATAATCATCAATTTCTCACGCTTCTGCAAGAAACAAAGTAAACTATCTAATGTTGGACTTGTATTGTTGTAAACCAGTCTCACTTTTCAACAATAATCATCAATTTCTCACGCTTCTGCAAGAAACAAAGTAAACTATCTAATGTTGGACTTGTATTGTTGTAAACCAGTCTCACTTTTCAACAATAATCATCAATTTCTCACACTTCTGCAAGAAACAAAGTAAACTATCTAATGTTGGACTTGTATTGTTGTAAACCAGTCTCACTTTTCAACAATAATCATCAATTTCTCACACTTCTGCAAGAAACAAAGTAAACTATCTAATGTTGGACTTGTATTGTTGTAAACCTGTCTCACTTTTCAACAATAATCATCAATTTCTCACACTTCTGCAAGAAACAAAGTAAACTATCTAATGTTGGACTTGTATTGTTGTAAACCAGTCTCACTTTTCAACAATAATCATCAATTTCTCATGCTTCTGCAAGAAACAAAGTAAACTATCTAATGTTGGACTTGTATTGTTGTAAACCTGTCTCACTTTTCAACAATAATCATCAATTTCTCATGCTTCTGCAAGAAACAAAGTAAAGATTTGTAAACCTGACCAGTGTTCCCCATGCTTCCAAATTTTTAAGGGTCATCATGACCCTTTGCCGCCAAATTTTAAGGGTCATTTGAAAAAATTTTAGGGTAAAAATAAAAGCCATAATAAATGGACAATATGCTCTAAAATACCTCACTTAAAACTTCAGAGTCTTTGGAAGAACTTTGCGTCGAAATTTTCGCAATCCAGCGAAGCAGCGCCATTTTTTTGCTTCCAAGAAATGCGCGGGCTAGGCTTGGCAGAAGTGCACGTGCGAGCAGCATGGGTGGCGAGAAACAAAGGGAAATCACTCTGTGGTTCATGATAGTTTTTGTCGTCTGCTTCAAGCATGGCATAGTAGTGAAAGAATAGGCCCAGTATATTTTGTTGATCGTTTCCCGCATGCCGAAATGGCTTCGACATTCTGATCGCGGCGAACACGTTTGAGGAAGCAATCGGCTGAGAGAAAAACTGTACGTCACAATAACGTATTGACTGAAAAATGTATACGTCAAACTTGAAACTTTGTACGTAATTTACGTACAGATCTGCCTAATCGGGAACACTGCCTGACTCAACAATAATCTTCCATAATTCCTCACGTTTCTAACTGCAAGAAGCAAAGTAAACTATATTGGACTTGCAAACCTGACTCAACAATAAAAGATGAATAATCTTCCATAATTCATTAATTGCTCACGCTTCTAACTGCAAGAAGCAGAGTAAACTATGTTGGACTTGATGTTTTCAAACCTGTCTCAACAATCTTCCATTAATCCTCAAACCAAAAAAAAGAAGGCATTAAGATTACACTTTCATAAGCGGACAAATCACCAAGGGCGTACCACAGTAATCATGGAAGGGGAAGACTACGAGAACAAAATGCAGTCTCTCCTTAGTGATGAGTCAACGTATCAAAAACTTAACAAAGATCCCACCACAACAGTTAACCCTTTCACTGCCAGCCATATTTTAGCCAAAATGTTCCATTAAATTTACCTGGGTAGAGAACAAAATCCATCTGCAGTATTGGGGATTCTTCTGTGACATATATAAAATAAGGTCTATCCTTACTTCCCAAAATTAAGACAATAGGGTCTTTGGATAATAGACCCCAATTTGATGCCTTTTAGTGGCATAGGTGTTAAGTCACTGTGGTGCTAAACTGTGAAAGGGTTAAGAACAAGGTAGTCAACACTCTACGACCGTACAAGAAGAACACCACCATTGACCCCCCAATGGTACTCGCGCCTCCACCCTACCACAGAGTGCGCTCCAAAGATGTATGTGTGTGTGTGTGTGTGTGAAAGTTACATGATACATAGGTCATAACTAGGAATGCAAAGACTATATCGTCGCTGTCCGACGCTAACCGTGTACCTACACAATCAGTGATTTTACAGGAGCATCAAAAAACATGTTGTCGTCTGCTACAATGCCAATTCCCCTTAACTCTTCTTCTTTACCGATGACTAAACATGTGACACAATAAAAGTTGCATTAACACCCAAACGTTTTGTGATAATTCAGTTACACCAGTGTTTCCCATAGGGGTGAAATGTGAGAGTCCCAGGGACTCCCTGTGCAAAATTTTAAGAGTCCTTTTCATATTTTTAAGAGTCCCCTACGTATATGATAAAAAAAACCTGCTTTAACAAAAGCAAATACATGCTAAGCACACATGCTACATGCACACTGAACACACAGGCAAATGCATGTGCATAACCCCTGGAAATGGAATAGGCTGACTACAGAGATAGAGAGAGAGGGGGGGGGGGGAGACAAACAGATTGAGATATGGACAGAGAGACAGGCAGACAGACACACAAGCGTACACACACACTTGCATATGCAGTTTTTGAGATGATGCCATTCACATCTCTAAAAGAACGGCTTGATGCTGCTGCTTTTTCCTCTGTCGAACTTGCAAAAAACGTTCAGATTTGGTCAACGAAGAAGTCAGACCTAAAAGTTGAAGCACTTCACTCTCGCGAACAAGCTTTCAGATGTAAACAAAGATCGTTTTAGAATGACCGGACATGTGTCTGCTTTAGAAAGGAAAACCCCGGATGGTCAGAAACAAGACTGACAACCAGGAAAATCAAAGCAAACAGACTGACCGCTGTGGCACGAAGCGAAAATCGGGTTCGGAGTTTTGATATGGAAAAGTTGGGGTGGCTTGACCTAATTCCAACGATCCTACAAGTTGCAGACGATGTCTGAGCGAGTCCGAAACTAGCAAACATATTCTTCTGCCCGTTTCCTACTCGTGGCTTCTTTTGGGGAGGCATGGCTGGTTTTAAACACGAATTGTTGTCAAAGTTGCGAAAATCGGGTTCGGAGTTTTGATATGGAAAAGTTGGGGTGGCTTGACCTAATTCCAACGATCCTACAAGTTGCAGACGATGTCTGAGCGAGTCCGAAACTAGCAAACATATTCTTCTGCCCGTTTCCTACTCGTGGCTTCTTTTGGGGAGGCATGGCTGGTTTTAAACACGAATTGTTGTCAAAAGGCCGAGAACGATCTTGTTTAGCACTAGGCCTAGAAGACTAGGTCACGCTGGAACTTTATTTGGTGTTCAAAAAGTTGGATCGGAAAAGCTTTACCGAATGTGCAATGCCGCCATTTCTTCGTTTCGGCGTTCGTTTCGCCAGATACAACTTTTAGTTCTGATTATGGTCCGAAGCCGCGGAAGAACTAAGCTTAGCAGACGACAGAATCCTTGAAGTTGTTGACTGCTTTGACGAAAAATCAATCGGTCAGATGACCGCCTGCCTGCTAAAACTATCGGTCAAAATCGAAGGTTTATGAGTCAATGACCTATGACCGACGCCAAGAATGAACCCTGCTGTCTCGGTCTGTTGAAAAAAGTGTGCGTCCCATGGGACGCCCAGAGCTGAAATCAAAGAGTCCCTCTGTGATTTTTGTGCTTCAGGGACGCACATATGTGCGTTATGGGAAACACTGTACACGGTTAGTGCATAGTTGTCACGATGGGAGATACGACAGCTGCCCGCAGTTACACGCTTAGCGTGACAGTTACACGCTTATCGCGTCAAAACCAGCGACAACCAGCCACATACACGATGATTTCCGCGGTATCATGTGACAAATTTGAGCATTTTCCTTGGTCGCAGACACCAGATATTTATAGAAGACCTGTGTGAGGTAACTGGAAGGGGTTTCAGTGAAAAATCTATCTTTGTCAAATTTTGTAGATACACAGTTAGCATCGGACAGCGACGATATATAGATGGGCCATGTTGCCCCTTTTTTTTTTAATAGTGCACCCCTGGGACCCTCTGCACATTCTTTCAGAAGGTCCTTTACTGGCTTTAGGATTATAGTACTTCAATGTCTTCATAGACCCCCAAATG
This sequence comes from Phymorhynchus buccinoides, assembly GCA_017654935.2. NCBI lineage: Eukaryota > Metazoa > Mollusca > Gastropoda > Neogastropoda > Raphitomidae > Phymorhynchus > Phymorhynchus buccinoides. The sequence continues at coordinate 14,846,465 of CM065711.1, forward strand.
GGGTTCCCTGGTGTGTAGAACAAAGTAGAAGGGAGGAGGAACTCAGGAAGGGAGGGAGATTCAGAGAGACTGGGAGCACATATTAAAAAATGTTATTTAGTAATTTACCCACGGTAGTAAGATAAACAATAAAAAAAAAAGCTTTGGTAAAGGTAAAGATGTGCCCCCCCCCCCCCCTTCTCCATTTCTCGGAGTCGGTTGTTTCCATTTTAGTCTTACCATTCTTACTAAGTTACTTCATCCTCTATCGTTTGCTATATTTAACTTTAAGTTTTAACACTAATTTTCATCCATTTACATTATTAAACACATACGTATGCATCAATAATAGAAGCAAGGGTGAAACCTGGATAAAATGAAAAGCAGGAAGGCCTAGGTTCCGGCTGGCTGCATTGTGGGGTCAAGGGGCGGAGTCATTTGTAGGGGTCGGCGGGCAAAGCCCCCACAGCTGAAGGTTTTTTTTTGGGTACATTTTTATTAATAAAATAGAGCATTTGGAGCCAGCTTTCATTCTTGGTTTAAACAAGAATTTATTCAAGAATAGAAAATCATAACAAAGCAGCAATACATTTATGAACTTCGAGTACAACAAGCTAAGAGCTTATAAAGCGTACTCTAATATTTAAGTTGCACAGTAAGGACTGCACACGCAAAACTAATTTAACATTGAAAAAATAATAACATAAAATCGACAACAGTAGTAAACACATATACAAAAAGGAAAAAAAAAGAACAGAAAAAAAGAAAATACACAACAAAAATAAGTAAATCCAAACTACATGAATTGTAGGGGCAATATAAAACATAATGTCAGCTTGCATTGAATCAGAGTCATCACAAAGCTAAAAAAACAACAAAAACAAATGGGATTGTAAAGTCATGTCAAGAGCAGAATAAATATTTGTTTATGCAAGTTTGCGCCCCTTATCAAAGGGAAACGACGATTCATGTTACAGTCAGAATTAATCATGTTATTGAGAATTTGTTTGACAATTGAATAAAATTATAATGAGTAATATTCTCAATAATTTAGTTTAGGAAATGGACAAAATATGCATGGAAAAATAATTTGACATATATGCATCATTGCACGCCTAGCTGACCACAAACCTGTTAGACCTTTGAATGAACTTGCAAACTGCAAGGAATATTCTAGAGTTCTCTGAGACATTTTTATATTTACTGCCAAACAATAACACTGCACAGTCAGTTTTAGCATCATCTGGCAGTAATGCAATGGTTTCTGCACGAGCTTGTTGGAAGAGAGGACAATACAAAAGGAAATGTTCAGCATCTTCAGCATCAAATCCGCAAGCACATACTGTACTATTGGAGAGATGTCGAAGGAATAAATCATCTTTTAAGTCACTCATTTGTAGTCTCAGTTTGCAAATTATTACTTCAGAAGCTCTGTCAGGTAAATAATAATATTGTGGTACAACGTTATCTGTTTCTCGGAGAAAACGCTTAAGCATGCTAATGGAATCACATTGCTTAATTCTTAAACAATAAAACAAGTTTTTTCCCCCTCATTCCAGTGTAATTATTCTTCAATAAAGTATTGCAAATTCCTGATTTCAGGAAAAAGAACAAAGCCAAAATCCTGATTTCATCCATGTAGAAGATAAAAACGCGGTTAATTGTATTTTTCCGTTTTTGCCTTTCTAGTTTCTTACCATACATAAAGCTGTATTTTAGGAACCTTTTTAGCTAATAACCTTTTTGGAAGCAAGAACGGAAAAATACAATTAACCAACAAATGCAGGGGGGTGGCACATCTTTACCTTTACCTAAAAACGCAATGAACCAGGACTGTGACAAAAGCTCTGCGGCTGTTGTGTGTACTGCACTACATGGGGGGGGGTCCTATTAGATAATGGCCTTTATGATGACTGCAATTCGTTATTCAACAACGATAATAAGCTGAAAAGGTTCATAAAATACAGTTTGGTAAGAAAGGCAAGAGTGAAAATGCGACATGCATCTAAACAGAGGTCTTTCGCCAGCCGCCATCTTGGTTTCTCGCGATCACCCTAACCCTAACCATTTTGTCTTGACTTTTTGTTTTCATTTCTAACCCTAACCCCAACCCTTTCCCAGGCGCTATATCCTAACCCTATCCCTGTCTAACCCTATCCCGACAGAGAAGACTGGTTTAGCCGATGGATCTTGAAACAAGCCAAAGTGAAAGTCGAGCGTTTGTCACGCCCACGTGATTGCAAAATCCAAGATGGCGGCTGGCGAAAGACCTCTGTTTAGACGCATGTGAAAATGCGGGGAGAGCCGAGAAATGTAAGGGGGGGGGGGGGGCACATCTTGATCTTTACCAAAGCTTTTTTTTTGTACTTAGACTAAGTTAGAGAGATGGGCAGAGAGAGAGAGAGAGAGAGAGAGAGAGAGAGAGAGAGAGAGAGAGAGAGAGAGACTCAGACTCAGAGAGAGAGAGGGTGGGGGTAAGGGGGGAGTGCCCGAGTGGGGGAAGAGGTGTCACAAAATGTTTACCACCACACTCAGTGACACTGCATATAATTTATTATAAATATTATTCATAGGCCGAGATGCTTTAAGTTAATTCTTTTAACAATACTGAGGAATTCCCAAATTAAATTAGTGTTTCCAAAAACACAAGATCCGCATTTTGCCAATCCCATGTTGGGAGGAACGACTGATCTCACCATACACGTAACCCCAAACTTCGTCGTAACTTGCTCATCGCAGTCATTGAACGGCACAACGCAATAAAAAACCAAACCACCGTAAGAAACCCTTCTGATTCGCTGCCCAGTAAAATTTTCATGACATTCACAAATTTTCCCACCGGTATCGCACGAAAATTTAATGAAATGGAGTGAAAGAACACGGATTCGGCTACACTTGTGAAATATTGCCATTCGACTTCGGCCATCGCGACGTCTGCCGCGTCACCCCCATTCCCTCGCCCCCATTTTACCACCACCCTCCCCGACGAGGCAAACAACAAGCGGTGGTGGGTGTCATTCGTGTCTCTAGCTAGTTCGGCAACCGACAGAAAAATCCTTGTTGAAAAAGTTAGTTCGCTTCTTAAAAATCGAAATCAAACAACATGAACAATTTGAATATTTACCCGAGAGAGGGAAGAAATGAAATATCTGGTCACTCCTGGTGGGTGAGGAATCTGGGGGCCCGACGGGGGACATCTAGGAACTTCCTCTTTCTCCCTCCCCACACCAGAGAGGTTGAGATTTGTTCTCTCCCTTGGATCGCATCCGAAACCGTTTATTTTTAATTCTGTGAAACTCTGTTCATTTTAGTACGAAATATTGTGCACTATGAGTTATTCCCATTAATAAATTTCTTCTATATCGTTTATTTGGTCAGTTATTGATTGTTTGTTGTCAGAAATGACGAAATAAATGTTTCACACAATATCGTCTGCTACGATGGGTGTCTGCAGCCACCTATTGGCCAAAGCGTGCAGACATGCGCACTTGCTTCAAAGATCCCAGACAGGTTGATAAAGTACAAAATGACGTGAAACAACCCAACACTCACGCAATATTAATTTCGACTAAAACTTTGACATCCTTTGATCAAATTTCTAAAAGATCAACATTTTTAGTTTGTTGAAAAAATGTTTGTAACGAGCTCTGACACGTAGAATGCTGAATAGCGCGCTTGATTCTGCTAATGAAATGTGTGACGTCAGAGTTGCCTCCCGTGATGGCCTTGACGATGTTTTGAAATAAATGTTTTTCATCAAACAGTGACGATTATATGGGATAAACGGTTTAATACAGCCGCTTGATTGTTGAAATAAAACTAAGGGCATCATTCGGTAATGATAAACACGAGAATAACAGAGTGCGTGCAATACGCACCACCACACGCATTGCTACCCCCCTCCCCTCCCCCTTTACTCGTTGTGAATAATGCATGTAATTATAACCACGCCTGCTGCGCACGGCTCCTAATTCAAATCGAATAGGTCTACAATCAACAAGAAAATGCAAAACATTGAGCTGTTCATAACAGCCTATTACTCCCCAGAATGCAACATGGCAAAAGGGGACATAGGCATATATATTTTACTTAATTAAAATTTGATTACAAAGTAGCCCTACTGAAAGTGATCTTTGCTTCTTCGCCGTGCGTGACCACTACAATGAATACTTTGATTATTTTGCCACGGAACCGGGGAGGTTCTACCACTTTTGCTGAGACAAAAAGCCTCAAGAGTCATGACCAACAGTTCAGTTGCCATGCAAACATAAACTTCTCAGTTAATAAGTTAGGCCTATTATGCGGTTTGCTGTTTCGTGACGTACAATATAGTGTACCTACGTGTGATTTCTTTGAAAGTTCAAAATTGTTTCAAAGTGTTTTGTGATTTGGAATCACACACACACACACACACACACACACACACACACACTGACATTTATATCCTCTGGCAGTTACGTGGCATGTTAAAATTGATTTTCGTCTTCGATTTTACGGTCAGGAATCAGTTCAGAGTGAACTTTCGTTTTCACGTGAAATCAGTCAAACTTATGGATTTGGTTATTGAACCCACGGTGACGGATTACAAAGTCTGAAATCAATGTTTTATTACCCCCTACTGTTTTGGAGCAGTACATATTATTATCTTATATATATTTTCGAAATCTGTCTGTGTGTCTGTCTGTCTGTGTGTCCCTTATGCACAGCCACAGTTCTCAACCGATTGACACCAAATTTGGTATCAAGCATCCTTGGCACCCTCCGAAGGTCATGCCATCCTTACTTTTCGGAAACCTCCGCCAAGGGGTCGTGGGGAGTGGGGGGGACCACACGCAGCTCGGATTTACTAACGGCAAGTGCGTGTGAGCGTAGGGGGGGGGGGGGGGGGGGGGGGGGGGCAGGGGGGGGGGGGGGGGGGGGGGGGGCAGGGGGGGGTGGGGGTTGAGGGGAGGGGGGGAGGGGGGCTGGGGGGAGGGGGGGCTGGAGGGGGGGAGGGTGGGATGGTCAGGTGTGTGTGTGTGTGTGTGGGGGGGGTGTTCAGGGGGGTGGGCTGGAGGGGGCCACAGTTCTCAACCGATCGACACCAAATTTGGCATCAAGCATCCTTGGCACCCTCGGAAGGTCATGCCATCCTTACTTTTCGGAAGCATCCCCAAGGGGTCGTGGGGAGGGGGGGGAGGACCACATGCAGCTCCACACGCACTTGCGGTTAGTAAATCCGAGCTCTTCGGGTTTGTTTCCTTTTTTTGTTTGTTTGTTTGTTCTTTTCTGTCTGTCCCAAGGATCTCCCGAACCGCTTGACCGAATCGCTTCAAATTTTGTGTGGTGGTGTGTCCCCATGAGAGGAAGGCATCTGTGCAAAACTTTTTGCCGTCCTGACCTTGATGTTGGTGTATGACCTTGAAAACCGAAAATCGTTAAGGGGCCATAACTTCCACACCGCAGGTCCTACAGTCTTGAAACTTGGCATGGATGTACTTTCGCTTATGGCCGTTCTGATGATGGCGTACCAATGAAGGTCAAGGTCAAGGTCATGGAGATCGGTATGCCTTGAAAGTGGTAGGGGTCTAATGATTGAGTTTTATTGTCCCACGCATATCTCCCGAACTGCTTTACCGAATCGTTTCCAGTTTTGTGTGGTGGCGTGTCACCATGAGAGAAGGTATTCGCACATAAATTATCACCGTCATGACCTTCACCTTGGCGTATGACCTTGAAAACCGAAAATCTTTAAGGGGCTATAACGTCCACACCGTTGGTCTTAGGGACTTCAAACTTGGCATGTAGGTACTTTGGCTTATGGTTGTTCTGATGATTGCATACCGATCAAGGTCAAGGACAAGGTCATGGAGATCGGTAGGCCTTGAAAGTGGTAGGGGTCAAAAAATTGTATTTTCAGCCACAAAAGTAACAATATAATATTTTGCGGACCCGGCGAAACCGGTACTCAGCGGTACCGGTACTTGGCGTTACCTGTACAAGGCGTTACCGGTACTAGGCGTTACCGGTACGGGGCGTTGCGCTAGTTTTATTTATTTATTAAGACAACTTTTATTGCGCCTAATCTTTAAGCTCTGAGCTCTATTATAGTGGTCAGTTTTGAAAGTAAACCAAACTGACCATGCACCGACTGACAACGGTCGTTTTTTTGCTTTTTTTCTGAGCGTGAACCACGTGTAGAAAACTTGACAATAGACTTGACCATACCACATCAAACACGCTTCTTCTTTTGTTTGCGGTGTGTGTGTGGGGTGGGTTTGGCAGACTTGGAAAAACTAGTAGGCCTACTATAGCTATCAATTTGGTCATACCACGCAGCGAAATTTCTCAGTCCCGGCTCTTACCGACTTTAGCCTCCGTGGGATTTTTCAACTTAGGCAAAGCGCACGGGTCAGACTAGCTTTAAGTCCCTATCCGAAGACTGACTCAACGTTCAGTTCGATTTTCCTGTTGAACTAGAAAGAAAGGGCGAGGCCGGGATTCGAACCTGGGTCACTCACGCTGCAGTCATGCATTGAATTTGGCAGGCGAACATCTTAACCACTCTGCCATCTTTCGCTCTCTCTGTCTGTCTGCATGCGTGCATGTGTATGTTTTTGTGTATTCATATTTGTTTGAGAAAGCCGCGGCAATCATTCATAATAGTGAAAGATTGTGAAAATTGGTCAAAATGTGTAAGGAAGGTAGCAGCTAACATGCATAGACAGTAAACAAGCTAGCACACACACACACACACACACACACACACACACACACACACACACACACACACACACACACACACACACAGTAATGCACACACATGTGCACCCACAGTGACATTCACACACATGCATGCACGCGCGCACATACACACACCTGGATTCACACACACACACACTGACGTACACATACGCATGCACACACACAGAAGATTCACACACTCATGCAGACACTAAACACACGCACACAGATAGAGAGAGACTCGGAGAGAGAGAGAGAGAGAGAGAGAGAGAGAGAGAGAGAGAGAGAGAGAGAGAGAGAGAGAGAGAGAGAGAGAGAGAGAGAGAGAGAATTAAATTGAATTGAATGAATTTTATTTATAGATGGTAATAGAGTAAGCAATAACATGCTTTAGAGAGAGAGAGAGAGAGAGAGAGAGAGAGAGAGAGAGAGAGAGAGAGAGAGAGAGAGAGAGAGAGAGAGAGAGAGACAGAGACTGAGAGAGAGACACAGAGAGAGAGACCAAGCGTGCATACAACAAAACGTTTGTTACAATTCCTGTTTATTGATCAATTCTATGTTCCAACAAACAGGCGTTAGCATTCTTTGTGTTCCAGACACAATTTCGGGTAGGCCTACACAAAATTCCATGATTATAGGAAAGACGGGGTAAAAAGCCCATGGGCGGGTAAGAAGCCCATGCCAATTATCTCATGAAATGAAACAAATTTCAGTCAAATTTTGCCCATGAGACGAGTGTTAATGTTAAGTGTTCGTCTCATGGGCAACATTTGACTGAAATTTCCTTCATTTCATGAGATAATTGGCATGGGCTCGTCTCATGGGCAAAATGTGACTGAAATTTGTTTCATTTCATGAGATAATTGGCATGGGTTTCTTACCCGCCCATGGTTTTTTTTTACCTCGTCTTCACCTAATCGTGAACTTCTTGGAAACCCCCCCCCCCCATTGAATTTGAAAGCATCTCATCCTGCGCAAGGGAAACAATTCAGAGTCGGTATCAAGTTAGACTGGGCTATTCATTCAGTCCTACCAAAGTTCTTTCCCTTTACATGTACGTTTTGATGAAAAGTTGGGCATGCAGTATGAAAGAGGACTGATAATGAGAACAAGAGCTATTAATAAAGAAGGATAATGATTTGTTGTTGTTGTAGACATACCCTGGCTAAAAGACTCCAGGGCGGATCATCCCAACAGCGGAAGCACTTGAACACTATCGTACAAGTGCATCTAGTATGGATGAGAACGTTACGTGTGTGACCAGGGCCTGTATTCACATTGAGATAGCATGAGACTTAGCATGATGCTAACTTAGAAGCTCTTCCAATGTCCTATAGGATTTAATAGGACTTTTGGAAGAGCTTCTAAGTTAGCATGATGCTAAGTCTCATGCTATCTCAACGTGAATACAGGCCCAGGTTTTGTTTTGGTTATTACCCCACCACATGGGCAGCCACAGTCCGACTTCGGGGGATGGATCTTGATTTATAAACTGGGACTTTTTTTTTAGTGGTTGTTTACAATTATATGATAATTGTAAGATAACCTTATAGGCTACTATAAGTGTCCACTATTTTCTTGTTAAAACCATCAGAACACGTTCACATCTTTTTACGCCGCTATTTGTTTATTTATTTCCTCTTCTGTTTCTAAACGACGATCCAAATTTCGTGTCCTTAAAGGTGGACCCTGACGGATGAGTTTTTGCAAGAAACACGTCGAGATCACCATGAAAACAGAGATAGCAACACTCACTTTGCTCTGGTTTCCTAGAAATCAAACCGTCAAAACGGCGATTCCTCCTTGGCGGAGATGCCGGAGAGAGAAGCCATTTTGGATAGAGTGGGCGGAGGCGAAACCCATTGTGGTTGAAGCCTTTTCTTTTTTGTAGTGCATTAAAAAAAAAAAGCTATTTCATTTGTTGTGAGCGAAACTCATTCAGATAAACTGAATAAAAAAAATTTAAAATAATAATAAAAAGGCTTGTATTGCGAAAATATCGTGCAAGCAATTTGGTCTAAACCCAGGCCGCCATTACAAAAGAAGAATTTAACTTCCAGCACCTCCGCCAAGGAGGAATCGCAGATTTGACTTATAGGAAACCAGAGCAAAGTGAGTGTTGCGATCTCTGTAAAGGCTGTTTTCTTGGTGATCTCGACGTGTTTCTTGCAAAAACTTATCCGTCAGGGTGCCCCTTTAAGAGCCACCTGCTAACAGAACGCTAATTAATCAACCATCACCGACAATCCAAAATGATCTCTAACTACGATAGAATGTTTGAAATGTTCAAACTCTCAATCTTCTTCTTCTTCTTCGATCGCCCAGTTTCCTGCCAGTTATGAGCGCATAATGCGTCATGCTGCCGTTATGCGCCTAACTGAGAAATAGTTAGGTCCAGCAAGTCCGACTTCGGCCGGTGGAAATCTTTTTGAAAGTGTTTCTCGAAGAAAAGAAAAAAAGGCGGCAGATAAATGGACCGGTGAGGCAGAAAGATTAGTAGATGACAGTAAGCAAAGGGAAAAGGCAGAGTCATATCATGATGCACGTCTCCCTAAAACTGTGTAATTCAGCAGTCAAATTCATTTGACAGCTAGGCCACCACAGGGTGAGGCCAACTTATAATAAGAATTATCACCATATGTTCCGAAAATAAAGGCTGATCCCAACCCTCTCAGCCTCTGTCCGAAAATATAGGCTGATCCTAACCCTCTCAGTCTCTTTCCGAAAATATAGGCTGATCCTAACCCTATCAGTCTCTTTCCGAAAATATAGGCTGATCCTAACCCTATCAGTCTCTTTCCGAAAATATAGGCTGATCCTAACCCTATCAGTCTCTTTCCGAAAATATAGGCTGATCATAACCCTATCAGTCTCTTTCCGAAAATATAGGCTGATCATAACCCTATCAGTCTCTTTCCGAAAACAAAGGTTGGGGTGGGGAGGGGGGAGGGGGGTGGCAGAGAGAGAGATGGAAGTTCAGTTTAACGTCGCGTATTGGCTTTCGCCATGTACGACGGGTTCTTAAAGAGAGAGAGAGAGAGGGGGGGTACACATATACAGAGAGAGAGAGAGAGAGAGAGAGAGAGAGAGAGAGAGAGAGAGAGAGAGAGAGAGAGAGAGAGAGAGAGAGAGAGAGAGAGAGAGAGAGAGAGAGAGAGAGAAAGAGACAGACAGACAGACAGACAGACAGTTAAAGAGAATAGTTACTAGATAAAGTAGCCAAATTGATTTGACAGCAGAGACTACTGTACATGGGAGACGCTGTGAGGCAAACTTATAAAAAGAAAGCATTACCATATTATGTGAAAGAGAGTGACAGATTAGAGGGAGCTACAAGCGCAGAACTTCCAGAAGGTGGGGGAACTATTTATTCAAAAGACCCCACCCCCACCCCCCAGTATCCCCAGGGGGGGGAAACTTTCAATCAAAATGCATCATTATTAGGTAAGGTGAAATTATGCCAGGTGTTTAATGAACACACACAATAGATCAGAGTTTCCTTGTTTCTACTTATTCTTCTTATGATCTTTTTAAGTGGTGAAAATGATGTTTTGCGTCCTCTCGGTCATAGACACATATGGGACATTTGTAAATACAAAGATAGTGGGACCAATACTGGCTGCAATGCCCAGAGGCAGTGCAACACCAGTAAAGTCCCGAGTTTTTAACAATATAGATAGGTGTAGCGGTAACCACGCCTCGGTTAAACTTCATCGGCTATGGTACCGCCACATGATGTACAATAACCACTAAATGATCTTTTTAATTTTTTTATGATCGATTGTATATTTTTATCAACTCCAACAATTACAAGTGCTTCTGAAATAGGGGAAGACGGGGTAAAAAGCGCATGGGCGGGTAAGAAGCCCACCCCAATTATCTCATGAAATAAAGAAACTTTCAGTCAAATTTGCCCATGCGACGAATGCTAGACATTAACGCTCGTCTCATGGGCAAAATGAGACTGAAATTTGCTTCATTTCATGAGATAATTGGGGTGGGCTTCTTACCCACCCATGCGCTTTTTACCCCGTCTTCCCCTACGTAGATTAAATACATTTTGGCATTTATCATTCAATGCATCAGACAACTGAGACCAAAAACCGGTTGAATAATGTGACATTTCCAAAACATTATGGTGGATGCCATCTTTTGTTGTACAGTGGAACCTCCCTGATAAGACCTCCAAAAATCATCCAAAATGAGGTCTTATTGGCCTCTGCAACTAGAGTTATTAACGCCCTTGATAGTGAGAGTGAAGCCCTTGCTGGTCATTGCAGACAAGGGCATTCACTCTTGCGAAAGGCAGCCATTTAGTGGCCTCAAATAGGGTCATTGGCGAGAGTTATTCCCTTGTTTGGTCAGTGCGCAACCATCTCCCCCCACCCACCAAGGGCATTAACTCTTGCAAAAGGTGTTCTTTGCAGTAGCCAATAAGGGAGGGGTCTTATAAGGGAGGTAATTTTAACACATACTAAGAAGGGCAATGTCTCAGAGAAGTAGGTCTTATGTGGGAGGGAGTCTTATAATGGAAGGTCTTATAAGGGAGATTCCACTGTGTTACAAAACTTGCATAGATCATTGTCTCTCGCGCCCATCTCTTTCAGAATTACATTTGTTCTTAGGCATCTATGTAAAATTCTAAGTTGTAACCATTTCATTTCAACATCAGCAGTTTTGTTTACATAGGCTTAAAAGAAGCACTCCTTTTTTTTCTTTTTCTTTTTTTTCCACATCAGTAGCGGTGCCATAGCCGATGAGATGTAACCGAGGCGTGGTTACCGCTACACCTATCTGCAGTAATAAAAAATCGGGACTTTACTGGTTTCGTACTGCCTCCGGGCATTGCCTCCAGTATTGTTCCCACCATATTTGTATTTACAAATGTCCCATGTGTGTCTGATTCGGACCAAGAGGACGTGAAACACCATTTTCGACTCCTTTTTTTTTCTTCAGACTATTAATCACCTTTATAAATATGTGGCGGTACCATAGCCGATGAGGTTTAGCGTGGTTACCGCTACACCTATCTATATTGTTAAAAACTCAGGACTTTACTGGTGTTGCACTGCCTCCGGGCATTGCAGCCAGTATTGTATTTACAAATGTCCCATATGTGTCTATGACCGAGAGGACGTAAAACATCATTTTTATCGCATTCCTTTCAATATAATACATACATGCATATTGTGGTGGTACCATAGCCAATGAGGTTTAACCGAGGAGTGGTTACTGCTACACATATCTGTATTATTAAAAAATCGGGACTTTATTGGCTTAGCACTGCCTCCGGGCATTGCCTCCAGTATTGTTCCCACCATCTTTGTATTTACAAATGCCCCACATGGCCGAAAGGCCGAAGAGGGCGTAAAACCCTATTTTCACTCCTTTCAATCATTTTCACGGTTCATTCTTTCGTTTCACCGTGTACAACATTTTGGGCCTTACGCTGTTTTCTATCAGAATATCGTAATTTACTAATACAGTTCTTATGAATTGTGATAATTTTCTGACTACACGTGCTGACTACATGTACCTAAGAAAATCTCTCTCTCTCTCTCTCTCTCTCTCTCTCTCTCTCTCTCTCTCTCTCTCTCTCTCTCTCTCTCTCTCTCTCTCTCTCTCTCTCTCTGTCTCTCTCTGTGTGTCTCTCTCTGTCTCTCTCTGCCCCCCCCTCCTCCCTCAAATTCTTTCCCTGGACAAAAAGTGGATCATTATTTTTTGGTTATTTGCTTGGAGGGCTGAAATTTACATTAAAAAAAAGAGAAGGTTTTTTGGTCATTTTGCAAAAGCAATGGATAAGTAGGAAAAACAACATAGGGCAAACTTCTGCAAGAACATCCCATATAGTAGACTCGCGCTCGCGCGCACGCACGCACGCACGCACTAGAGATAGAGAGAGAGAGACACAACATTTCGTTTATCTTTTGCACATTAGCAGCCAACAACATCACGCACACTCAATAAATTCCGCACATAGAAACCACACGTTTTTGATTTTCCAAGTTTTATTATTTTTAAATGTGTCAAAACTGTCTGAAAGAAAAGGAGAAAAAATGCCAAAAATACACATAATAACATAGTGAGAAGTTATTTATAAAAACCATGGAATGTTGTTGAAAAAAACACCTTGTTATATTGATATAAAGAAAAGAAAGAAAAAGAAGCGCGCATAGATGTGCCCTTACAACATATTGATGACTGTTGTATTTGGAAATGGTCTTGGTTGGTTCTGGTCTTGGTTGAACAAAAAGCAAATATTGAAACCATCGCGCTAAAACATTCCAAGCCTAAAAACTTCATCTATCTATTGATAACTATGTTGTCCCTCCCTATTTTTTATATTCTGTAAATCGGAAAGAACAGATAATTCATTGTCGCCTTCATCTTGGTAGGGGAAGACGGGGTAAAAAGCGCATGGGCGGGTAAGAAGCCCACCCCAATTATCTCATGAAATGAAGCAAATTTCAGTCTCATTTTGCCCATGAGACGAGCGTTAATGTCTAGCATTCGTCTCATGGGCAAAATTGACTGAAATTTTCTTTATTTCATGAGATAATTGGGGTGGGCTTCTTACCCGCCCATGCGCTTTTTACCCCGTCTTCCCCTATGAGAGCGATTTGAAAAAACCCGATTTGTTTAATCGCCATTTGATTGATGATCCTATACGCACTTGTGGTACAGGCTCTGAGACAGCTGAACACTATTTATTGTCATGTCCTTTACTCAATGAGGCCCGTACAAATACTATGCATGATCTTCTCTAGGATTGTGCTCAAATTCAAATTCTTCTGAACGGTAGAGCAGATCTGCCTATCCATTCAAACTTTTCTATTATTTGATACACTGTTCACAGAATTGTTTCCGAAAGAGGTAGGTTTTCAGATTATTATTATTATTATTTTTTAATGTTTATATCTTGTTCAGTTGCTACATTTTGTATTTAAAAGTGTGAAATGTAGATTGTCTAATTATTTGTTGTAGGGTAAGACGGGGTAAAAAGCCCACGGGCGGGTAAGAAGCCCATGACAATTATCTCATGAACTAAAGAAAATTTCAGTCACATTTTGCCCATGAGACGAGTGTTAATGTTTAGCATTCGTCTCATGGGCAAATTTGACTGAAATTTGCTTTATTTCATGAGATAATTGGCATGAGCTTCTTACCCGCCCATGGGCTTTTTACCCCGTCTTCACCTATTCCCCATCGTGGACGGAGGGGGGGGGGGGTGGGGGGGGGGGGGGGGGGGGGGGCTGATTATTCAAAGTCTTAACGGGGAGGTCCACTGTACAAGTCTTTAGAAAATATACAACCTATTTGTAGCTAGATATTAAAAAAATTTTAAACAAGCAAACAAACAACCCACCAAACTACAACCATTTTAACATTTTGCATAATTATTATTATTAATTAACCTCTTCACTGCCAAAGGAAAACGGATAAATTATCTAGAAATTATCTAGTGCCATATTATACCACTTAATTAAAAGAGACCTGTTAGACTCAATCTGAGAACAGGGTCTAGAGATTTGTCTTAAATCCCGACTTGTCCAAAATTAAAAAAACACATAATTCCATGTCTATGACATCAACACTTATGACATCGTCAATGACATGATCACACATCACTCCGCAGTAGACACGGGACTGGGCAGGGCAGGGGTTAAAATGACTTTACAAATGTCTGCTGGAAAACATTATCAGCAGAACTGTTCTGTTCGAATGGGTCTTTAACAAATAGTTAAGTTTAGGCTACTACGTGTTTAAAAAAAGAGTTAAAAATCAACAACAGGATTAACTCATTCAAGTCGTTCCGGCCATATATATCCAGAATTAATAGGCATCTGTCAATTTGATGTATTTGCTTCAAGGGAAGTAAATATGTGTCTACACCATACCTTGGTCACTTCTAAACTTGCTTCGCTCCCTTAGACCACAATTTTGCCTCTGCCTTTGCTTTTGTTGGGGAGTAACCAATCGGTGTAGAGAGTTTTTCTATGTAAAATCTAGATATAAAAAAACCCGTCTGATCTAGCACTTCCCTATGTCTAAACCTGAAACAAACAAAAAAACTGTAAAATTCCTTCATTTCACCATTTGCTTATGTATGTTTTGTTTGTGTGTAGGCCTATGACTGGAATGATTTGTGAGTTTTTTGAATAATTCAAACTCGTTGCGTTGCGAATGAGTTAATTCACACACACACCAAAAAACCCCACCCACAACAACTAAAACTCACACACTTTGACACACACACCAACAAAACGTTCTTGGCCAATAGGAATTGTTAGGAAATAATTAAGGGGAGTAATTTTATGGTGTGTGTGAGTGATCTTGCCTCGGTCAAACAGGGGAAGTTACTCTACCATCAGGTAGATCCCCAGCTCTCGCCTCGTGTGCTTATGCAGACTTACATCACTTTTAGAACACCGTGCGTCAATCTAAAATCGATGTCATTTATATTTTTACGTTACATTTTGTAAGTTCTAGATCTATCATTTTGTGGATACTGGCCGCCCCTCATTTTTCTTTAAAAAAAAAAAGTTTGCAAGTCGCTAACTGGCATCCGCGCGGTTTCAAGCTTCGAAGCCATGCCGCCATGGTTGCTATGATTTTGACCGAGTAAGTCGAGGTAATCAACTCTAATTTTCACGAAGTGCTCTCTCCTAGTTTTTTGACTCCCGAAAATCGTCTATTCTTGGACACAGTAGAAAAACTAGACAAGGCAACAAACATTTTCAATCGCTAGATGCAGATACAATCCGAAAATCGTTTCTATAGCCTCTGAAACCACACGCACACGCACACGCACACGCGCGCACGCACACGCACACACACACACACACACACACACACACACACACACACACACACACACACACACGCACGCACACACGCACACACACACACACACACACACACACACACACACACACAAAATCTCAAACGACCATGTGAAAGAAGAAAGCCACTTAAATTATGAAAACAAGTAATGGAATAAGAATCCGTAAGAAAAAGGGCAACAAATCCACAAACATATTTTCCGCTTTGTGGCCATCTCCACATCGACCCAGCACCAGAACAACTTGTCCCTAAGGGCTTTCCGCCATGAGGACGTAAAACCTCCACTCAACAACTAACAAAGAACAGAATTATTTTATGCAAGTTTTGAGAAGAAGAAAAAATGAGGCCAACAAATATTGTCAAGAAAGTGCTTAGAATTTTTTTTTTTACAACATGATTTTTCAAAGCAAATAAGACATTCTTTATCATTATCATCATACTATTATAACTGATGCCACTGTTCCAACATTTGAACACCTTGGTACATCTGATGAGTGTCGCTGAATCAGCTTGAAGTAGGATGTGCTATTCAAAGTGACATCACAGCCTCAAATATACTTGGACATGGATGAAAGTGAAACATTCGCTCAATCCTGAAATGAAACGTTTCATTCTTCTCTGAATTGTCCCCAATCCTGAAGTGGTGACACATTACAAATATTTTCCAATGTGTGTGTGTGTTCTATGTCTTGGATGCGAACATTAAAAATAAAAAACAGTTAAATTAACTTGGTGTTTGATTATGTTCTTTAAAAAAAACACCAATAAAGAGTGATAGCTTAGTTTCTCCTCCTTATTAGGGAGGCAATGGTAGAACCCTGGACAGCTGTTTCGACTCTAGGGAGTCTCATCAGCTCGGCACTGGATGGGGTCTTAACCTACCAAGGTGGAACTACTCTCACCTCAACAAGAAGATTGTTCCACAAAGGGAAGGTTTCTTCCTGTATATTGGTAAAAGGCTAAAAAACCTCATCAAACCATCACTCAAGTAAAATAGAAATGATACAAATCTTAAATAAAAGAATGAACATAAAAAATTTCCAAAATCAAAAATATTAAATTAAGTGACACGACCAGAGAGGGCCAGCAACTGAAATAGTATCCAAAAGGATAAAAATAGATATGAAAAAATCTCAGCTTACTGCCGGCATCCCTCTAGCCTACAGGACTCAAAAGTTAGAGCATTTGAAATGCAATGACAATGGAATTGCTTAAAACGTTTTTGTCCCTATGTCTCGGATGCGAACATTAAAATTCCAAACCAGTTAAATTAACTTGGTGTTTGAATATGTTCTTTAAAAAAAAAGAAAAAAAAAGAGTGCTAGCTTAGTTTTCCCTCCTTATTAGGAAGGCAATGACATAACCCAGTCGAGGACAGCTGTTTCGACTCTAGGGAGTCTCATCAGCTTGGCACTGGATGTCAAAACAGCTGTCCTCGGCTGGGTTCTGCCATTGTCTCCCTAATAATGAGGAAAAACTAAGCTAGCACTCTTTATTTATATATATAGTTTAAAATAGTATGAATGCAAAATTTCACTGATTAGCTAAGCTCCGTTCCGCTAATCTGAAGGACTAAAAAGTTGATGCATTTGAAACTCTTTTAGAACTGTTCTGTGATCTGAAAAGAAGAAAACTGTAAAATGTGCTGACTTACTTTTTCTCCCAATGGAGGGAGAGAGAGAGGACAGTGCCCATACAGAGACAGCTGTTTCGTCTTGTGAAAGACTCTTCTACGAAACAGCTGTCTCTGTATACAAACCCCCCCCCCCCAAAAAAAAACCCAACCCACCAACCCACCC
>CM065711.1:14878809-14882174 GCA_017654935.2 Phymorhynchus buccinoides
AATGGCCGTCTGCGTTTAGACCAAATCGTTTGTACGACGTTTTCGCAATACAAGCCTTTTTTATTTGAATTTATTTATTTTTTTTAAATTATACAGTTTATCTAGAGGAGTTTTCGCTCACAACAAAGGAAATAGCTCCAATTCTTTTTTTTACTGCACTACAGATAAAGAAAAAAACGCTTCTCAACCATACTGGGTTTGACCTTCACCCACCCCATCCAAATGGGTTTCTCTCGCCGGCATCTCCGCCAAAAAGGAATCGCCGTTTTTAACGGCTTGATTTCTAGGAAACTAGAGCAAAGTGTGAGTGTTCCGATCCTTGAAAAGGGCTGTCTTTTCTGGTGATCTCGACGTGTTTCTTTGCAAAACCTCATCCATCATTTTAAAATAAAAATAGCTTGGAGTTCGTTTGTATGGCCTTGCCGTCTTGTTTCTTTCTTTCAACCTTAAATTATTTTTAAAAATTTTATTATCGTTTTAGAGATGACACCGGGGGGGGGGGGGGGAAACGTCAGATAGGCAAGGCGTATGTGTATTAATATTGATATCAGGTCCCTCGTGGGGATACCGGGGGTCTTTTGTACAAATAGTTCCCCCCTTCTTTTGGAAGTTCTATGCTAGTACCTACCCCTAATTCTATCACTCTCTTTGACTCTGCCTTTTCCTTTTTTTTTTTACTGTAACCTACTATCGAAATAGTTTCCCCACACCTTCTGGACTTTCTGTGCTTTGTAACTTCCTCTAATTCTGTCATTCTCTTTGACTCTGCCTTTTCCCTTGTGCTTTCTGTCATCCTACTATCAAATAGTTTCCCCCACCTTCTGGATGACCTGTGCCTGTAACTTTCCTCTAATTCTGACACTCTCTTTCTCTGTCTGCCTTTTCCCTTTGTCTTTCTGTCCATCTACTAATCAAATAGTTCTCCCACATTCTGGAATTTCTCTGCTTGTAACTTCATCTAATCTGTCACTCTCTTTGACATCGTCTTTCTTTCCTTTGCTTTCCTGTCATCTATTATCAAATAGTTCCTCCCACATTCTGGAAGTTCTGTGCTTTGTAACTTCCTCTAATTCCGTCATTCTCTTTGACTCTGCCTTTCCACTTTTACTTTCTGTTATTCACTTAAGACAACTTTTATAGCGCCTACCTTCTTTTAGTTCTAAGCGCTTGTAACAGAAATCACTAAAATGAATAGTAAATACAATGAACATTCCTGTATGACATCAAACATTGACCAACACCTGCCCTACCCTGATATCCCTCTAGTCTCATTTCTCCAATCTCCTCCAAATAATGAATGACATAAATTCTTACAGTACACTTTCTTCAACCGAACTTGAAACACTCGCACTGATGGACTAACATTAAAGACGTCCAGGCCACACTATTAACAGCTCACATTCCTGCCCACATATTATAATGATACTGTCCTGAAAGAGAAAAGGGGGGGGGGGGGGGGGGAGAGAGAGAGAAAAAAAGGAAAAGAAGACGAAGAAGAAGATCCTAAGTCAGTCTCCACGAAGACGGATGGTGCTGGACTCTTGGAGACACAGAGACTGCCAACAGCTTCATTAGAAGAGATAAGAGAGATGAGAGGACTTTACACAAACATGGGCTTTTTACCCAGTCTCACTATATATGTCACAGTAGAAATGGGAATCCAGTTGCATGCATCATCCCAATAGCACAACTCGGACTGCCGAATTGTACATAGCAATAATCACAATTCTAAAGGCTACTACATATTCATATTAATAGAAATTGGAATTCACATTTCTACTAGTACACACACACACACACGAACACCACCACACACACACACACACACACACAGCACACGCACAAATTGGAATCACCATCATATTGTTTCGGTTGTTGTAATAGAAGAATGGCAAAGTGAGATGTGAATTCGATAGTTTGAGAGCACTGATCATTGGATTCTATGAACATGGGCGGTTTAGCAGTCCCGTAGTGGGAGACGGGGTAAAATCGCATGGGTGGGTAAGAAGCCCACCCGAATTATCTCATGAAATGAAGCAAATTTCCGTCCAATTTTGCCCATGAAACGAGTGTTTAAATGTCATTCTCATTTTGCCCATGCAACGAGCGGTTAATGTCTAGCATTCGTCTCATGGCAAAATTTGACTGAAATTTTCTTTCATTTCATGAGATAATTGGGGTGGGCTTCTTAACCCTCCCATGCGCTTTTTACCCCGTCTTCCCCTATTCTTTATTCTTGCACTAACACGTAGTTGAAATGAATGATAAACCATCAAATGTAGAGTCTACAAGACTATTATGATACTTGTTTTCTCTCTCTTAGCACGATGTTCAACTTGTGATCTCGAAAGCTTCTGCAGCCGTTATATGATGTTTGTAATACGTCACTTTTCGCCCAATCACCTTTTGCTCAAGTCTTTGTTCTCGTTGCGTATCAGGGAGTACCTCCGAGTCGAAGCTCAGCGAAAGGAATGTGCCACGGTTCGCCCATATTGCTCTAGCACTGTTCGCCCAAAATGTTACTTTCTTACTGTCCCTAACCCCTATCCCTAACCTATCCCTAACCCTATCCCTACCTTTCTGAGTTTTATGCGAAATGCCTTGTCCCCAAAGCTTTGTATGCGAAGCGGCAGTAAGTGAATCGGCTTTATGCGAATTACAGACAGGAACACGTGAGGGATGTAAACCGGTATAATTTCCAATTGGTCGAAAGGTGATTGGGCAAAACGTGATTGGGCGGAAGGTGATTTGGCGAAAGGTGATTGGGCAAAACGTGATTGGGCGAAAGGTGATTTGGCGAAAGAATGATTGGGCAAAACGTGATGCACCGATTTATTTATATTCTACAGCGAATTAGGCCACGTTTTACGTGCTCAGTAACTGAAATAATCCTCGTTACTTAAAATATTTTTTCTACTTTTTTACTCTAGTTTATTGGACAAACGCAACAACAACAACAAACAAACAACAACAAACTCCAAGCGCGAGTGGTGTGAATACCACACTTATCCACAGAGAGAGAGAGAGAGAGAGAAGAGAGAGAGATAGAGGGAGAGAGAGAGAGAGAGAGAGAGAGAGAGAGAGAGAAGAGAGAGAGAGAGAGAGAGAGAGAGGCGAGAGATAGAAAACTATAAGAAAAACTTTGAAAACTTAAACTTTATTTTCCTAAGGATTATAGATTTTAGGCCAGAGAGAGAGAGAGAAGAGAGAGAGAGAGAGAGAGAGAAGAGAGAGAGAGAGAGAGAGAGAGGAGATAGAGAGAGAGAGAGGAGAGCGACTCGGAGAGAGAAGAGAGAGGAGAGAGACGAGAGAGAGAGAGAGATAGAAGAGAGAGAGAGAGAGAAATACTCGGAGGAGAGAGAGAG
>CM065711.1:14882674-14918594 GCA_017654935.2 Phymorhynchus buccinoides
CTTAGCCGAGAGGCAACGAAAAAATCACCGCGCAACAGAGACCGACGAGAGGCACGAGAAAATCAGAGCCATGCACCGGCCCACCCAGAAGAGAAAGCCCGAAAGCACCTGCGACTTCGGAAAGGTCACAGATGCGGAACGTCAGACCCCCCCCCCCCCCCCAACCTCCCCCGCCCACCCCCCCCCCCCCCCCCCCCCTTACCCTCTTGACTTTTCCGTTTTTCGTCTTTTCTTTTGTTTTTCTCTATCTCGACCTTTTCAGTTGTAATAATGGTCAGATACTGACTTCGACCAACATATTCGAAGCAAGAAAAAGAAGAAAAAAGAAGCCTGATTTAGCGCCTATAAAACCGCAACGTGGTGTGCAAAGCAGTGAGGCACGCGCTTCAACTTGTCAACTCCAAGTTTTAACTCAATCCCCATTCAAAGCTTCTTTCTCACCTAAAATAGTAAAAATGAAAGGAGTTCTAATGAAAATTTTAGTGAATATGTTTTATGATTAATGATGATTGAAATTATGCAATCATAGTTGTTTGTTTGCGGGTTTGCGCATTGCCCAAATTATGCAAACCTACTTAATTAAAGAAAAACTTTTTTTTGGTATTGCGGGGCAACAGTTATAAGCCGCGAGGCTCCCTAGGCAGACACTTCATGTCAGAAGCCAGTTCCCTTGTAGTTACTACTTACTAGAATTCTACCGAACATTAGCATCCATAACAAAAGCTGTTTCAACTTACTTTGAAGGAGCACAAATGCCACTCGATTGTTCTTGTTGCCTGTTCTCTACTAACGTTGACACTTTTTTTTCTAGTGACACACACTGTCACACAAACGCGCACACATGTGACAGCCATCCCATGTGCCTGAAAATGTAAAGCGCGTGGCTTTCTGTCAATCCAAGTCACACTCAGTGTGGTATACTTATACGCAAACATTTGCCCCCCTCCGCGAAAAAAAAAAAAAGTTTTTAACGCCTTGTTTTAATATATTTTAACTGACAAAAATATTGAAGCCAGAAGCTAAACTATGCATCGAAGTACTAAAATGTTTGATCGCCGTTTCTTTTTCTCTCTTGGAAATTCATTAAACATTTGATACCGATTTCAAATTTCTGAAAATAATTCTGTACTAATCTGTCCCATCCGTTTAGGACTATTATTGTTTATTTTTCGATCGTACGGGATTGTCGGAAGCTAAATAACAATAGTTTGGGAAGGTCTTCTTGCAAAAATAATGTAGGGTTTCATTCAATATTTACAATTTAAAAGGTAAAATAAAACAGACAAATAAAATAATCTCAAACCAAATTGCATTCCTGAAAGTGAAACAAGCAAGGGACATCACTCTGGGAGCTTTCTAAGAAGAACTAAAAACCCAAACCTACGACAAATAATACGATAGTATAGTATAGTATAGTATAGTAAAGTAAAGTAAAGTAAAGTAAATAAGCATAATATAGTATAAGTATAGTAAAAATAGCAATAGTTTATTAGACAATAAGCATAGTTATAGCAATAGCCCCTTATAGCAAAGCCTATAAAAAAATAGCAAAAAAGCCTAAGCCTCGCGCGCTTAATAAACGTCCCCTTCATTGACACTGTTTTATTTGCTTAAAGCATGCCTTTTAAAAATTAGATTGTAATTCAATCATCATGTTTTCAAAAAATAGTTGACTAAAATGTCATCCTTCGTGAAGGAAGATTTTGAAGGTATTTAGTGTTGGTGCTCTTTTAAGGTTATGTGAAACTTGTTAGTAAATCACGGAGGTTAGCAAACTCGATTACTAAAAACTGACATATGTTTACGCTTCTCGTTAGGGGAAGACGGGTAAAAAGCGCAACTATCATGAAATGAAAAGCAAATTTCAGTCTCATTGTGCCCCTACTGAGACGTAGCGTTATGTCTAGCATTGCGTTCGCATGGGCAAATTTGGACTGACATTTCTTCATTTCATAGAAGATAATTGGGGTACGCGACCTTCTTACCGCCCAGTTGCCCCGCTTTTTTTCCCCACGTCTTCCCCAATTAATATAGAATTCTTCACGTTTGTCACTTTATCTCTCACGGACTAGGATTCTATACCCTGTTAACCGACTGAACAAACAGAATACACTTCAAGAAGTTTGTCTTTCCACCACGGACAACACACAGTGTAAACGTAGACTACCCCGACAATAATATTGCCTTACCCTGGTGTCGGCCCAGACAGTTACGGAGCGGCTGGCTGTTCCACTGGTCTCCGGTATACAGACAACAACAAAACATACTAGAACTGTAGGAGGGTTGGTCCAGGCAGTTAACATGTAGATGGTTGCTGGGGTCTCGGCTTAGCTCAGCTGTCTTTACAAATGTGCTGGATGAAAGTTGGACGATGTAGCCTGCGATACCTCACCCGCCCCCCACAAACACACACCCACCACCCACACCCCACCCCAAACCACCCACACCACCCACACCCCACAACACACACCTTACTTTTTTATATATGTTTTTCGGTTAGGTTAAGTGAGATGCTCTACCCAGTTTATTCCCCGTTGCGTTTTCTATATCCATAAATTCTTTGATCCTCCGTGTAATTTTAGGGCCGGGTTTTTTTGCAGTATCAAGAATTAGGGCCGGGTTCACATAATGCGCATAAGTTCCGTACGGAACCCCCTAAAGTAAGAACTAGCAGGCTGAAGGATAAAGTATGACGCAGTTATTAGGGAAAAATTTTGTGACACCGTGCGCACAATCTTTGCCCTTACTTTGTTTCATTTATTTTAGGGATTGCTTCACGGGTTTACGCATGGAATATCTCGCTTATGGTTGGTGAATACTGGAGCAGAAGGGTTCCTTTAGACGTTAAAACTCATGCCCTGGACTAAGACGGGAAGTATGATCTTTTGAAAATTTATGAGTGTGTGTGTGTGTGTGTTATTTGTGTGCGTGGTGCGTGTGAGTTGCCGCCGTGCGAGTGCGTAGTGTGCGTGCGCCAGCGGATGGCCGGCTGGTGGCCCCACCCGTTCGGGTGTGCCGTTGCGCTGTTGCAGTGCGTACGATTGTGTGTGTGCGCGCGGTCGAGCCAGTGCGTGCGTGTGTGGTAGAGTATGGTGAAGGGAATGTTTAAAGTTTTCGTTCCCAATGAGTAGGGGAAGACGGGTAAAAGCGGATGGGCGGGTAAGAAGCCCACTCCAATTATCTAATGAAAATAAAGGAAAATTTTCAGTCAAATTTGCCATGAGACGATATTGCTAGACATATATACGCTAGTCCATGGGCAAATCGAGACTGAAATTTTCTCATTTCATGAGATAATTGGGGTGCGGCTTTCTTACCGCCCATGCGCTTCTTTACCCCGTCTTCCCCTATGTAATGACCGTGGACCCTCACGTCAGTGAAGAGAAGATAGCAGGATCGAGTAATTGATGGCCTGTGGGACGCTTCCCAAACGCAGCTAGTCTCATCATGTTAAGACCGTGGATTACGGATGACAAGATGGCTATCCTGAAGA
This sequence comes from Phymorhynchus buccinoides, assembly GCA_017654935.2. Classification (NCBI taxonomy): domain Eukaryota; kingdom Metazoa; phylum Mollusca; class Gastropoda; order Neogastropoda; family Raphitomidae; genus Phymorhynchus; species Phymorhynchus buccinoides. The sequence goes on from CM065711.1 coordinate 14,886,168, forward strand.
CCTCTTTCTATCAGTTTTTTCCCATCCTGATTTCAGGAGGCATGCCTGATAAAAAGCCAGTATGGAGGTGTAGACCTTTAGTAGGCCAGTTGATCACACACGGATTCGCATTCGTTGCCAGCTATATAGTGTCAAGTATACCCGAGTTCGAAACGCTCGGCTACAGGGTGATTTTTCCGCTCACTTGCTACTATAGGCCTTAAGATGTTCTGAACTTTGTGGAGTCCGTCGGATGCGAGACGATAAACCGAGTTTTCTCTTTTTTTTGCGGTCCCGTGTGCCCATGACCACTAGCACACCGTACGTTCGCTTCGTGTCAAGTAAACTCAAGTTGAACCTGGGTACAGGGATTTTTCTCTCACTTTGCACTGTGAATCATGGTACAGTGCGAAACCTCCCCTTTATAAGACCTTCAAAAATCATCCAGCATGAGCGTCCTATAAGGGAGGGGTCTAAGGGATGGTACTTTTAAATTACAAAGGAAGGGCAATGTGCTCACGAGAGTCCACAGCTACGACTCGACCAGCCTTATAAGACCTTTAAAAAAATCAGTCCAAACATTCATTTTCATCATCCAACATAGGTCTTACAACACGGGAGGTAATTAGACAGGGACCCCCGGCAACATCAGTAATACCTAACGAAGGCGCGCACGCGTACTAATAGTGGAAGGGAAGGCTTATAATGAGGAGGTCATATATAAAGGGAGGTTTCCCTCCTGTTAATAGTTTTTTGTGGGAAAGCTATGAACCCCCCAAACCGACTTATAATGGGGCCTTGGAATTTCCTGGCACTAGAACCTCAAGTGCTGCAACAGCCCGGCAAAAAAGATTGAAGTTTTTTTTTTTTGGGCCCTCTGGGGACGTGGGAACATTTCCCGCAATGCGGCCAGTTCCCCCCCCCCCCCCCCCCCAGCAAATTCCCCTCTGGGCCCGAGAGAGCGGGGATATGTCAGTGATCGCGTTTACTGGTAAATATCAGTTGCAGATTGTATTCAAAATTGATTGGGAATGTGAATGTGGTCTCTATGTTTCTTTTTAGAATGTTCATGTTGTAACTATTTCGTTACTGTTGTAACTTAATTTGTCTCTTTGTAAATTAATTTAATTGGTGTGCGGAGTGGTGGCGTGTGGGGCGCATGCAAATGTTGTTGTGTATTGTGCGTTTTGTGGGGCGTGGGTGTGTGTGTGTTGGTGGGGTGTGTTGGGTGTGGGGTTGTGTGTGTGGGTTGGGTGTGGTGGGTGTGTGTGGTGGGTTGTGGGGTGAAGTAAGGAAGTAAGGAAAAAAAAACGTTGTTTTTTTGTGTAAGCATCCGTGCTTAATTTACTTTCTAATGATTAATTTATTTGTTTTGCCCTTAAAATGTTTTTTTTTTCCTTGGGTTATCGCACTGAGTAGAAGAGCCGACTGGTAGAGGGGCCATTAAAGAGCGCTATTAAATTAATTATTTAACACACATGATTTTGCAAAAACCAATACTGAAAACAAAATTGACCTGTCATTCCCAGAGACTGATACATTTTTGCTAGGACTGATAAACTTCCTCTAATGCCTGATAACTTCCTCTAATCTGTCACTCTCTTTGACTCTCTCATTTACCTAGGCAATTACTACAGGCTAATATGTCAACCAGTCACAAAAGCCATTTCAGTAAAAGACCTGTTTCCTCCCGTGGGGATACCGGGGGTTCTTTTGTATAAATAGTTTTTCTTTTTTTATCCCATTCAATCCCCGCAAAATTTGGAGCCTGATCATCCGGCCAAAGCAATTCCACTTCAATTCAAGATCCTGGATTAGTTGGAAACCCCCCCACGAGTCCCGTAAGCGTCAATCAATTGTTTTTTTGTTGTGATGTAGGATGCCCGACATGGCAAGAAGAAAAAACAGAGGCTTTTTAAAATTTGTGTTTTTTTTTTTTTTTTTTTTCACTGTCTTTGGTAATGCCCTGTGACCCCCTGGGTGTTGTTGCCGGGGGCACCCTTTTTTTATTATTGTTTTGTTTGGCAATTGTTAATTTTGCGATATTGCTTGATGAACAAAGTTGTTTTTTCCTTCCAAAAATTGATTATTCCTAGCGCACAGCCAGGACATGGTTACCAACAACCTACACAAAAATCTTGAGTAGTTTCTGGATAGCTGCCTGAACTGTTGAAATGAGTAGTTTAGTTTTGGTTGTGCAAAATCATGTGCATTTTTTGGGCAAAAAAATGTGTAGGTCAGTTTTTAATTCAGTAAAGTTTTTGTTTGGCTAGAACCAAAGACTAAAGGAAATATCCCCAAAAGGGAAGGACCTTGAAAGGTGGGGGCGATTTATTTTTCACCGCTGAAAGGGGCCATGGAACAAACCCCCCCCCCCGCGCGGTTTGAAACACCGACTCCGTCCATCTCTCTATAATTCTTAGTTGGGGGAACAGCTAAGAAAAAATACAATTACTATGAGAAAGACAGGCCCTGGGGCAAGGCCATATCCACCTACCATCCCACTCTCCCCTCTAGCTCTCACTACGCCCAAGTAATTAAAAATGAACGTGATAATCCCCGGAAGTGCATTGACTGCCCTCTGGCGTTCAAAAAAAATCGCCATAAGTTCCCGACCATTGGTAAGGCTTTTATAAAAAAAAAAAACATGACCCTCTCCTTAGCCCTTAGGTTGAACCGTGCCACAGTAAATGGAATTTGCCACCTTGCCGCCAAACCTTAAACAGATCTTTGATACCGGCCCTGGGTACCAGCGGCTTGGTTTTTTTCCTTCTCTATGATTTTGCCAACTTGGCCTCTCTCGGTTGGCAGAACATAGAGAAACTAAAAAGTCCCCCGGTGAGAACCACGATCGCACCGACGGTCCAGCATCCTTTCTCATCCACCTCAGCAAAATACAGTGTAATCACAGACCCACACATCAGTAACGGATTAAGTGATAAGTTGTCATACCAACACAGGATGTAACTAGAACTGTTTTAATTATATTATAATCCCAATTTCCCTTTCCTCCTCAGTCCCACGAACAAAATTTTTTGCAAAATGCAAAAAAAACAACCCAGGTGGGCAAAGCAAAACCCGAAAATTTTTCACAGAGAAAAACACCTCCTTGTAATGTTGACTATAAAAGTTACCAAAATCCTAATAACTTTTTGGCCCCCAGCTTTATTTACGTTAATAGAGGCTTTTTACCTGCCTGCCAATGATAACAACCTGAAAATTTAAAAAGGCAAACCCTGTGACAAAAGAAGGCAATCCTCCCTTGTCCCCAGAAAATTCTGAATCCTCCACCTGACAATTCTGATGCCTGCGGGCTACAGAAAGTTGCAAGAACAGAACTTCTAGGACAACTATTTCTGCTGAAAGACCCTGGGTGCGTGCGTGTGCAAGTGAATGAATGTGTGTGTGGGTACGTGTGTATGTGTGGGGTAGTGTACATGCGCGTGTGTGGTAGTGTACATGCGTATGTGTCAGTGTGTGAGCGTGTGCATGCATGCGAGTGTTAATGTGCATTCGTGTGCCTGTGTGTATGCGTGTGCGTGTTAGTGTGCATGCGTGCGTGTTAGTGTGCATGCGTGTGTGTATCATATGTGTTTGTGCATGCATGTTTGTGCATGCTTTGCGAATGCACGTGTCAGACCTGTTTTTTTACTCCCTACACAAGTCCTGACTAGTCTGGATAGCTGAAATGAGTAGTTCTTGGGTGCAAAATTGTGTAGTTTTCCATTCATTAAAACATCAAACATGTTTTGTTCATTGAAAATGAGTAGAATCTAGCATTATTTTTTAATTTTTACTGATTTTCTGAAAGAGTAGTATAGAGATCCAAACTGAGTAGAATACTACTCGAAATAGAGTGAACAGGTATGGTGTAATGCATGTTATTGTGCATGAGTGTGGTGTTATTGTGCATGCGTGTGTGTTATTGTGCATGCGTGTGTGTGTAGTATGGAGGGCGAGGCGGCTCATTCAATTTTCGACCAAAAACCGTCCCCGACCAAAATTGATCGACCATTTTCCAAATTGGTCGACGGATTTTTGGTCGACAAATTCCCGATTTTTACCGGAGAGAACCCGAGTGGTTGAACAAAAACTGGAATCGGGCACAAGAACAGTGCCAGAACATTGTCAGAATCCAGTCTGTGGCGGGAAGTTTACATGGATTGGATGCTGAGGGGCCCCTTCTAACAGATGCATTGCAATTGATCGACGAACGCCGGCAAGCACTACACCCTGCTCATGGAACTGGAATGGTTTGATAGGTACTTTTTTCGCACAGTAATTTAGGAACGATTCCTCCGATGCCATTGTTTCAATACTAGTTTCCGCTGCAAGTTTTTACTCAACCACTCATTAAAACTCGGAAAGACGCGATGAATAATTCATGGCGTGATTTTGATGCATCAGTTTTTCTCGTGCACAGTTTTGGTCGACCAATTTCGAAAACGTGGCATTTTGATGGACCATTCCGAAATTGGTCGATAGTTTTCGTCGAAAACGAGGCATTTTGGTCGACCATTTCGAAAACGAGGCATTTTGATCCACAAATTTGGAAAATGGTCGATCATTTTGGTCGACGGTTTTGGTCGAATGAATGAGCCGTCTCGCCTCCCATATGTTAGTGTGCATGCGTGTGTGACTGTGTGTGTGTTATATGTTAGTGTGCATGCATGTTTGTGCATGTGTGTATGCTTGCGAATGCATGTGTGTGATTTATGTACGACCAACCACATGTACACACACACACATCGATACAACAAGAGTCCACACAGGGTAATGAATATTTGACATTTTATATTCTTACTAAAAAAGGGAGTGTAATTAATTAATAATAATAAGACAGCACAGAAACCATGCAGCCTTTGTTACAATGCAAAATGCCACCCCCCCCCCCCCCCCTCCACCAACCCCCCCCCCACCCCCCAAACACCCCACCCAACAACCTTCCATCGTAATATGTACGAAACAATCTCTACCTCAAAACACTTTAGCACAAACAAAATAGTAATACAGTTAACCCCACCCCCCAAAAAAACAACAACAACAAAAAAGAAATACATTGGATACATGTTGAAAAAACAAAAAAATGACAAAAGGAAATAAATATTGCCCATGGATACAAGTTAAGAAAATCAAATTTGTTCGGACCATTTTACATGAAAGAAAAAAACAAACCACAATGCAATGGCACTCTTTTTCTTACGAATTCATTGTCCTGCTAAAAACAATATAAAAAAAAACCTAAACAAAAATCGAGGCGAGATTGAATTAAAAAAACACATGAAAAATGAAGAGTGGAGTTTCAAAACAGAAAAAATAATTATGATGAAAATTAAAATTAATTAAGTGCCCGACATTGTTTTTTGCCACAATACAAATTTGGTCGATAAATAATTTTCTTTTTTTGTTCTCTCTCTCTCTCTCTATCTCTCTCTCTTCATCCTACAGTTCTCTCTCCTCATCTCTTCTCTCACACCTAAAATGACAGTTTAAAAGAAGCTCTTCTCCCACACCTAAAAGAAGAAAATGAAATGTTAAAAAGGAAAGAAAGAAAGGATTTAAAAAATATATTTTAACTGTTGACAATGTCACAATCTTTGTCAACACACAACCATGAAAAAACATTCACAATGTTGCTTCTAATTCAATGTCAATGCTGTCATCAGCTCTTCTAACGCCATGTATTTTGTTGACATTCTTGGTTGTCTCAACCAGGCATCAGAATAGTCTGAAGTCCAATCCTCTGAAAACCGCGGTAAAAGGGCCATCAAGGCCCTAGACTGAAGAGGGACAACACTGAAATGAGTTCTGAACACCACCAAAAAAGGCTGAATAGAGTGATAAACCACCTTAAAATGCTATTTAACCCTTTCACCGCCAGCCATATTTCAGCCAGAAATCCATTAAATTTACCTGGGTAGAGAACAAAATCCATCTGCATTATTGGTGATTCTGTATTCTGGCATATGTAAAATAAGGTCTATCCTTACTTTCCCAAACTAAGACAATAGGGTCTTTGGATAATAGACCCCAATTTGATGCCTTTTTAGTGACATATGCGTTAAATCACTGTGGTGCTAAAATGCGACTTTGGCGGTGAAAGGGTTAACACAAAGGATAACACTCAATAAAAAGGCAAAACCTCTGACAAGAGAAGCCAATCCTCTGTCAGAAATTCTTAATCCTCTGACAATTCTGATGGCCTGCTCAAACCGACAAGACGGGGGGGGGGGGGGTTAGTAACTATTTTTTTCCCCGAGCGCACATGCGTTGCTTTAAATATCAGGCATGGGAATTGTCAGACAAAAAACTCTGAAAAGCCCCCCAATTGAAGTATTTAGTAACAAAAACGAAGTGTTTAGTAACAATTTCAAAAACGTTTTTCGCGGAAATCCGCGGACAATTCCCCATGCCTGAATTATGGAAAAAACAAGTGGCATAAGCACTAAGAAGCAAAACACATGGCAGGGTACTTGGCAGAGAATGTCTTTGCATTTGGTGGGAGTGTAGGGTGATGTCTTGGGCGAATGAATGTCTTGGTGCTAGAAGAGATATGAAACAAAAATATTTACAATAAATCGAACCATAATTCCGATGAAAGAATCACTCTCTCTCTCTCTCTCTCCTCTCTCTCTCTCAGACCTGTTTACCCTAATAATCAAAAACTTGGAATTTGCCACACAAAAACCCGGAATTTGAGAAAAAACAAACAGAATTCACATCGGTACACGACTCGCGATAAAACACTGATTCAACTCGGCGCCATCGCGATCAATTTTCACTTCATTTTCTATTGAAAAGTTCAAAATTCTCACATCATCGTATTTTCCAGTGATAATATAATCTAAATTGACTCATTTCAAGCCCTAATTACAATCTCTACCATTAAAAAACTGCCCGGAAAGCTTTTCGATTCGAGAGTAAAAGCCTGGCCGCCATTTGCATTCGGTTTCGGTCAACCCTTGCGTCTTTTCATATGAACAGAAACAAATAATAGACGTTTTTTCGAAATCCCGGAATTTTCAGCGTTCACCCGGAATTTACTATTTTACCCGGAATTTTAGCAAATTTCCGGAAAAATTCCGGTAAGGGGGTAAACAGGTCTGCTCTCTCTTTTTTCCACGTATGCAAACAATCCAAACACTGAAACGGAAGCTGTGGAGACGATTTAATACATTGTAGTTGGAAATTGTGGTTTGATTGTTTAAAAAATAAATTAAAAAAATTAAAGAGAAAAAAGTGTGTACGTGTGTGTGTGCGCGAGCGCAAGAGCATGATGGAGAGAGACAGACAGTGTGTGTGTGTGTGAAAACAGACAGAGCAAGAAAGGAAAAAGAGAGCGGATGTTTAAAATGTGTTTGCGTGACCTGAATGCATGTATTTGCAAGCAATCCTGTTTGTGCATACATGTTTGTGTGTGTGCGCAACACATGTGCAGGAACATGATTTCAAGGACATTTTGCGCATATTTGTGTCTGCGAGCGAGCATACATATACTTAGAAAAAACCCAACACATTCGTATATGGATATATATACACCAGAATCCGACATAAACTCCCACCTACAAACCAGCAGAAAAAGAAAGCCCACCATTTGGAACCCCTGTGTATATCTAAATCATGTCAACAACAAAATAATACTTGTTCCACTCCGCAGTCAGATCTATACCATTCCAATAACGTAAGTAATGAAACAAAAAAACAACAACGACCACATGTTCGCAAAATATACATTCGTAAATGAAAAAGTAAAAGAAGATTCACAACTGAAGCCTGTTGCGTCTTGTACAATCAAGTTTTGCGTAATACATACGTAATCAATCAATGAATAATACTGTCCCCCAGTTAGGTAGACAGACAGACGAACAGACAGATAAATAACCATGTGAAATACCCTTTCGCACTGCATTAAATCGTTATTTTAAATTGTGGCCAATGATAATCAGGCTATTATCAAATCACGGATTATCATAATTGAATTATGAAACCAGGGCCCGTCAATAACAATTATGGATGATCATAATTCAAATTCAATCGCGCAGTCCTGGCCATGATCATAATCCACAGAATCTCAGCCATCAATAATCTAATCATTACATTAAAATCAAACCATGATCAGTTTTTAATAATTATTTAAACCCACGATCAGCTTAGTAAAAAAACAAACATAATGAAATCAAACCGTTAGCAAATTTTTTGTTAGCCAACTACGATGAAAACCATCAGATCAAGGCTCCTCCGAAGTCGGAGTGTGGCTGCCCACGTGGCGAGGTAATCAAGAACGGTCACACACAGTAATGTTCTCATCCCTAGCTGGTGCATTTATACCATAGTGTTCAAGTGCTTCGGCTGTTGGGATGATCCCTGGAGTCTTTAAGCCAGGGTACAACAACAAACAACAACAACAGATCAAGGCGAATAGCGATGAAGCCATTAAAACAAGCTGAAGGAAGGGAATTCCTTGAAAAAAGAGCCTCCCCCCCCCATCTCTTCAGAGAAGAAGATAATTTAATCTCAGGCAGACAAGCACATTTGTGATCCACATTAACTTGCCTCAATTCAGACACATTACACACACATACAATAATGAATGCACACACACAAGCACACTCACACAGAGGCACGCGCATATGCCTTTAAAAAAAAAAATCTTCCAAATTATTTTCTCCTTTCAGATCCTTCGAAATCGGAATGTATCGGCTGTATGCAGCAGGGAGACCAGCTAAAACTGAAAACCGTACATATGCATACCTTGCCCATTATGGCCTAGGAACGCAGAAGAAGAACGATAGCACATTACATAGAGGATGAGCCGACGCGTCCCGCCGAGAAATTATAACCTTGATGACCTTCGACCTCTTACTTAAGTCTTTCAATTGCAGGTGGGGCGGCCTGGCCTGTGTGTGTGTGTGGTGTGTTTGTGTGTGTGTGTGTGTGTGTGTGTGTGTGTGTGTGTGTGTGTGTGGGTGGGGAGGGGGGGAGAAGCAAAGGGTTTAATGCAGAACTCGGTAACATCTCTCATTTCTTAAAACCCAGGCCAATCATATTATGCACGTCCCGCCGATAAATTATAACATGGATGACCTTAGGCCTTAGACCTCCTACTTAACACCCATGTAATCAAATCAGGGCCTGTTATCCGAAGACCCTATTTTCTTAATTTTGGGAGGTAAGGATAGGCCTAATGTTATGCATGTCACAGAGGAATTCCCAGTATTGCAGATCATTTGTTTTCTCTACCCAGTTAAGCTCAATGGTATTTTTTTGTGCTGAAAAATGGCTGGCGGCGAAAGGGTTAAGTCTTTGAATTGCAGGTGGGACAGCCTCCGTGTGTGTGTGTGTGTGTGTGTGTGTGGTGGTGGTGGGGTGGGGGTGGGTGGGGGGGGGGGGTGAAAGAGGCAAAGGGTTAATGCAGAACTCAGTAACATCTCTTATTTCTTAAAAAACACACAGGCCAATCATGATATTATGCACCTCTGAATCAATCAATATTCTGAAACCTACACACAGTAAACTTCATGTTGTACCTTTCCCATGCTATGAACATCTTACTTCTTTTTTGTGTGTGCAGCCAATTTGAAATGTGAATGGAAGAGCGATGTTTAAAAATTAATTTTTTTTTTTTATAATACATAACGGACATACCAAAGACCAGATTGAAAGAAAAACATGAAATCAGATACATGAAAAAACCCACCCACACACGAGTTTACACAGGCAAAAATAAAATAGCCATATACAGAAAACGAACAAGCGAAAACCCAACCCACATATTAATCAAAGAATTAACAAAACAGCAAAGGGTAAAAATTAATCGATTAGCACAAAACACACGATACAAAATCATCTGATTCTACAGCGGAACCTCTCTTATAAGACCCTCCGTTATAAGACTCCCTCCCACTTAAGACCTAATTCTCTGAGACATTGCCCTTCTTTAATGTACCTGTTTACTCCCTACACAAGTCTTGAGTAGTCTGGATAGCTGAAATGAGTAGTTTTGGTGTGAAATGTGTAGTTTTATTCATTAAACCATCAAACAATGTTCACTGAAAATGAGTAGTAATCAAGAATTAAAGAGCATTATCTTCAGTTTTGAAGAGTAGTAGAGGTCCAAATTGAGTAGAATACTACTCGAAGAGTAAACAGGTCTGGTATTAAAATCACCTCCCTTATACAACTCCCTCCCGGAATTAATATAAAGCTGTCAATTTGATGTATTTGTTTCAAGGGAAGTAAATCTGTGTGCACACTATACTTTGTCACTTCTAAACTTGCTTCGCTCCCTTCGACCACACTTTTGCGTCTGGCTTTGCTTTTGTAGTGGCTTGTTGTGGGGAAACCAATCGGTGTAGAGAGTTTTTTTTTATATAAAGTCTATATATAATAAAAAGTCTGATCTACCACTTCCCTATGTCTAAACCTGAAGTAAAAACCTGTAATCTTCTTTCATTTCTCCTTTTGTTTATGTATGTTTTGTTTGTGTGCATGGCTGGAGTGATTTGTGAGGTTTTTTTGAATAATTCAAAATCATTGCGATGCGAACGAGTTAAACCTTTGCGCACTGCCCATTTGTCCTGTGGGCTGCAGGGATGCATCTAGAAATTTCTAAACTCAATTGGTGTGGAAATTTGGGGGGATCTGGAAATAGTTAGGGGGGGCGGGGGTAAATCAATGCCAGTTAACCGTAACGTGTCGATCAAGGGATGTAGTGCGGAAATTTTTACAACCTGTGGTGAACGCATTGTTCTTTTTGCTTTGTAAGCACCAGTCACAAAACATTGCTTTTGATTCGCTGTCAAATTCTAGCCAAGGTCTGCTTTTTTTCCAACTTTCCATGAACTCATGCTTTCGCTTTTTGAAAGGTGGTGGAGCGACACTACTAGCAATGGGATCGTCGGTGACATCACAGTCCTGATCCGATGCTTCGTCATTCGATGAACTTTCCTCGTTGTCATCACTAACTGCCGATGAGGAACAACAAGGTTGTTGATCAATGTTGCAAGAGTGAATGCCCTTGGTGGGTGGGGGAAGATGGTTCAGTACTGACCAAACAGGGGGACAACTCTCGCCTATAACCCTATTTGATGCCACTAAATGGCTGCCTTTCGCAAGAGTGAATGCCCTTGTCAGTACTGACCAATAAGGGCATCACCCTCACTGCCAAGGGCGTTAATAACCCTAGTTGCAGAGGCCTATATACTACTAGTTCCTGATAGGCAAGGGCAATAATCTTAAGTAGGTGGCGTTCGCATCTCAGGGCACGAGACAGGGGCAGAGAATTTTCGGTATAAAGCCTCATTGTCGGGCACAGGGAGGAATGAGATAAGACCTCCCATTGGATGACTTTTTAAGGTCTTACATATAAGGGAGGTTCCACTGCGTTACTTTCAGAACAATAATAACAATACGTGAATATTGGAAATTGGTCACCCCCGAATCGTTCGTCGATTTTTCTTTTTAAGTAACATAGCGAACATAATCAGACAGATCATCACGAAACGGTAAACCACGTCTGTTCCACTCTGTACAGTTTCCCCCAATTTCACGACTATTGTCTTTAAAAGTCACAACCCTACGTAACAAAAAAACACCCCAAAAACATGGCTTCCATGATGAAAATCACTGTTGCTCGTAGCTTTCATCATTATGTTGCTAGTAACTTTCATCATTACGATGTTCGTAACTTTCATTACGTTGTTCATGACTTTCATCATTACGTTGTTCGTAACTTTCATCATTACGGTGTTCATAACTTTCATCATTACATTCTTCACAACTTTCATCATTAAGTTGCTCACAACTTTCATCATTACGTTGCTCACAACTTTCATCATCACGTTGTTCCCAACTTTCATCATTACGTTGCTCACAACTTTCATCATTACGTTGTTCCCAACTTTCATCATTACGTTGTTCCCAACTTTCATCATTACGTTGCTCACAACTTTCATCATTACGTTGTTCCCAACTTTCATCATTACGTTGCTCACAACTTTCATCATTACGTTGCTCATAACTTTCATTACGTTGTTCCCAACTTTCATCATTACGTTGCTCACAACTTTACCAAGCATTGACAGAAGCTGTCTGTGTGTGCGCGAGATCCATTGAGCCCCTATTTCAATAACGAACGTTGATGAATTACCATATTTTTCCGACTATAAAGCGCACCTTTGTATAAGGAGCACCCCCCAAATTTTACCCAAATTTCAGATTTTGTTACTTTATTTTCTTACTACTTCATCAGTCACATTATAAGGCGCAGGCAGGGGTCTGAGTCTTGGGAAAAAAACCTATCGCCTTTTAGTCCGAAAAATACGGTATGTATTAGGACTGTCATAATGAACTGAGAGAAAAAAAAAGTTGAGAAAAAAACCGCGTCATTGCCTTGACTGATCTTAAAACCTCACTTTGAGAATGAATGAAAGTCAGTTTAACCCTTTCACCGCCAAAGTCGCATTTTAGCACCACAGTGATTTAACACCCATGTTACTAAAAGGCATCAAATTGGGGGCCTATTATCCAAAGATCCTATTGTCTTAGTTCTGGGAAGTAAGGATAGACCTTATTTTATATATGTCACAGAAGAATCCCCAATACTGCAGATGGATTTTGTTCCCTACCCAGGTAAATTTAATGGAAATTTTTGGTGCTGAAATATGGCTGGCGGTGAAACGGTTAACGTCCTACGGCCTGGAACAGGTACGTGTGACAGGTACGTGTGGGACATCAGTAAATAAAATAGAGATAGAGGGAATGATCCTGGAGGTACTGCAATACTAGGAAAATCCCAAAATGTTTTATGAAAAAAGTTTCACATTTAAGAATAGATTTAAAAAAAATAAAAAAATAAGAAACCATCATGCACAAGTTTGATGAGCGATATACATTTTGAATGACAAAATTACTCCCCCCCCCCCCCCCAACTTAAAACATTATAAAAACCAACTTAAAAACCTCCTAATTTTTGCTCGTTTAGCTGTGGATTTTTCAACAGAATAACTTCATAGTCATGACAGTAATCTGACTGTCATACTTAAAGACCCCCCACGTCACGTGTCACATGTCACATTCCCTCTTATGCTAGGAAGACTTTTTAACATTTCTTACCAGCTATAAGTATGAGGGGAAGCACATGAAAACTGTGATTTTGACACGAGACGTGCTGGGTCTTGTGGCCGACTTACACATCCAATTTCAGTCGCATGACTATCCAACTGTGGACGACGTCTGTGACGCACGATTCTGGTGAAATATCCCGAGCAATGATCGATCTGCAAGCTGTGGTAGATTCATCATCAACGATACTATGCCGACATTTTGACCGTTATTACATGGGTGAAACTACACAAAATGAAAAAACCCTGAAAGGCCGGGGTCTAGGGGTAATGTCCCCCTGCAGCTGAAGAAAAAAAAAAAAAAGATTTATGAAGGTATTTTAGTTTGCTTTTTCCACAATTTATACAAATGCTGCTTATTTTAAAGTGTTTGAAAAATATAGTAGACACACAAAGATCTTGTTCGACAAATTAAAAGAAAAAAGGAAATTCCTTTTCTGGTAAAATTCAAAAAAACAGGAAATCCTTGTATACCAGGAAAAATATTATGTGTATTGATCTGCAGTAGATTCATCATCAACGAAAATAAAATCCATCCTAAATTACGCCGACATTTTCGCCCCGGATGGGGGATGTAGAATCATCAACGAAAACAAAATCCATCCTAAATTACGCATCCTAAATTACGCCGACATTTTCGCCCCGGATGGGGGATGTAGAATCATCAACGAAAACAAAATCCATCCTAAATTACGCATCCTAAATTACGCCGACATTTTCGCCCTGGATGGGGGATGTAGAATCATCAACGAAAACAAAACCCATCCTAAATTACGCATCCTAAATTACGCCGACATTTTCGCCCCACATGGGGGATGTAGATTCATTAACGAAAATAAAACCCATCCTAAATTACACCGACATTTTCGTAGATTCATCAAGGAAAATAAAACCCATCCTAAATTACACCGACATTTTCGTAGATTCATCAAGGAAAATAAAACCCATCCTAAATTATGCCGACATTTTGACTGTCATTGCGTGCATCGATCTGCAAGCTGTAACAGAGCCATCAACCAAAACATCCTAATTACAACCTCTATCAAGAGTGTCATGCGTTGGGCTGGGGGCTGTGGATTCGCCGATCATTGGGAGAAAACCATCCTAATTTTACTGACAATTTGACCCTGCTGTGGGCATTGGGCTGTGGGCTGTAGGCTGTAGATTCGTCGATAGTCGGGAGATCTGTGCGGACTCCTGGGCGTAGTTGTTCAGTGAGCGCTGTAATAGATAGGTTCATCAACAGAAAAATACATCCTAAATTAGGCCGACATTCTCGCCCCGGCTATTGTGTTGGGGGCTGGGGGCTGTAGATTCGCCGATCTTTGGGAGAAAACCATCCTAATTTTACTGACAATTTGACCCTGCTGTGGGCATTGGGCTGTGGGCTGTAGGCTGTAGATTCGTCGATAGTCGGGAGATCTGTGCGGACTCCTGGGCGTAGTTGTTCAGTGAGCGCTGTAATAGATAGGTTCATCAACAGAAAAATACATCCTAAATTAGGCCGACATTCTCGCCCCGGCTATTGTGTTGGGGGCTGCTGTGGGCATTGGGCTGTGGGCTGTAGATTCGTCGATAGTCGGGAGATCTGTGCGGACTCCTGGGTGTAGTTGTTCAGTGAGCGCTGTAATAGATAGGTTCATCAACAGAAAAATACATCCTAAATTAGGCCGACATTCTCGCCCCGGCTATTGTGTTGGGGGCTGGGGGCTGCAGATTCGCCGATCATTGGAAGAAAACCAGGGCTCCCAATCGTCCCGCAAAACAAGGGGTCCCAGGGACTCCTTCACTTACAGTATAGAGGGTCCTAGAGGCGGGATAGCGGGTCCCAGCGGCATTGCGAATGCTAAAAAGAATTTTTCTAGTGCATCCCTGGGACCCCCTACACATTCTTTTAGAGGGTCCTTTTAGTGCTTCATACACCCCCAAATGGGGGTCCCTGGGAGCCCTGGAAAACCATCCTAATTTTACTGACATTTTCGCCACAGCTACGTGTTGGGCTGGGGGCTGTAGATTCGCCGATCGTTGGAGCTCTGCGCGGCCTTCTGCGCGGCGTCTCTATCCGCCCCGCTGACGGGCACCCAGGTGTCGCCACCGCCTCCCCCGAGGGAAGGCGAGCGGTGCAGGCCCGCCATTCTCATCTCCATGGCCTTCTGGGCCGTGTACATGGCCGCCCCGCTCACCTGCACATGGCAAAGGTCAGGGGTCAGGCATCTTGAGGTTATATGCACACAGAGGCTTATCATATTTTTCGGACCATTAGGCGCTTGCGTCCGTAAAAAGGGAATTGGACGATTTTTCAAGAAAAATCTGGAAAAAAATCCAAGACAAATGCGCGCTTGTATAAGGGAATCGGGCAATTTTCAAGAAAAATCTGAAAAAAATCCAAGAAAATGCGTGCGTGTGTAAAGGGAATCGGGCAATTTTTTAAAGAAAAACGTGTGCGTGTGTAAAGGGAATCGGGCAATTTTTTCAAGAAAAACGTGTGCGTGTGTAAAGGGAATCGGGCAATTTTTCAAGAAAAATGCATGCGTGTGTAAAGGGAATCGGGCAATTTTTCAAGAAAAACGTGTGCGTGTTAAGGGAATTGGTCAATTTTCAAGAAAAATCTGAAAATTATCTAAAAAAAGAGTATGGCGCGTGTGCACAAAAAAAAAATCGGGCCATTTTTCAAATTCAAAATCAGAGAAAAAAATGGGTGCATATGTAAAAAGAGAATCGGGCAATTTTTTCAAGAAAAACCTGAAGAAAATACAGCAAAGAAAAAGGCGCCCTCATGCATAAGTGAAAGAAAGGTCAAAATTCAAAGTCTGATATACAGTGGAACCTCCCAATTAAGACCTCCCATTATAAGACTTCCCTCCCACATAAGACCTACTTCTCTGAGAACATTGCCCTTCTTTGTAAGTATTAAAATTACCTCCCTTATAAGACCCCTCCCTTATCAGACCTCATTTTGGTCTGTTTAACTCATTCGGGACGAATGAGCCGGATGCGGCTCATGGCTCGCACAACCGTTTAGGACAAATGAGCCTGATCGGGCTCATGAGAGTTTTCAAGAGGTTTTTATTTCTGGCGTGTAACCAGCTTTCCGTTGAATGAAGTCATAACCTATTTTCAGTTTTCGCTTATAGACACTTGCCGTCTCTTATAACACGAAATCAAGCATCACTATCATTGCATTGATTTATCTCATTTCCACGGTGTATGGTTGTATGCAGGGGGATCAAGATCGGAATGTGAGTATCTATCCTTTACTTCTATGTGTTAGCTGTTTCAGTCATAGGAAGAAGAACAGTCCTTCGATGAGCTAGGTGCATATTTTCAAGATAGGGGGATTAACCTCCACACCATGACACTAAACTCCTCGTAAAATACGAAGCATTCGGCTTAAGTCATTCGCAATCGTTTTGTCTCAACGCCATATGTACGAAAACAGCTAACGATCATAGAAACCATCCCTCCCTTTCCTTGTACTACCCCCTTCCCCCGCCAGAAGTCAACCCATCTCTGACTGTCCCCTCTACAATCTCCAGCTGAATGTAAATTGTCTTGGTAGATGTTTACCCCGAGCTTGCCTTCCCTCCAAGCCCAGACCGACGAACTAGAACGGTCACAGGACAAACTGAAACAGGTGCTACAGGAGTCACCAGAAACATTATGCACTGGAAAGAATATGACATACAAACTGCGTGATAGATAAATGGAAAACCTCTGAGTAGAACGAGGCGGCCAGTAGCACCGTGGGATCCTGGGGCGTGCATTCGAGCAACCTACGATAGACACCGGTTGTCGAAAATAGATGCCATGAGACACACGCCGTATCGATGAGGCTCAATTCGTCCCGAATGGAGTTAAACAGACCAAAATGAGGTCTTATAAGGGCGGGGTCGTTTTTGGGAGGTGATTTTAATACTTTACAAAAAAAGGGCAATGTCTCAGATAAGTAGTTCTTATGTGGTAGGGAGTATTATAATGGGAAGTCTAATAAGTGAGGTCGCCAAACTGTAACAGACTTTTGAATTGTTGACTTTCTTTCACTTTATGCCATTGAGGGCGCCTTTCTTGGCTGTATTGTTCTTCAGGTTTTTCTTGAAAAGTGCCCGATTCTCTTTTACATATGCACCCATTTTGTTCTCTGATTTTGATTTGAAATGGCGCCGATTCCCTTTGCACACGCGGCATACTCTTTTTTTAGATATTTTCAGATTTTTTCTTGACAATTGACCAATTCCCTTAACAGGCCACACGTTTTTCTTGAAAAATTGACCAATTCCCTTTACACACGCACACGTTTTTCTTGAAAAATTGCCCGATTCCCTTTACACACGCACACGTTTTTCTTTAAAAAATTGCCCGATTCCCTTTACACACGCACACGTTTTTCTTTAAAAAATTGCCCGATTCCCTTTACACACCCAGCCCATTTTCTTGGATTTTTTTTCAGATTTTTCTTGAAAAATTGCCCCAAAAAAATTTATTCTTTCCCTTATACACAGCAGCGCATTTGGTCTTTGTGATTTTTTTCCAGATTTTTCTTGAAAAATCGTCCAATTCCCTTTTTACGGACGCAAGCGCCTAATGGTCCGAAAAATATGATAAGCCTCTGTGTGCATATAACCTCAAGATGCCTGAC
Source organism: Phymorhynchus buccinoides (assembly GCA_017654935.2). Classification (NCBI taxonomy): domain Eukaryota; kingdom Metazoa; phylum Mollusca; class Gastropoda; order Neogastropoda; family Raphitomidae; genus Phymorhynchus; species Phymorhynchus buccinoides. The sequence goes on from CM065711.1 coordinate 14,903,904, forward strand.
CCCTGACCTTTGCCATGTGCAGGTGAGCGGGGCGGCCATGTACACGGCCCAGAAGGCCATGGAGATGAGAATGGCGGGCCTGCACCGCTCGCCTTCCCTCGGGGGAGGCGGTGGCGACACCTGGGTGCCCGTCAGCGGGGCGGATAGAGACGCCGCGCAGAAGGCCGCGCAGAGCTCCAACGATCGGCGAATCTACAGCCCCCAGCCCAACACGTAGCTGTGGCGAAAATGTCAGTAAAATTAGGATGGTTTTCCAGGGCTCCCAGGGACCCCCATTTGGGGGTCTATGAAGCACTAGAAGGACCCTCTAAAAGAATGTGTAGGGGGTCCCAGGGATGCCGCACTAGAAAAATTCTTTTTAGCATTCGCAATGCCGCTGGGACCCGCTATCCTGCCTCTAGGACCCTCTGTACTGTGAAGTGAAGGAGTCCCTGGGACCCCTTGTTTTGCGGGACGATTGGGAGCCCTGCTTTTCTTGTCAATGATCGGCGAATCTGCAGCCCCCAGCCCCCAACACAATAGCCGGGGCGAGAATGTCGGCCTAATTTAGGATGTATTTTTCTGTTGATGAACCTATCTATTACAGCGCTCACTGAACAACTACACCCAGGAGTCCGCACAGATCTCCCGACTATCGACGAATCTACAGCCCACAGCCCAATGCCCACAGCAGCCCCCAACACAATAGCCGGGGCGAGAATGTCGGCCTAATTTAGGATGTATTTTTCTGTTGATGAACCTATCTATTACAGCGCTCACTGAACAACTACGCCCAGGAGTCCGCACAGATCTCCCGACTATCGACGAATCTACAGCCCAATGCCCACAGCAGGGTCAAATTGTCAGTAAAATTAGGATGGTTTTCTCCCAAAGATCGGCGAATCTACAGCCCCCAGCCCCCAACACAATAGCCGGGGCGAGAATGTCGGCCTAATTTAGGATGTATTTTTCTGTTGATGAACCTATCTATTACAGCGCTCACTGAACAACTACGCCCAGGAGTCCGCACAGATCTCCCGACTATCGACGAATCTACAGCCTACAGCCCACAGCCCAATGCCCACAGCAGGGTCAAATTGTCAGTAAAATTAGGATGGTTTTCTCCCAATGATCGGCGAATCCACAGCCCCCAGCCCAACGCATGACACTCTTGATAGAGGTTGTAATTAGGATGTTTTGGTTGATGGCTCTGTTACAGCTTGCAGATCGATGCACGCAATGACAGTCAAAATGTCGGCATAATTTAGGATGGGTTTTATTTTCCTTGATGAATCTACGAAAATGTCGGTGTAATTTAGGATGGGTTTTATTTTCCTTGATGAATCTACGAAAATGTCGGTGTAATTTAGGATGGGTTTTATTTTCGTTAATGAATCTACATCCCCCATGTGGGGCGAAAATGTCGGCGTAATTTAGGATGCGTAATTTAGGATGGGTTTTATTTTCGTTAATGAATCTACATCCCCCATCCGGGGCGAAAATGTCGGCGTAATTTAGGATGCGTAATTTAGGATGGATTTTGTTTTCGTTGATGATTCTACATCCCCCATCCGGGGCGAAAATGTCGGCGTAATTTAGGATGGATTTTATTTTCGTTGATGATGAATCTACTGCAGATCAATACACATAATATTTTTCCTGGTATACAAGGATTTCCTGTTTTTGAATTTTACCTGAAAAGGAATTTCATTTTTTCTTTTTCTTTTTCGAGCAAGATCTTTGTGTGTCTACTATATTTTTCAAACACTTTAAAATAAAGCATTTTGTATAAATTGTGGAAAAAGCAAACTAAAATACCTTCATAAATCAAATTTTTGCTTCAGCTGCAGGGGGACATTACCCCTAGACCCCGGCCTTTCAGGTTTTTTTTCATTTTGTGTAGTTTTTCACCCATGTAATAACGGTCAAAATGTCGGCATAGTATCGTTGATGATGAATCTACCACAGCTTGCAGATCGATCATTGCTCGGGATATTTCACCAGAATCGTGCGTCACAGACGTCGTCCACAGTTGGATAGTCATGCGACTGAAATTGGATGTGTAAGTCGGCCACAAGACCCAGCACGTCTCGTGTCAAAATCACAGTTTTCATGTGTTTCCCCTCATACTTATAGCCGGTAAGAAATGTTAAAAAGTCTTCCTAGCATAAGAGGGAATGGAGAATGTGACACGTGACGTGGGGGGTCTTTAAGTATGACAGTCAGATTACTGTCATGACTATGAAGTTATTCTGTTGAAAAATCCACAGCTAAACGAGCAAAAATTAGGAGGTTTTTAAGTTGGTTTTTATAATGTTTTAAGTTGGGGGGGGGAGGGGGGAGTAATTTTGTCATTCAAAATGTATATCGCTCATCAAACTTGTGCATGATGGTTTCTTATTTTTTTATTTTTTTTAAATCTATTCTTAAATGTGAAACTTTTTTCATAAAACATTTTGGGATTTTCCTAGTATTGCAGTACCTCCAGGATCATTCCCCCTCTATCTCTATTTTATTTTACTGATGTCCCCACACGTACCTGTCACACGTACCTGTTCCAGGTCGTAGGACGTTAACCGTTTCACCGCCAGCCATATTTCAGCAAAACATTCCCATTAAATTTACCTGGGTAGGGAACAAAATCCATCTGCAGTATTGGGGATTCTTCTGTGACATATATAAAATAAGGTCTATCCTTACTTCCCAGAACTAAGACAATAGGATCTTTGGGTAATAGACCCCAATTTGATGCCTTTTATTGGTAGTGACATAGGTGTTAAATCACTGTGGTGCTAAAATGCGACTTTGGCGGTGAAAGGGTTAAAATGACTTTCATTCATTCTCAAAGTGAGGTTTTAAGATCAGTCAAGGCAATGACGCGGTTTTTTTCTCAACTTTTTTTTTCTCTCAGTTCATTATGACAGTCCTAATACATACCGTATTTTTCGGACTAAAAGGCGATAATTTTTTCTCCCAAGACTCAGACCCCTGCCTGCGCCTTATAATGTGACTGATAAAGTAGTAAGAAAATAAAATAACAGAATCTTAAAATTGTGTAAAATTTGGGGGGTGCTCCTTGTACAAAGGTGCGCTTTATAGTCGGAAAAATATGGTAATTCATCAACGTTCGTTATTGAAATAGGGGCTCAATGGATCTCGCGCACACACAGACAGCTTCTGTCAATGCTTGGTAAAGTTGTGAGCAACGTAATGATGAAAGTTGGGAACAACGTAATGATAGTTATGAGCAACGTAATGATGAAAGTTGTGAGCAACGTAATGATGAAAGTTGGGAACAACGTAATGATGAAAGTTGTGAGCAACGTAATGATGAAAGTTGTGAGCAACGTAATGATGAAAGTTGGGAACAACGTGATGATGAAAGTTGTGAGCAACGTAATGATGAAAGTTGGGAACAACGTGATGATGAAAGTTGTGAGCAACGTAATGATGAAAGTTGTGAGCAACTTAATGATGAAAGTTGTGAAGAATGTAATGATGAAAGTTATGAACACCGTAATGATGAAAGTTACGAACAACGTAATGATGAAAGTCATGAACAACGTAATGAAAGTTACGAACATCGTAATGATGAAAGTTACTAGCAACATAATGATGAAAGCTACGAGCAACAGTGATTTTCATCATGGAAGCCATGTTTTGGGGGTGTTTTTTTGTTACGTAGGATTGTGACTTTTAAAGACAATAGTCGTGAAATTGGGGGAAACTGTACAGAGTGGAACAGACGTGGTTTACCGTTTCGTGATGATCTGTCTGATTATGTTCGCTATGTTACTTAAAAAGAAAAATCGACGAACGATTCGGGGGTGACCAATTTCCAATATTCACGTATTGTTATTATTGTTCTGAAAGTAACGCAGTGGAACCTCCCTTATATGTAAGACCTTAAAAAGTCATCCAATGGGAGGTCTTATCTCATTCCTCCCTGTGCCCGACAATGAGGCTTTATACCGAAAATTCTCTGCCCCTGTCTCGTGCCCTGAGATGCGAACGCCACCTACTTAAGATTATTGCCCTTGCCTATCAGGAACTAGTAGTATATAGGCCTCTGCAACTAGGTTATTAACGCCCTTGGCAGTGAGAGTAATTGCCCTTGCTGGTCAGTACTGACAAGGGCATTCACTCTTGCGAAAGGCAGCCATTTAGTGGCATCAAATAGGGTTATTGGCGAGAGTTATCCCCCTGTTTGGTCAGTACTCAACCATCTTCCCCCACCCACCAAGGGCATTCACTCTTGCAACATTGATCAACAACCTTGTTGTTCCTCATCGGCAGTTAGTGATGACAACGAGGAAAGTTCATCGAATGACGAAGCATCGGATCAGGACTGTGATGTCACCGACGATCCCATTGCTAGTAGTGTCGCTCCACCACCTTTCAAAAAGCGAAAGCATGAGTTCATGGAAAGTTGGAAAAAAAAGCAGACCTTGGCTAGAATTTGACAGCGAATCAAAAGCAATGTTTTGTGACTGGTGCTTACAAAGCAAAAAGAACAATGCGTTCACCACAGGTTGTAAAAATTTCCGCACTACATCCCTTGATCGACACGTTACGGTTAACTGGCATTGATTTACCCCCGCCCCCCCCTAACTATTTCCAGATCCCCCCAAATTTCCACACCAATTGAGTTTAGAAATTTCTAGATGCATCCCTGCAGCCCACAGGACAAATGGGCAGTGCGCAAAGGTTTAACTCGTTCGCATCGCAATGATTTTGAATTATTCAAAAAACCTCACAAATCACTCCAGCCATGCACACAAACAAAACATACATAAACAAAAGGAGAAATTAAAGAAGATTACACGTTTTTACTTCAGGTTTAGACATAGGGAAGTGGTAGATCAGACTTTTTATATATAGACTTTATATAAAAAAAAAACTCTACACCGATTGGTTTCCCTACAACAAACCACTACAAAAGCAAGAGCCAGAGGCAAAATTGTGGTCTAAGGGAGCGAAGCAAGTTTAGAAGTGACCAAGGTGTGGTGTGCACACAGATTTACTTCCCTTGAAAAAATTAATCAAATTGACAGCTTTATATTAATTCCGGGAGGGAGTTGTATAAGGGAGGTGATTTTCAATAGTCAGACCTGTTTACTCTTTTCGAGTAGTATTCTACTCATTTGGACCTCTACTATTCAAAACTGAAGATAATGCTCTTTAATTCTTGTTTACTACTCATTTTCAGTAAACATTGTTTGATGGTTTAATGAATAAAACTACACATTTCACACCAAAACTACTCATTTCAGCTATCCAGACTACGCAAGGTACACTTTGTGTAGGGGGTAAACAGGTCACATTACTAAGAAGGGCAATGTCTCAGAGAATTAGTTCTTAAGTGGGAGGGAGTCTTATAACGGAGGGTCTTATAAGAGAGGTTCCGCTGTAGAATCAGATGATACTTTGTATCGTGTGTTTTGTGCTAATCGATTAATTTTTACCCTTTGCTGTTTTGTTAATTCTTTGATTAATATGTGGGTTGGGTTTTCGCTTGTTCGTTTTCTGTATATGGCTATTTTATTTTTGCCTGTGTAAACTCGTGTGTGGGTGGGTTTTTTCATGTATCTGATTTCATGTTTTTCTTTCAATCTGGTCTTTGGTATGTCCGTTATGTATTATAAAAAAAAAAATTAATTTTTAAACATCGCTCTTCCATTCACATTTCAAATTGGCTGCACACACAAAAAAGAAGTAAGATGTTCATAGCATGGGAAAGGTACAACATGAAGTTTACTGTGTGTAGGTTTCAGAATATTGATTGATTCAGAGGTGCATAATATCATGATTGGCCTGTGTGTTTTTTAAGAAATAAGAGATGTTCATCCAAATAATAACCATAATCATAACGTTTTCTTCTCCATCTTCTTCTTCGGCGTTCCAGGGACATAAGGTCTAATAGTGTCGTTTTCAGTTTTCACTGGTCTCCTCGCTGCAATTCAGCCGACACATTCCCAATTTCGGAGGAGCTCGATCAAAGGAGAAAACTATATCCGCCCAGCATTTTTTTAGAAACAAAAAAAGACCATCGCAATAGTTTGTGGCAGAGCCGTCTATTTTTGACCACTCAATACATGAGTCACCTCCCCGTGGCTTTCAATAATTTTAATCTGTAAACCAGAATGTTATCTCTGCAAAATTTCGTAACTTTTTATATCTTTGGATAAACATTTAATGACTATTTATCCTACTTATACTCATTCAAAGAAGCACTGGCATAAGTCGTCCATGTCTGTTGTAATGTCTGTATTACGTATGTTTATTATTTTGTACGCTTTTAAATACATCATTTTAAAGAGCGGCCAGAAGTGTAGCCTCGTTTTGAAGTGCGACAATGGCTCCTCCCCCCCCTGACGCACAATTTTGGACCGACAGACCGACACACACAAAGTGAGTTATAGGTTTGTGGCTTGAGCCACAAACAAAGAAGCAAAGGGAATGGGCCAAAAGTCGAGAAAGATAACAGAGGACACAAATTTCACGGAAAAAGGCAGAGTCAAAGAGAGAGCAGATTAGAGGAATCTACAAGCACAGAACTTCCAGCGTAAGTGAGGGAACTATTTGTATGGAGAGCGCGTTGCAGCCAGAGGCGCGTCACCCAATTTTTTTTTTGCATGCTCTGCTGTGTGACTGACGACACATTCTGTTTTTGGAGGAGCTCAAGGGTGCAAAAGTTTTTTGGATGACAACTTTTTCGTTAAAGCCATATGCGCGTTTATCTGTGTGCTGAGTGCATGGGCACACGGACCTCGGTTTATCGTCTGTGTACGAAATGACTCCACATTCAGACAAGTTAATGGCCTAGTGCAAATGTGAGAGGAAAAAACCCTGAGACCAAGGTTCGAACTCGGTTTTCTGAAGACACGCGGTGGGACGCGCTACCACTGCGCCACTCTAAACCTTGAGCTAATTTAAGGGCTAATCGCTATCCCATGTTGTTGGTGTGTTTGTTGCCGTTCCCTGGCTTAAAGACTCAGGGATCATCCCAACAGCCGAAAAAACACATGAACACTATGGTACAAATGCAACAGATAGGGATGAGAACATTACATGTGTAGGACCGTTTTTGATTACCCAGCCATGTGTCAGCCACACTCCGACTTCGGAGGAGCCTTGATCTGATGGTTTTCATCGTAGTTGGCTAAAAAAAATTTTGCTAACGGTTTGATTTCATTATGTTTGTTTTTTTACTAAGCTGATGTGGTGGGTTTAAAATAATTATTAAAAACTGATCATGGTTTGATTGGTGAAGGTAATGATTAGATCATATTGAGGCTGAGATATTCTGTGGATTATGATCATGGCCAGGACTGCGCGATGAATTGAATTATGAGAATTCCATAATTGTCTTTACGGGACCGGAGTTAAATACACAGATTATGAATAATCCTGTCGATTTGATATGTAGCAGGATGATCATTGGCCACAATTGAAAATACCGATTAAGCCTTAGTGCGGAAAGGGTATTCACAGGTTAATTATTCGGTACTCAGTTCGTGCTGTCTCACGTCTAACTAACTTGGGGGACAGTATTCTTCACTGATTTGATTAGATAATGTATTACGCAAAATTGATGTACAAGAACAGGCAACACGGGACGTTCAGTTGTGAATCTTTTTACTTTTTCATTTAAGAATGGTAATTTCTGCGAACATGTGGTCTGTTGTTTTTTTGTTTCATTACTTACGTTAATGGAGAAAGGTATAGATCTGACTGCAGGAAGTAGGAACAGTATTATTTGTTGTGACAGGGATTTAGATATACACAGCGCGGTTCCAAATGTGGTGGGCTTCTCTTCTTGCTTTTGTAGGGTGGAAGTTTAGTCGGAGGCATCCGTGGTGTATTAAATCCATATAAGAATGTGTTGGGTTTTTTATAAGTATATGTATGCTCGCTCCGCAGACCGCAAATATGCGCAAAGAGTCCTTGATGAAATGCATTGTCCTGCACATGGTGTTGCGCACACCACACAAACATGTATGCACAAACAGGATGCTGGCAGAATACATGCATTCAGGTCACGCCAAACACATTGTTAAACATCCGTCTCTTTTCCTTCTGCTCTGTCGTTTTCACAACACACCACCGGTCGTCTCGCTCCATCCAGGCTCTTGCGCCGCGCACACACACAGTTACACACTTTTTCATCTTTAATTTTTTTGCTTTATATTATTTTTTAATACAATTCAACAACAATTTCCAAAGAGCAAGTATTAAATCGTCCCACAGGTTCCGTTTCCGGTTTGGATTGTTTGCAAGTGGAAAAAAGAGAGAGCAGACCTGTTACCCTTACCGGTGTTTGCTAGAAATTTAGCTAATGTATCTGGGTAAAATAGAAACTTTCCGGTTCGTTGAACGCTGAAAATCCGGATTTCTGAAAACCAAAAAAAACAGCGTATCTATTATATTGTGTCCTGTTCATATGAACAAGACGCGAAGGGGTGTGAGCCGAACCGAATGCAAAGGGCGGGCCAGCTTTACTCTCGGAATTAGAAAAGCACTTTCCGGCAGTTTTTAATGAGTGTAGAGGAGAGAATATGTAATAGGGCTATGAAAATGAGTCCATTATAAGATTGATATTAATCACTGGAAAATACACGAGGAGTGACGAATTATTTGAACTTTTCAATAGAAAATGAAGTGAAAATTGATATGGATGGCGCCTGAGTTGAATCGGGTGTTTATCGCAGAGTCGTTGTACCGTGGAATTCTGTTTGTGTTTTCTCAAAATCGGGTTTTTGGTTGCAAATTCCAAGTTTTTGATATTAGGTGTAAACAGGTCTGAGAAGAGGGAAGAGGACGAGAGAGAGAGAGGGAGATGATTCGTTCATCGGAATTAGGTTCGATTTAATTGTAACGATTCTTTGTCATAATCTTCTAGCACAAGACATTCATTTGCCCAAAGGACACCACCCTACACACTCCAACCAAATGCCAAAGACATTCTCGTGGCCAAGTGTACCCTTGCCGATGGTTTGCTCTAGTGCTTTATGCCACTTGTTTCCATAATTTCATGGCATGGGGCATTGTATCGCGGATTTCCGGCGAAAAACGTTTTTGAAATTGTTACTAAACACTTCGTTTGTACTAAATAATTCAATTGGGGGCTTTTTTTCAGAGTTTTTTGTTGACAATTCCCATGGACTGATATTAAAGCATACGAGTTGTGCGCTCCGGTAAAAAAAAAGTATCTCACCCCCCCCCCCGTACTGTCCGGTTGAGCCGCCATCGAATTGTCAGAGGTATTAAGAATTTTCTGACAGAGGATATGCGCTCTCTGTCAGAGGGTTGCCTTGTTATGATTGAGTGTTATCCTTTGTGACCCTTTCACCGCCAAAGCGCATTCTTTGCACCACATGATTAAACGCATATGTCACTAAAAAGGGCATCAAATTGGGGCTCTAGTTATCACAAAGACCCTATTGTCTTAGTTGGGAAAAGAAGGATAGATCGTATTTTACATATGTCCATGAATACAGAACACCAATAAGCAGAGGATTGTTCTCTACCCAGGTGATAATTAATGGGCTTTCTTGCCAAAATATGGCTGGTCGGGTGAAAGGGTTTTAAATAAGCCTTTAAAGGTGGTTGTATCACTCGAGGGCGAGCCTTGGTTTGGTGGTGTTCAGAACTCATTCAGTGTTGTGGCAGAGAGTCCCTCTTCAGTCTAGGGCCTTGAGGGCCCCTTTTACTCCCCGGTTTCAGAGGATTGTACTTCAGAATAATTCTGATGGCTGGTTGAGACAATCAAGACAGTGGCACCAAAATACATGTCGTTAGAAAGAGCTGATGACAGCATTGACTATTGAATAGAAGCAACTTGGAATGTTTTTCATGGTGTGTAGTGTGACAAAGTTGTGAGTACATCGTATCCCTTTGTCAGGGACATGCAGTATAGAGTGGATAGATTTTTACCATCCTTTCTCTTCCTTTCCTTTTTAACATTCATTTCTTTTTAGGTGGGAGAAGAGCTTCTTTTAAACTGCTCTATTTGAGAAGAGAGAGAGAGAGATGAGAGATGAGGAGGAGGAGAGAGAGAAGAGAGAGAGAGAGAACAAAAAAAGAAATTATTTAGCGACCAAATTTGTATTGTCGGCAAAAAAAACAATGTCACGGGCACTATAATCTTAATTTAATTTCATATAATCTATTTTTTCGTTTTTGAAACTCCACTCCTCATTTGGCATGTGTTCTTTTGAATCAATCTAGCCCCCGACTTGTTGTTGGTAGTTTAGTTTTTTTTTTATGTTTTTTGCAGGACAAAGAAATTGTTTTTCGTAAGGAAAAAGAGGCCATTTGCATTGTGGTTTTGTTTTTTTCTTTCATGTTAAAAGGGTCCGAACAAATTTGATTGCTTAACTGTATCCAGGTGAAATATTATTTCATTTTGTCATTTTATTTTGTTTTTCAAAGGTATCCAATGTATCTATTTTTGTGTTGTTGTTTTTTTGGGGGTGGGCGTAACTGTAGGTTTGATGCTAAAGTGTTTGAATTGGGTAGAAGTATTGTTCGTACATACTCACGATGTGGAAGGTTGTTGGGGGGGTGGGGAGGCGGGGGGGTTGGTGGAGAGGGGGGGGGGGGCATTTTGCATGGTACAAAGGCCTTATGCATGGTTTCGATCCTCTGGATGTCTAAGGATCTAATTAATACAATCCCTTTTTAGAAGAATATAAAAAAAAAAAAAAAAAAAATGGGGGGTTTTTTTTTCAAATATTCATTAACTGTGTGGACTCTTGTTGTATCTATAGTGTGTGTGTGTACGACGGTGGATCTTGGTCGTACATACAATCACACAACAAGTGCATTCGCAAAGCATACACACATGAACAAACACAGGACTGCACAAGAACATCATAACACACAACAGTCACACAAGCATGCACACGAACATTATGGGAAGGCGAGACGGACATCATTCATTCGACCAAACGCGACCAAAATGAGCTAGACCAATATTCAAATTTGTGGACCAAAATGCCAGCGAAAGAAGATGGTCAACCAAAATGCCGGTTTCAGAGCGAAAACTATAGACCAATTTCGGACATGGACCCAGCAAAATGCTCTCCGTTATCGGAAATGGTGTCGACCAAAACGTGCACTGGAGAAAAAATAGGAGCATCAAAAGCACGCCATGAAATAAAATCAGAGTAGGTCTTCCGAGTTTTAGAGGGTGGTGAGTATAAAACTTGCAGCGGAAAAAGGAAACTAGTATGAAACAATGGAACGGAGGAATCGTTTCCTAAAGTACTAGTGCGAAAAAGTACTATCAAACATTCAGATCCATGAGCAGGGTGGTACGTGCTCGGGCCGGGCGTTCGCGCGACAATGCAATAGCATCTGTTATAGGAAGGGCCCCTCAGCATATCATCCACATGGTAAACTTCCCGCCACAGACTGGATTATCAGGCACAGTCTTGGTGCCCGATTCCAGTTTTTGTCAACCACTCGGGTCGTACTCCGGTTACAAAGATGTAGGAATTCGGTCGACCAAAAATCCGGCGACCAATTTGGAAAAGGTGATCATTTCATTCGACTGTTTGGTCGAATGAATGAGCCGCCTCGCCCTCCATACGAACAACACGCATGCAACAATAACACACACGCATGCACAATAAACACACCACTTCATGCACTATCACATGCAAACACCTACCTGTCACTCTTTTTCGAGTAGTATTCTACTCAGTTTGGAATCTCTATACTTTCAGAACAAAAATATGCATGATTTACTCAGTTTTCAATGAACATTGTTTGGGGTTTATAGGAATGAAAATACACAATTTGCAAACAAATACTCAGTTCAGCTATCCCAGACTAGTCAGGACGGTGTAGGGAGAAACAAGGTCTGACACGTGACATCGCAAGCATGTCACCAAGCAAATATGACACAGTCACAAAACGCATGCACACTAACAACACGCATGACACATAACACGAACACGCATAACACGGGCACACGAAGCACATTAACTACCTCACCAGCATGCACACGCTCCCACACTGACACATACGCATGTACACGACCCCACACATACACACGCTTAGCACACACACATCTCATTCACTCGCACACGCAGCACCCAGGGTCTTTCCAGCATAAATAGTGCCCTAGAAGTACGTTCTTGCAACTTTCTGAGCCCCGCAGGCATTCAGAATTGTCTGAGGATTCAGAATTTCTGACAAGGATTGGCTCTCTTGTCAGGAGGTTTGATTTTTATTCAGTGTATCATGCATGCAAAGCCTCTATACGTAAATAAAGGACAAGTATGAGGATTTGGTACTTTATTAGCACCATACAGAGGTTGTCTCTGGGAAATGATCGGGTTTGCTCCCACCGGTGGTTGTTTGTTTGCAGGCAAATTTTGTGTGACTGATGGAGAGGAAATTGGGAAGGGTGGTACTTTGACAAAATGACAACACTTGTCTTACGGCACCTTGGTTTTTAAAGTGCAAGTGCGATGGGTATCGATCGTCACAGTTCACCGAAAGACTACACGTTCAGACCGTAAAAGGCCTAGGCAAATGAGGAGAGGGAAAAACCCTCTGTACCCAGGTACTGCCAGTCAGTTCGTTTTCCCACCAAGATACCAGCCAGATGGCCAGCGAGGGCAGACAGAGCTATCCGCAGGAGTGTGGCTACAATGTTTATGGTGTGATATGGCCCTTGACAGGGCACATCCAGTACATGTCGCGATAGCAGAGCTGTTTACTCTTTTTCGAGTAGTATTCTACTCAATTTGGACCTCCACGACTCTGAAACTGAAAAAAAATGCTATGATTTACTAATTTTCATGATCATTGTTTGATGGTTAAGAATAAAACTACACATTTTGCACCAAAAACGACTCATTAGCGATCCAGACTATCAAGATTTGGGTAGGTGGTAAACAGGTACTGCGCAGGAATCAATGGTCTTGAAAACTGTGATATACAGCAATAAACAATGCCCCCCCCTCCAAAAAAAAAAAACAACCGCGTACCAAATATCCAGCCCAGGGATACAAAGAACCCAGTAAAAACACAATGTTAAAGCCTCTGTTTCTTCTTGGCTACAATCGCATCTCCCATCCACAAATTTGTATGATACAGACGTGGCGGGGTTGTTTCAACTAATCAGGATCTGTATGAAGGAATTGCTGCTGCGGATGATCAGTCAAGCGGGATTGAATGCGGGATAAAACATTTATACAAAAGAACCCCCGGGTCCCCCACGGGGGGGGGGAGGGGGGGGGCGGGGGACACAGGTCTTTTACGAAAGCTTTTGTGACTGGTTGAACATATTAGCCTGTAGTAATTTCCAAGGTAAATGAGAGAGTCAAAAGAGAGTGACAGATTAGAGAAGTTATCAGGCACAGAGGAGAGTTTATCAGTCTGTAGCAACAAGGTTATCAGTCCTGAACTGACATGTAAAACCTTTGTTTCACTATTTGTTTTGCAACAGAGTGTTAATAATAATTAATATAAATAATGAGGAATTATATTAGCGCTCCTTTCTACATTGATAACACTAAAGAACATTAAAGGTCAAACAACAGTAATTTAATCATTAGACAAGTAAAATAAGCACGAGCTTACAACAACGTTATCTCTACTCCTACTCCCACACATCACATCACACCACACACACACACACACACCACACACACACACACCACTACACACCACACACACGCACTACACGCACACATACAACACATGCATATGCGCACACGCACACTCGAACACAATATAATTATACAGAGAGTAATAATAGTGTACAAACATGAACCTTCCTAGTAAGAAACATAGAACCACATTCACAATCCCAATCAAGTTTGAATAAATAACTGCAACGATGATTACCAGTAAACGCGAATCACTGATATACCCCACGCTCTCGGCCAGAGGGATTTGATGGACTAGCCGGCATGGGGAATGTTCACGTCCCCATGAAGGGCCAACTCAGTCCCTTGCCGGGCTGTGAAGCACTTGAGTCAGTGCCAAGGATCAAGGGCCCCTATAGCCGTTTTGAGGTCATAGTCTTCCACAAAATATATACAGATCGGAACCTCCCTTATATATGACCTCCCATTATAAGACCATTCCACATTTAGACTGCACCTCTTTGAAAGTATTATAATCCCTCCTAAAGAACCCTCATGTTGGAGTATGAAAATGAATGTTTGGATGATTTTTAAGGTCTATAAGGGAGGTTCGACTGTACCATGATTCTCTGAGACATTGCCCTCTTTGTAAGTGTAAAATTACCTCCCTTAATGACGCGACTAACCTTATAAGACCTATTCTGATGATTTTTGAAGGGCTTATAGGGAGGTTCACGACCCATGATGCACAGTGCAAAGTGAGAGGAAAATCCCCTGTACCCAGTTCAAACTTGAGTTTACTGGACACGAAGCGAACGTACGTGTGTTCAGTGCAGGGCACACGGAGGACCTCGTTATTCGTCTCGGGCATTCCGAAGGACTCAACACGTCAGCCCTTAGCCTATATGCAAAGTGAGAGGAAAAAATCCCCGTACCGAGTTCGCACTCGGGTTACTGACATATAGCTGGCACGAAGCGAAACATGTTACACACTGTGCACTCTACACCTCCATGGCTTTATCAAGGCATGCTCCTGAAATCAGATGGGAAAAAACTAGATAGAAAGAGTCTTCAGATGCCATCTTGTCATCCGGATCCACGGTCT
>CM065711.1:14921594-14924094 GCA_017654935.2 Phymorhynchus buccinoides
CCCCTAAAATCTCAAACCATGCCTGAGATTTAGGCCGGGTTCACATTAGACGCGTAAGTTCCGTACGGAAAACCCTAAATAAGTGGAAGAAAGAAGGATAAAACTTCACGCATACATACGGGGAAATTCGGACACGTGCGCAAATCATTTCCCTTCTCTTTGTTTCACTTATGTATGGATTGCGCACCGGTTTCCGCATGGTATATCCGCTTATGTGTGTACACGGCCTAACCCTTTTAAAATCTCAAGTAGGGGGTGACATGATGCGCTAAAATGACGATTCGTGTGTTAAAGACACGCTTCTGGGTAGCTGTTACCCACATACAAATGCCCTCAACTTCAAATTGAGGCTGCTCTTTAAAATGATGTTTCGCTTTCAATTTGGGGTGCATTTGTGTGGGAGTGAAACCTGGGCCTGTATTCACGTTGAGATAGCACGAGACTTAGCATCATGCTAACTTAGAAGCTCTTCCAAAAGTCCTATTAAATCCTATAGGACATTGGAAGAGCTTCTAAGTTAGCATCATGCTAAGTCTCATGCTATCTCAACGTGAATACAGGCCCTGGTCAAAACAAGATTTCTTACTAGCTATAAGAGAGAAAACCCGTGAAACCCGTGATTTTGACACGTGATCTGGTGGATCTTTAAAGCGTGGACAAAAATCAGGAACCTTTACTTTGCTGTTACCCGTGGCTGTAGTCATCAATCACTGCTGAGCCTGTTTGTTTTCTTAGTCACTAGGCGCATAACAGCAGCATGACGCATCTGCGCTCATAATTGACAGGACACTGTCTGAGCGAATCGATAAAGAAGAAGAAGGAGAAGAAGAAGAAGAAGAAGAAGAAGAAGAAGAAGAAGAAGAAGAAGAAGAAGAACGAACGAACAAAACGAACGAACGAAATTGTATTTACACAGGGTAATGGGATACGCATACATACTTTTTTTACACCCAGCCCTCAAGAAGAAGAAGATGGCTACTCATAAACGAATTTGAAGAAGAAGAAGAAGAAGAACAAGAAGAAGAAGAAGAAGAAGAAGAAGAAGAAGAAGAAGAAGAAGAAGAAGAAGAAAAGAAGAAGAAGAAGAAGAAGAAGAAGAAGAAAGAAGAAGAAGAAGAAGAAGAAAGAAGAAGAAGAAGAAGAAGAAGAAGAGAGAAGAAGAAGAACAAGAAGAAAGAAGAAGAAGAAGGAAGAAGAAGAAGAAGAAGAAGAAGAAGAAGAAGAAGAAGAAGGAGAAGAAGAAGAAGAAGAAGAAGAACAAGAAGAAGAAGAAAGAAGAAGGAGAAGAAGAAGAAGAAGAACAAGAACAAGAAGAAGAAGAAGAAGGAGAAGAAGAAGAAGAAGAAGAAGAACAAGAAGAAGAAAGAAGAGAGAAGAAGAACAAGAAGAAGAAGAAGAAGGAGAAGAAGAAGAAGAAGAACAAGAAGAAGAAGAAGAAGGAGAAGAAGAACAAGAAGAAGAAGAAGAAGGAGAAGAAGAAGAAGAACAAGAAGAAGAAGAAGAAGAAGAAGAAGAAGAAGAATAACAGAAGAAGAAGAAGAAGAAGAAGAAGAAGAAGAAGAAGAAGAAGAAGAAGAAGAAGAAGAAGAAGAAGAAGAATAAGAATAAGAAGAAGAAGAAGAAGAAGAACAAGAAGAAGAAGAAGAAGAAGAAGAAGAAGAAGAAGAAGAAGAAGAAGAAGAACAAGAATGAAGAAGAAGAAGAGAAGAAGAAGAAGAAGAAGGAGAAGAAGAAGAAGAAGAAGAAGAAGAATGAAGAAGAAGAAGAAGAAGAAGAAGAAGAAGAAGAGAAGAAGAATAAGAAGAAGAAGAAGAAGAACAAGAAGAAGAAGAAGAAGTAAGAAGAAGAAGAAAGAAGAAGAAGAAGAAGAAGAAGAAGAAGAAGAAGAAGAAGAAGAAGAAGAATAAGAAGAAGAAGAAGAAGAAGAAGAAGAAGAAGAAGAAGAAGAAGAGAAGAAGAAGAAGAAGAAGAAGAAAAAGGAAGAAGAAGAATAAGAAGAGAAGAAGAAGAAAGAAGAAGAATAACAAGAAGAACAAGAAGAAGAACAAGAAGAAGAAGAAGAAGAAGAAGAAAGAAGAATAAGAAGAAGAAGAAGAAGAAGAAGAAGAAAAATCCAGAAGAAGGAGAAGAAGAAGAAGAATAAGAAGAAGAAGAAGAAGAACAAGAAGAAGAAGAAGAAGAAGAAGAAGAAGAAGAAGAAGAAGAAGAAGAATAAGAAGAAGAAGAAGAAGAAGAAGAAGAAGAAGAAGAACGAACGAACAAAACGAACGAACGAAATTGTATTTACACAGGGTAATGGGATACGCATGCATACTTTTTTTTACACCCAGCCCTCAAGAAGAAGAAGATGGCTACTCATAAACGAATTTGAAGAAGAAGAAGAAGAAGAAGAAGGGAAGAAGGGAGAAGAAGAAGAAGAAGTAGAAGAAGAAGAAGAAGAAGAAGAAGAAGAAGAGAAGAAGAAGAAGAAGAAGAAGAAGAAGAAGAAGAAGAAGAAGAA
>CM065711.1:14939094-14954094 GCA_017654935.2 Phymorhynchus buccinoides
CAAGTCAGCAAAATCTAAACCAAACAACAACACAAAAACAACCAACCAAACGAACAAATACAACCCAAAGCATGATATACACGTATGACAGACAAATGGAAAAAAAACCCACAACGACGTCACACAACCAACGGCAAACATCGATACAGACACATAGATAGGCAGACAAACAGACAGACAGACAGACAGACAGACAGACAAGCTCTAGAACAGGCGGCAGCCATAAAAATCGATCCGAACAGATAACGAGGTCGCCATGTTTACGTCTTGTCGTCTTCGAACATTTTTTACCACGCTTTACTGTATACGAGGCGCCTCATACTATCCAACCTTTTTAAAAGTTTTAGCTTAGGAAGAAAAATCAGTTGTGAACTCTACTCAACTACTTGTGGCCGTGCGCGCGTGCCGTCTTCACTATCAGCAAGCATTGGCTGTATCCTCCCTCCCCCCACCTTTTTTTTTTAGTTTAGGAAGAAAATTCAGTTTTGAACTCTACTCAACTACTTATGGCCGTGCGCGCGTGCCGTCTTCACACTATCAGCAAGCATTGGCTGTATCCCCCCCCCCCCCCCTCCCTCGCAACTGCTTGGGTAGTGAGTTAGAAGTAAAACGGTGCAGTCGCCAAATCCTTCCGACCTGGTTGGAAGGGTTTCTTTCGTCACAGTTCTCGGACCAAAATTTTGCATTTGTGATTTTCTACTTCACTCTGCCGGAAGCAAGGAAAAAGATGGAAAGTGCTGAATGCTCGTAAAACATATGAACGGTCGTAACAGTTTTGAACGGTCGTAACAACTATGAACGGTCGTTACAGGTCTGAACGGTGGTTACATTTCTGAACTGAGCTAACAGCACTGAACGGTCCGAACAACTCTGAACGGTCGTATCTGTTATGAATGTTCCTTACGGCTCTAAACGGTCGTTACATTTATGAAACGAGGTTACAGCTCAGAACGGCAGTAACAGTTCTGAATGTTCCTTACAGCTCTAAACGGTTGTTACATTTCTGAAACGAGGTTAGAGCTCAGAACGGTCGTAACAGTTGTGAACAATCGTAACAGATCTGAATGGTCGAAAGACTTCTGAACGGTCGTAACAGCTTAGAATTGTTGAAACAGTTTTGAGCGGTCGTTACAGGTCAGAACGTGTTACATTTTTGAAACGAGGTTACAGGTCTGAACGGTAGTAACACGCTGAATGCTCGTAAGACTTCTGAACGGTCGTAACAGCTATGAACGGTCGTATACAGTTCTGAACGGTCGCAACAGCTCTCAGCGGTCGTTACAGCTTTGAAGAGTAGTTGCATTTCTGAACTGAGGTTACAGTTCTGAATGGCCGTAAGAAGCTATGAACGGTCGCAAAGGTTGTGAACGGTCGTAACAGCTCTGAGCCTTCGAAAAGGCTATGAACGGTCGTTACATTTCTGAACTGAGGCTACCGTTCAGAGCTGTAACCTCAGTTCAGAAATTGTAATAGTTGTGAACGGTCGTATCAGGTCTGAATGCTCGAAAGATTTGTGAACGTTCGTAACAGCTATGAACGGTCGTAACAGTTTTGAACGTTCGTTATCTTTTTCTGAACTGAGATCACACACACACACACACACACACACACACACACACACACACACACGCACGCGCACGCGCACACGCACACGCACACGCGCACACGCGCGCACACACACGCACGCACACACACACACACACATACACACACACACACACACACACACACACACATACATACATACACACACACACACACACACACACACACACACACACACACACACACACACACACACACACACACACATACATACATACACACACACACACACACACACACACACACACACACACACACACACACACACACACATACATACACACACCTACCTCTTTCGCTCTGTCATTAATTCATAGGTGAAGACGGGGTAAAAAGCCCATGGGCGGGTAAGAAGCCCATGCCAATTATCTCATGAAATAAAGAAAATGTCAGTCAAATTTGCCCATGAGACGAATGCTAAGCATTAACACTCAGTCTCATGGGCAAAATGTGACTGAAATTTGCTTCATTTCATGAGATAATTGGCATGGGCTTCTTATCCGCCCATGGGCTTTTTACCCCGTCTTCCCCTACCGTTCGCTTACTTTAAATTTTAATTTTTTTTTAAACGTATTCATATAAAAAAAAAAATCACGTGGATATTTACCGATAAAAACTCAGTGGAAAAAACAAACCCGTACACAACACACAGAGGGAAAAAAACAAGACTTGTCAGGCCTGTGTAAATGATGAAATGATCGCACACAGTCATATATAATACACACACACACACACACAGACACGAACGCACATCTTAGGCCTACCTCTTTCTCTTTCTGTCTCTCTCTACGATGGTTGTCAAATACAAAATAACAATGCTCCGTCAACAAGGTTATTAAAATCAAGTCTCGCTGCGCATCGATTCTTTCTTTCACCTACTATACTTAGCTTAGTCTAGTCTAGTCTAGTAAAACAGCCCCACATCGATGGAATTAAAAAAAAAAAAAAAGCCTACTTAAAGTTCCACCAGATCACGTCCAAATCACGGGTTTCACGTGTTTTTCCCTCTTAGAGCTGGTAAGAAATCTTGTTTTTGACCAGGTTTGTTTCCCATAAAAATGTGTAATGTGTGTGTGTGTGTGTGTGTGTGTGTGTGTGTGTGTGTGTGTGTGTGTGTGTGTGTGTGTTGTGTGTGTCTGTGTGTCTGTGTGTGTGTGTGTCTGTGTGTCTGTGTGTGTGTGTGTGTGTGTGTGTATTACTTCCTCATAGACAGCTATGGGTTTTTTTCTTTTCAGTCCTTTGTTTCAATTATAACCTCAAGCTCAATACATTTCAGGCACTAGATTCGTTCTAAAAATCACACACACACACACACACACACACACACACCACACACACACACACACACACACACACACACACCTCGTATGACCATTATTCATATCTAGGTTTTCCAAGTATGCCCTCACCCTGTCCCCACCCACCCAAAAAAGGGTAGGCGCTGCGCTTGCGGCGATACGCTCTCCGGGGCGGGGGGGGGGGGGGGGGGGGGGGGGGGGGGGGGGGGGGGGGGGGGGGGGGAGAGCACAGCATCCCGAATTCCCAGAAAGAAGTATCTATGACTAAAAATCCCTCCACCCACCAACAACACAAACGAGAAAGTCTCACCAAGCAACATACCTCTTCCCCTCTTGCAAAACCAGCTACAGAAAGTTTTCCTTTTTTTCCACGGACCACCTCTGAGTGGAACTCCCTCCCACCTGAGGCAGTATCATCGGCCTCGGTGGAGAGCTTCAAGTCCCGGATCTAAACAGCGCCCCTCCCCTCCGCCCGCCCACACCCCACCCCCAATCCCCCTCCCTCCCTCTTTGACCCTGCCCCACTCATTCCCCAATCCTACTTCCAACTTGTCCCATCTCCCCCCCCCCCCCCCCCCCCCCGCCCCGCCATTCAAGCCGATCATCATCTGGGCGGCCAAGGAAATTATTACTGTGTTCAGATATATTTTCTACATGAGCGAAGTCCCCAGTTTTTACACGCAACAGAACCATCAAAAGGATGATGGTGGTTGTCTACTCCTCCTTCTTCTTCTTCTTCTTCTTCTCCTTCTTCTTCTCTTTGGGGCCCACGATCATTAAATTGATCATTCTGGCAAGAATGTTCTTCTACTGGCAAGAAGAAGAAGAAAATAACATAGGGGAAGACGGGGTAAAAAGCGCATGGGCGGGTAAGAAGCCCACCCCAATTATCTCATGAAATAAAGAAAATTAATGGGCAAATTTGACTGAAATTTTCTTTATTTCATGGGTGGGCTTCTTACCCGCCCATGCGCTTTTTACCCCGTCTTCCCCCTACCAAAATACAACAGACAAAAAGTGTCCACTTACCTGAATATTGTAACCATCTCCCACATGGTAGTTCTAACAAAAATCAGCAATCTGAGGCTTGGGTTTGTGTTTCGTTGTTAGCAGTCTAGACTTGATTTGTGGGTGAGTTGAATTCAGGGCGAATTCATTGCGTGTCACAAGCCAGAGTGGATTGACACAGTCGTACCTGTCTTTGTTAGATCGATGTCCAAGAGACGATTTTCAGAGAGAGAAAAAACTAGGGGAGAGCACTTCGTGAAAAATAGAGTTGCTTACTTCCATTACTCGGTCAAATACTATAGCAACAATGCAACAATGGCGTCGAAGCTGGAAACCGCAGGCTGCGAGTCAGCAACTTGCAAACACTTTTTTTTTCAAGAAAAATTAGGGGTGACCAGTGGCCACAAACTGACAAAACTTGCAAAATGTGACGTACAAATATAAATGACATGTTCTTTTTAGAATGACGCACGGTGTTCTAAGTGCTGTATGTTTTATCAAACACACGAGTCGATAGGCTACGAGAGCTGATGGTAGAGTGGCTTTCCTTGTTTGACAGATTGAATTAGGCAAGATCATTCCCACACACCATGAAATTACTCCCCTTACTTATTTCCGAGCAATTCCCATGATAAATTGGCAGATACGGGTGGCAAATCCAAGCCAAAGATCTCTGTCGACACTTGCTTTCCCCCGAGTCTACCCTGGCTAAAAGACTCCAGGGATCACCACCCTAACACGCCTTGGCAGGAGGCTGTGTCAGACCAGTGTTGACATAAGCTAGAACACCAAGGCTACATCAAAATATTGTTATGTTCTGCATGGGTTGTGCGAGGGATTGTCTTTAGCCATGACAAGCTCCTAGCATAACATCGTCAGTCTAAAATCCTCCGAAGTCGGAGTGTGGCTGCCCACGTTGCGAGGTAATAAAAAAACCGGTCACACACGTAATGTTCTCATCCCTGGCTGGTGCATTTGTACCATAGTGTTCAAGTGTTTTGGCTGTTGGTATGATCCCTGGAGTCTTTAAGCCAGGGCTCACGTGGCGGGGTAATCAAAAGCGGTCACACACGTAATGTTCTCATCCCTGGCTGGTGCATTTGTACCATAGTGTTCAAGTGTTTTGGCTGTTGGTATGATCCCTGGAGTCTTTAAGCCAGGATAAGACCACACACCACCCTAACAGCCGAAGCACTTGAACACTATGGTACAAAATGCACCTAACTAGGGATGAGAACTTTTTTTTAACGTGTGTGACCGTTTTTGATTACCCCTGGGCATCCACGTGGTCAGCCACACTCCGACTTCGGAGTCTGATAGTGATGGCCTCTTTTACCTTTCTTCCCGTCTGGGAGGCTTTGTGACGCATCAAATTCACCTGAATTCTTCTTCTTCTTCTTCTTCTTCTTCTTCTTCTTCTTCTTCGATCGGTCAGACAGTCTCTTGTCCATTATGAGCACAGATGCGTCATGCTGCCGTTATGCGCCTAACTAAGAAACAGTTAGGCCCAGCAAGTCCGACTTCGGCTGGGGGAAATGTAGCTACTTGAAAGTGTTTCTTGAAAAAAGGCAGGAGAATGGACCGGTAAGGAAGAAAGATAGTAGATGACAGTAAGCAAAGGGGAAAGGCAGAGTCAAAGAGAGTGACAGATTAGGGGAAGTTACAAGCACATAACTTCCAGAAGGTGGGGGAACTATTTATGCAAAAGACCCCCAACCGGTATCCCCACAGGGGGAACCTGAATTCAACTCCACCACAATCAAATCTGGACTGTCCAACAACACCCAAGACTCAGATTACAGGGTTTCTGATCTTCTCCTCGTTTAACCCTTTCACCGCCAGCCATATTTCAGCCAAAATTGTCCATTGAAATTACCTGGGTTGAGAACCAAATCCATCTGCAGTATTGGGGATTCTTCTGTGACATATATAAAATAAGGTCTGTCCTTACTTCCCAAAGCTAAGACGAAAGATCTTTGGATAACAGACCCCAATTTGATGCCTTTTAGTGACATGGGTGTTAAATCACTGTGGTGCTAAAATGCGACATTGGCGGTGAAAGGGTTAAGGGAGGGGGTGGGGGGAGTACGCTCACCCCCTGTTTCCAGTTTGAATTAAGGGGTATTTTCACCCCCAGTTTCCAATGTTGAAGACCCACTGACCCACCACGATTAAGTAGCTGTGACCCACATACGAATTTCCCCAACTTCAAATTGAGGCTGCTCTTTAAAATGATGGTGGTTGTTTTTCAATTTGGGGACATTTGTATGGGTGTCAAACCTGGTCAAAACAAGATTTATTAGCAGCTATAAGAGGGAAAACCCGTGAAACCCGTGATTGTGACACGTGATCTGGTGGGTCTTTAAAGGGTCAAAACGAAAAACATGAGAGACATTCTACCCCAGTTCCCGTGCACGCGCATGCACACACACAAAGACATCACACACACACACACACGCACACGCACACACACACACACACAGTATGAATTCTTGTTTTTATTCATTTTTTTAATTTATTTTACTTTACATTGCTTATAGTTCCAGTCAACAGCAACTGTTTTCTCAGTGGGCTGTCACCACAGTAAACATCAAACACGTGCGTCAACAATATCCCACATGTATTTACTTTACAAACAAACAACCTGTAAAAAAAAAAGAAGAGACAACAAAAACACAAAACAATTGATTACATCACACCTTCATCATTGCACCCTAAGGTCGTGTACACACATAAGCGGATATTCCATGCGGAAACCCGTGCGCAATCCATAAATAAGTGAAACAAAGAAGGGAAAAGATTTGCGCACGTGTCCGAATTTCCCCAGTATATGCGTAAACGTTTATCCTCCTTTCTTCCACTTATTTAGGGTTTTCCGTACGGAACTTACGCGTTTAATGTGAACCCGGCCTAAAGCACATGATTCTAGAATTATTGTTGATCGCTTAGTGGAAGGACGTTAAACTGAACAACAACAACAACAACAACACACAAACACATCACTGCCTTTTTCAGTTTGCGGAACAACCTGTGCCTTCTTCGTTTTCAAGTTTTCTTTTTCGCGGGAACAGTGAAAAAAAATATCCCAAATGATTTTCTCCTTCGAGCTCCACCTAAATCGGAATGTGTCGGTCAGCTGTATGCAGCGGGGAGACCAGTGCAAACTGAGAACCGGACACATATGTACCTTACCCATTTTGGCCTTATGGCCTGGGAACGCAGAAGAAGAAGAAGAAGACTCCAGCTTGTTGGCGCGGCAATATCTATATTGTTAAAAGTTCGGGACTTTCCTGGTGTTGCACTGCCTTCGGGCATTGCCTCCAGGATCGTTCGGACACATATGTACCTTATCCATTATGGCCCTATGGCCTGGGAACGCAGAAGAAGAAGAAGAAGAAGGGAATGCAGAAGAAGAAGAAGAAGAAGGGAACGCAGAAGAAGAAGAAGAAGAACAAGAAGACTCCAGCTTGTTGGCGCGGCAATATCTGTATTGTTCAAAATTCGGGACTTTCCTGGTGTTGCACTGCCTTCGAGGTATTGCCTCCAGGATCGTTCCCACCATCTTTATCTCCACTAATGTCCCATATGTGTCTGTTTCAGACCGGAGGACGTTAAACATATTTTTCTTCTTGGCCTAGCAAACCATTGAAACGGTTGAAAACAGGAGCAACGCCATTAGTTTACGACTGTGTGTTAACGCACAAATCATCATTTTAAATTAATGCGTCATCTCAACCCCCTACTTGAGATTTTGAAAGACACACTGACGCACCACGATTAAGTCCCCTCGGTTTTTTTTCTGGGTAGCTGTGACCCACATAGAAATGTGCCCAACTTCAAATTGAGGCTGCTCTTTAAAATGATGTTTCGTTCCAATTTAGGGGCACTTGTATATGGGAGTCAAACCTGGTCAAAAGAAGATTTCATACCAGCTATAAGAGGGAAAACACGTGAAACCCGTGATTTCGACACGTGATCTGGTGGGTCTTTAAAGGGTAAATGTCAGGCATGGTTTGAGATTCTGGGGTGGGGGTGGGGGGGGGGGGGGGGGGGGTGTGATTTGAGAGGTCTAGTGCGTGAATACGCACAATCTCTACCGTTTTCAGAAACCCTGCAGATTTGCTGATGAAAAGCGTGCGCTATGGTTGAAATATCCAAGTAAAGGGAACACGTTTTGTCTCTTTGTGGCAGGGAAGCATTGGTTTAAACCAGATTTATTCAAATGAAGCACATACAGCAGCACCTAATTTAAGTGAGTGGAGCACAACAAGCTTAGAGCTTATACAAGGCACTCCCAACATTTTTCAACTACATAGTTATTGACAGCCACAAGCATGGAAACTAAACAGCACAACATCAATATTAGTGTACAATGGGAAGAAAAACAAATTAAACAATAATTTACCAACAAAAACATGAATCAAAACAACAGATTGGAAACGTATTATAATCACATACAACTCGCTAATCAAATTTCGCCTTTGGGTTGCAGGGAAGCATTGATTGTAATTAAATGCCGGAGACTGGGAATTTAACACTCAAGAAGAAATAGAAAAAACATTAATTCTCTATGTTGGGAATTTGGAATGTCATCTCCATCTTGTGAAGGCAAAACTTCACATTATGCACACACAAAAACATACACCTCCCTGTGGGGATACTGGAGGGTGTGTGTGAGGGTGTCTTTCGTACAAATAGTTCCCCCACCTTCTAGAAATTCTGTGCTTGTAACTTCCTCTAATCTGCCACTCTCTTTGACTCTGCCTTTTCCTTTTCTGTTATCTGCTATCTTTCTGACTTATTGGCCCATTCTCCGGCCTTTTTTTTTCTCTCTCCCAAAAAACATCTCCCAAATGATTTTCTCCTTCGAGCTCCAACTAAATCGGAATGCGTCGGCTGTATGCAGCGGGGAGACCAGTGAAAACTGAGAACCGGACACCCAAAAAATTATGTACCTTACCCATTATGGCCTTATGGCCTGGGAACGCAGAAGAAGAAGAATGCAAATATCGCATTATGTCTAGATTTCTCACGCACCATCAAGTATTGATGAAAGTCTGATTAACAGACAGATATGGGACATTAATAGATATAAAGATGGTGGGAACGATTCTGGAGGCAATGTCCGGAGGCAGTGCAACACCAGTAAAGTCCCGAATTTTTAACAATACAGATATGTACCAGTATAAATCATTACTGAAAATACCATCAAGTAATGAGTGGCATCCATAGTTTTACACTACGTCACCGACAAGTTATATATTGGAAGCAAGGTGGTAGAATGGTTAAAAAAACTCTTTCACCGCCTAAGTCGCATTTTAGCACCACAGTGATTTAACACTTATTGACTAAAAAGTATCAAATCGGGGTCTATTATCCAAAGACCCTATTGTCTTAGTTTGGGGAAGTAAGGATAGACCTTATGTATATTATGTTACAGAAGAATCACCAATACTGTAGATGGATTTTATTCTCAACCCTGGTAATTTCAATGGACATTTTTGGCTGAAATATGTCTGGCGGTGCGTCCACCTGCCATTGTCAATGCGTTCTCGAGTGAAAGGAGTTCGAATCCCGGCCTCACCCTTTCTTTCTAGTTTGAAGGGAAAATCGAACCGAACGTCGAGTCCTTGGGATGGGAACCTAAAGCGAGTCTGACCCTGTGAGCTTTACGCACAGTAAAACAAATCCCCACGGCTAGTTAAAAGTTGGTAAGAGTAGTGGAGAAATCCCGCTGCCTGGTATGACCAAATTGATAGCTAGGGTTCCAAAGTGCGCTGCCCCTCCTCACTCACACACACACACACACACACACACACACACACACACACACGCACACACGCACACAAAAAAGGAAAGAAAAGTTGGCGCTGCGCTCGAGGCAACGCTCTCTCCAGGTGGAAGCAATCCGAATTTCACTAAAAATAAAACACCCCCCGTTTCTCTGTGACCAGAACTTACGAAATACCAAATATTGTAATCAAAGAAAAAGAAAGTGTGTTTCAGAGATTCCAGTTTGAGAGCATGACAGAAAAATATACAACTAGATTGAAAAGTTATCGAATGTAGCATTCGAGAATCACCCGCGGAGCCCGCGTTGCTAGTTTTCAAGGTCACACGTCAAGGTCATGACCTTGACCTTCACCCCCCCAAAAGGCACATTTATAAATCTCAGCCAACATTCCCACCTGATTTCATCTTGGGAACTCCATTTTTCCGACCCCCCGATTTTCAGGGTGCAGCCATCTCTTTGACCTTGACCTTGACCTTGATTGGTCAACAATATTCAGGAGCATAAGACAAACCACCTTCATACCAAGTTTCAACATCCTATGTCGACTGGTGCCTGAGATATGGCTAAACAATGTTTTGTAGTTTTCAAGGTCATACATACAGGTCATGACCTTGACCTTGACACCAAAAGGCACATCTACAGTACCTAGCCTATATGCACATCAAGTTTCATCTTCCTATCCTTATTCCTTCATGGTGATATGCTGTTATCTTGGGAAGTCCATTTTTCCGACCCCCCGATTTTCAGGGTCTAGCGATCTCCTTGACCTTGACCTTGATTGGTCAACAATATTCGGAAGGAGCATAAGCCAAACCACCTTCATACCAATTGTCAACATCCTATGTCGACTGGTGCCCGAGATATGGCTAAAAATAGATTGTCAGTTTCCAAGGTCATATGTCAAGGACATGACCTTGACCTTGACACCAAAAGGCACATCTACAGTACCTAGCCTACATACACATCAAGTTTCATCTTCCTATCTTTATTCCTTCATGGTGATATGCTGTTAACACACACCCCCCCCCCCCCCCCCACACATACATACATACACAGCCACTTACACAACAAAAACAATATCACCTTCGCTCCGTAATCTCCGCGGGTGATAATAAGCACTTTCCAACATATATTATTCAATTTTTTTCCCTAAACACATGTAACAAGCAAACAAGTTGTACGAAAAAAAGTGTAGAAAATAACACATAAAGTTTTCAGTTCGGGTGTAGTACTGTGTCTCCCCCCCGTGAGCATACCGGGGGTGGGGGTGGGGTGTGTGTGTGTCTTTTGCATAAATAGTTCCCCCACCTTCTGGAAGTCCTGTGCTGCTTGGAACTTCCTCTCATCTGTCACTCTCTTTCTTTGACTCTTGCCTTTTCCCTTTGCTTGCTTGCTGTCATCTACTATATATTTCTGCCTTTACCGGTCCATTCTCCTGCGCTTCTCTCTCTCTCTCTCTCTCTCTCTCTCTCTCTCTCTCTCTCTCTCTCTCTCTCTCTCTCTCTCTCTCTCTCTCTCTCTCTCTCTCTCTCTCTCTCTCTCTCTCTCTCTCTCACGAAAAACATTTTCAAAAAGATTTCCTCCTCCTCCTCCAGCCGAAGTCGGACTTGTAGCTGGGCCCTAACTATTTTCTTAGTTAGGCGCATAACGGCAGCACGACGCATCTCCGCTCATAATTGACAGGAAACTGTCTGAGCGATCGAAGAAGAAGAAGAAGAAGAAGCACTGTCACAGTAGAAATGGGAATCCAGTAGGTTTCCGAATCCTTGGGGGCACATGGAAAAAAACAAAAAAACCAATGAAAATATAAAAAGTAAAAAAAGAACAAACAATAAACGGACAAACAAACCTTCGACGACAACAACAACAACAACAACAACAACATACAAAAACTAGATTGAAAAGTTATCGAATGTAGCATTCGAGAATCACCCGCGGAGGGTCCAGCGATCTCCTTGACCTTGACCTTGATTGGTCAACAATATTCGGAAGGAGCATAAGCCAAACCACCTTCATACCAAGTTTCAACATCATTATGTTGACTGGTGCCCGAGATATGGCTAAAAATAGATTTTCAGTTTTCAAGGTCATACGTCAAGGTCATGACCTTGACACCATAAGGCACATCTACAGTACCTAGCCTACATGCGCATCAAGCTTCATCTTCCTATCTTTATTCCTTCATGGTGATATATGCTGTTAACACACCCCCCCCCCCCCCCCCCCCCCCCCCCCCCCACACCCCCCACCACCAACACACACACACACACACACACAGCCACTTACACAACAAAAACAATATCATCTTCGCTCCGTAAGCTCCGCGGGTGATAACGAAAACAAACAAACCCAAACCCCCAGAAAATATAGATCAATATCCAGTCACATTGAAGGGTTGCGGCAAGAACAGCTGTGATTACGTACATCAATCAATGAAACAAAGCACAACACAAAATAATCACTAGGGGAAGACGGGGTAAAAAGCGCATGGGCGGGTAAGAAGCCCACCCCAATTATCTCTTGAAATGAAGCAAATTTCAGTCTCATTTTGCCCATGAGACGAGCGTTAATGTCTAGCATTCGTCTTATGGGCAAATTTGACTGAAATTTTCTTTATTTCATGAGATAATTGGGGTGGGCTTCTTACCCGCCCATGCGCTTTTTACCCAGTCTTCCCCTACTACAACAAACGTCGTCCTATCAAAACTCAGCTACTCCACTCACAATGGTGTGGTTCACATAATTATGCACCTCATCCAACTAAACCACGACATACCAAATTGTCACATATCACACATCACTACAATCAAAGCTTGTACGCATACCAGTTACATATCAGTATGACCCCGCACGCACATTCTACAAAAAGCGACACAAACACAAACGAACAGTTCTTCCTCCTCCATTGACTACAATTACTCCTCCTCCTCCTCCTACTGCTACTACTGTTGCTTAGGGGGCAAACCGAAGTTGTCGCGGTGGTTCTTGAAGGCGCGGGCGTGCCAGTCGAGCTGTTCCATCATCTGGTGGAGTCCCTTCTCCAGGTGGTCGTTCTGCGGCTTCCCGTCCTCGTCCAGGGCCTTGTACACCTCGGGGATGCCGAAGATGTTCGGCACGCTGAGCGTGCCCAGCTCCGACAGGAAGCTGCGAAGCTGCATGGCCGCCCGCATGCCTCCGTAGATCCCTGCGTTCCCGGGGGAAAATGGAAAAGAAAAAAGAAAGAAAGAGAGAAAAACCGATCATCGTTAATTAAAACCCTTTTGAACCAACGCCAGCCATTTTTCAGTCAAAACTTTTCCATTACACCTACCTGGGTAGAGAAAAGATTTCGTCAGCAATATTGGGGATTCCTCTGTGACGTGCATAAAATAGGGCCTATCCTTACCTCCCAAACTTAACGACATAAGGTCATTGGATACCAGACCCTCATTTTGATGCCTTTTAGTGACATGGGTGTGAAATCATTGTGGTGCCAAGAGAGCGACAGTGGCGACGAAGGGGAGTAATTTCATGTTGTGTGTGGGAGTGATCTTACCTATAATAGGAATTGTTGGGAAATAATTAAGGGGAGTAATTTCATGGTGTGTGGGAGTGATCTTGCCTATAATAGGAATTGTTGGGAAATAATTAAGGGGAGTAATTTCATGGTGTGTGGGAGTGATCTTGCCTATAATAGGAATTGTTGGGAAATAATTAAGGGGAGTAATTTCATGGTGTGTGGGAGTGATCTTGCCTAACAGGAATTGTACGGAAATAATTAAGGGGAGTAATTTCATGGTAATTGTTCGGGAATAATTAAGGGGAGTAATTTCATGGTGTGTGGGAGTGATCTTACCTGATAGGAATTGTGCTGAAATAATTAAGGGGAGTAATTTCATAGTGTGTGGGAGTGATCTTGCCTATAATAGGAATTGTACGGAAATAATTAAGGGGAGTAATTTCATGGTGTGTGGGAGTGATCTTGCCTATAATAGGAATTGTACGGAAATAATTAAGGGGAGTAATTTCATAGTGTGTGGGAGTGATCTTGCCTATA
Organism: Phymorhynchus buccinoides; assembly: GCA_017654935.2. NCBI lineage: Eukaryota > Metazoa > Mollusca > Gastropoda > Neogastropoda > Raphitomidae > Phymorhynchus > Phymorhynchus buccinoides. The sequence continues at coordinate 14,952,836 of CM065711.1, forward strand.
ATAGGAATTGTTGGGAAATAATTAAGGGGAGTAATTTCATGGTAATTGTTGGGAAATAATTAAGGGGAGTAATTTCATGGTGTGTGGGAGTGATCTTGCATAACAGGAATTGTTCGGAAATAATTAAGGGGAGTAATTTCATGGTGTGTGGGAGTGATCTTGCCTATAATAGGAATTGTTCGGAAATAATGAAGGGGAGTACTTTCATGGTAATTGTTCGGAAATAGTTAAGGGGAGAGATTTCATGGTGTGTGGGAGTGATCTTGCCTATAATAGGAATTGTTCGGCAACTCTGAATCTTCCGAAAATAGGGTTTTACGCCCTCTTCGGCCTTTCGGCCATGTGGGGCATTTGGAAATACAAAGATGGTGGGAACAATACTGGAGGCAATGCCCGGAGGCAGTGCCAAACCAGTAAAGTCCCGATTTTTTAGTACAGATATGTGTAGCAGTAACCACGCCTCGGTGAAACCTCATCGGCTATGGTACCGCCACAAGTATGTTGTAACTCTGAATCTTCCCAATCCTGAACGAGGCTGTATACTACTCCTTGCCGACACGAAATGGCGATAATGTTAGGCCCGAACTGCCGATGCCCCCTGGTGACGAGTCAGGAGCAGATAATTTTCTGTCGCAAGGCAAGGCAAGGCAAGGCAAGTCTAACGTTTTATTTCATGCCCACTCGGGGCACAGAAAATATAAAACAAAGCACACACATATAATCAGTTATGCCATAATTGTTTTTGTACCTGCGGAATAGCTGACGATGCCGGAAGGTTTGTAGGAGAACAGGGTGTCCGGGAAGTGGTCCATGAGGTTGGAGAGGGCCGGGGGGATGCTGTGGTTGTACTCGGTGGAGATCACCACAAAGGCGTCGGCAGCCTTCAGCTTCTTCTCGCAGTCCAGCAGGATCTGCGGGGCCTGGGACCGATCCTCGTAATGGTGGAGAGGTTTCCGCATCAAGGGCAGGTCAATCTCCTCTGGGTCTGGTTTTAACAACAACAATGACAATTAACCTCCAGTGATGATCCCTGTAGTGGTGGGTAGAGAGGCTTCCGCATCAAGGGCAGGTCAATCTCCTCTGGGTCTGGTTTTAACAACAACAATGACAATTAACCTCCAGTGATGATCCTTGTAGTGGTGGGTAGAGAGGCTTCCGCATCAAGGGCAGGTCAATCTCCTCTGGGTCTGGTTTTAACAACAACAATGACAATTAACCTCCAGTGATGATCCTTGTAGTGGTGGGTAGAGAGGCTTCTG
>CM065711.1:14964094-14969094 GCA_017654935.2 Phymorhynchus buccinoides
TATAGTCAATCTAAAGCAGTTTCGCTCACAACAAAGGAAATAGCTCCTTTTTTTTTTTTCACTGGACTACAAAAAAAAAAAAAAATGCTTCAACCACAATGCGTGACCTCCATCCACCCCATCCAAAATGGCTACTCTCTCCGGCATCTTCGCTGAGGAGGACTCGAAATTTTGACGGTTTAAATAAAAGGAAACCAGAGCAAAGTGAGTGTTCCGATCCTTGAAAAGGCTGTCTTTCTGGTGATCTCGACGTGTTTCTTGCAAAAACCCATCCGCCAGGGTCCACCTTTAAGAAAGAACAATAATGCTATAAAAAATAATTAAATTAGCGAGACAGAGACAGACATTCGGTTTATATATTATATTCAATACTTTTGCGTATTCCTAGCGAACAATCAATTAAAAAAAAGAAGATCACTCAATGAAGCTTTTCGTTTAAAAATATCAATGTAAGCGTAAGCATGGACTATAAGTTATTAACATATACACAGTTATACACACACTTTTAACGCCAACCCTTTTTTTTCAGCTAAAACTTTCCATTAATCACGCTTACCTGACTGGACAAAAATATTCTGTTTGCAATATTGGGGATTCCTCTGTGACATGCATCAACTAAGGGCCTATCCTTACCTCCCAAAATGAAGAACATTATTAAGGTCATTGGTGTTTGCGTACGTGCGTGTGCGCGCGCGCGCCGCGTGTGTGTGTTTGCATTGTATTTGGTCGTGTAAAGCCTTAACCCTTTCATCGCCACTTTTGTCACCACAATGATTTAACACCCATGTCATTAAAGGGCATCACATGAGGGTCTGGTATCCAGTGACATTATGTTCTTAATTTTGGGAGGTAAAGGACAGGCCTTATTCTATGCACGTCACAGAGGAATCCCCAATATTGCAGACATAATCTTTTCTCTACCCAGGTAAAGTTTAATGGTAAATTGTGGATGAGGAATGGCTAGCGTTGAAAGGGTTAAAAACGTCGTCACAATGAATTTCATGTGGAGCATTATAACAGCATCCTCACATTTCAAAGTAAAGCTATATTATGACATCACCACGGTTGTTTGTTTTGTTACATAAAATAACCACAATATCAAAATGGTTTCTCCCCCCCATGGCAGACCATAATCTTTTTCCTCTTCGACCGCTCAGTCAGTTTCCTGTCAATGATGAGCGCAGATACGTCATGCTGCCGTTATGCGCCTAACTAAGAAATAGGCCCAGCAGGTCCGACTTCAGGCTGGAGGAAATCTTTTTGAAAACTTTTCTTGGAAGAACAAAAAAAGGCAGGGAGAATGGACCGGTAAGGCAGAACGATAGTAGATGACAGTAAGCAAAGGGAAAAGGCAGAGTCAAAGAGAGTGACAGATTAAGCTGGAGACAGACTATGCGACTTCCTCATATGACTCGATCAGGTCGTGACGTTGACCAAATTTTGTTTCCCGCACAGAAGAGGTCACAAGCCATCTGACTCGATCAGTGACATTTAGAACCCGCCCTATTCGGCCCTGTCATCTGACTGGGCCCGACTGAGTCAGACTGATCGAGAAGCATGGCATGCAAATGAGGTGAAACGTCGCGATCTGATCGAGTCACATGAGGCAGTCACATAGTCTGTCGCCGGCTTTAGAGGAAGTCACAAGGGCAGAACTTCCGGATGATAATAGGGTTTTACGCCCTCTGCGGTCTTTCGACCATGTGGGGCGAAGAACTTCCAGAAGGTAGGGGAACTATTTATACACAAGACCCCCCCCCCCCCCCACGGTATCCCCACAGGGGGGGGGGGGGGGGGGGCAGACCATGTCATGTGGGTAGAATTTCTATTCACATAATGTAAACATATCATGTGACGTGTGTTTCTTGTACACCTTTATTATGACGTCATTACCATGTTTCGTGTGCTCATGAATTTACATGAAGTCATCACGTGGTTTTTTTTCTCTCTCCCATTTTGAACCACACGACGTCATCACACTTTTCGTGGTAGACCTGTCTGACGTCATCACAACGTTATCCCCTAAGAACCACACGACGTCATCACACGGTTTTCTCTGTACACCTGTCTGACGTCATCACAACGTCTTCCACGAAGAACCATACGACGTCATCACACTCTTTTCATGGTAGACCTATCTGACGTCATCACAACATTTTCCAGAAGAAACACACGACGTCACCACACTGTTTTCTTTGTACACATATCTGACGTCATCACAACGTTTTCCACTAAGAACCACACGACGTCATCACACTGTTTTCTTTGTACACCTATCTGACGTCATCACAACGTTTTCCACGAATAACCATACGACGTCACCACACTGTTTTCATGGTAGACCTATCTGACGTCATCACAACGTTATCCACGAAGAACCACACCACGTCAACACACTGTTTTCATGGTAGATCTATCTGACGTCATCACAACGTTTTCCACGAAGAACCACACGACGTCAGCACACTGTTTTCATGGTAGATTTATCTGACGTCACCACATGGTTTCCATGCAGAGTTGAATGATTTAATCACAATGGTTGGTTTTTTTAATTGTTTTTAAAAAATGTTGATCTGCATGACAATATGTTCTACGCAGTACAGCTAGATGACGTCATCACAATGTGTTCTGTGCGGAGCTGCATGATCTCATCACAATGCGTTCTACGTAGTAGAGTCAAATGACGTCATCACAATGGTTTTCTAATGTAGAGCTATATAATTGTGAAGTGGGGCGCACAGTGATTTACGTTGTTTTGAAAATGAGTCATTTAGTTTGCTTATAAATATAATAGTCCCTGTCTACAGCTATTGTCATCACAGGACTGTCACCACGCGTGGTTTATACAGTAGAACCTCCCTTATAAGACCTCCCATTATCAGACTCCCTCCCACGTAAGACTTCTCTGAGACATCGCCCTTCTTTGTAAGTATCAAAACTACCTCCCTTATAAGACCTCCCATTATAAGACTCCCTCCCACGTAAGACTTCTCTGAGACATCGCCCTTCTTTGTAAGTATCAAAACTACCTCCCTTATAAGACCTCCCATTATAAGACTCCCTCCCACGTAAGACCTACTTCTCTGAGACATCGCCCTTCTTTGTAAGTATCAAAACTACCTCCCTTATAAGACCTCCCATTATAAGACTCCCTCCCACGTAAGACCTACTTCTCTGAGACATCGCCCTTCTTTGTAAGTATCAAAACTACCTCCCTTATAAGACCTCCCATTATAAGACTCCCTCCCACGTAAGACCTACTTCTCTGAGACATCGCCCTTCTTTGCAAGTATCAAAACTACCTCCCTTATAAGACCTCCCATTATCAGACTCCCTCCCACATAAGACCTATTTCTCTGAGACATTGCCCTTCTTTGCAAGTATTAAAATTACCTCCCTTATAAGACCTCATTTTGGATGATTTTTGAAGGTCTTATAAGGGATGTTCCACTGTACAGCATTTTTAATTTAAAAAAAAAAAGTAACAGCCAAATAAATTCGTTAGATATAGGGAAACAAGAAATCTTCTATAAAGCCCTATCTGTCTTTATTATTATTATTATTATTATTATTATTATTATTATTATTATATTATTACTACTACTAATTTTTTTTTAAAATGAAGCTTAGCACAGTTTTCACACAAACACGGATCAGAAGGATTAATAGTTCAAAATGATAAGCCAACCAAAGCATTCCAGGGTTCAGGATATGATTTGGTATATTCTAGTCATAGAAACTTATCTCTGTGAAATTCGGGCTGCTCTCCCTCCTAGAGAGCGTGTCGATCATACCAGGCAGCGGGATTTCTCTCTCGTACTCTCTCTCCACTCCCTCCCCTCTCTCTCTCTCCCACAATCCCCCCCCCCCCTCTCTCTCTCTCTCTCTAAATAAAGTTTTTCAGTGTTCAGTGTTCAGTGTTCTCTCTCATGATTTTCATTCGTACAGCATGCAGCCACTTGCTTGGAACATTTCTGAATTTGGACGGGGGGGGGGGGGGGGAACAAAAATCGGAATTCTAAAATTTCCCCGGTAAATTTCGGAATTTTCCCGGATTCCAAAGTTTCCCGTGACACCTATATAATGCGTCTCTCGTCTTAATTAAAATAAACAAGTAATCTTGGACAGAAGTGAAAGGGTACTAATTTGATTATCGCTCTTACAGAAAGAACCCTTCAAAGTGTTTGCTAAGCATAGACATAGAAAATACCTTTCATACTAACATGAGAACGTAAAAGATGAAAATGTCCCATCCAAACGAAACCGGAAGAAATAGAGAATCGTTCAAAATCACGATTTTTAAATGCCCCCCAAATCTAAACTTGAGCAAAAAAAATAAAACGTTGTGACCAGAACAGATCCCACTATTATTATTATTATTATGTGTGCTTGTTTGAATGATAATATGATAATCCAACTTCTTGCGAAGCATGATTTGTTGTCCATTTTCTCCTTAGTTTTGTTTCCATTTGTAATGCATGCAAATGTGTTTCCTGGCTTGTATGGCTTGTACCCACGTGTCGTCATATCCGGCCACAAGGAGCGCCATATTATGGGAGACCGCCATCTTAGTCAGTAACTTTGTTTAAAAAATGCCAGATCGATGCTGCGTATTTGGCTGTTCCAATTCGAAACTTATCTAAACCGTATTTATAACATCTGGATGTTTTCTTTTACACATTTAGATAACATTTTCACTTTGTTTACACACAAATAAGGACTAAGATGGCGACACTTCCGTTGGAAGGGTCGAGATGCGCACGCAGGTGGGGGGGGGGGGGGGGGGGGGGGGGGGGGGGGGGGGGGGGGGGGGGGGGGGGGGGAGCCATTGTGCTTGTACGGAGACCACACTGTAATTTCACCTAACGTGATAATAAAGTATTTTTGACTTTGACTTTGACTTTGACTTATCATTGTATATTTCTTCTGCTTTAATTTCTTTTTGTAGTCCAGTGATACAAATAAATAAATTGAGCCGCAGCATCCCATTTTCTTAACCC
>CM065711.1:14981594-14984094 GCA_017654935.2 Phymorhynchus buccinoides
GTGTGCGCGTGTGTGTGTGCGTGTGTGTGCGCGTGCGTGTGCGCGTGCGTGTTTGCATGTCAGTGTAAGCGGGCACGCGTGCGTGCGCGCGCGTGCGTGCGTGCGTGCGAGTGTGTATGTATGTGTGCTCCAGCCAAGGGAATTAGTTGAGGACAGACGCTTGTGCTTGTAACTTCATCTCATCTCTCACTCTCTTTGACTCTGCCTTTTCCTTTTGCTTTCTGTCATCTACCATCTTTCTGACTCGCCGTATTGGCCCATTAATAATAATAATAATAATAATAACAACAACACAAAAACAACAACAATAATAATAATAATAATAATAATAATAATAATAGGAGTACTTATATATAGCGCCCTTCTAGGTAAAACATACTCAGGGCGCTTTACAAATTAAATTTCAATAAACCACCATTCACACAACGAACACATGGCTTGGAGTCAAAACGGACTATCTTTAGACTATCTTTAGATAGTCCATTGACGTATTATTGTGCTTATTACAAAAAACTAATAACTTGTATCAAACAATGACTGCAGAAATATAAAAAGGGGGTTTTGCTTTTTATATGTAAGCAGTCTGGGTGGTTTTTTTATATACAAAGTTATTAGTTTTGGTAATAAGATCAATAATACGTCAATGGACTATCTAAAGATAGTCCGTTTTGACTCCAAGCCATCGAATGTTTCTCCTTTCAGCTGCTCCGAAATCGGAATGTGTTGGCTGTATCCAGCGGGGAGACCAGTGAACAATGAAAACCGCACACATACGTACCTCACCCATTATGGCCGTTTTAGGTGGGGTTGTTACTTCCCTTGGTTTGTGGCTCACTGATACAGTCCCCTTGTTTACTATAACTTCCGGTGGTGATGGGGCAGATGCAGTAGATAGTACAATTAGTAGATCGACGTTTCTGTTTCTGTCTGGATACGTCGCAGACGCCACCTCCGACGATAAATCGCGACGTTGATACGAACATGAATGCTTTGCTGTCCCTGTGCATGATTACGCGAGTTTTACTACTCCTTATTTGCTACAATAACAATAAACATTTACTTTGTCACCACCTTTACCCTGCGCTTTTTGTTTGGTTTCTTTTCGTGGTATGTGTTTACTGTTTACCACGTCTGTGTAAATAATGCCGGTGTGGCGAGAGCGTCGTATGCTTTGGTTTGTTCCATAATTCCTTTGATGGTTTTACGACAAATAAAATAATTTGAGTTTGAATTTTGATATGGTTGAGGGGAAAAGGAAAAGGGGCATGCAAGCAAACTGGGGATTATACTAGAGGGTTGGTGGCCGGGTCGTGAAGGAAGGATTGCTATTTGGGAATGGGTAGAAGGGTGGGAGTAAAGTGGGGCGGATGGGGGAAGGGGCACGTACGCACGCACGCACACGCACACACACACACACACACACACCGTGACACACACACGCATACAGCGGAGAGTTTTGCATCAGTTTAAAGAGGCAATGCACCTTTCTAGGATGGGCTAACCAGCGACATAATTATATGCCTTTTACTTGCATTATATGCCAATTCCTTGATGTTGACTAACCCTACTTTTAAGTTGCGCTGGAGGAAGCCAAGGGTCTTACTGACTTTGCTGCTCACATTTGAGATGTGTGTGTCCCATCTAAGGTCTTGCGAGATTGTAAAACCCAGACATTTCATTTCTACCCGTTTCAGGTCCTGGCCATGGAGTTGGTAGTTCTTTATCAGGGGATTTTTCGGCAATATTAACATTTCTTCCCCTCAACCCAAAACGGTACAAGTGCAGTTGTAGTGCACGCGCACTATAACTTCACTTGCGCTCCAAGTGTCAAGTGTACTATCCGGGACAGAAAATATTGGTGATTTTGGGACGGAAACAGTGATATTTTCATTCTTCCAATCCCCTATAGAGACAGCACTTTTTCCGTCTAAGATGGTTCGGATAGTGTTGTGAGGGGAAGAAATGTTAATATTGCCGATTTTTCTTCCTGGTCACATGGAGGCTCTCGCATTTGTCAGGATAGAAGTGCATCATCCCTTTGTTTTCCCAGGATGCTAATTCATTTAGGTCCAGTTGGAGATCCTCGTGGTCTTTGGAAGGGTCCACTGCTCAATGACGGAGTCGTTCAGAAAGAGAAAGGAAGTTAAGATGGAAGATAGTTGCCTCGGAAGATCATTGATGCAAACAGTAAAAGGGCCAGCCCAAGCACAGAACCTTGGGGGACTCCTGATTCGACAGGGATAGCTTCGGATGTGGCTCCATCAACACATATTATTTCCTGCCTGCCTGCAAGGAAGCTCTCAATTAATCTATTGACTGAACTTCTGATCCCATAGAGGTGGAATGATGCATAAGGAGAGAGTGGTAAATCTTATCAAAGGCCTTTTCAAAATCCATGACTAGGACGTCAATCCTTCCAGATTAAAAAAAAGCGACAAAAATGTGATTGATAGTGGTGGTGAGAAATACTGTGTCACCCCCTCACTCATACTTACACACA
>CM065711.1:14991594-15009094 GCA_017654935.2 Phymorhynchus buccinoides
ACCTATAAAGACATTATTTGTGATGAATCAAAGATTCTAGAAGTTGTTCGGGGACTTATTAGGAGCCCAATTGGACCTTTGCTTTAATGTGCTTGTTATCTATTTTACTTTTCTTTTTTGGAGTTTATTGTTCATTTATTGTGTGCTTCTTTTACATGTTTAGACATAATTCTAAGTTTAAGTATGTCACTAACATTTCACTAACATAGGGCCTATAATCACATATATACTCAGACCCACATACCCCTTACCCATCAAACACATACATCATAATCATACTACACATACATTTTTTTACTTTATTTTTATTTTTGTTATTTTTTTGGGTCTAAGATCACTGTAAGGTGGATAGACGTTAAATCAAAGAACGAACGAACACACACACACACACACACACACACACACACACACACACACACACACACACACACACAGACACACACACACACACACACACACACACACACACACACACACACACACACACACGCGCGCGCGCGCGCGCGCGCGCGCGCGCGCAACCTGAACTGCCTTGGCAGAGGTAACGGTTATTCTAAAGTCAAACTTCTCACCAGCGTGGTTTCTAGATGAAACAGTGCCATCATCATCATCATCGCCATCACCATCATTCTTATCCCTCTCGTGCGTATTCTGCTGCAGATTGTCGCCATACTGTTGAAGCTGGAACAGTCGTAAAAATCAACTTTACTTGGCAACCAATCAACACAACCATTAAAACCCTTTCATCGCTACCGTCGCCTCTTGGCACCACAATGATTGAACACCCATGTCACTGAAAGGCATCAAATGAGGGTCTGGTATCCAGTGACCTTATGTTCTTCATTTTGGGAGGTAAGGACAGGCCCTATTTTATGCATGCCGCAGAAGAATCCCCAGTATTCCAGACCAAATCTTTTCTCTACCCAGCTAACTTTAATGGTACATTTTGGCTGAGGAATGCCTAGCGTTGAAAGGGGTTTAACCCAAAAAATCACGACATATTTATCATCCTCATCGTGATCATGATCATGGCTATATTCACACTTTCCTGTTTCGATCATCAGTGCCCACTCTCCTCCGAAATCGGAATGTGTCGGCTGAATGCAGCGAGGACACCAGTGGAAACTGGGAAACGGACACTTACGTAGCCATTGTGGCCTTATGGCCCGGGAACGTAGAAGAAGAAAGAAGTTCCCACTATTCCAAATATGCCGCACCAGATTACTTCTTTTTTTCCCTTCAGATACGCGTGGGGGTAGGGGTAGGGTGGGGTGTGGATGGGGGGATGGGGAGAGAGAGAGAGAGAGAGAGAGAGAGAGAGAGAGAGAGAGAGAGAGAGAGAGAGAGAGAGAGAGAGAGAGAGAGAGAGAGAGAGAGTGAGAGAGAGAGAGAGAGAGAGAGAGAGAGAGAGAGAGAGAGAGAGAGAGAGAGAGAGAGAGAGAGAGAGAGAGAGAGAGAGAGAGAGAGAGAGAGAGAGAGAGAGAGAGAGAGAGAGGAGAGAGAGAGAGAGAGAGAGAGAGAGAGAGAGAGAGAGAGAGAGAGAGAGAGAGAGAGAGAGAGAGAGAGAGAGTGAGTGAGCAAACATTGAGCATTTGATTTCTGACTGTGTCAAAAGTAATCGTTGTTATAATCATTTTGTTTTATACCAATTAAAACAAAGGTGGTCACTTGCCTTTATGTAGGGCTGAATGCAGAATAGTGTAATTACTTTTTGCCAGTTTCAACGTTAACCAAGCACTTAATGTAAATAAGGCTATTTTGTTTGTTTGATATAGGGCTAGTTTATGGCACACACACACACACCACACACACACACACACACACACACACACACACACACACACACACACACACACACAAACACACACTGGCGCGTACACACGTACACAAAGTAAATGCATACAAATCTCTCTCTATGTGTGTCTCTCACCTACATATACACACACGCACACACACACGCACGCACGCACGCACACGCACACACACACACACACAATCAAAAGAACTTGGCTGTGCGTTTTCCAGTAAGTCCCATTCCAAACTGGGAGCTTTGCAAGGCAAAATTTGATTATAACTACACAACTATATCTAAAAATAATAACATTAACATTCTTGCCTGTGAGGCTAAATCTCATATCAACAATTGCTATCCCAATCATTTCAAAAATTTTACTGACGGTTCTTTACTAGACAATAATGCAGGCTGTGGATTTGTCATTCCCACTTTAAAAATCGAAAAATCTTTTTATCTTGGTAAAGACTTCTCCATTTTCACAGCTGAATTAGTAGCAATTTTAATGGCTATTCAGTATGTTGTAGATGTTCCATTTAACTTCTACGCTGTTCTTTTTTGTGTAGATTCTAAATCTGTTCTTCAAGCTTTAGAATCAACAAATCCAAAAACCAGGGCTGAAATCATTACAGAAATTAGATTACTTATCCATATTCTTATATTAAGAGGCATCACAGTTGACTTTTGTTGGATCCCATCTCATTGTTCGATTTCTGGAAATGAATGGGCTGACATGACATGATCGTACTGCTCGGGCAGGGGCAAACAAATCTGCTAATTCTACGGATATTCACATTCCCTGGAGTTTGCAAGAAGGCTATTCTCTCTTACAAAGAGCTTCTTTTGAACATTTTGATAAAATCTACAAAGAATCTATGCTTCACAAAATACATAAACCTGAATCTTCCATAAAGTGTTGTTTAAACTCCCGATCATGGAAGTCTCAGAAAAGAGATTCCTTAGTAAATTATGTATTTCTTAATAGAAATGTAAACAAACATCCAAGACGCCTTAAAAAGTTTGTTTCACTACTTTATAGACTTAAGCTAAATGCTTTTAAAACTAAATTCACAAAAAATCTTCAATGTGTATGTGGTGCTATTGATAATTGTACAACAACACACATTCTATATTATTGCCCTTATTTTGAATCGGCCCTTTCAGAATTCAGAAAAGATGAATCCAAATGTATATTCCAAGATGCCGTATCTCTTTTGAATTTTGTACAAACTTTAATGTTAAGTCCATTTGGCTCGTTTCTATGATTGCTGTTGGGTTTTTGTTGATAGAATGTTTGCATTTTTATTTTATAATAGTTCAATTCTGGAGTTTTTATTTTATTTTATTATTATTATTATGTTTTTTGTGTTTTTATTTTTATTTTTATTTTTTTAAACTGTTTTAACTAAGCATACATCCCCTAATGTTACTTATAAATATGCACTTTAAGCACTCACAGACACACATGCACATTCCCACGTGCACACACTCACACACACACTTTCATGTCTAATATCACTTCTAAGTGAAAAGACGTTAAATTAAAGAACAACAACAACAACAACAACACACACACACACACACACACACACACACACACACACACACACACACACACTGTGACACACGCACACACATCTTCACAACACAAAGTTCTACATACCTGGCTTATGATCGAGACGTTGCCCGCTTACTCAAGTTACTGTTTTCAAAGCACACTTCAAGAGTCTACCTCACACATTCTTAAATAGGCATACACATTCTCTTTTCAAGTCTGCATTACAACCAGGAAGAGATAGAGCTAAAGAGAGACAGAGGGGAATCTGAGCTTATGAATTTAGGCTTCAAAACAAAAATTGTTGTAGATAAATTTGAGAGATTCCATGCCGCACAAGAATCATGGAAGATTCTCTTGTACGCCTATAAAACAATGAAACCTTCTTTTTTTCACGGTCTTTCAGACTCTTTGAACGAGAGCAACACACTTTTGTCACACTCTGTGGCAAGTTATAAAACACCCTTCTTCTTACAATTCTGTCGTCTGCCACAAATCAAAACGGAAGCTTAATCGTTTTCAGACGACACACACACACACACACAGAAAGGTAGATAAGGTAGATAACGCATGCGCACTACAGAACACAGTTCAGCAAGTTTCGAGTAAGGACACTTGTCTCGCTTGCATATTTTGGAAAGGGGTGGGGTGGGGGTTAAGGTAAACAGAAAAGAAAGGGGAACAGGATGACAAAGTCATATAAATGAACTCCAAGAGAGGAAGGGATCATCAGTTTTGATTTTCCTTTTTGTTGTTTCTATTATGATCTACCCTTATGTTCTTTATATTGACACTCGGTTTTGTGTTTTTTGTTTGTTTCGATTGAAGCATACATTATTTAAATCCGTCAATATTGTGTGATGGAGAAAGTGAGATTATCGTCCAATTGGTCGTCGACCCTTATGGACGTTCTTCATGAAGACTGCAAGGTCTTCTCGGGATGAAGACGATACATTGTCTGACAATTATGCACTTTTTCTTATACTGAGCACGCCATAAGCCTAGCTTGTTGCTGCTTCAGTTTTGTTGCTTTGTATGTTTGATATGTAAAGACAATAAAACGTTTCAACCAGAAAGCGAGGAGAGGGTTGAACAATTGAACAGCGGTTTGATTCCTTTATTTAGGCCATTTAAACCTTAGAAACAGGATCAAAGTACACAAAATAACACGACTAGAAACGGCACACTGTGGATACCTTTCCACAATAATACTCAGACATACGTTTCGCGTTTACCAAAGGAATAAGAATAAAACATAATATAAAGCTAACTTACGAATTTGTAAAGAGAGTAAAGGAGAGTCTCAGAGAGAGAGAGAGAGAGAGAGAGAGAGAGAGAGAGAGAGAGAGAGAGAGAGAGAGAGAGAGAGAGAGAGGAGAGGAGAGAGAGAGAGAGCAGAGACGAGAGAGAGAGAGAGAGAGAGAGAGAGAGAGAGAGAGAGAGAGAGAGAGAGAGAGAGAATCGAGTTAGAAATCAAACAATTTAATGATAGGCCTTCTGCCCGAAATTAGGTCCTATGGGAATGGGGTGGTACACAAATAGGCCTAATAGTACTCACATCAAAGGTAAAGCAACATCAACCATGATTAGAAGTGAAATATTTTAAATAGAGGGGGAAAAACCCCAAATCAAACAAAGCAAACTTTACGCCAAGAATTATTTTATTACGATTGTTTTGTAGTTTTTGGCTTAGAGACTACAATTCTCTCTCTCTCTCTCTCTCTCTCTCTCTCTCTCTCTCTCTCTCTCTCTCTCTCTCTCTCTCTCACACACACTCACATGCAGACATACAGACTCCCCAGGGCTCTCTCCACACTCGCGCGCGCACGCACACACACACACACGCACGCATGCAAGCGCACGCACGCACGCACGCACGCACATGCGCACGCGCACGCGCACGCGCACGCACGCACGCACACACACACACACACACACACACACACACACACACACACACACAGACAGACGGACAGACAGCAGACATAGACACACATACACACACACACACACACACACACACACACACACACACACACACACACACAGCACACACAGACACACACACACACACACACACACACACACACACACACACACACACACACACACACACACACACACACACACACACAGAGGCACTCTTTCCAATTCAATCCACCCCCCCGTTATTGTTGAACCAGGAATGAGCTACACAATAAAAACAAGGAAGTGAATCTAGCGGGTATTACGAAGCTACAGCGTTCTGTGCGAACGAAGCGCTAAAGGTGAGATCTTGGGGATCAGTATGATTTGAATGCGTCTGTCTCTGTAAGTCACCGTCTCTATGTGTCCCTGTCATTGTGTCCCCGTCCCTATAAGTTCCATTTCTTTGTGTGTCCCCATCATTATGTCACGTCTCTATAATTATGTCCCCGTGTCTATGTGTCACCGTCTCTAAATGTACCCGTCTTTATGTGTCACTGTCTCTATATGTCCCCGTCTCTATGTGTCCCCGTCTCTATGTGTCCCCGTCTCTATGTGTCCCCGTCTCTATGTGTCCCCGTCTCTATGTGTCACCGTCTCTATGTGTCCCCGTCTTTATGTGTCCCCGTCTCTATATGTCCCCGTCTCTATGTGTCCCCGTCTCTACATGTCCCCGTCTCTATGTGTCACCGTCTCTAAATGTCCCCGTCTCTATGTGTCATTGTCTCTATATGTCCCCGTCTCTATGTGTCCCCGTCTCTATGTGTCCCCGTCTCTATGTGTCCCCGTCTCTATGTGTCCCCGTCTCTATGTGTCCCCGTCTCTATGTGTCCCCGTCTCTATGTGTCCCCGTCTCTATGTGTCCCCGTCTCTATGTGTCCCCGTCTCTATGTGTCACCGTCTCTACATGTCCCCGTCTCTATGTGTCCCCGTCTCTATGTGTCCCCGTCTCTATGTGTCCCCGTCTCTATGTGTCACCGTCTCTATGTGTCCCCGTCTCTATGTGTCCCCGTCTCTATGTGTCCCCGTCTCTATGTGTCCCCGTCTCTATGTGTCCCCGTCTCTATGTGTCCCCGTCTCTATGTGTCACCGTCTCTATGTGTCCCCGTCTCTATGTGTCACCGTCTCTATGTGTCACCGTCTCTATGTGTCACCGTCTCTATGTGTCACCGTCTCTATGTGTCACCGTCTCTATGTGTCCCCGTCTCTATGTGTCACCGTCTCTATGTGTCCCCGTCTCTATGTGTCCCCGTCTCTATATGTCCCCGTCTCTATGTGTCACCGTCTCTATGTGTCCCCGTCTCTATGTGTCACCGTCTCTATGTGTCCCCGTCTCTATGTGTCCCCGTCTCTATGTGTCCCCGTCTCTATGTGTCACCGTCTCTATATGTCCCCGTCTCTATGTGTCCCCGTCTCTATATGTCCCCGTCTCTATGTGTCCCCGTCTCTATGTGTCACCGTCTCTATGTGTCCCCGTCTCTATGTGTCCCCGTCTCTATGTGTCCCCGTCTCTATGTGTCACCGTCTCTATGTGTCCCCGTCTCTATGTGTCCCCGTCTCTATGTGTCCCCGTCTCTATGTGTCACCGTCTCTATGTGTCACCGTCTCTATGTGTCACCGTCTCTATATGTCCCCGTCTCTATGTGTCACCGTCTCTATGTGTCACCGTCTCTATGTGTCCCCGTCTCTATATGTCCCCGTCTCTATGTGTCCCCGTCTCTATGTGTCCCCGTCTCTATGTGTCACCGTCTCTATATGTCCCCGTCTCTATGTGTCCCCGTCTCTATGTGTCCCCGTCTCTATGTGTCACCGTCTCTATATGTCCCCGTCTCTATGTGTCCCCGTCTCTATGTGTCCCCGTCTCTATATGTCCCCGTCTCTATGTGTCCCCGTCTCTATATGTCCCCGTCTCTATGTGTCCCCGTCTCTATGTGTCCCCGTCTCTATGTGTCCCCGTCTCTATGTGTCACCGTCTCTATATGTCCCCGTCTCTATGTGTCACCGTCTCTATATGTCCCCGTCTCTATGTGTCCCCGTCTCTATGTGTCACCGTCTCTATGTGTCACCGTCTCTATATGTCCCCGTCTCTATGTGTCCCCGTCTCTATATGTCCCCGTCTCTATGTGTCCCCGTCTCTATGTGTCACCGTCTCTATGTGTCACCGTCTCTATATGTCCCCGTCTCTATGTGTCCCCGTCTCTATGTGTCCCCGTCTCTATATGTCCCCGTCTCTATGTGTCCCCGTCTCTATGTGTCCCCGTCTCTATGTGTCCCCGTCTCTATGTGTCACCGTCTCTATGTGTCCCCGTCTCTATGTGTCCCCGTCTCTATGTGTCCCCGTCTCTATGTGTTCCCGTCTCTATGTGTCACCGTCTCTATGTGTCCCCGTCTCTATGTGTCACCGTCTCTATATGTCCCCGTCTCTATGTGTCCCCGTCTCTATGTGTCACCGTCTCTATGTGTCCCCGTCTCTATGTGTCCCCGTCTCTATGTGTCCCCGTCTCTATGTGTCCCCGTCTCTATATGTCCCCGTCTCTATATGTCCCCGTCTCTATGTGTCACCCGTCTCTATATGTCCCCGTCTCTATGTGTCCCCGTCTCTATATGTCCCCGTCTCTATGTGTCCCCGTCTCTATGTGTCCCCGTCTCTATGTGTCCCCGTCTCTATGTGTCCCCGTCTCTATATGTCCCCGTCTCTATGTGTCCCCGTCTCTATGTGTCCCGTCTCTATGTGTCCCCGTCTCTATGTGTCCCCGTCTCTATATGTCCCTGTCTCTATGTGTCCCCGTCTCTATGTGTCACCGTCTCTATGTGTCACCGTCTCTACATGTCCCCGTCTCTATGTGTCCCCGTCTCTATGTGTCCCCGTCTCTATATGTCCCCGTCTCTATGTGTCCCCGTCTCTATATGTCCCCGTCTCTATGTGTCCCCGTCTCTATGTGTCACCGTCTCTATGTGTCCCCGTCTCTATGTGTCACCGTCTCTATGTGTCACAGTCTCTATGTGTCCCCGTCTCTATGTGTCACCCGTCTCTATGTGTCACCGTCTCTATATGTCCCCGTCTCTATGTGTCCCCGTCTCTATGTGTCCCCGTCTCTATAATTATGTCCCCGTCTCTATGTGTCCCCGTCTCTATGTGTCCCCGTCTCTATAATGTCCCCGTCTCTATGTGTCCCCGTCTCTATGTGTCCCCGTCTCTATGTGTCCCCGTCTCTATGTGTCCCCGTCTCTATGTGTCCCCATCTCTATGTGTCCCCGTCTCTATGTGTCCCCGTCTCTATGTGTCCCCGTCTCTATGTGTCCCCGTCTCTATGTGTCCCCGTCTCTATGTGTCCCCATCATTGTGTCCCCGTCTCTATGTGTCCCCGTCTCTATGTGTCCCCGTCTCTATGTGTCCCCGTCTCTATGTGTCCCCGTCTCTATGTGTCCCCGTCTCTATGTGTCACCCGTCTCTATGTGTCCCCGTTCTATTGTGTCCCCGTCTCTATGTGTCCCCGTCTCTATGTGTCCCCGTCTCTATGTGTCCCCGTCTCTATTGTGTCCCCGTCTCTATGTGTCCCCGTCTCTATGTGTCCCCGTCTCTATGTGTCCCCGTCTCTATGTGTCCCCGTCTCTATGTGTCACCGTCTCTATGTGTCCCCGTCTCTATGTGTCACCGTCTCTATGTGTCCCCGTCATATGTGTCCCTGTCTCTATGTGTCCCCGTCTCTATGTGTCCCCGTCTCTATGTGTCCCCGTCTCTATGTGTCCCCGTCTCTATGTGTCCCCGTCTCTATATGTTGTCCCGTCTCTATGTGTCCCCCATCATTATGTGTCCCCGTCTCTATGTGTCCCCGTCTCTATGTGTCCCCGTCTCTATGTGTCCCCATCTCTATGTGTCCCCGTCTCTATGTGTCCCCATCATTGTCTCTATGTGTCCCCGTCTCTATGTGTCCCCGTCTCTATGTGTCCCCGTCTCTATGTGTCCCCATCATTGTGTCCCCGTCTCTATGTGTCCCCGTCTCTATGTGTCCCCGTCTCTATGTGTCCCCATCATTGTGTCCCCGTCTCTATGTGTCCCCGTCTCTATGTGTCCCCGTATAATAAAAGTGTGTCCCGTCTCTATGTGTCCCCATCTCTATGTGTCCCCGTCTCTATGTGTCCCCGTCTCTATGTGTCCCCATCATTTGTGTCCCCGTCTCTATGTGTCCCCGTCTCTATGTGTCCCCGTCTCTATGTGTCCCCGTCTCTATGTGTCCCCATCTCTGTGTCCCCCGTCTCTATGTGTCCCCGTCTCTATGTGTCCCCGTCTCTATGTGTCCCCCCGTCTCTATGTGTCCCCGTCTCTATGTGTCCCCGTCTCTATAATAAAAGTATGTCCCCGTCTCTATGTGTCCCCGTCATATGTGTCCCCGTCTCTATGTGTCCCCGTCTCTATGTGTCCCCGTCTCTATGTGTCCCCGTCTCTATGTGTCACCGCCTCTATAATAAAGTATGTCCCCGTCTCTATGTGTCCCCGTCATATGTGTCCCCGTCTCTATGTGTCCCCGTCTCTTGTGTCCCCGTCTCTATGTGTCCCCATCTCTATGTGTCCCCGTCTCTATGTGTCCCCGTCTCATTGTGTCCCCGTCTCTATGTGTCCCCGCCTCTATATATGTCCCCGTCTCTATGTGTCCCCGTCTCTATGTGTCCCCGTCTCTATGTGTCCCCATCATTGTGTCCCCGTCTCTATGTGTCCCCGTCTCTATAATAAAAGTATGTCCCCGTCTCTATGTGTCCCCATCTCTATGTGTCCCCGTCTCTATGTGTCCCCATATCTGTTTTTTAAAATTTATTAATGTTTTACGTCCTCCCGATTCTTGCAGAATCATATGGGACATTACTGATTGATAACCCCATATCTATGTGTCCCTGTCCCTATATGTCCCCGTCTCTATGTGTCCCTGTCCCTATATGTCCCCGTCTCTATATGTCCCCGTCTCTGTGTCCCCGTCTCTATGTGTCCCTGTCCCTATATGTCCCCGTCTCTATGTGTCCCTGTCCCTATATGTCCCCATCTCTTTACGCACGTAAAAAACCCACGGGCAGTTAAAAGTCGGTAAGAGCAGGGAGAAATCCCGCTGCCTGGTATGGCCAATTTGATAGCTAGGTTTCCCAAGTCTGCCCAGACCCCCGTCCTCACCGATTTTTTTTTTTTTTTTTTTAAATGGGTAGGCGCTGCGCTTGCGGCGACGCTCTCGCAAAGCGCACGGGTCAGACTAGCTTTAAGTCCCCATCCGAAGGACTCGACGTTCAGTTCGATTTTCCTGTCGAACTAGAAGGGAAGTGCGCGAAGGCCGGGATTTGAACCCGGGGTCGGTAAAGGTCAAGATGTGCCCCCCCCCCCTACATTTCTCCGTTAATTTTCATTTTTTCCGTTTTTGCCTTTCTTACCGAACATGAAGCTGTATTTTATGAACATTTTCAGCTAATTATCTTTGTTCAATAATTAATTGCAGTCATGATAAAGGCCATTATCTAATAGGACTCCCCCCCCAAGTATGGTGCCCCCCCCCCTATGTAGTGCAGTACACCGCGGCATTTGTCACAGTCGTGGTACATTGCGTTTTTCCCGTCTTATATGGGGTGGGTGGGGGGGGGGGGGGGGGGGAGTAGGGTTAGGGTTATTATTCCAAAAAGATAATTAGCTGAAAAGGTTAATAAAATACAGCTTTATGTTTGGTAAGAAAGGCAAAAACGGAAAAATGGAATTAACCGAGAAATGCAGGGGGGGGGGGGTGGCACATCTTGACGTTTAACCCGGGGTCACTCACGTTGCAGTCACGCATTACATTCGGCAGGCGAACGTCTTAACCACTCTGCCACCTTTCTCAGCCCTCAGACACGTAGACACAGAAAACATACAAAGCGCTTCGCTTAGGAAACCCGCCCCTCACAGTTCAAAAGAAGAGCGAGGCAATGGAATACTAATATATAAGAAAGAAAAAAGAAAAGAAAAGAAAATAAACTCCAGTTGACACACTAGAGACTGCTCCTTACCGTGTCGCGGTATGTTGTCTCTGAATAGAGTCGGGCATGACTGACTCAACAACAGTGTTGTGTGTAGTTGGAGAACAGGTAGGCTAAGAGATCGGTGTGTGAGAGGGTGGGGGTGGGGACAGGGGACAGGGAGGTGGGGTGGAAGGGGGAGGGTGGGTGGTGGTGGAGGATAGTGTCTAAATATAGCATCCATTGTGAAAACTAGTAGGCCTAGTGACAGGCGCATGACGTAGGCTACATTCTTCTTTTTCTTCTTCTTCTTCTTCTTTTTCGATCGCTCAGACAGTTTCCTGTCAAATTATGAGCGGAGATGCGTCATGCTGCCGTTATGCGCCTAGCTAAGAAATAGTTAGGCCCAGCAAGTCCGACTTCGGCTGGAGGAAATCTTTTTGAAAGTTTTTTCGTGAATTAAAAAAAAAGGCAGGAGAATGGACCGGTAATACAGAAAGACAGTAGTTCCAAAAAGGTTATTAGCTAAAAAGGTTAATAAAATACAGCTTTATGTTTGGCAAGAAAGGCAAAAACGGGAAAATGGAATGAACCGAGAAATGCAGGGGGGGGGGGGGGGGGGGGGGGTGGTCCGCACATCTTGACCTTTACCGATAGTAGATGACAGTAAGCAAAAGGAAAAGGCAGAGTCAACGAGAGTGACAGATTAGAGGAGGTTACAAGCACAGAACTTCCAGAAGGTGGGGGAACTATTTATACAAAAGACCCCCCGGTATCCCCACGGGGGGGGTGGGGGGGGCTGCATTCTACTACGTCGGTTGTTATAAATCTTAATAATTAAAAAGAAATGTTCGGGACTTTCCTGGTATTGCAGTACCTCCCGGATCGTCCCACTATCTTTATAATTATTCAATGGACCATAATGTGCCTGTACCAGTCCGGATGACGTTAAAGACCCACCAGATCACGTGTCAAAATCACGGGTTTCACGTGTTTTTTCCTCAGTAAAGCTGGAAAGAAATCTTGTTTTGACCAGGTCTGACTCCCATGCAAATGCCCCCCCCCAAATTCAAACCGAAACATCATTTTAAAGAGCAGCCTCAATTTGAAGTTGGGGACATTTGTATGTGGGTCACAGCTACCCAGAAAAAAAACACCCAAGGGACTTAATCGTGGTGCGTCAGTGTGTCTATAAAGACCCACCAGATCACGTGTCAAAATCACGGGTTTCACGTGTTTTCCCTCTTATAGCTGGTAAGAAATCTTGTTGTGACGCCCATACAAATGCCCCCCAAATCAAACCGAAACATCATTTTAAAGACACACTGACGCACCACGATTAAGTCCCTTGTTTTTTTCTAGGTCGCTGTGATCCACATACAAATGTCCCCAACTTGAAATTGAGGCTGCTCTTTTAAATGATGTTTCGTTTTCAATTTGGGGACATTTGTATGGGAGTCGAAACCTGGTCAAAATAAGATTTCTTACCAGCTATAAGAGGGAAAACACGTGAAAACCGTGATTTTTGACACGTGACGTACTGGGTATTTAAAGAGCAGCCTCAATTTGAAGTTGGGGACATTTGTATGTACAGTTGAGAACCGGTTCAAAAATCCGAACCGGTTTAAAACCAGTTTTCCCTCTTCGAACCGGTTTTTTTTTTAACCAGTACTCGCATCACCTATGCAAACACATATTTATTTGTCAGAATATTCACAAACACGCACGCACGATGCACGTTTTTTGAATGCGCACACTGAAATGACAATCTCACACACACTAAAAAAAAGTGTTCACTGACTTATTGTTTACACACACACTTCTGTCAACACTCAGTCAAAGTCAAAGCCATAGACCACCATCAACTAGAAACAGCTACTCTTGGTTTACAAACACCCAGGAGTGCGCTGAGAATCAGTGTTGTTTTTTTTCGAAAAGAATGCGTTATTCTAAGAAAAAAATTACTTTCAGTTTGTCTAAATGAACCAGGGTTTTGGAACCGCAAAAGTTTAGCAAAGGTTTTTCGGTTCAAGATAAGTTTCCCCCCCCCCCACCCCTCTATTTGTATGTGTGTCACAGCTACCCAGAACCCCCCCCCCCCCCCCCCAAGGGACTTAATCGTGGTACGTCAGTGTGTCTTTAAAAGAAAGCAGGAAAAAATGGAGATGCACGTTTTTTGAATGAACGCACACTGAAATGACAATCTCATGGTCTAAAAAAAAGAAAAGTGTTCACTGTTATTTGGATTGTTTAAAAAAAAAATTCTGTTCACGCTATTTCTTGCTCAGTTTTTGGAAGCGATCAGTCTGACGACAAGAATATCCACACAGAGAGACAGGAGTGTTTTGGAGTTGGGGTATATTTTATCGACTTGCTTGTTGCCTAAGACGGTGAGTGTTGTGTCTAAATGAGCAAGAGAGATATGGAGAGAGGGAAGTGAGCAAAGTCTGTATAGGGGAAGATAAGCATCCAGTCTCTTTTCCCTATATGAGTAGTGAGGACAGAAACACTGGTTATGTCCCTTTTAAACAGGACACATTTTACACGTCAGATAGGCCAGTTGAATTCTCCGTTCAAGTTCCAGAGTTTTTGGATAGCCTCCACTGTGAATAGTGTACTGTTCCCACTAACGATAACTCTTACCCTTTTAGAATATCTTTGGTGTGAGGGAGATAGAAAGACATTTACTCATGTAAATTATATGCCTGCATAGACCAATATACCTCCTACACGCACACCCACAAACACCCTTTAACGGACATTTGCACATACCTACAGGCTACACACACACATGCAATTTATTTATTTATTATTATTATTAATTTGTGTGTGTGTGTCTAAGATCACTGTAAGGTGAATATAAATTAAATTAAAGAACGAACGATACACACTTCCATACCCATACACGCTTACACATAAGCAGTTACACACACATGCGCGCGCGCGCGCGTATGCACACACGCGCGCGCACACGCACACGCACACGCACACGCACGCACACACACACACTCCTCCTCCTCCTTCTCTGTCGTGTTCTAATGATGCCACAATCCCGAACGTATACATAACTAAATGATTCCCAACTCAGTTCCCCCAGTATAAACATTCTTTGTTAATGAACCACCCAAAGTAGACATATTTCTATGATTGCCTACTGTTCCCCCAGTATAAACATTCTTTGTTAATGAACCACCCCAAATAGACATATTTCTATGATTGCCTACTGTTCCCCCCCCCCCCCCATTCTTTGTTAATGAACCACCCATATTTCTATGATTGCCTACTGTTCCCCCAGTATAAACATTCTTTGTTAATGAACCAAGCAAAATAAACATATTTCTATGATTCCCTACTGTTCCCCCAGTATAAACATTCTTTGTTAATGAACCACCCCAAATAGACAATATTTCTGTGATTTCCTATTGTTCCTCCGTATAAACATTCTTTATTAATAAACCCCCAAAATAGACAATATTTCTGTGATTTCCTATTGTTCCTCCGTATAAACATTCTTTATTAATAAACCCCCAAAATAGACAATATTTCTGTGATTTCCTATTGTTCCTCCGTATAAACATTCTTTATTAATAAACCCCCAAAATAGACAATATTTCTGTGATTTCCTATTGTTCCTCCGTATAAACATTCTTTATTAATAAACCCCCCAAATAGACAATATTTCTGTGATTTCCTATTGTTCCTCCGTATAAACATTCTTTATTAATAAACCCCCCAAATAGACAATATTTCTGTGATTTCCTATTGTTCCTCCGTATAAACATTCTTTATTAATAAACCCCCCAAATAGACAATATTTCTGTGATTTCCTATTGTTCCTCCGTATAAACATTCTTTATTAATAAACCCCCCAAAATAGACAATATTTCTGTGATTTCCTATTGTTCCTCCGTATAAACATTCTTTATTAATAAACCCCCAAAATAGACAATATTTCTGTGATTTCCTATTGTTCCTCCGTATAAACATTCTTTGTTAATGAACCACCCCAAATAGACAATATTTCTGTGATTTCCTATTGTTCCTCCGTATAAACATTCTTTGTTAATAAACCCCCAAAATAGACAATATTTCTATGATTGCCTACTGTTCCCCCAGTATAAACATTCTTTGTTAATGAACCACCCAAAATAGACAATATTTCTATGATTGCCTACTGTTCCCCCAGTATAAACATTCTTTGTTAATGAACCACCCCAAATAGACAATATTTCTATGATTGCCTACTGTTCCCCCAGTATAAACATTCTTTGTTAATGAACCACCCAAAATAGACAATATTTCTATGATTGCCTACTGTTCCCCCAGTATAAACATTCTTTGTTAATAAACCAAGCCCAAATAGACAATATTTCTATGATTTCCTATTGTTCCCCCCCCTAAACATTCTGTAGTTAATGAACCACCCCAAATAGACAATATTTCTATGATTGCCTACTGTTCCCCCAGTATAAACATTCTTTGTTAAAAAAACCAATTAATAGACAATATTTCTAAAATTGCCTACTGTTCTTCTAAGTATAAAATTCTTTGTTAAATGGAATTAACCGAAAAAATAGACAATATTTCTATGATTTCCTACTATTCCCCCCGTATAAACCTTCTTTGCTAATTAACAAAAAAATAGACAATATTTCTATGATTTCCTACTATTCCCCCCGTATAAACATTTGTTAATTAACCAAAAAAATAGACAATATTTCTATGAGTTCCTACTGTTCTCCAGTATAACCGATGGCTTGGAGTCAAAACGGACTATCTTTACCCTAAACTTTCATACATTTTACAAACAATTGCAGTAAGACTGACTTTGCCTATAATTCATTTCCTGGTCCATTTTGGTTACCTTTTTTGGAAAATGGGCTTTACCTCAGCTTGTTTCCATTGGTTACTGGGGATTTTTTACCTTCTTTAACCGTTTTATCAAACAGAAATATGGATGACGTTAATTGGTTTAAACAAATCTTTATTCATTTCAAAACATAGTCAAACAGTAAGACAAATTAGAGCAACAACAAGCTCGAAGCTTATACCGTGCTCCTTAAAGGTGGATCCTGACGGATGAGTTTTTGTAAGAAACACGTCGAGATCACCAGAAAGACAGCCTTTTCAAGGATCGGAACACTCACTTTGTTCTGGCTTCTTAGAAATTAAACCGTCAAAACGGCGATTCCTCCTTGGCGGAGATGCCGGAGAGAGTAGCCATTTTGGATGGGGTGGGTGGAGGTCACTCATTGTGGTTGAAGCGTTTTCTTTTTTTGTAGTGCAGTAAAAAAAAAAAGAAAGCTATTTCCTTTGTTGTGAGCGAAACTCTTTTAGATCAAATATATAAAAAAGAAAAGACAAAAAAGGCTTGTATTGCAAAAAGTTTGTGCACACGGCAGGCGGCCACTAGAAAAGAGACGGCACACGCCTTCTCTTTGGGTGAAAGAATTTGACTTCCAGCACCTCCGCCAAGGAGGAATCGCCGATTTGATGGTTTAATTTATAGGAAACCAGAGCAAAGTGAGTGTTGCAATCTCTGTAAAGGGTGTTCTGGGCGTGTTTCTTACAAAAACTCATCCGTCAGGGTCCACCTTTAATTTTACGTTGACGTTAATTGTTGCACTCGTGTTAATATTTGAAAGGTCATTGCCCGTGGAAAAAAACAAAAAAACGAAACAAAACAAAATGGCGCTTCACTTCCTCTTCTCATGGTCCCGTACCCGCCAAGCCGGAGTCATAGACGACGCCAGTGCTGACGACGCTGTCCTCGACAACACCAGAAACAGGGGAGGCGGGGACGGAGGATGCCGTCGACGCACGTTTATAATACGCTTGGCAATTCTTAGGTATGTATTGGTTTTTTTTAAAAACACCACCAAAACCCCCCAAACAGACTGCAACGTTACTGGAACACAACAACAACAACAAATTAAAACAATTGCAACGCCGAGCGGCTGCAAAGTCCCCTCGCAGCATCGCCGAGGTACTCCGAAATCGGAATGTGTCGGCTGTACACATACATAAAAACGCATCAAAACAGCACGTAACTACATAAAAACGCATCAAAACAGCACGTAACCGAATAGTTTTTTATATATAGCCTTGGGGTTCGGACCCGTGATTTGAGCGCGCGCGATCATGCGCACACGCGCGCACAGAAACATTCGTGACAACTGTGTTATAGACCATTCATCAAGAAATGTTGTGAAAAAACCCTG
>CM065711.1:15014094-15041594 GCA_017654935.2 Phymorhynchus buccinoides
GGTGGTGGGCCCTGTTAGGGTTAACTCAGCGATAATTATGTTTTTTGGGGAAGCAAAAAAATAGCCTAACCAGATTTCATGATTATAATGTTATAGCCCTTTTATCAGAAAACGTTGTGGAAAAAACAAACGCATTGAAATACGTGCAAAAGAAAGTATAAACGATTAAATGTTTTGGGGTTTGAACTCCTTAATCAACATGACCTTGACCTTAAACTAAAAACTAAAAGCAATCAGTCGATAGCTGATATCCTCTATAACTTGTATACACTAAAAGTGATTGAAATAGAGTGAACTGGGTTTTTTAAGAACACGCGACCGGACGGACGCACGCACGCAGGCACTCACACACGGACGGATGAAACAAAAACAATACTTCCCGAAGCTTTGCTCGGGAACAAATATATGTACCTTTCAAAATAAGTCAATAGACCAGGGCCTGTATTCATGTTGCTTGTTAGTATGATGCTAACTTAGAAGCTCTTCCAATGTCCTATAGGATTTAATAGGACTTTTGGAAGAGCTTCTAAGTTAGCATGATGCTAAGTCTCATGCTATCTCAACGTGAATACAGGCCCAACTGAAGATTGTCCTTTTTTTTTAAATTCTAAAGCTCGGTGTCCATCAGTGTAGTAGGTACTACACAACATGTTTGACAGTCGTTTGACGAACGGCACCAACGCCGCGTTGCTTTTGACTTGCTGACAGTTTTATGCACACAAGCAGCAGGTCTGCTTCTTTTTTGGTATCCCTTCGATTCCCCTAGACCCAAACAACATGGGCGACAGCAGACCAAAATGCGTACACAACGCACGCCAGTAGGGGAAGACGGGGTAAAAAGCGCATGGGCGGGTAAGAAACCCACCCCAATTATCTCATGAAATGAAGCAAATTTCAGTCTCATTTTGCCCATGAGACGAGCGTTAATGTCTAGCATTCGTCTCATGGGCAAATTTGACCCGTCTTTTTACCCCGTCTTCCCCTATAGGTGCGAATGACATGGCACAGACATTATTACTTTTATACAAATGGTTTGTTTATCTCTCTCTCTCTCTCTCTCTCTCTCTCTCTCTCTCTCTCTCTCTCTCTCTCTCTCTGTCTCTCTCTCTGTCTCTCTCTCTCTGTATGTGTGAGGGGGGAATAGGCATGGTTGAGGGTGGAGATTTTGAAAAATATGTTGTGGGGAAGAGGAGGAGGGGTGGTGTGTGTGTGTGTGTGTGTGTGTGTGTGTGTGAGGGTGTTGTGTGTGTTGTGTGTGTGTGTGTGTCTTATATTGCATTGTAATTTAATTCTTATGACGTATTTACTGTATATTGTCTTATTGTCTCTATTTTTATATGTGTGTTTTATGTGCATGCTAGACAAAGAATTTCTTTATGTTTTAAAGACAATAAATGTTTTTGATTGACAGCAGGTGTGAGAAAAAAATACTCAAGACTGACACAAAACGGATGCTTTGTATGAGGGTCGGTGTACATCTCGTGTCCTGGCTAATACAAAGCGTCTGTTTTGTTTCATTCTGTGTTTTTTCTCTCACACCTGCTGCCATGTCGTTCACACCGACTGGCTGTGCATGGTGTGCGCATTTTGGTCCGCTGTCGATCACCCATATTGTTTGGGTCTTGGGGAAGGGAGATCAAAAGAAACAGACCTGCGTGTGTGCATAAACCTGTCAGCAAGTCAAAAAGCAACAAGGCGTGGTGCCATTTGTCAAAAGATTGTCAAGCGTGTTGTGTAGAGTTGATAACCGGGTTTTTTCAAAATCAGAACCGGTTTTAAACCGGTTTTCCATCTTCGAACCGGTTTTACCTAACCGGTTTTTTTTTAACCAGTACTCGCATCACTAGTTTCACCTATGCAAACACATATTTATTTGTCAGAATATTCACACACACGCACGCACACGCGCGCGCGCACACACACACACACACACACACACACACAATAAAGAAACTTATGACTTATGACACGCACACACTCAACTCAACACTCAAAGTCAAAGCCATACACCACCACAAACTAGAAACAGCTACTCTTGGTTTACAAACACCCAATCTGCGCTGAGAATCAGTGTTGTTTTTCCGAAAAGAATGCGTTATTCTAAGACAAACTTACTTTCAGTTTGCAGATTAAAAAAACCGGTTCACAGCAACTCGAACCGGTTTTTCGAACCGCGAAAGTTTAGCACCGGTTTTTCGGTTCAAACCGGTTCCCCCCCCCCCCCCCCCCCTCTAGTACCTACTACACTGATGGACACCGAGCTTTAGCCAGCACACGAGATGTACACCGACCGTAAGGCATTGTTTGTTATCTGCCGGCAGGCTTGGAAATCCTTGTGAGGTTTCTGCTGGTGGCTGCCTTCTTTTTCCAGCTGATGGTGGTGTTAGCCACTGTTGTCCTGTGGTTCTGTCCGTCGTCAGACTTTTACCACATGGCGTCGGCCATAGTTCTCGCCTCCGCAGGTGGGTGATGGACTGACCACACGCACTGCACTGCACGCACTACGCAGACACAGACACACACACTACATAGACACCGACAGACCTGATACAGACACAGACACACCACACACACTGACACATACACATACACATACATACACACACGTTTTTCAGAAATCCTGCACATAAGTCCTGTTGGTATTTTTCTTTGAGTTAGGGGAAGACGGGGTAAAAAGCGCATGGGCGGGTAAGAAGCCCACCCCAATTATCTCATGAAATGAAGCAAATTTCAGTCTCGTTTTGCCTATGAGACGACCGTTAATGTCTAGCATTCGTCTCATGGGCAAATTTGACTGAAATTTTCTTTATTTCATGAGATAATTGGGGTGGGCTTCTTACCCGCCCATGCGCTTTTTACCCCGTCTTCCCCTACACACACGTTTTTTTCAGAAATCCTGCACATAAGTCCTGTTGGTATTTTTCTTTGAGTTACTAATTAATTGTTGGTTTAAATTGTGTTATTATATTTGTTGTTGTTAGCCATTTAGAAATTAAGACACACTTGTTTAACTCTTCATGTTACATAAGTCAGTTTGAAATGTTACTGTATGTCCCCCCTTCCCTCCCATCTTATATATCTATTAATGTCATTTTTATATGCACTGTTAGATTTGCATGAATAGATGTGTAGGGAAAACACATAAATAATACTACCATCCACGCACTCACACATACTCTCACTTCAATACTTTTTTTTAAATTTATTTTTATATATTTTTTGGTGTGTGTTTGTCTAATATCACTTGCGGGTGAACAGACGTTAAACTAAAGAACGAACACACACACACACACACACACACACACACACACACACACACACACACACACACACACACACACACACACACACACACACACACACACGCACACACGCGCACACACACGCGCGCACACACACACGAATGTCCCCACATTGAAAACGAAACATCGTTTTAAAGAGCAGCCTCAATTTGAAGTTGGGGACATTTGTATGTGGGTCACAGTTACCCAGAAAACCCCCCCAAGGGACTTCATCGTGGTGGGTCAGTGTGTCTTTAAGAAAACAAACACAACACAGAACAAACAGGTATGCCTCGGAAGAGGTTTGGTTGATTAAAGATTGAAACAGGCTAAGGCCCTTTACTCAAATTGTGGTTTTTTAAATTTAATTTTATCACTGGTTTACATTAGCCTGTAGAAAGGGCCAATAGTAAATGAGAGCTGTACTATAAATGATATTCTACAGTATTGGAATATAGAAGATTGAATACTGATCGCTTCTCGGCCTTTTGGCTAAGACAGTGATTCAGGAACATAATTTTTTGCTTATACCGTGGTTGGTTTGTTCAGCCCGTCGTACATGGCGAAAGCCGATACGCGACGTTAAACTGAACTTCCATCCTGGAATATCATTCTGTAGCTTAGATTTTCGTGGAAGACTATGAATCATAGTATGACACTCTAACTAGAGGGGGGGGGGGGGGGGTGTATTTGCAATAGCTCTAGTGCTGCAACCAATGGGATTGGTTGGCCTTTGGGGACCTTCCAGACGTCTGCTATCTGGCAGTCATTGTCGGAAACGACAGACGGGCAACAACAACAACAACAACAACAAAAGCGATGAAGCTAGGTGACGTAAATAGTGGAAATAAACAAAGGTGAATAACTCTCCAAAAAATGACTATTTTTGTTTTTTCCAATTTAACAGGTGCGATCGGAATGATCGGCTCTCTCCTGTTCAGGGGGCACTCGGGAACGGACTACGAGGGTCGCACGAGAGACGAGCATCTCAACTGGGGATACTTTCTGTGCACGGTTTGCCAGCTAGCCTGCATGGTCATGGGACTGGTGCCCGTTCTTGCTCTCATAGTCATCCCCAAACTGCGGACCGCTTTTCCAAGCTTCTTCAGCCAGAGCAACCAGGGTGGGGAGGTGGGGGAGGAACCGGAAGACACAAGGATATATGACGGAGAGGAGGAGGAGGAGGGGGAAGACGGGGGAGAAAATGAAAGGATCCATGGAAACGTCAGGAGCGAACCTTTACCTCTGCAGGCCGGTTTCAACCCTCCGCCTAGTTACAACACTGCTATGAAGCAGCCGCCGATATACAGGCCCCCTTCAGGGAATGGGGAAGCCAACGACGGTCCACCGCCTCCCTCCTACAGCAACATCACGCCACCCCCGTCTTACCAAGGCGCCGACCAAAGTCCTGCCTCCTCCCCTAATGAAGGCAGCTACCACATTCCCCAGGGTTCGCTTTCTTCATCTTCTGATGACCTGCAGTTTCCCATGTCGCTCGAGAGTCAACCCTTGCCCTCTGCAGCAGCATCCAGATCTGATGTCTCAAGCAACCCAGGGCCACGTAACGCCAACGCTTTGGAAATTGGTCATAATCGACGGTGTGTTCAGCCCCAGGCATCGTCTTCTGGCGGTTTGCAGTTTCCCATGCCATTGCAGGACCCGTCCTCTCAGGGTTTAGCTAGCGGCGCGCTACCTCCCACCTCTGAAACTACTAGAGGCAGTAACAGCCGGACAGATGTATTTGGCAATCCACCATTGCAGTTTCCAATGTCATTGGAGGACCCGTCCTCTCAGGGTTTAGCTGGCGGTGCGCTACCTTCCACCTCTGAAACTACTAGCGGCAGCAACAGCCAGACAGATGCATTTGGCAATCCACCGTTACCCTCTGAAGTTACAAGCAACCCACATGTTCCCTCTGATGGACAGAACAATCTACCCACATCCTCTCAAGATACTGGTTGTTCCGTACCCTCCGCTGGAGCTCTTACAAGCGATCCCTCCATTTCTACAGGCAACGCAGTGACTTTTTCACAAACAAGTGACGATCAAGCGTCCTGCACTGACACCTCCGGCAATCAAGGCGCCAGAAACGCTAACTCCTCAGTTCTTAGCGAAGACTCTGCTTTGCAGTTTTCAGTGTCCCTTGAGGGTCCGGTGGCTGACGTTTCATCCAGTAGCGCATCGCCTTCTGTCTCCGAAAGCACTAACAGCAGTAACAGCCCCACCCTGCCGTTGCCTGAGGCTAGTGCCAATCTGCCACCGCCTTCGCAAGATTCTGGCTATTCTACACCATCCATTGGAGCCAGCGCAAGTGATCCTTCTGTTTCTGCCGGCAATGGCGTTCCAGGGACTCTTTCACAAATGAGTGATGATCAAACGTCCCGTGCTGATACCTCTAGCAACCCAGATGCCCGTGAAAGGGATCGGACACCCAGGCGCCAGGAACGTTAACGCTTTGGCATCTAATGATGATCTACCTTCTACCTCTTAAGCCAGTTAATATCAACTCCTGTGCCTTGAATTAAAACAAGAGACTCTCAATATTCCATCCATGCAACCCCTCATTTCTGTAACTTGGTAGCCAGCAGTAGAGACGAAAAAAACAACTCTGAAGCAAGTAGCAATCAATCTCCTACCACCTCTGCAGCCAGTAGTAATTAGTCATTTATTCTTAAGGATATCTTTTTTAAGTTCTGGGACACATTTTACATTCGCCATTTTGGTCTTAGTCTGTGGGCAGCGCGGCGTTGAGAGAGAGAGAGAGAGAGAGAGAGAGAGAGAGAGAGAGAGAGAGAGAGAGAGCGAGAGAGAGCGGGAGCGTGTACGTCCATCCGTGTGTATATGTGAAAGCGTGCGTGTGTGCATACATACATTTGGTGGCATGTCTATCTTTCTGTCTCTGTGTATGAACGTGTAGGCTAGGCCTATGCACAGTATGCATGCACATGTGTCACTGAATGTATGAGCGCGAGGAGTCACACGTATTTCCTCATGTGCATGCCTGTGTCAGTAGATATGCTTGCGTTTGTGTGTCTGTATGCTGTAAACAATTTATATGTGAGCAATTTGCTTTAGACGAAGGAGGTTTTAGCTAGTACTAGTAGGTTAGCGCATGCTTTCCTGTAAGCATATTATACGTGCATGAGCGTGCCCGGTCATTTTGTGATTTTGTTTTTAACTTTGTGATGGTGCATAGGAAAACCAGACATAAGTCGCTCAGAATATGTTTTAGCAAAAGCCAAAAATAAACAACCCTCAAAATGTCAATTTTCTATTTAGGGCATATTATGTCTATGTATATTCTACCAGTACTCACAACAGGAAAGACAATTTTGAATGATTTCTTTGTTTATTTGATTGCTTTTTTTAAATCAATTCAATAGAAAGAAAAAGGCAAAATTCTGTCTTCTATGTCCAATTTCTGCTAATGATCTAACTCGAATGCCAAACTTCAAATAATTATAAAATAAAAACTAGACAAGATAACTCAATTCAGTTTTCTGTGTATTAACAAGGAATCTTTGCTCCTTCATGAAAAATTTAAATCTCAATTTATGCCAAAATTCCATTATGTCTGGTTTTCCCATGCAGTCATTTATGGTTTTTTTTTAACGTGTATGATCCGAAGAGTTCTATAGAGCCGTTCACCGATATTTTATTACTGACTTTTTTTTACTTATCATTCCATCATCTCTGATCTAAAAAAAAATTTAGAAAAAAATGGAATCAACTATAAAGGGCTTGTCTGCAATACGTTTTGAAGGCTGGTGATATTTCTTAGTTTTTGTTTCAATAGACTTTATATATTTTTTTCTGAAAACCGACTCTTCTCACAAATAAGGAAGACAAAAATAGACCACGAGCATTTGCAGCAAAGACGGGTGTCGGATTTCTTTTTTAATTCGTCAAATGCATGCGTGAATAGTATGTACGAACATGCTTTTTGGTTTTAATTTATACGAAACGTGTTATAAAAATAAAAGATTGAGTGGATTTAATATGCCAAGGTTTTTAATCCATGTAGTCATGCTATGCACTGTATTCCTGTTGTTGAGGGCATTCGTGTACGAACTTTTTTGTTTTTTGTTTGGGGGGGGGGGGGGGGGAGCAAATGTCTAAGAATTGCCCCCTCCTCTGCCCCTTCCATTCATTTCAGACGGTTTCAGTTAGTGTTAGGGTTAGGAATAGGGTTAGGGTCAGTTGAGTGTCAATCTCATAACATACGATCAGTTTTTATTTTTGTGTGGATTAGACGGTTTCAAGGTAGGGTTATGGGAACGCAGAAGAAGAAGAAGTAGTTATGGTTATGGTTATGAATAGGGTTAGGGATAGGTTTAGGGCAGGTTTAGCGTCAAACACACACAAAAATAACAGTTGATGACTAAGCTGACCCTAAGCCTATCCCTAAGCCTATCCCTAAGCCTATCCCAAACCCTGTCCCTAACCTAAAACCGTCTGAAATGAATGGAAGGGGCAGTGGAGGGGGCTATTCTTAACATTTGCCTTGAAAAAAATATTTTAAGGTCAACGATACAAAATAAACGGCGATTTTAAACACTACCGATTTAGACAATGTATATGTTATGCCCAATCCGTGAAATTGTCCATTTCGTGATATGGGCAAAATGACTTGCCCAGTTCGTGAAATAGCCAATTTAAGGCTTGCTATTTAGAAAAAGCAATATAAATAAAATATAATGTTCGTTCATACACACTCAGAGATCACGAATTGGTTCTAACGAATGAGAAATCACAACCTGTAGTTGAGTTTAAAATCCTTTCATTCAGACTTCATTTGATCAAACGTTTGATGCAACAGTGTGGATCAGGCATTGCCCAGACTAGCATTTGGGGGTGGTACAGTTGAGGGGCACTGAATGGGGTTGCAAATACACTATATTAAAGTGTGCTACTGTTGAATCAACCTTAACCAATACCTGTGTTAATAGGAATTGGAAAAAATGTGTTATTCAGTGGAACCTCCCTTATAAGACCTCCTATTATAAGACTCCCTCCCATATAAGACCTACATCTCTGAGACATTGCCCTTCTTTGTAAGTATTAAAATTACCTCCCTTATAAGACCCCTCCCTTACAAGACCCCTAGTTATAAGACCCCTCCCTTATAAGACCCCTCCCTTATAAGACCCCTCCCTTATAAGACCCCTCCCTTATAAGACCTCATTTTGGATGATTTGTGAAGGTCTTATAAGGGAGGGTCCACTGTACATTATCCATTTCATGAACCGAGCAAAGCATTTTGCCCATTTCATGAAATGGGCAATTTCACGGATTGGGCGTAACATTATATAGAACTAGTATTAGGGAAGGTGAATAATTGAGCGGGAAAGATTGAGAGAGAAAATCAAATCCCGCTTTGCGTTGGTAGCGATTTTTGTAGGCCCTATATAAACTGAAAATATTAGAGAAACTGTTTAGACGCCTTCCTTGCTTCAGCAGGTGGTTGGATAATTTTTAATAAATATGTGGATCAGAGCTTGGATTTGTGTGAATAGAGAGAGAGAGAGAGAGAGAGAGAGTGTGTGTGTGTGTGTGTGTGTGTGTGTGTGTGTGTGTGTGTGTGTGTGTTTCTCTTAAACTAGACCTTTCACTTTATGAATTTTCGATGAAATCACACATTAAACGAAACGTTTTGCTCTCTCTGCATGTCGCGCGCGCGCGTGTGTGATTGAGAGAGAGAGAGAGAGAGAGAGAGAGAGAGAGAGAGAGAGAGAGAGAGAGAGAGAGAGAGAGAGAGAGAGAGATATTTGATTTTGATTGATTTTATTTAAAGTCTGTTCACACAATAGAATGTGATATTAGACTTTAAAAAAGAAGAAGAGGTTTTGTGTATTTATGCCTGCGTGTATGTGTGAATGTGGGTGTAGATATGTCATAGCACGTGTGTGTATGAGTATGTATGTGTGTGTGTGTGTGCGTGGGCGCGCGCGCACGTGTGTGTGTGTGTGTGTGTGTGACTGAGGGAGAGAGAGAGAGAGAGAGAGAGAGAGAGAGAGAGAGAGAGAGAGAGAGAGAGAGAGAGAGAGAGAGAGAGAGAGAGAGAGAGAGAGAGAATGCGAAAGCGAATGTTTATTCAGTTCAGGCCTAGGCCCCTCACTGAAGGGGTGTCAAGTAATACAATGCATGTTGTGAGAGTGAGAGTGAGAGTGTGAGAGAGAGAGAGACAGAGACAGAGAGAGAGACAGAGACAGAGAGAGACAGAGAGAGAGAGAGAGAGAGACAGAGAGAGAGAGAGAGAGAGAGACACACACAGAGAGAGAGAGACAGAGAGAGAGAGAGAG
This sequence comes from Phymorhynchus buccinoides, assembly GCA_017654935.2. Taxonomy (NCBI): domain Eukaryota; kingdom Metazoa; phylum Mollusca; class Gastropoda; order Neogastropoda; family Raphitomidae; genus Phymorhynchus; species Phymorhynchus buccinoides. The sequence goes on from CM065711.1 coordinate 15,023,678, forward strand.
ACAGAGAGAGAGAGAGAGACAGAGAGTTTGAGTTTCTAAGAAAAATAAATCATTTCTTTCCATGGCATCTCCGTCTGGGCTCTTTGGATTGAGTGATCGACGAAGAATTTCTTCTTCGATCGCTCAGTTTCCTGTCAATTATGAGCGCAGATGCGTCATGCTGCCGTTATGCGCCTAACTAAGAAACGGTTAGGTCCAGCAAGTCCGACTTCGGCCGGAGGAAATCTTTTTGAAAGTGTTTCGTAGAGAAAAAAAAAAGGCAGGAGAATGGACTCGGGGTAAGGCAGAAAGAAAGTAGATGACAAATGCGGTAAGCAAAGGGAAAAGGCAGAGTCAAAGAGAGTGACAGATTAGAGGAAGTCAAATTACAGGCACAGAACTTCCAGAAGGTTGGGGAACTATCTATATAAAGACCCCCCGGTATCCCCACGGGGCGGGGGGTACCATCCATACAATGCAGTCTGGGGAACAGCATTTCAAAGAAGAATAAGAAGTATACTGGTAGATGAAGATTAGATTAGCGTCCAATCAGTCATAGACTCTTACAGACAATATTCCTGAAGAATACATTCCTGAACAATATTCCAATCAGTCATAGACTCTTACAGACAATATTCCTGAAGAATCGTCTAATATCATCAATGGTGAACAGACGTTAAATAAACTACTGAACTGAACTGAACTGATTCCTGAAGACAGCAGGGTCTTCCCGGGGGGATGGAGACGATGGCGATGAGACAGTGGTTCTGGACGTGGCAAGGCGTCGTAGTCGATTCCCAATGGTATTGAGCATTGGGGTTCACATTCTGGTACTTGTGTCGTTTGGACGCGGGTGTCCAAGTCTGGGCTTTCTTCCACTCCTTGATGATGCTTAGGGTGGTATCAGCCGCGTCAGCGCAGGGCAGAGAATGATGGCCGCAAAGCATTGTGTTGTCGTTGTTGATCATTAAATTCTGCTTAACGTCCTCCGATCTGGAACAGACACATATAGGACATTGGTAGATATAAAGATGGTGGGAACGATCCCGGAGGCAGTGCAACACCAGGAAAGTCCCGATGGGTTTTTTAACAATATAGATGTGTATAACCCGTAGGTTGTCGATCTCAACTCCCGCTTTTCTTGTCCAAGGCTGCTGGCTGCTAACCCCTCTCCCAAAGGCCGTCTTCAGGACCACCTTCATACCGAGATGCTGGTGTCGTCGACACACTGCGGGAGACAGTCAGACACATCAGTTTCGAGTCGAACAATCTCTGCAGGGCAGGCGGATGTGATCCCCCCCAGTAGAGGCCCTCACCTCCGGCCGGTGTACCTGGAGCACTACTGGGCATCGGCGGCTGCAGAGATCATCCAAGTCACCGTACGTCGCCCCATCCGCATGTCAAGTCAGCCAACATCCATGGTGAGGGAGGATGACTGAACTGCCCTTTCTGCTGCCTGCCACTCAGCAGAACTTCAAGTGTCGTCTGCCACCCTTACACTCGGGAATGCATAGCGGAAGACGGGGTAAAAAGCGCATGGGCGGGTAAGAAGCCCACCCCAATTATCTTGAAATTAAGCAAATTTCAGTCTCATTTTGCCCATGAGACGAGCGTTAATGTCTAGCATTCGTCTCAGGGGCAAATTTGACTGAAATTTTCCTTTCTGAAATTTTGCCTACTGGTAGGGGAAGACGGGGTAAAAAGCGCATGGGCGGGTAAGAAGCCCACCCCAATTATCTCATGAAATGAAGCAAATTTCAGTCTCATTTTGCCCATGAGACGAGCGTTAATGTTTAGCATTCGTCTCATGGACAAATTTGACTGAAATTTTCTTTATTTCATGAGATAATTGGGGTAGGGCTTCTTACCCGCCCATGCGCTTTTTACCCCGTCTTCCCCTATAGCCTACTGGTACTGACGTAGCCACTATTCATTTTATACTATTACGCGTTACACTTTAAAGAGCGATATTTTTTTACTGTCCATAAGAGGCTACGTTAAACCAACCATCGATCGATTAAGCATGAACTTGCTAGTCACAGTGCAGGCATGCCTCTATTGCCAGAACCAGTGACACAGCACCCCCCCCCCCCCATGACTAGACAGTTTTAGGCAATATAGGTATATACGTATAAGATTAAGTACAGTCAAACTTCTATTTTAGGACCCTCCGTTAAAAGACCTCCTCTCATTTAAGACTGATTTTTTGGAACAGATTAATGTGTTAAAAGACCCCTCCATTTTTCTGACTTTGTGGAAGTCTTAAAATAGGGGGGGGGGGGGGGGGGGGTTACTCTTTACCCTATCCCTAACCCTAGAAAAAAGTGAATTTTGTGGTTCATGCTCAATGTCGCAAATACAGACTCTCATAGTAGCGAGCTACTTATTTTTACGAGCTACCTTTTTTCATGCGACAAGCAGTACTTAGGTCTTTCTACTGTTAGTGAAATTCCGTTTAACGTCCTCCGGTCTGAAACAGACACATAATTTTTTTTATTACATGGGACATTAGTAGATATACAGATGGTGGGAACGATCCTGGAGGCAATGCCCGGAGGCAGTGCAACTCCAGGAAAGTCCCGAATTTTTAACGATACAGATATTCATGCGCCCTCCAAGTTCCGTCGCGATTTATCGTCAGAAGTGGCGTTTGCGACGTACCCAGACAGAAACAGAAGAGGTTTGACTGTATCATGCATTTTTAACACTTTGTTTGATTTTCATAAAAAGAGCGAGCAATGGGCAGTCAACTCTTGTTGACGAAGGAAGCGCGCAGTGGTTGTTAGGTACATGTACTTTAGTTTCGTGACATTGATTTTGTCTAGAGATTAGGTGGCATTTATCACTGAAATTTTTCGTTTGGCGTTTTAAAAGTTCGTGATACAGAAACTGGTTCCAGTGTTGGTTGTAGTAATAAGCTCGAGCAGGTCTGAAATCAGTGAAATAGCAGCTCAGCAGACGACAAAAATGGCCGCATCGAAGTTGAACTTGGTGATGTTTTTGGGGTCGGTGCGAGAAGGTCGGTTAGGATTACGAGTGGCCAAGTTCTTGGAGAACCAGTTGAAGCCGAAATATGAAGTGACTCTGCTTGGTGAGTTTAATGATTTTTTTCCATCTTTATAAACAGCACAAGCAGCTCTCGTTTCCCCCCCACCCTCTCCCCCCCCCCCCTCCCCCCCACCCTCTCCCCCCCCCCTCTCCCCCCTTCTTCAGTTCTTGCATGATAATTATATAGCGTCCTCCATCAACAATTTGATGGAGGACGCTATATAATGCAGATAGGAAATGACATCTAAATGTGGATCAACAGTCGATTAAAGATCAAATCTATGCAAAATTTGGTAGGGTTTAGACAAATTTAACATTTTTTGTTCTTGTTTACGATCAAAAATGCACTTTCGCTTCTGTTTTCGCCCGTTTTCGTCCGTTTTCGCTCGTTTTCGTATATTAGGCACACCCGTTTTGTGGGATACAAATGGTAAGAAAATAGGCCGACCTTATGGCCACGACAGTCGTGGGGATAATGAAAACGGGTGAAAAACCGTATCGCCACGACAGTCGTGGGGATAATGAAAACCTTATGGCCACGACAGTCGTGGGGATAATGAAAACGGGTGAAAAACCTTATCGCCACGAAAAACGTTTAATACCTGCACGCCATTTTTTCATCTTTTTTTTTGGCTTCCGTTATTATTTCATTTCCGGTAGGCCTATTTTCTTGCCGTTTTTGTCCTTTGCCCAGTTTTTCAAAGGCCGTGGCTAAATAGCCGCCAGTGGCTCTATAGAATGCAGGCTACAGAGCCGCTACTTTCCATTTCCGGTGAAAAACGAAGCTAAAAATAGAAAGAAGTCTTTTGCCCATGCGCAACGGTCGTGCCCATAATGTCCACAGCCCCTTTCCAGTATCGGCACGACAGTCGTGGGAATAAGGAAAACGGAAGGAAAAGCTTATGGGCACAACTGTCGTGGGGATAAGCACTTCCAAGAAAATAATGAAAGAATTTGGCACCATATGGTTACCATATATATGCTTGTTTGCTTGGATGAAATGGAAGGGGGCAAGAGGTGGGTGGGCATGATTTGGGGGAGAGGCCTGGACAGGAGATATGGAGTTGACTCCGTTGAAACAACGGAAAGGTTGAGGACAGGGGGAAGGGGGAGGGGGCTCAGATCTTGCCCCTTGCGCTTCCAGTTCAGAACTAGGATTATTACTAGACCTCCCCCCCTCCCCCCCCCCCCCCCCCCCGCCCCCTCAGATTTCCGACCCTCTCGGCCTCTTGTCTTCAACTTCAAGCCTGGTTCGATTTCATTTTCATGATAATAACAACAGGTTGATACTAATTATATCGCTTTCCCGAGAACGGCAGCGAAAATTTCAATATAAAAGTTTGATGAGGGGGGTGGTGGTGTTATATAATATAAAGTACAACTTTGCCATTTTAATGATTTGGTTTTGTTTATTTCAACTGATTGAATTATTTTTTTTATAATTTAAAGTTTGAGATCATTGGATTTAAATTTGAGAGATTCAATAATGTACTATGTAGCGAGGTTAAAAAATACTGGTCCTGACAAACTTGCGAAACAAACAAACAAAAAATCAGTCAAATGTACCGGCACCCACAGAAATCAATACGACAAAGTCTGCCTGTGCAAAATTTCAACACCACATTTGGGCCGTATCCACATTTGGGCCGTGCAAGCCAGGTGGCTCTCTCCATTATCAAATATCAGATTATTTTCTCTTTCGGGCGAACATGTGAATTTTGCCCACATTTGTCCTGACAGGAGAGTTCTAACTCAAATTATAATTTTCACAATAATTTAGCATGGCTGAACCTGAGCAGACCTACTCCGCAAAGTTCCCTCACGGTCAGGGTCCATGCACGGATGGATGGATGGACAGACAGACAGACGCACACCGCACGCATGGCTGAAACAAAATCAAGTTAGACTAATCATATTAGTAATAAGACTATGTTCTATGACCTGGCCTCAGGTCATCACTGGAGGTTAATTCAATAATTGTCATTTTTGTATGTTGTTTTGTTTAAAACAGACCCAGAGGTGATTGACCTCCCCTTGATGCGGAAGCCTCTCCACCACTACAAGGATGGGGCCCAGCCCCCCCAGATCCTGCTGGACTGCGAGAAGAAGCTGAAGGCTGCCGACGCCTTTGTGGTGATCTCCGCCGAGTACAACCACAGCATCCCCCCGGCCCTCTCCAACCTCATGGACCACTTCCCTGCCAGCCTCTACTCCTACAAACCCTCTGGCATCGTCTGTTATTCCGCAGGTAACAAAATTACAGTGGAACCTCCCTTAGACCAAAACAAAAATTAGCATCAGTTTGAAAAATAGGGTAGGTAGGTACTAGGCTTTTAAAAAAAATTAATTATAATCTTGTGTTCGGTACGTCCATGTGTGTGAATATATAATATAAATATATTTATATATTTTAATAAAACAAAACAGTATACTTTTGCACTTATGATGTTTTATGTTTCTGTTTGCACGCTTACTTTCGTTTCCTTTTTCTTTTTTCCCCATTCATCAAAAAAAAGTTTAGGGTCGGCAGCCAAAAACTAGGGTAGGTAGGGAAACAGGAAACCAACATATTTTTTTGTGGGGGGGCCTTAAAAGACCTTCAAAGCTCATCCAAAATGAGGTCTTATAAGGGAGGTAATTTTAACCCTCTCTCTAGGCTACAGACGCCAGATCTGACCAAATTTTGTCAACTCATGCAGCCCGTATGCGCCGATTGCGCCCGCTGAACGCCAGGTCTAGTACGTTCACTTTCACTTTCTCCCTACCCACAATGCAATATACTAAGTTAGTTCTTCCTTTATCTCAGTCTCGCTGGTCCGTTTTTGGTTCTTACAGCAAGGGAAAGCATCCACTAGTCTTTTTGAACGGATTTTTCGAAGTGACCCCAATTTTTTTTCTTCTTTCCATGTGACGTGACGCAGTATTGACTCGGCGCGATGTTTTTAATTCCAATTCATGGTTTGTTGTGTGACAGTGTGTTAGCTTTGGAATAATAATATCATCATTGCTATTCAATATGCATCTTTCAGAAATGAAATGTGAGTTAGACTTTATTCTGGGTGATTTTTTTAATGAAAAGATTTGGTGTGAGTTACTGTGACGTTCAGAGTTAATTCCCATCTCTCGGGAACTGGGATCGATTCCCGGTTCGAATGGTTGGGAGTCATTGGGTTAATACTTACAAAGAAGGGCAATGTTTCAGAGAAGTAGGTCTTGTATGGGAGGGAGTCTAAGTTATAAGTGAGGTAATTTTAATACTTATGAAGAAGGGCAATGTCTCAGAGAAGTAGGTCTTGTATGGGAGGGAGTTCCACTGTATGGCAAAATCAATGCTGTTTCTTCACACCCGTAAAATCGAACGACTGTTCAATGCGATTCGATCACGTGATCTCAAAGCGTGAATCACATTGTTCTTCAGAGATGGTGCTAGAAATTTTCACTTTAGGCCATTTGGCCTAAGCAGCCACAAAACCTTAGGCCAATTTCAAAATTTTTAGGCCCTCTCAATCGGTCAACATAAACTCTCAATGACAATGAATTTGATTTGTTTTTTTAACTGTCAGATCACTTCATTTTTTTTCCTTCTCAGATTCTCTCGCTTAAATAAGTTTTGTCTTTTGGGGAGGCATTTCAATCAAAAACCAGTGAAACACTGACGCTAAAGGATGACAAGATTACACAGACTCACACTACAGTGGGGCAAACGTCCACCATAAGCAGTAAGGGAAGCAACTCTCACGAGGCAATTGGCCTTGTGCTAGCAAAATCATGACGCGACAAAGTTAGCGGTGCAAGCAAACTTTGTTTCACTTCGTTGTTCATAAAAAAACCGGACATACTCGTGCTGATTTGGTAATCAAACCTTCGGCCCACTGGGCCGACAGGACGGTTGACTTTTAGGACATTTTTTGTAATTTTCGGCGAATCGCCGAAGGCCGACGGCAAACAACAACCCTGTTCTTGGAGACCACGTGATTGAATCGTATCGTACAGTCGTACAATTTTAGTGGACATGTGGCTTGCCCTTAAGAGACTTGAGTAAGAGAGAATGATCTATTGACGGATTAACCCTATGACTACCCACCATTCGAACCGAGAATCGATCCTTACTTCCAGTGATGGGAAGTAACTCTGAACGTCACACCAAATCTTTTCATTAAAAAAATCACCCAGAATAAAGTCGAACTCACATTTCAATGATTTCATTTCTGAAAGATGCATATTGAATAGCAATGATGATATTTTCATTCGAAAGCTAACACAATGTCACACAACAAACCATGAATTGGAAGAAAAAAATCCGTAATGGCGCTCCGAGCATCGCGCCGAGTCAATACTGCGTCACGTCACGTGGAAAGAAGAAAAATATTTAGGGTCACTTCGAAAAATCCGTTCAAAAAGACTAGTGGGTGCTTTCCCTTGCTGTAAAAGCCAAAAACGGACCAGCGAGACTGAGGTAAAGGAAGCACTAACTTAGTATATTGCATTGTGGGTAGGGCAAAAGTGAAAGTGAAACTACTAGACCGGGTGTTCAGCGGGCGCAATCGGCGCATACAGTAGCCAATGGTAAGAAAAAAATCTGTCACATTTGGCGTCTGTGTCCCAGAGAGGGTTAATTACCTCATCATTGACCCCTTCCCTGTTCCCTGCCCCATCCCATGTACACTAGGTGGTGTGTGATGTCATTGATGATGTCATAGCATTTGGTGTCATAGCCCTGGAATGATGCTTTTTGGTTTAGACAAGTCAGGAGAGAGAGAGAGAGAGAGAGAGAGAGAGAGAGAGAGAGAGAGAGAGAGAGAGAGAGATACAGTGGAACCTCCCTTATAAGACCTCCCATTATAAGACTCCCTCCCATATAAGACCTACTTCTCTGAGGCACTGCCCTTCTTTGTAAGTATTAAAATTACCTCCCTTATAAGACCCCTCCCTTATAAGACCTCATTTTGGATGATTTTTGAAAGTCTTATAAGGGAGGTGCCACTGTATATATCTAGTACTAAGTCTAGACCATTGTCTCCGATTGAGTCTAAAAAGGTCTCTTTTAAATTGTATAATAAGAAAATCGATAATTTATGTATTCCTCTGGCAGTGAAGGGGGTTAGCTACGCAGCCTGTCTTAGCCTTTTCTGTCACGGAATTGTTTATCTCCTTTACAGTCCTAAATGTGGAGTTAGCCGAAAGTGTTATTGAAGGTTTGGTGAATTAGCAGGGATTCAGTTCTTAAAGGAAAAGGAGAGAGAGAGACAGAGAATGACTAAGCGTAATGTGATACTTTTTTGGGCCAAACTAAGAGCTCTGCGCCTTTAGGGCTCCAGGGACCCCCATTTGGGGGTCTATGAAGTACTAAAATTCTAAAGGACCCTCTAAAAGAATGTGCAGGGGGTCCGAGGGATGCACTAGAAAAATTCTTTTTAGCCTTCAGGCTTCACAGTGCCACTTGGGACCCTCTATCCCGCCTCTAGAAGTAGAACCCTCTATACTGTAAGTGAAGGAGTCCCTGGGACCCCTTGTTTTGCGGGACGATTGGGAGCCCTGCCCATTATGGCCTTTTGGCCTGGGAACTTGAGTCAGAAGAAGAAGACCACAGTATTAAGGCCACAGTATAATTATTGTTGATAACTTAACGATGATGGTTTCCTTTTTTCCAATTTTTCCGGAACGCAGGGATCTACGGAGGCATGCGGGCGGCCATGCAGCTTCGCAGCTTCCTGTCGGAGCTGGGCACGCTCAGTGTGTCCAACATCTTCGGCATCCCCGAGGTGTACAAGGCCCTGGATGAGGACGGGAAGCCGCAGAACGACCGCCTGGAGAGGGGGCTCCACCGGATGATGGAACAGCTCGACTGGCACGCCCGCGCCCTCAAGACCCACCGCGACAACTTCGGTTTGCCCGGGCAGCAGCAGCAGCAGTAGTAGTAGTAGTAGGGTACTTTATATAGTCACAGAGGTGTCGCTGTGAAATTCGGGTTGCTCCCACCTCATTTGTGTGTGATTCGGATGAGGGTGGGTGGGTACGGTGTTAAATTTGGACCAAATGACCACTTTTTTGTTGCCACTGGGTTTAACGTGTGGTAAGTGCATGGGCACACGGGACCTCGGTTTATCGTCTCATCCGAAAGACTCGTTAAGGCCTAGTGTAAAGTGAGAGGGAAAAATCCCCTGTACCCAGGTTCGAACTCGGGTTTACTTGACACGAGGCGAACGCGCTACCTCTGTGCCACTCTACACTCTAGTAGTGGTAGTAGTAGTCGATGGAGGAATAAGAAGTGTGTGTTTGTGTGTGTATCGCTTTTTGTAGCTTGTGCAGACCTGCCTACACTGGTTTGACCATAGAAAACTTCTGTAAAAACTGGACTTAAATTGACAGAATATTGAGTATTTGTGACAGAGTATAGGAAAACCAGGCTAAAGTCGGAAATGATCACATTTGACGTTTTTACATAATCTGAAAGTTTAAATTCTACAGACTGAAAAGCAAAAAACAGAATTGATCTATCTGCAATAGTCTTTTTTCTATAATTTTTTAAAGTTGACAAAATACACAGAATCAAGTATAACCAAGTTACCTGTTTTTTGTGCATTGCTAAGAATGTCTCTCAGCGACTTTAGCCAGATTTTCCCATACTCTGTCACATTTGTTCACACATAAGCAGTTTATATATAAGACACAGGAAAATTACTCAAGCAAAAAGGTGGACAAAAAGCTAAAGAAAAACCCCCAGTAGATTTTGCCTACCTTTACCACAGAAAATCAATACATGAGCTGAAGACAACACAAAAATAGAAATTCTGCTTCCGCAACATGACTATTTAATGCTCTGAGACACTTTCTATTAATTTTTTAACCCCTTGACTGCCAAAGAAAATGAAAGAAAAAATAATTGGGCAAATCATGCCATGAAAATGACAACTAATAGAGCTAATCTGGCAAAATGGTCTGAGGATATAACTCTCTTGACTATGCTAGAGCAAAAGCCAGCATATCAGGATTATTCCTCTTCATCTGATGACATAATCAGTGATGTCATCAGGTCAGTACGTAATGACAGTCAAGGGGTTAAATGTCAAAACCAGTTTTGAGCTGCAATGAAGCTAAAAACATAGGCTGGATAATGTACAGGGATGTGAGAGCTATGCGTGAGACTGAGCGTGTAAATGCGCTTTTTCTATTTGGAGAGAGAGAGATTGTCGAGTTAGGTAGCCTTTCTTTGTGCGCACACACAGTGAAAACGAAAGCAGTTTGTAGCATGAGTACAGTCCCTTTACTGAATTTTATAAGCTTCTCTGTGGTTGGCCAGTTACGTACAATGGCAATGCGTCATTTTTATATGTTCGGCTATGATTTCGAAGGAGGATTTTGATGTTTTCAAAGCCATAAAAATTATTTATCACACCATAGATGTGAGGAAAGAGGAGATTGACTAAGGATGCCAGCACAAATTTGACAGGGCTTGGATGGATGAAACTGCAACTAAGATCCGTGTAGGCGAGCTACGAAAAAATTGATGTCGGAGGCAAAAGTTTTGTTTGAGTACTTTGACGATACCATCGGCTACGCTTTTTTGTTTGGGGCACTCTCACATCCCTGAATATGGAAGGAAACAGATTCCATAATCATACTAATAAATATGGCATTGGAAAAATCCACAGACAAGCCACATCAGTATATAACAAGCCGCATGGGCCAAAGTTGAGGAAAAAAGTAGCGGCTTATAGTTATAGTCCGCATTTTACGGTACACATATTTGGCCAAACTACATAATTGAGTGTGACTATGCATTTTGAAGTTTTGCAAACTACACATTTTTGAAACAGAAAAATGACAAGAGAAAAAGCAAATCTCTTCACTAAAATGACAAAGTTGGATCGACCATAATTTAAGCCATGAAGAATGTTGCCTTTGTTTTGAGAGAAGAAAATGAAGTATATGAGTGGTTGTAGGCTGTATTGCAGATTCGGTCGTAGGCTGCAATGTTTTTTTCGGCCGAAGGCTTCAATGTTTAGTCAGCCATACTTTTTCGGCTGTAGGCTGCATGGGAGATTCGGTCGTATTCTTATGTACCCGGTTTTGTGCTAGACAAGGCATACAATTTACAATATGTCACGACAACGTTGCATTTAGCCGAGAAATTGGTGAGCAAACAGAGCAATCAGTGTCTGAACAAGTATACTGTATGGGAACATGACCAAATGACTTCAATGCAAATATTTGTACCCCAAACTACACAATTGGCTTTAAAACTACTCATTTTGCTGTTGAAACTACTCATTTAGAGTTAGTTTACGAGAAGTTCCTTCCCCTTATTCATTTCACTATATCCTCTCTTTAGCCTCACTATTTCATATTTGCGTAACCTAACTTCCATTGAGGCATACCAGTTTGTTCTGTGTTGTGTGTTGTTTCAAGTGTAACATTAATTCAAGACTAGAAGGCTATGCCATTCTTGAATGTATGTTGATTTGTTTGTGAGCAACTCGCTACCACTGCTGTGTTTTTAAGGATGAACTTGGGTCTGTATTGTTGTGGCAACTACTTTCACTTTGCAGAATGAACTTGGGTCTGTATTGTTGTGGCAACTACTTTCACTTTGCAGAATGAACTTGGGTCTGTATTGTTGTGGCAACTACTTTCACTTTGCAGGATGAACTTGGGTCTGTATTGTTGTGGCAACTACTTTCACTTTGCAGAATGAACTTGGGTCTGTATTGTTGTGGCAACTACTTTCACTTTGCAGAATGAACTTGGGTCTGTATTGTTGTGGCAACTACTTTCACTTTGCAGAATGAACTTGGGTCTGTATTGTTGTGGCAACTACTTTCACTTTGCAGAATGAACTTGGGTCTGTATTGTTGTGGCAACTACTTTCACTTTGCAGAATGAACTTGGGTCTGTATTGTTGTGGCAACTACTTTCACTTTGCAGAATGAACTTGGGTCTGTATTGTTGTGGCAACTGCTTTCACTTTGCAGAATGAACTTGGGTCTGTATTGTTGTGGCAACTACTTTCACTTTGCAGAATGAACTTGGGTCTGTATTGACAATAATTATATCATGTGCCATAAATAACTTTGGTAAAAAAGGGAGAAAAAATATCTAATTTTGTTCTGTTGTTTTTATATAATTGATTAACCTCTTCACTGCTCTTAGCATATTATATTATAGATAAGAAAGCGGCATGGGAAAGGGACAAAAAAAGGTGGCGGGCGCTGCATTTGTGGCGACACCCTTTCCACTTGGGAGCAGCCCGCATTTCACGGAAAGGAGTCTCTGTGATCAAACGGTTAATACAGTGCTATAGAAAGACAAACGCAACGCAATATCGTACAATGCGATGCAATTCAAGGTAAATACAATACCAGGGCTCCCAGGGACCCCCATTTGGGGGTCTTTGAAGCACTCAAATTTGAAAGGACCCTATAAAAGAATGTGCAAGGGGGGTCCCAGGGATGCAGTAGAAAAATTCTTTTTAGCATTCGCAATGCCACTGGGACCCTCTATCCCGCCTCTAGGACCCTCTATACTGTAAGTGAAGGAGTCCCTGGGACCCCTTGTTTTGCGGGACAATTGGGAGCCCTGAATACAGTACAATGCTATGCAATACGCAGTTCAGTGCAAAGAAATACTATACAATAAAATGCAAATGGATAATTATATCATGTGATTCGTATTATCTGAAGAATAGCTCAGGTGCTTACTCGGTGCATGTGGGGGTTTTCCCCGTTGTTTTGCAGCTCTTCTGCTTGATTTTTTTAGAATTTTTTTTTTTTTATATCTAGACTTTTTCGTGGTTTGACTTTAATTCTTGTGTGCCATTTTTGTACCAGTAGGTTCATTGTCAGTTTTTTTGGGGGGTTGTGTGTGTGTGTGTGTGGTTTTTTTTGGGGGGTGGTCTTTTTTGCTTAGCAATACAGACAAACCACACACACACACTCATGCGTGCGCGCGTGTGCAAACACACATATACACACGATGTGCATGGACAACCACACCTGCACACACACACACACACAGTGGCGCGCGCGCGCATGCGCATACACACACACACACACACACACACACACACACACACACAAACACACACATATTGTGGTCTCGGATTCTGTGACCTGAACATGCGGAGGTGTGGCTGCGAGTTGGGACTCGGAATGAGCGGCGTGGGAGCAACGCCACTGTACGGCCCAGAAGATGGGACAGCAAAAAAACACAAATCCACACGCATATTGTAATGAGTGACTTAGCGGGCTCTTTTGCCCACCAGGTGGCATAACGCTCGAGTGGGGCTAATCCTCTCTATATTCTTAGTTGGGGATAAAGAGAGAGAGAGAAGATAGGGAGGAGTCCAACCCCCTCTCTCTCTCTCTCTCTCACTAAAACCTCAATCCTTGCGTAATAAAGTTGTCAAGTGTCACTACGCCCAACTAAGAATATAGCGTGATAAGCCCCACTCGAGCGTTATGCCCCCTGGCGGGCAAATAATCGCTGTAAGTCGACCATTAGCAGTGTTTATTCACGATCTGACATAATGGGTATTACCTGCTGATCTTTTGTGCCTTGCTCTCATTTGTTTTTGAGTTATTATATAGCTGAACGGCGTGAGCATTTTTCAATTTTTTGTATTTTTTAATTATTTTATTTTATATACTTGTTCATATTGTTTTGTAATAATGTTTTTCTTCTTGATTGTTTTCTTGTAATATTTGTAGTAAAGCGCTCTGAGGATTATTTTTTATATCATCGAAGAGCGCTGTAGAAGCTTTATTTATTATTATTATTATATAGTTTTTATTATGAATATGATCAGAATCTTGTGGTTTTTTTTTTTAGATATTTGTGTGTGTGTGTGTGTGTGTGTTTAATGAGAACCAGTTGTTTAAAAATTAAAGTCAGGTCAGCCCCCGTGGCACAGTGGTTTATAGGTCAAGGTTTTCTTACGATTAATTTTGGCTTGTGATAGTTGTTGAATATTTAGAAAAATACAACAAACAAACAAGTACACGACAAGTGTAAAGTGATTTTATTCACAAGAGACACAAAAAACTACTGGATATTTCGGCGAATGCGCCTTTATCAACATAGACAAATAAGGAAACAGCAAACAGCAAATATTATAGCAAAATGAGCAAAAAGCAGGCAACAAAAGGAGCAAAAAAACAAGATCAAAATATAAAAACAATACTTCCCCTCTACAGTCCAATGCGTCAAAATCATTTAAAGGTGCAGTCCGGCGAGTGAGCGATTGTTTTCGTTTTGCACCTCTGCGGTGGAACGGGTTTGGGGGAAAGAAAATGGCTTCCTATCATTAGAATGGGCGCCATTTTCTTTCCCCCCAAACCCGTTCCACTGCAGAGGTGCAAAACGAAAACAATCACTCACCCGCTGGACTGCACCTTTAATATTTAGAAAAATGCTATTGTTGTTTATATAGGTCTACGTTTTCTTACAATTTATTTTGGCTTGTGATAGTTGTTGAACATTTAGAAAAATGCTATTGTTGTTTATAGGTCCACGTTTTCTTACAATTTATTTTGGCTTGTGATAGTTGTTGAACATTTAGAAAAATGCTATTGTTGTTTATATAGGTCTACGTTTTCTTACAATTTATTTTGGCTTGTGATAGTTGTTGAACATTTAGAAAAATGCTATTGTTGTTTGTAGGTCTACGTTTTCTTACAATTTATTTTGGCTTGTGATAGTTGTTGAACATTTAGAAAAATGCTATTGTTGTTTGTAGGTCTACGTTTTCTTACAATTTATTTTGGCTTGTGATAGTTGTTGAACATTTAGAAAAATGCTATTGTTGTTTGTAGATCTACGTTTTCTGACATTTAAAAAAAAAATGTGTTTAAAGTGACGGTTGTTGTAGTCGTTGAATATTTTCAAAAGTGATGTTACTGTTTACCTGTGATCTCTTCCTCCAAGGGAATCTCTATAACATATTTACTGTTTAAAGACCCACCCGGTCACGTGTCAAAATCACGGGGTTTCACGTGTGTTTCCCTCTTATAGCTGGTTTGACCCGGTTTGACTCTCATGCAAATGTCCCCAAATTGAAAACAAAACATCGTTTTAAAGAGCAGCCTCAATTTGAAGTTGCGGACATTTGTATGTGGGTCACAGCTACCCAGAAAAAAAGCAAGGGACTTAATCGTGGTGCGTGGGTGTGTCTTTAAGAAAACAAAGAAACACAGCAACTGCCTTACTTTGTGAACTTATTGTTATATATTTGCATACCGACAGAAAATATTGTCAGACCTGTTTACCCTCCCGGTTTTGCTGGAATTATCCCGGGAATTTGCAAACATTCTGGGTAAAATAATGAATTCCGGGTGAACGCTAAAAATCCCGGGATTTCGAAAAACTGTATTATTTGTTTCCGTTTGTATGAAAAGATGCAAGGGTTGACCGAAACCTTGGAGTTCTGAGACACGGTTTTTCATTGGTCCGTGGACCCCCCTCAAACCAATGATAGTATTTCTTGTTGGCAGAGATTGTAGTTTTGCGCCAAACATGTCGTCAGGCAAGTCAACCGCAGGCGGCAAGCGCCAGAAATCTTCGACAAACGACAGCAGTGATAGGGTGAAACAGCCAAAAGTGAAGCAGAAGTTTTCTCAAAAGTATTTGAAAGTGCCAGGAATAACAAGTTCACATTTGGAGACGAGCATGCACACTGCATAGCAAGTACTGCAACGTGGACTTCAAAATTATCGCGAGTCGTGTACCGATGTGAATTCTGGGGGTTTTCTTCTCAAATTCCGGGGTTTTCTGTGGCAAATTCCAAGTTGTTCATTATATGGGTAAACAGGTCTGTATTGTACACAAATAATGGAAGAAGCTAGAATGTCCCAGCTTGTAACACCTTAACTCATTGGCATCACAATGATTTTGAATTATTCAAAAAAACTCACAAATCACTCCAGCCATACACACAAACAAAACATACATAAACAAAAGGAGAAATGAAAGAAGATTACGGGTTTTTAGTTCAGGTTTAGACATAGGGAAGTGGTAGATCAGACTTTTTTTATATACAGTGGAACCTCCCTTATAAGACCTTCACAAAATCATCCAAAATGAGGTCCTATAAGGGAGGGGTCTTTATATAGAAACACTCTTGCCAGCAATTAGTTTCCCTGCTACAAACGCATAGTAAGAGGCAAAAGTGTGGTCTAAGGGAGCGAAGCGAGTTTAAAAGTGACCAAAGTGTGGTGTGCACACAGATTTACTTCCCTTGAAGCAAATTCATCAAACTGACAGCTTTGTATTAATTCCGGCCATATATGGGTGGAATGACTTGAATGAGCTAAAGGTTGTTCCTTCGACATTTCATTCACTTTCAAAAGTGCATTAAACCAGATGTTGCTTGTGATTATACTTCTCCAGATGATGCGGGTCTCCTCGTACCCACAGGTTTTTACATGCATTTTAACAGTATTTATCCCTCTCCAGATGATGCGGGTTCTCCAGGACCCATACTCGTCAAAGAGTCTGTGTTTATACTTCTCCAGATGGCACGGGTCTCCCATGACCCATACTCAATGCACTGCAGTGACATATTTCGGCTCTTTAAAGTATGGGTCCTCTGTGACCCGCATTACATAGGAGAAGTATGTTAAAGTGACGTATCTAATTATTACTTTAGTTTTTACTGTATTGGCACCAAAATTTGCTGACATATGCCAAACTATGTTTTTTTAAAATACCTAAAATTTTATTATCATAGTCCCAATAGTTCCTGAGATATTAAGTCATTTGTGCGTCTCTGGGTCTTGGACGACCCATGAAGCACGGTAAAGGTTAACTGCATGGATGCTCCTGCTTTCAGGATGTCCTGAAGTTCAGGATTTTTTGTATTGCCTGGAGCCGGCGACGCCGGATTATGACAATTTGAGAAGATGCATTTTGCTGGTTATAGAGGTCACGAAGTTTAACCAAAAGTGAAAGTGCAACGAGAGCCTGTCAATGACATTGGAAACTGTTGTTTCCCTTCAGCTTTCAGGGGGCAAACTGTTGTTTCCCTTCAGCTTTCAGGGGGCAAACTGTTGTTTCCCTTCAGCTGTCAGGGGGCAAACTGTTGTTTCCCTTCAGCTTTCAGGGGGCAAACTGTTGTTTCCCTTCAGCTTTCAGGGGGCACTGCCCCCCAGAACTCCCAGGAGGGGCGCTGTCCCTGCACTCCACCGGGGCCTGGGCGGCCCCTGGACCCCTGCCTTGCAGGATTTTTGAAATTTCCCAGGAACACCCATGTAACTGTCCAGTACATGTCCAGTAAGCCACGTCCAGAATCAGTAGGGTGTGTGATATTACATTGCATTTCTGAACATCGTTGCATTTCTTTTGTTTATAACTGCTAAGCAATAATTGTTTACCTTTTCTCAGATCACATTATGGAACTTGTTGTTGACTTTGTATAATCGCAGATGTAACGCAGTTATTAGCATTGTACTGGTTTGTATTTGTGCTTCATTCGATACTCGTATATTTTTAAGATGCTATTTTGCACAATTAAAGGCTACTTTGCACGTTTAAATGACTGTGTGTGAAAGTGTGTGTATCTGCATGTCACATTTACTGATTGCACTTTGTGTGTGTTGTGTGTGTGTGTATGTTTATGTGTGTGTGTTTTGTTCGATTTAACGTCTCTCAAATCGATGGATAAGCGGACCCAATCTGCAGACCCGACTCGTGGCGGATGTCCCAGGTTTGAATCTGTAGACTGGTGCCTCCTCCTCCTCCTCCGACCTTCACGTTGCAAATGGCGTCGGGAGATTCGAAGAGGCAGATCGTGTAGAGAGCCAGGTCGAATTCCGGAGAGGAGCCGATGAGAAATGAGCCCATGGCTTTGATGGCGTCGCGGCTGGAGCAGGTGGGCCTCCACGCAAAGTTGGCGCCC
>CM065711.1:15054094-15069259 GCA_017654935.2 Phymorhynchus buccinoides
TCACTTCCCCCCTCCCTCTCCCCCCCCCCCCATGTCCACTTGATCTTTCGTCCTTTCCCCCACCCCCCTCCCTCCCCCCACCTCTTAGCCAGCCCTCCATTTCTCTCTAGTACATTATAAATTATCAGCCTGGGCCTGTATTCACGTTGAGATAGCATGAGACTTAGCATCATGCTAATGTAACACCGGAGGAGGAGTGTGTGATTTGAAATGCCTGTAGAGGTAGCATTTGTCAGGATGCAACACCGAGCGGCACACACACTCCACACCCAAGCAATCACACCACATTAGCCGCAGGACAAAACAACACAACATCATCAAGGAGACCAAACACCAAGAATGAATGCCAGTATTATATTTTGTCCATGCAAAGAGTATGCGGGGTTCTTTTCGGCCAGTATAGCCACCAGAACAAGAAGGCATGCAACAACAACTTTCCATCTATGGGTACATGAAACACCAAGTCTAATCAGGTATCTACATGGGGTCTTCGCCTAAGGCAAAAGAAAAGAAAAGGGGAACAGTAGAGAGAAAGAGGTGAATAGAGGCTGAGAGCAGACAGATTTCGCCATATGCGGCGAGGTAAGGCAGAAGAGAGCAGACAGGTTTCGCCATATGCGGCGAGGTAAGGCAGAAGAGAGCAGACAGGTTTCGCCATATGCGACGAGGTAAGGCAGAAGAGAGCAGACAGGTTTCGCCATATGCGGCGAGGTAAGGCAGAAGAGAGCAGACAGGTTTCGCCATATGCGGCGAGGTAAGGCAGAAGAGAGTAGACAGATGAGGATTTAAGGCAGAAGAGAGCAGACAGGTTTCGCCATATGCGGCGAGGTAGGGCAGAAGAGAGTAGACAGGTTTCGCCATATGCAGCGAGGTAAGGCAGAAGAGAGCAGACAGGTTTCGCCATATGCAGCGAGGTAGGGCAGAAGAGAGCAGACGGGTTTCGCCATATGCGGCGAGGTAAGGCAGAAGAGACCCCCTAAGAATCAACCAAAACATAAACCAAACTAACATCATGTAGAAGAACAACAGACAAAAATGGCCTAAGTACAGAGGGGCTCATTCTAACAATATGGGCCAAAGCCATCATCAAATAAAAGAATGACAAAAATCTGTAAACTCATTCTCATAACAAAACTAAAACTAGAACCAGCCAAATGAACAACCAAAATCTGTGTACAAGAGCTCATTCTCAAAACATGAGCCAAATCTAGAGTCCGGCCAAAGAGCAACAAAAGTCTATGTACACGAGCTCGCCACTCCAAAACAATGTAAGCCAGGATCCTTCCAGCAAAATAACAACAACAACAACCAAAATTGAGTACAAGACCTCATTCTCAAAGCATGGGCTAGGACCACCACCAAACAAGATGAATAACAAGAGCCTGTGTGCAAAGAAAAGTTTACCTCTCAGCAAAAGGAAAACATACCCATCAAACGTTTTCTGTAGCCCCTTCCAAAATTATACTTATTAAATGTGCCTTCTTCGACTCTCTTGCCCAAAGCGCAAAAACCAAACCTCTACAGTTACAACAACAACCACACCTTCAAACAACAATATAAAACTCCAACTGCTCTAATAGGACTTTGGAAAAAAAGAGAGTATCTTTTCCACAATAGAAAGCCAATAGTATAAAGGCTCCCCCCCTGCCCCGAAGGGCAGGGGGAGTGAAAAAGATCCCTACCTTGGAAATGCGAAAGCTTAAGTTTAATCGAACAGTCTACAGCCCATTCTGCCCCTCTCCGACAAAACTTAGTACTCTATACCAAAAACACACACAAAGATTCTTCTCCACCTCTAGTTAACCAATCAAAACCACCCACACAACCAGTTTGTCATAAAGTGACCAATCGTTGGTCTCTCCCAAAAAAAACCACCATAGGGGGAAGAGGAGGGGAAGGAGAAGGGAGAAAGACTGAAAAAGAGAGACAGATGCAGAGAGACAGAAACAGAGACTGAGAGACTTGAAATTCGGGAATAAACAAAGTCTGTGAATCCACCACCTTGACACTTTCCCACGGATAAGAGATCCCAGAATCATTACCTCCCACATAGAGAGTAATCAGGATACGCTGTCCAGCTTGAATAAACAACTTAATGAAAAACGCCAAGTCTAATAACAAATCATAAACTCTGCCACCGGACATTTCCAGAAAGGCTGACGATAACATCACCCAAACAGCAAAGTGTAAAATATATGGAGTATCGGGCTCAAACGTGATAAAATACCAGTTAACTACTTAAGTGGACTTTCTTCTTCCCAAAACGTGATAAAATACCAGTTAACTACTTAAGTGGACTTTCTTTTCAATTTCCGCTTCCGGTCAGTTAACTGCTTAAGTGGCATTTTATCATGGTTGAACTAGTTAACTTGTTTTTGTAACACGAAATCCCATTGGATACTGCAGATCAGCAATCTTTCCCTAGAAATTGCTCCAAATACGTTTTAGTAACTGAAATAATCCCCAAATAGCATCAAATAGCATAAATATATCATTGTCCGTTTCTTATGAGTTAGTGAATAGATTGTATCCGTTAGGTTGAATTGCTGTCCAATGAACGTATGGTAGTCAAATCTTGCTGCAACTTTAGAAGCATATCTATTTGAGACGGCGTAGGCTCTACATTAACGCAACGTAGCACACGTTTCGCTGCATCTATTACAGATGCAACTTCAGGCAAATTGGCACGTGCAAAACGATCATCAGCCATATTTGCGGAAAAGGGTCAGGGTCAATAGCACTTGACGCAGGTAATCGTTAAGTAAAAAACAACAAAAAAACAAAAACGCCGACCAATTACATTGCGTGTTACAAAACCTTCAGAAAATAATCCCCTAGTCTCAAACGGAATTTTTTTTCGAAATGTCAGTTAACTAGTTAACTTGTATAAGCGATTTCCGTTTCCGGTAAGTTAAGTACATAACTGGAATAGTAATGCCAGTTAAGTAGTTAACTGGGACGGTATTCACGTTGAGATAGCATGAGACTTAGCATGATGCTAACTTAGAAGCTCTTCCAATGTCCTATAGGATTTAATAGGACTTTTGGAAGAGCTTCTAAGTTAGCATCATGCTAAGTCTCATGCTATCTCGACATGAATACCGTCCCAGGTCTTTTAGCACGTCGGCGCCCCATAATGGAGGCAGGAGGATGAAAGGTAAGGACATGGGGAATGGAGGGGGAGGGGGGAGGGGAAGGAACCACACCTGTGGGAAAGTTTTGGCTCTGCCTTGCAGCAGCATAACTCTTAGATAGGAATACAATATACTAATGGTGGAAAGAGAACGGAGATACAGACAGAGCCACGGACAGAGAGACAGGATTTAAAATAAAAGGAGTAGGGGAAGACGGGGTAAAAAGCGCATGGGCGGGTAAGAAGCCCACCCGAATTATCTCATGAAATAAAGAAAATGTCAGTCAAATTTGCCCATGAGACGAATGCTAACATTAACGCTCGTCTCATGGGCAAAATGAGACTGACATTTGCTTCATTTCATGAGATAATTGGGGTGGGCTTCTTACCCGCCCATGCGCTTTTTACCCCGTCTTCCCCTATGTAAGATGAAGAAGGAGAAAGGGAGACGGTCAGAATGAAAGGGAAATAATAGGATGCATAAAAGAAGAAGGGAGAGAAGAAGAAAGAGAGAGAGTAAAAGAAGAACAAAGTAGGAAGATGAAGAAAGTAAGAAATAAGCAAACAGATAGTTGAACAGTAGCAGAGATAAGACACAGAGAGAGAGAGAGAGGAGAGAGAGAGAGAGAGAGAGAGAGAGAGAGAGAGAGAGAGAGAGAGAGAGAGAGAGAGAGGAGAGGAAGAGAGAGAGAGAGAGAGAGAGAGAGAGAGAGAGAGAGAGAGAGAGAGAGAGAGAGAGAGAGAGAGAGAGAGAGAGACAGAGACAGAGAGAGAGAGAGAGAGAGAGAGAGAGAGAGAGAGAGAGAGAGAGAGAGAGAGAGAGAGAGAGAGAGAGAGATAGAGATAGAGAGAGAGAGAGAGAGAGAGAGGGTATGAAACAAACAAAAATAAGAGAAAGAGAGACAGAGACAAGGAAAAGAAAAGGAAGAGAGAGACAGAGGGTAAGCAAGTAAAAAGAAGCAGGAACGCAAATAAAAGTACAGCCAGTAAGTAAAATATATTAGAAGGTTTATAAGGAGGAAAAGAAATAGAAAACAAAACATGCAAAGAAAATAAGTGGTAAATAAAGGAGGAGGGGAAAGGGGAAAAGAGGAGAAAGCGGCATAAGAGAGGTGAGTAAAGATAAAGAGAAGAGAAAGATCAGCCAGACAGACAGACTGAGCAGGAGGGACTGGAAGAAACATTAAGGTACATCCCGGTCAAAAGAGAATTCGGTCAATGGAGCTCCACTCAAGGTCACACTACCACCGGTCACAGCGTCAACAACACACCAAAACGTATAGAGGAAACTCCAGCAGTCCTAACCTCCGGGAGCAAGAAAATAAATAAAAACATAGCGGGAAAAAAGGGAAGTGAAAAAAAAAAAGGAAAATTCCTAACTTTAAGCAGCAACCAAATAGCAAAAATCAGAGAAAGAAAAAAGGAGGATCAAACTTTACAAACTTCATATTAAACGAATGAAAAATTAGGCTGAATTTATCCTTACATTAGGCTCCCATGTCCTGAAAGAGAGAGAGGGAGAGACAGAAAAAGAAAGAAAAGAAAAGGAATAACAAGAAGGAAATGGGAGAGCGGGGAAAAGAGAACAAATGGAAGGAGGAACCATAGCAACGGTAAGAAAGAATTTGGCAGACAGATGGACTGACAGAGAAAGAAGAGCTGTTAAACAGCGTAAAGTACACACTCATTTATAAGAGGGAGGGAAAGATGCAAGCATATCCCGCCCATGCAGATTTCAGTCACCTGCAATCGTAAACGAACTAAGTTTAACGGAGGAGGGAGAGGAAGAAATAGGAGGAGGGTGAAGGAAAGGGGAAATGATGAGAAACCTCAATAAGCAATAGGAAGAGAAAGGTCACTAATTTTGCTATTAAAAAAAAGGTCAAACTCGAGCACAAAATTCTGGTTCCCGTAAAATAATACGGTAAAGGCTCAGCTGCCTACAATAAACGGACTGACCTGCATCGCAGGGGGGGAAAAAATCAAAAGAAAAGAAAGAAGAAGAAGAAGAGAGAGGAAGAGAGAGAGAGAGAGAGAGAGAGAGAGAGAGAGAGAGAGAGGAGAGAAGGGTAGAGAGAGAGAGAGAGAGAGAGAGAGAGAGAGAGAGAGAGAGAGAGAGAGAAGAAGAAGAGAGAGAGGAAAAAGAAGATGGGGAGTTGAACAAAAAAAAAATCAGTCTTCTTTACACTAACTTAGAAGCTCTTCCAAAAGTCCTATTAAATCTTATAGGACATTGGAAGAGCTTCTAAGTTAGCATCATGCTAAGTCTCATGCTATCTCAACGTGAATACAGGCCCTGGCCCTTTAACCCCTTGACCGCCATATGACGTGCCACGTACTGACTTGATAGCATCACAGATGAAGAGGAATAACTCTGATGTATGCCGGCTTTTGCTCTATGGCTGGTACCCACGTGTCGTCATATCCGGCCGCAAGGAGCGCGCCATATTATGGGAGACCGCCATCTTAGTAACAGTAACTTTGTTTTGCAAAATGCCAGATCGATGCTGTTTACACACAGATGGCGACACTTCCGTTGGAAGGGTCGAGATGCGCACACAGGTGGGGGGGGGGGAGCCATAACACAGTCCAGAGAGTTATATCCCCCACATTATTTTGGGGGGAGTGGGGGAACAGTGAGAGCTGTAGGCCTACAGAGAGAGAGAGAGAGAAATAGAGATTTTACGCCCTCTGGGTCAAAGGACCATTTGGGGCATTTGATATTATAAAGATCCTGAAAAAAGTGGATTTTTAAATGATAAGATATGATTTTTTTTAAGTTATAAAGTTTTTTTAGAATTTATGAAGTAAGTTATTTTTAGAAAACATTTTGTAGAAGTTTTTTAATTGCGCATAAGTTGGTTTTTTATTTTTTTGTGTTAAAATTTATGTTTGTAATAAAATATTTTGTTTTGTAAAATATATTTGGCTGTTTGCTTTTAAGTCTGACAGATTGGAGGAAGTCTGATTAAAACCCCCCAGGGCTACAGTTTAAAATTCATGCTTTACGCTCAACTGAGCATTTGTTTTTAAAATCCATGTTTTGTGCTCAAAAAGAGCTTTATTATTAAAATTCTTAAGAGGCATAGGCCTGTATACAAAAACTGTACAAAGTTAGTGACCGAATGATCGTAAAAAATTTACTTGGTTTAAGAGATTATTTTAAGACCGGAAAGTATTATTAGGTACATTATTATTATGTACACAACTTTTACATACAAGCTATTTAGTCTTTTATGAGTTAAGTTGTATTTACTGTTTGTATATAAAAATATTTTTTTTAAAATTTGTTGAGTTATGATTGAATATTTTTAGTTTTTATATTATTTTCTAAGTATTTGACCTATTGAGTCTTGTCCCTTAGGACATGACACAACGTAGTTTTCACATGTGTGAAAATATGTTGAAAATGTATTATTAAGAAATGTTTATAAGTGATAAAATTCGTTTTGTTTAAAAGTTATTATTAAAATTATGTTTGTTTTATGTTTTAATTAGGTTATGGAACCTGACCACTAATAGCCAGTCTTCCGAGTGGGTAAATCCAGTCTTAAACTAGTAAATCCAGTCTTAAACTAGTAAATCCAGTCTTAAACTAGATCTGTCAATGACCAGATGGTCATAAAAGATTTATTTGTTTTAAAAATTTATATGTACATTATTATTATGTACACGACTTTTACATACAAGCTATTTTGTGTAATTCTAATATTTAGCCTATTAAATCTTGTCCCTTAGGACGTGATATACGTAGTCTAGAGATATTTTATTAGAGTATATATCCCTAGTAGTTTTCACATATTAAAATAGGTTAAAATTTTGTAAAATGTCAGATTATAACTAACAAAATTCGTTTTGTTTTAAGAGTTACTATTAAAATTTTGTTTGTTTATATGTAATTAGGTCATAGAACTGACCATTGGTAATTAGTTTTTTGAGTGGACGAACCCAGTCTCAGTCAGAGTCTGTTGTACATGTATAATAAAATAATGTTGTTAACAAGTGGGGGAACATACCGCCCAGAGGCCTCCATTACTATAATTAAGTAGTTTTCATTTGCTCCATCTGATCCCCATCCCCCCGAGGGGGGGGGGAGGGGGGGGGGGGGGTGGGGGGTAGCAACAAAAACTCTCCCGCCCCTGATGTCACGACGGAACAAAAGTAAGATAAAAGAAAGTAGTTTTAAACTTTTACTTAGCAGTGGTAATGGTAGTGAAGGTTAAAGGTTTAAAGTTTAAAGTTTAAAGTGGGGGGGATGGTTAACGATTCTTGTCATACTCGGAACGGAGGGAGGGAGGGGGGAAAGGTGACCCCTCCTCTCAGCTCCGAGCAGTGGCAAGGCACCGCTTGGGCAGTCCCAAAAAGGGGTGGGGTGGGGGGGGGGGGGCCCACGAGCGCAAAAGCGCGACGGTTTACGAGAGAACCCCCCGCCGCGCGCACCGGACACCCATCTACAGGGGGAGAGGACTTTAAAAAATGGTGGGCTCAAAAGAGGCCTACACCAAACGTTCTCACACTTCATTTCAATTCATTTCACAAATATTTTGGTGTCTTCAAACCAACATACACGAAGTAATAAAAAAAAAAAAAAAAAAAATATTAAAAAAATACAAGAAGTGAAAAAAAACCCACAAAAGATATACATGAAGTTAAAGTTTAAAGTTTTTTTTACAAACATACAGGAAATTAAAAAAACAATACATGAAGTAAAAATGATAAAAACATAAAAAAACATATATGAAGTAAAAAGAAAAACATGAAGTGAAAATAATAAGTAAAAAAAAATTCGGCGTGCCCTCAAACAAACAAAAATTAAAATCATAATTTAAATTATAACTGACAAGAAAGTAGTATACAGCGAAACATAAAACACAGAGCAGAACTTTACGTAAAAGCACCTGTCATTCATTTCATTTTGTCCCTATGTACAGTAAAGAGTAGCACTGTTTTCCTTCTACAGTAATAGAACAAACACGAAATCGCAATGTGTTGTGGCACGCGGTCTATTTTTACCACTCCAATCATGAGTCACCTCCCCTGGCTTTTCAATAATTTTAATCTGTAAACCAGAATGTTATCTCTGCACCATTTCGTAACTTTTTATATCTTTTGGAAAACATTTAAAACTATGTATCCTACTTATACTCATCAAAAGAAGCACCGCATACTCGTCGTGTCTGTTGTAGTGTCTGTATTACGTATGTTTATTATTTTGTACGCTTTAAAATACATCATTTTAAAGAGCGGCCTCAATTTGAAGTGCAGCCTCGATTTGAAGTGTATAATCCATGTCCCATATGTGCCTACCCGGGTCGAGAGGACGTAAAACACCAAAAATCATTCATTCATTTGAATGTATAATACATGTGGCGGTACCATAGCCGATGAAGTTTAACCGAGGCGTGGTTACCGCTACAACTATCTGTATTAATTTTTTTAAACATCGGGACTTTACTGGTTTCGTACTGCCTCCGGGCATTGCCTCCAGTATTGTTCCCACCATATTTGTATTTACAAATGTCCCATATGTGTCTGATTCAGACCAAGAGGACGTAAAACACCATTTTCGTCGTCGTCGTCGATTTGAAGTGCGAGAATTTTGTCAATATGTGCGACAATTTTGGACCGACAGACCGACCGACCGACCGACAAAGTGAGTTATAGGTTTGTGGCTTGAGACACAAACAAAAATCACAGTAGGTCTAACTACAGCTTAAAGACCCACTGACCCACCACAATTTTTAACCCTTTCAAGGCTAGCCAGTCCTCAGCCAAAATGTACCATTAAACTTACCCAGGTAGAGAAAATATGTCGTCTGCAATATTGGGGATTCCTTTGTGACGTCCATAAAATAGGGTCTGTCCTTACCTTTCCAAATTATTAAGAACATAAGGTCACTGGATACCAGACCCTCATTTGATGCCTTTCAGTGACATGGGTGTTAAATCATTGTGGTGCCAAGAGGCGACAGTGGCGATGAAAGGGTTTTAAGTCCCTTGGGTTTTTTTTGTACGGGTAGTAGCGGTACGGGTGACAGCTCTGGGGCAGCCCGTACCGTCCCCGTGGGGATACCGGGGGTCTTTCGTAAAAAATAGTTCCCCCACCTTCTGGAAGTTCTGTGCTTGTAACTTCCTCTAATCTGCCACTCTCTTTGACTCTGGCCTTTTCCCTTTGCTTTCTGTCATCTACTATTTTTCTGACTTATTGCCACAATTCTCCTGCCCTTTTTCAAAAAAATCTTGCAAATAATTTTTCTCTTGAGCTCCTCCGAAATCGGAATGTGTGTCGGCTGTACGCAGCGGGGAGACCAGTGAAAACTGAAAACCGGACACATACGTACCTTACCCATTATGGCCATATGGCCTGGGAACGCAGAAGAAGGGGCAGCCGTACCGCGTAATAATATAATAATAATAATAATAATAATGGGAATTTTATATAGCGCTCTTTCTCACATGAGCTCAGTGCGCTTTACATTGATAACAAGAACATTAAAGGCAAACAAATAATTAATCATTAGAAAGTAAAATAAAGCACGATGATTGCACGCAACGTTCTATTACTTCCTCTTACTTCGTACCGACCTGGCAAAGACAGGTGGACTTCATCATCATGGCGACTTCCCCCCGAAGACGGAATGTGGCTGCCCAGCATGGCGGGGTAATGTTCTCACCCCTATGTACCATAGTGTTCAAGTGTTTCGGCTGTTGGGATGGTCCCTCCTGGAGTCTTTTAGCCAGGGTATGCCAACCAAAAAACAAACGACATCATGGCTACTAATTTGTTGTTGTTGTTGTTGTTGTCGTTCCCTGACTTAAAAGACTCCAGGGATCATCATGCCAGTCTTTCGGGTGAGACGATCGATAAATCGAGGTTCCGTGTGCCCATGCACTTAGCGGCACACGTTAAACCCAGTGGCAACGAAAACGTTGTCATTTGGTCAAAATGTAACACCCCCCCCCCCACCCCCACCCACCCACCCACTTTTCTTCCCCCCAAAATCGCATGCAAATAATACATTAAAAAAAATAATGGGTGGCGCGCCTCTGGCTGTGACGCGCTCTGTGACTATTCTTCTTCTTCTTCTTCTTCTTCTTCTTCTTCTTCTTCTTCTTCTTCTGCGTTCCCAGGCCATATGGCCATATAATGGGTAAGTTAGTACGTATGTGTCCGTTTTCAGTTTTCACTGGTCTCCCCGCTGCGTACAGCGACACATTCTGATTTTGGAGGAGCTCAAAGGAAAAAAAATTATTTGGAAGATTTTTTTAAAAAAGGCAGGAGAATGGGCCAATAAGTCAAAAAGATAGTAGATGACAGAAGGCAAAGGGAAAAGAGAGAGTCGTCAAAGAGAGTGACGGATTTAGAGGAAGTTACAAGCATAGAACTTCCAGAAGGTGGGGGAACTATTTGTACGAAAGACACCCCCGGTATCCCCACGGGGGGAGAGAGACTCGTGGAGGGGGCGGGGTCGTCCAGCTCCCCGTATGGAAGGCACGAGGCATCCACCCACTGTCCCGCTGTGACTATAAAGTACCAATAGCAGACTGGCATGAATGATATATCAGTTGCAAAGAGGTTCAGGGTCTCTGACTTGGTAAATCGTCTATAACTGACGGGTGCATTGTTCTTCTAAGGTTATACACATGTAAGTCGTGGTTACACTTGCTGAACTCTGAGTGTGTGTGTGTGTGTGTGGTGTGTGCGTGTGTGTGCGTGTTCGGCGTGGTGTGTGTGTGTGTGCGTGTGTGCGTGTGCGTGCGTGTGCGTGCCTGCAATTGTGCGTGCCGAGCGCGCGCGCGCGCGCGCGGTGTGTGTGTGTTGTGTGTGTGTGTGTGTGTGTGTGTGTGTGTTGCGTGTGTGTGTGCGTGTGTGTGCGCGCGCGTGTGTGTGCAACAAAAAAAAAAACTGTTGTGGGGGCGTGTGTGTGTGTGTGAGTGTGTGTGTGTGTGTGTGTGTGTGTGCTTGCACACGTGTATGTGTATTTTGTGCATTACATGTCTGAGATAGAGAGAGAGAGAGAGAGAGAGAGAGAGAGAGAGAGAGTGTGTGTAGTGTGTGGTGTGTGTGTGTGTGTGTGTGTGTGTGTGTGTGTGTGTGCTTGCGCACGTGTGCGTGTATGTATGTGCGTTCATGCTTCAGAGAGAGAGAGAATGAGAGAGAGAGAGAGAGAGAGAGAGATAGAGAGAGAGAGAGAGTGTGTGTGTGTGTGCACTTGTGTGCGTGTGTCTGTGTGTGTGTGTGTGTGTGTGTGTGTGTGTGTGTGTGTGTGTGTGTGTGTGTGTTTGTGTGTGTGTGTGTGTGTGTGCTTGCGCACGTGTGCGTGTTATGTATGTGCATTCATGTTTCAGAGAGAGAGAGTGTGTGTGCGTGCGCGCGCGCGTGTGTGAATGTGTTTGTGTGTACGTGCGTATATGCGCGTATGTGCGTGTATGTATGTGCATTCATGTTTGAGAGAGAGAGAGAGAATGTGTGTACGTGTGGTGTGTGTATGTGCGTGTGTGTGTGTGCGCGTGCGCGTGCGTGCGTGCGTGCGTGTGCGTATTTGTGTGTGCGTGTGTGTGCGTGCGCGCGCGTGTGTGTGTTGAATGCCTGCGCGACGTGCACGCGTGTGTGTGCGCGTGCGTGCGTACGTGTATATGTGTATGTGTATGTGTGTGCGCTGGCGCATGCACATGCAAATAAAAACCACACACATAAAAAAGGAGTGAAAGTCCATTTTGTAGCAAAACAGAACATGAGGAGTTTTCTTTCTTGTTTGATCGCCGATCGTAAGTAGGCTTAGTGAAGTTTGAGCGAAAAACAAAATGTATCCAGACACTCTAGTAGGATTTCAACAGATTCATGTAGGGGAAGACGGGGTAAAAAAGCGCATGGGCGGGTAAGAAGCCCACCCCAATTATCTCATGAAATAAAGAAAATTTCAGTCAAATTTGCCCATGAGACGAATGCTAAACATTAACGCTCGTCTCATGGGCAAAATGAGACTGAAATTTGCTTCATTTCATGAGATAATTGGGGTGGGCTTCTTACCCGCCCATGCGCTTTTTTACCCCGTCTTCCCCTAGATGGTAGTATTTCATCAGATGCGTGCCTTACAGACGTCACTAGAGGTGCGGGGGGGGGGGGGGGGGGGGGTGGGGGGGGACCGGTTTGAACCGAAAAACCGGTGCTAAACTTTCGCGGTTCGAAAAACCGGTTCGAGTTGCTGTGAACAGGTTTTGTTAACTGCAAACTGCTGAAAGTAAGTTTTTCTTAGAATAACGCATTCTTTTCGAAAAACAACACTGATTCTCAGCGCAGATTGGGTGTTTGTAAACCAAGAGTAGCTGTTTCTAGTTTGTGGTGGTGCATGGCTTTGACTTTGACTGAGTGTTGAGTTGAGTGTGTGTGTGTCATAAGTCATAAGTTTCTTTATTGTGTGTGTGTGTGTGTGTGCGCGCCGCGCGCGCGCGCGCGTGTGTGTATATATGTGCGCGTGCGTGCGTGTGTGTGTGTGAATATTCTGACAAATAAACATCTGTTTGCATAGGTGAAACTTGTGATGCGAGTACTGGTTTAAAAAAACGGTTCGGTAAATATGGAAAACCGGTTTTAAACCGGTTCGGATTTTTGAACCGGTTCTCAACTCTAGACGTCACAGATGGATAACCCTACGACTAGAGTTAGACGTGTGAAAATCCGATTGATGTCCTCCATAAATTGGGACATTTTTTTAAACGCAAAGATAGTG
The DNA here is from genome assembly GCA_017654935.2 of Phymorhynchus buccinoides. Classification (NCBI taxonomy): domain Eukaryota; kingdom Metazoa; phylum Mollusca; class Gastropoda; order Neogastropoda; family Raphitomidae; genus Phymorhynchus; species Phymorhynchus buccinoides. Next base: position 15,066,959 of record CM065711.1, read on the forward strand.
GGACAATCCTGGAGGTACTGCAACACCAGGAAAGTCCCGAGTTTTTCAATTAAGTCGTTAACTTTATATATTAAAGGCTAAGCATGGGTGCTTAAGTGTGTGTGGAGTAGCTACAGAGGTAACGCGTTCGCCTTGTGTCAAGTAAACCCGAGTTCGAACCTAGCATGGGTACAGGGGATTTTTTTCCCTCTCGCTTTACACTAGGCCTTACGGTCTGAACGTGGAGCCTTTCGGATAAGACGATTAACCGAGGTCCCGTGTGCCCATGCACTTAGCACACGCAAAACCCAGTGGCAACGAACAAGTTGTCATTTGGTCCAAATTTACTCCCCCTTTCCTTCCTCATCAGTCACACAAAAAATGTGCATGCCAAAAAAAACAACCAACAAATTGGGTGGCGCGCCTCTTGCTGCGACGCGCTCTCCAGGTGGGAGCAACCCGAATTTTACAGAGACGCCTCTGTGACTCTAAAGTACCTAATACCTAATACCTAATAATACCTAAATTTACGGCCCCATGGACTAAGTTAGATGTGTAGAGCACAAACTTGACACGGTTGTGACACGGTGATACGGTTTCGCATAAAAGATTATTATGGTCTGTGTCGTCGTTTTCTTTCGTCGGTGGTGGGAAAGATCGTCAAAGGGCAAAAAACCCACCCAATGATTAGAGATAACACACGTGCACACACACGCAAAACACGCACGCACGCACACAGCACACGCACGCACGCACGCACGCGCACACGCACACACACACACACACACACACACACACACGCACACACACACACGCACGCACACGCACACACACACACACACACACACACACACACAGAGTGTGCGTTAAACAAGGAACGTTGTAACAAACGCAATCAAACACGGTGATAAAAGGTGAACAATGAAGCAGCCTTTTGTTGTTATTTTCCCTTCTGGCAAACCCGGCATAGAAAAACACAAGTACAGTAGACGACGTTTATAACAAAGATGGATACTAGAACGAATTTCGGATATAACGAAGCAAGACGGTTGGGCCCTGCAAAAATCCTTCTTTACATGACTACTTTACACGCATACGACGAAGACGGATAGAACGAAACTCCGCTTACAAGCAAATGGTTTTGCTAACATCCTTGGCTCCAAAATCTTATACATTGTCGTTTCCTTTTCTTTTCTACCAGACACAGATCAGACGGACCTTGGCTGACTTATTTTAAAAATCCAAACATCTCCGATCTCTCTACCTTTCATTTGGTTGCCATTTCCTTTTCCTTTCGACGACCGAACAAAGCCCAGAACGTCTTGCGGTAGTAAGAGCCCATGCTAAAATACACGAAAAAGTTGAAGGTAGCGTTGGTCAGGGAGAACATCGCAGTGAACGAGACCCCAGCCAGGAACAGATTATGGTACCGCCTGCCCGAGTTCAGCTCCGGAACGAACAAGTTGCTGAAGCGGATGACCGTGACAGGGGTGATGCACCCTATGAAGAACAGAGAACTCCCCACCAGGATCTTGGTCAGAGCCAGCTCCTTGGCGGAGATGGAGACCGATGGTGACGTCGTCATTTCCGATCTCCGCGTCACGGCCTGACGTAGTTTGACGATGGTGATGGTGGTGGCTGTGGTGACCACGAGGATTTCAACCACAGGGAAACCAAGGCCTAGCACGAAGCTGTGCATGTTGTTGATGAGCTGCTTGTGTTCTTTGTAGAACTGTCCCTCCACAAACGTTGTGGTGAGGGCACCTGTTGATGGATGAATTAACAGGAGAGACGGAGGATGGGTTAGTATAGTACTTTAGGAGTACATGAAAACCGAAGAGACGGAGAGAGAGAGGAGAGACAAGAGACGGGGACATAGTGGGGACAAATAGAAACGGGGATATATTAAAGAGACGGGGACACATTGAAACGGGAACATATAGAGACGGGGACACATGTGAAACAGGAACATATAGAGACGGGCGACACATTGAAACAGGAACATATAGAGACGGGGACACATTGAAACGGGGACATATAGAGACGGGGACACATTGAAACGGGGACATATAGAGACGGGGACACATTGAAACGGGGACATATAGAGACATAGAGAGACATGACACATTGAAACGGGGGCATATAGAGACAGGGACACATTGAGACGAGGACATTTAGAGACGGGGACACATTGAGACGGGGGTACATATAGAGACGGGGACACATTGAAACAGGGGACATATAGAGACATAGAGAGACTAGGACACATTGAAACGGGTACATATAGAGACGGGGACACATTGAAACAGGAAATATAGAGAC
>CM065711.1:15069759-15097259 GCA_017654935.2 Phymorhynchus buccinoides
AGATATTTTTGATTTGATGATTTATTTAAAGTCTGTTAACCCAATAGAATGTGATATTAGACTTTAAAAAAGAAGAAGAGGTTTTGTGTATTATGCCTGCGTGTATGTGTGAATGTGGGTGTAGATATGTCATAGCACGTGTGTGTATGAGTATGTATGTGTGTGTGCGTGCGTGTGCGCGCGCACGTGTGTGTGGTGTGTGTGTGTGTGACTGAGGAAGAGAGAGAGAGAATGAGAGGAGGAGATTAGATAGAGAGAGAGAGAAGAGAGAGAGGAGGAATGCGAGAGCGAATGTTTATTCAGTCAGGCCTAGGCCCCTCACTGAAGGGTGTCAAGTAATACATGCATGTGTGAGAGTGAGATTGAGATGTTGTGAGAGAGAGAGAGACAAGGAGACAGAGGAGAAGGACAGAGAGAGACAGAGAGAGAGGACAGAGAGACGAGAGACACCACACAGAGAGAGAGAGACAGAGAGAGAGAGGAGAGACGAGAGAGATGAGAGAGGACAGAGAGTTTGAGTTTCTAAGAAAAAAAATCATTTCTTTCATGGCATCTCCGTCTGGGCTCTATTGATGAGTGACGACGAGAATTTCTTCTTCGATCGACTCAGTTTCCTGTCAATTATGAGCGCAGGATGCGTCATCTGCCGTTATGCGCCTAACTAAGAAACGGTTAGGTCCAGCAAGTCGATTCGGCCGGAGGAAACTCTTTTGAAAGTGGTTCGTAGAGAAAAAAAAAAGGGCAGGAGAATGGACTCGGGGTAGGCAGAAAGAAAGTAGATGACAAATGCGGTAAGCAAGGAAAAAGGCAGAGTCAAAGCGAGTGGAAAGATTATGAGGAAGTCAAATTACAGGCAAAACTTCCAGAAGGTTGGGGAATATCTATATAAAGACCCCCCGGTATCCCCACGGGGCGGGGGGTTACCATCCATACAATGCAGTATGGGAACAGCATTTCAAGAAGAATAAGAAGGTATACTGGTAGATGAAGATTAGATTAGCGTCCAATCAGTCATAGACTCTTACAGACAATATTCCTGAAGAATACATTCCTGAACAATATTCCAATCAGTCATAGACTCTTACAGACAATATTCCTGAAGAATCGTCTAATATCATCAATGGTGAACACACGTTAAATAAACCACTGACCTGAAACTGAACTGATTCCTGAGACAGCAGGTCTTCCGGTGGATGGAGAACGATGGCGATGAGACAGTGGTCTTGACTTAGTGGCTAAGGCGTCGTAGTTCGATTCCCAATGTGTGAGCATAGGGGTTCACAGTCTGGTACTGTGTCGTTTGGATGGGTGTCCAAGTCTGGGCTTTCTTCCACTCCTTGATGATGCTTAGGGTGGTATCAGCCGCGTCAGCGCAGGGCAGAGAATGATGGCCGCAAAGCATTGTGTTGTCGTTGTTGATCATTAAATTCTGCTTAACGTCCTCCGTTCTGGAACAGACACATATAGGACATTGGTAGATATAAAGATGGTTGGGAACGATCCCGGAGGCAGTGCAACACCAGGAAAGTCCGCGATGGTTTTTTTAACAATATAGATGTGTATAACCCGTAGGTTGTCGATCTCAACTCCCGCTTTTCTTGTCCAAGGCTGCTGGCTGCTAACCACTCTCCCAAAGGCCGTCTTCAGGACCAACGGGCGGCCTTCTCCATACCGGGATGCTGGTGTCGTCGACACACGGGCGGGAGACGTCAACCCCATCAGTTTCGAGTCGAACAATCTCTGCAGGGCAGGCGGATGTGATCCCCCCCAGTAGAGGCCCTCACCTCCGGCCGGTGTACCTGGAGCAGCTACTGGGCATCGGTAGCTGCTGCAAAGATCATCCATGTCATTGTACGTCGCCCCATCCGCATGTCAAGTCAGCCAACATCCATGGTGAGGGAGGATGACTGCGCTGCCCTTTCTGCTGCCTGCCACTCAGCAGAACTTCAAGTGTCGTCTGCCACCCTTACACTCGGAATGCATAGCCGGAAGACGGGGTAAAAAGCGCATGGGCGGGTAAGAAGAAAAGGTAAGAAGCCCCACCCCAATTATTATCATGAAATTAAGCAAATTTCAGTCTCATTTTGCCCATGAGACGAGCGTAGGCTTTAATGTCTAGCATTCTCTACCTCAGAAGGGCAAATTTGACTGAAATTTTTTTCCTTTCTGAAATTTTGTACCTACCTTGTAGGGGAAGACGGGGTAAAAAGCGCATGGGCGGGTAAGAAGTCCACACCCAATTATCTCATGAAATGGAAGCACAAATTTCAGTCTCATTTTGCCCATGAGACGAGCGTTAATGTTTAGCGTTCGTCTCATGGGCAAAATTTGACTGAAATTTTTCTTTATTTCATGAGATAATTGGGTTTAGGCTTCTTACCCGCCCATGCGCTTTTTACCCCCGCCCCGTCTTCCCCTATAGCCTACTGTAGCTTACTGACGTAGCCACTATTCATTTTATACTATTACGCGTTACACTTTAAAGAGCGATATTTTTTTACTGTCCATAAGAGGCTACGTTAAACCAACCATCGATCGATTAAGCATGAACTTGCTAGTCACAGTGCAGGCATGCCATGACTATTCTCATTGCCAGAACCAGTGACACAGCCACAGCCCCCCCCCCCCCCCCCGCCCCCATGACTAGACAGTTTTAGGCAATATAGGTATATACGTATAAGATTAAGTACAGTCAAACTTCTATTTTAGGACCCTCCGTTAAAAGACCTCCTCTCATTTAAGACTGATTTTTTGGAACAGATTAATGTGTTAAAAGACCCCTCCATTTTTCTGACTTTGTGGAAGTCTTAAAAAGGGTTTGGGGGGTGGGTGGGGGGGGGGGGCGGGGGGGGTTTGGATAGGGGGGGGTGGAGTGGGTGTTAGGGGGGGGGGGGGGGGGGGGGGGGTTACTCTTTACCCTATCCCTAACCCTAGAAAAAAGTGAAATTTGTGGTTCATGCTCAATGTCGCAAATACAGACTCTCATAGTAGCGAGCTACTTATTTTTACGAGCTACCTTTTTTCATGCGACAAGCAGTACTTAGGTCTTTCTACTGTTAGTGAAATTCCGTTTAACGTCCTCCGGTCTGAAACAGACACATAATTTTTTTTATTACATGGGACATTAGTAGATATACAGATGGTGGGAACGATCCTGGAGGCAATGCCCGGAGGCAGTGCAACTCCAGGAAAGTCCCGAATTTTTAACGATACAGATATTCATGCGCCCTCCAAGTTCCGTCGCGATTTATCGTCAGAAGTGGCGTTTGCGACGTACCCAGACAGAAACAGAAGAGGTTTGACTGTATCATGCATTTTTAACACTTTGTTTGATTTTCATAAAAAGAGCGAGCAATGGGCAGTCAACTCTTGTTGACGAAGGAAGCGCGCAGTGGTTGTTAGGTACATGTACTTTAGTTTCGTGACATTGATTTTGTCTAGAGATTAGGTGGCATTTATCACTGAAATTTTTCGTTTGGCGTTTTAAAAGTTCGTGATACAGAAACTGGTTCCAGTGTTGGTTGTAGTAATAAGCTCGAGCAGGTCTGAAATCAGTGAAATAGCAGCTCAGCAGACGACAAAAATGGCCGCATCGAAGTTGAACTTGGTGATGTTTTTGGGGTCGGTGCGAGAAGGTCGGTTAGGATTACGAGTGGCCAAGTTCTTGGAGAACCAGTTGAAGCCGAAATATGAAGTGACTCTGCTTGGTGAGTTTAATGATTTTTTTCCATCTTTATAAACAGCACAAGCAGCTCTCGTTTAGCCCCCCCCCCCCCCTCCCCCCCACCCACCCTCCTCCCCCCCCCACCCTGCTCCCCCTTCTTCAGTTCTTGCATGATAATTATATAGCGTCCTCCATCAACAATTTGATGGAGGACGCTATATAATGCAGATAGGAAATGACATCTAAATGTGGATCAACAGTCGATTAAAGATAAAATCTATGCAAAATTTGGTAGGGTTTAGACAAATTTAACATTTTTTGTTCTTGTTTACGATCAAAAATGCACTTTCGCTTCTGTTTTCGCTCGTTTTCGTCCGTTTTCGCTCGTTTTCGTATATTAGGCACACCCGTTTTGTGGGATACAAATGGTAAGAAAATAGGCCGACCTTATGGCCACGACAGTCGTGGGGATAATGAAAACGGGTGAAAAACCGTATCGCCACGACAGTCGTGGGGATAATGAAAACCTTATGGCCACGACAGTCGTGGGGATAATGAAAACGGGTGAAAAACCTTATCGCCACGAAAAACGTTTAATACCTGCACGCCATTTTTTCATCTTTTTTTTTGGCTTCCGTTATTATTTCATTTCCGGTAGGCCTATTTTCTTGCCGTCTTTGTCCTTTGCCCAGTTTTTCAAAGGCCGTGGCTAAATAGCCGCCAATGGCTCTATAGAATGCAGGCTACAGAGCCGCTACTTTCCTTTTCCGGTGAAAAACGAAGCTAAAAATAGAAAGAAGTCTTTTGCCCATGCGCAACGGTCGTGCCCATAATGTCCACAGCCCCTTTCCAGTATCGGCACGACAGTCGTGGGAATAAGGAAAACGGAAGGAAAAGCTTATGGGCACAACTGTCGTGGGGATAAGCACTTCCAAGAAAATAATGAAAGAATTTGGCACCATATGGTTACCATATGCTTGTTTGCTTGGATGAAATGGAAGGGGGCAAGAGGTGGGTGGGCATGATTTGGGGGAGAGGCCTGGACAGGAGATATGGAGTTGACTCTGTTGAGACAACGGAAAGGGTGAGGACAGGGGGAAGGGGGAGGGGGCTCAGATCTTGCCCCTTGCGCTTCCAGTTCAGAACTAGGATTATTACTAGACCTCCCCCCCTCCCCCCCCCCCCCCCCCCCCCCCCCGCCCCCTCAGATTTCCGACCCTCTCGGCCTCTTGTCTTCAACTTCAAGCCTGGTTCGATTTCATTTTCATGATAATAACAACAGGTTGATACTAATTATATCGCTTTCCCGAGAACGGCAGCGAAAATTTCAATATAAAAGTTTGATGAGGGGGGTGGTGGTGTTATATAATATAAAGTACAACTTTGCCATTTTAATGATTTGGTTTTGTTTATTTCAACTGATTGAATTATTTTTTTTATAATTTAAAGTTTGAGATCATTGGATTTAAATTTGAGAGATTCAATAATGTACTATGTAGCGAGGTTAAAAAATACTGGTCCTGACAAACTTGCGAAACAAACAAACAAAAAATCAGTCAAATGTACCGGCACCCACAGAAATCAATACGACAAAGTCTGCCTGTGCAAAATTTCAACACCACATTTGGGCCGTATCCACATTTGGGCCGTGCAAGCCAGGTGGCTCTCTCCATTATCAAATATCAGATTATTTTCTCTTTCGGGCGAACATGTGAATTTTGCCCACATTTGTCCTGACAGGAGAGTTCTAACTCAAATTATAATTTTCACAATAATTTAGCATGGCTGAACCTGAGCAGACCTACTCCGCAAAGTTCCCTCACGGTCAGGGTCCATGCACGGATGGATGGATGGACAGACAGACAGACGCACACCGCACGCATGGCTGAAACAAAATCAAGTTAGACTAATCATATTAGTAATAAGACTATGTTCTATGACCTGGCCTCAGGTCATCACTGGAGGTTAATTCAATAATTGTCATTTTTGTATGTTGTTTTGTTTAAAACAGACCCAGAGGTGATTGACCTCCCCTTGATGCGGAAGCCTCTCCACCACTACAAGGATGGGGCCCAGCCCCCCCAGATCCTGCTGGACTGCGAGAAGAAGCTGAAGGCTGCCGACGCCTTTGTGGTGATCTCCGCCGAGTACAACCACAGCATCCCCCCGGCCCTCTCCAACCTCATGGACCACTTCCCTGCCAGCCTCTACTCCTACAAACCCTCTGGCATCGTCTGTTATTCCGCAGGTAACAAAATTACAGTGGAACCTCCCTTAGACCAAAACAAAAATTAGCATCAGTTTGAAAAATAGGGTAGGTAGGTACTAGGCTTTTAAAAAAAATTAATTATAATCTTGTGTTCGGTACGTCCATGTGTGTGAATATATAATATAAATATATTTATATATTTTAATAAAACAAAACAGTATACTTTTGCACTTATGATGTTTTATGTTTCTGTTTGCACGCTTACTTTCGTTTCCTTTTTCTTTTTTCCCCATTCATCAAAAAAAAAGTTTAGGGTCGGCAGCCAAAAACTAGGGTAGGTAGGGAAACAGGAAACCAACATATTTTTTTTGTGGGGGGGCCTTAAAAGACCTTCAAAAATCATCCAAAATGAGGTCTTATAAGGGAGGTAATTTTAACCCTCTCTCTAGGCTACAGACGCCAGATCTGACCAAATTTTGTCAACTCATGCAGCCCGTATGCGCCGATTGCGCCCGCTGAACGCCAGGTCTAGTACGTTCACTTTCACTTTCTCCCTACCCACAATGCAATATACTAAGTTAGTTCTTCCTTTATCTCAGTCTCGCTGGTCCGTTTTTGGTTCTTACAGCAAGGGAAAGCATCCACTAGTCTTTTTGAACGGATTTTTCGAAGTGACCCCAATTTTTTTTCTTCTTTCCATGTGACGTGACGCAGTATTGACTCGGCGCGATGTTTTTAATTCCAATTCATGGTTTGTTGTGTGACAGTGTGTTAGCTTTGGAATAATAATATCATCATTGCTATTCAATATGCATCTTTCAGAAATGAAATGTGAGTTAGACTTTATTCTGGGTGATTTTTTTTAATGAAAAGATTTGATTGTGAGTTACTGTGACGTTCAGAGTTAATTCCCATCTCTCGGGAACTGGGATCGATTCCCGGTTCGAATGGTTGGGAGTCATTGGGTTAATACTTACAAAGAAGGGCAATGTTTCAGAGAAGTAGGTCTTGTATGGGAGGGAGTCTAAGTTATAAGGGAGGTAATTTTAATACTTATGAAGAAGGGCAATGTCTCAGAGAAGTAGGTCTTGTATGGGAGGGAGTTCCACTGTATGGCAAAATCAATGCTGTTTCTTCACACCCGTAAAATCGAACGACTGTTCAATGCGATTCGATCACGTGATCTCAAAGCGTGAATCACATTGTTCTTCAGAGATGGTGCTAGAAATTTTCACTTTAGGCCATTTGGCCTAAGCAGCCACAAAACCTTAGGCCAATTTCAAAATTTTTAGGCCCTCTCAATCGGTCAACATAAACTCTCAATGACAATGAATTTGATTTGTTTTTTTAACTGTCAGATCACTTCATTTTTTTTCCTTCTCAGATTCTCTCGCTTAAATAAGTTTTGTCTTTTGGGGAGGCATTTCAATCAAAAACCAGTGAAACACTGACGCTAAAGGATGACAAGATCACACAGACTCACACTACAGTGTGGCAAACGTCCGCCATAAGCAGCAAGGGAAGCAACTCTCACGAGGCAATTGGCCTTGTGCTAGCAAAATCATGACGCGACAAAGTTAGCGGTGCAAGCAAACTTTGTTTCACTTCGTTGTTCATAAAAAAACCGGACATACTCGTGCTGATTTGGTAATCAAACCTTCGGCCCACTGGGCCGACAGGACGGTTGACTTTTAGGACATTTTTTGTAATTTTCGGCGAATCGCCGAAGGCCGACGGCAAACAACAACCCTGTTCTTGGAGACCACGTGATTGAATCGTATCGTACAGTCGTACAATTTTAGTGGACATGTGGCTTGCCCTTAAGAGACTTGAGTAAGAGAGAATGATCTATTGACGGATTAACCCTATGACTACCCACCATTCGAACCGAGAATCGATCCTTACTTCCAGTGATGGGAAGTAACTCTGAACGTCACACCAAATCTTTTATTTAAAAAAATCACCCAGAATAAAGTCGAACTCACATTTCAATGATTTCATTTCTGAAAGATGCATATTGAATAGCAATGATGATATTTTCATTCCAAAGCTAACACAATGTCACACAACAAACCATGAATTAGAAGGAAAAAACCCGTAATGGCACTCCGAGCATCGCGCCGAGTCAATACTGCGTCACGTCACGTGGAAAGAAGAAAAATATTTAGGGTCACTTCGAAAAATCCGTTCAAAAAGACTAGTGGGTGCTTTCCCTTGCTGTAAAAGCCAAAAAACGGACCAGCGAGACTGAGGTAAAGGAAGCACTAACTTAGTATATTGCATTGTGGGTAGGGCAAAAGAGAAAGTGAAACTACTAGACCGGGCGTTCAGCGGGCGTAATCGGGGGCTACGGGAAGCAATGGTAAAGAAAAAATCGGTCGGATCTGGCGTATGCAGCCGTGAGAGGGTTAAGAGACTTGAGTAAGAGAGAATGATCTATTGACGGATTAACCCTATGACTACCCACCATTCGAACCGAGAATCGATCCTTACTTCCAGTAACTCCGAACGTCACACCAAATCTTTTATCTAAAAAAATCACCCAGAATAAAGTCGAACTCACATTTAATATCTGAAAGATGCATATTGAATAGCAATGATGATATTTTCATTCGAAAGCTAACACAATGTCACACAACAAACCATGAATTAGAAGAAAAAATCCGTAATGGCGCTCCGAGCATCGCGCCGAGTCAATACTGCGTCACGTCACGTGGAAAGAAGAAAAATATTTAGGGTCACTTCGAAAAATCCGTTCAAAAAGACTAGTGGGTGCTTTCCCTTGCTGTAAAAGCCAAAAACGGACCAGCGAGACTGAGGTAAAGGAAGCACTAACTTAGTATATTGCATTGTGGGTAGGGCAAAAGTGAAAGTGAAACTACTAGACCGGGCGTTCAGCGGGCGCAATCGGCGCATACAGTAGCCAATGGTAAGAACAAAATCTGTCACATTTGGCATCTGTGTCCCAGAGAGGGTTAATTACTTCATCATTGACCCCTTCCCTGTTCCCTGCCCCGTCCCATGTACACTAGGTGGTGTGTGATGTCATTGATGATGTCATAGCTTTTGGTGTCATAGCCCTGGAATGATGCTTTTTGGTTTAGACAAGTCAGGAGAGAGAGAGAGAGAGAGAGAGAGAGAGAGAGAGAGAGAGATACAGTGGAACCTCCCTTATAAGACCTCCCATTATAAGACTCCCTCCCATATAAGACCTACTTCTCTGAGGCACTGCCCTTCTTTGTAAGTATTAAAATTACCTCCCTTATAAGACCCCTCCCTTATAAGACCTCATTTTGGATGATTTTTGAAAGTCTTATAAGGGAGGTACCACTGTATATAATAATAATAATAAATAAAGCTTCTATAGCGCTCTTCGATGATAAAAAAATCATCCTCAGAGCGCTTTACAATATTACGAGAGGGGGAAAAAACCAAAAAAAAACCACAACCAACTCACGCCGTTCATCCCACAGATGTAGTATTTCACATACACATTATTGACACAATTTCAAAGAAGGGGATAAATAAATAAATAAAATAAATTAAAAAAAAAAAAAAAAGGCATGGACAAACAGACCCCCACACACCTCACCCTTTCAACACGCACGCCATTTATGCACTCACAAATTCTCGGGGAGGGAGGAGGGGGGGGGGGGTGTCATACGAGCTCACAAAATATATATATATCTAGTACTAAATCTAGACCATTGTCTCCGGTTGAGTCTGAAAGGTCTCTTTTAAATTGTATAATAAGAACATCGATAAGTTTCCTCTGGCGGTGAAGGGGGTTAGCTACGCAGCCTGTCTTAGCCTTTTCTGTCACGGAATTGTTTATCTCCTTTACAGTCCTAAATGTGGAGTTAGCCGAAAGTGTTATTGAAGGTTTGGTGAATTAGCAGGGATTCAGTTCTTAAAGGAAAAAGAGAGAGAGAGAGAGAGAGAGAGAGAGACAGAGAATGACTAAGTGTAATGTGATACTTGTTTTGGCCAAACTAAGAGCTCTGCGCCTTTAGGGCTCCCAGGGACACCCATTTGGGGGTATATGAAGTACTAAGATTCTAAAGGCCCCTCTAAAAGAATGTGCAAGGGGTCCCAGGGATGCACTAGAAAAATTATTTTTAGCATTTGCAATGCCACTTGGGACCCTCTATCCCGCCTCTAGGACCCTGTATACTGTAGGCATACCTGCAAACCATCCCGGTAAATCCGGGAGCTTCCCGGATTTTGTCACCTCTCCCGGTCTTCCCGGAATTCACGTGAAACTCCCGGATTTCGAAATTTCCAGCTTAGATGACCTCATAAACGTGTGTTATGAAACCCGAAAACTGAAACTGGGTTTCAGGAAGCTTCGCGGAGCAGAGTTCGTACTGCGCATGTCGGAAGCGGGGGCTACTTCCTCCTGCAATCCTTTGTTTGGCGGTCTTTAGGCCTGTCTCACGCCGCCATTGAGACCTTTTTCTTTAGGCCTGTCTCACGCCGCCATTGCATTTTTGCTGCTGGTAAACTAACTTAGAATGACTTCAGTGAGCCTCCTGAGGGCTAGTTTTCACATTTAAAAGAAAAACGTTTCTCAGCTTCAGGGGGCTGTGCCCCCTGACCCCCACTCTGGCAGGGGGATACTCCCCCCTCCCAAACCCACCCCTCTCCAGGATTTTGTTTGGGAAAAGTTGGCAGCTATGTGTAAGTGAAGGAGTCCCTGGGACCCATTGTTTTGCGGGACGATTGGGAGCCCTGCCCATTATGGCCTTTTGGCCTGGGAACTTATCTCAGAAGAAGAAGAAGAAGACCACAGTATAATTATTGTTGATAATTAAACGTTTTCTTTTTTTTCTTCCAATTTTCCTGGAACGCAGGGATCTACGGAGGCATGCGGGCGGCCATGCAGCTTCGCAGCTTCCTGTCGGAGCTGGGCACGCTCAGTGTGTCCAACATCTTCGGCATCCCCGAGGTGTACAAGGCCCTGGATGAGGACGGGAAGCCGCAGAACGACCGCCTGGAGAGGGGGCTCCACCGGATGATGGAACAGCTCGACTGGCACGCCCGCGCCCTCAAGACCCACCGCGACAACTTCGGTTTGCCTGGGCAGCAGCAGCAGCAGTAGTAGTAGTAGTAGGGTACTTTATATAGTCACAGAGGCGTCGCTGTGAAATTCGGGTTGCTCCCACCTCATTTGTGTGTGATTCGGATGAGGGTGGGTGGGTACGGTGTTAAATTTGGACCAAACGACCACTTTTTTGTTGCCACTGGGTTTAACGTGTGGTAAGTGCATGGGCACACGGGACCTCGGTTTATCATCTCATCCGAAAGACTCGTTAAGGCCTAGTGTAAAGTGAGAGGAAAAAATCCCCTGTACCCAGGTTCGAACTCGGGTTTACTTGACACGAGGCGAACGCGCTACCTCTGTGCCTCTCTACACTCTAGTAGTAGTAGTAGTCAATGGAGGAAGAAGTTGTGTGTGTATCGCTTTTGTAGCTTGTGCAGACCTGCCTACACTGGTTTGACCATAGAAAACTTCTGTAAAAACTGGACCCTGTATATATAAGCCGCATCCCTTAAATTGACAGAATATTGAGTATTTGCAGGCTAAAGTCGGAAATTATCACTTTTGACATTTTTATATAATCTGAAAGTTTAAATTCTACAGACTGAAAAGCAAAAAACAGAATTGATCTATCTGGCATAGTCTTTTTTCTATAATTTTTGAAAGTTGACAAAATGCACAGAATCAAGTATAACTAAGCTACCTGTTTTAGTGCATTGCTAAGAATGTCTCTCAGCGACTTTAGCCAGGTTTTCCCATACTCTGTCACATTTTTTCACACAAAAGCCGCAGGAAAATTACTCAAACAAAAAAGTGGACAAAGCTAAAGAAGAAAAAACCCCAGTAGATTTTGCCTACCTTTCCACAGAAAATCAATACATGAGCTGAAGACAATACAAAAATAGAAACTCTGCTTCCACAACATGACTATTTAATGCTCTGAGACACTTTCTATTAATTTTTTAACCCCTTGACTGCCAAAGAAAATGAAAGAAAAAATAATTGGGCAAATCATGCCATGAAAATGACAACTAATAGAGCTAATCTGGCAAAATTGTCTGAGGATATAACTCTCTTGACTATGTTAGAGCAAAAGCCAGCATATCAGGATTATTCCTCTTCATCTGATGACATAATCAGTGATGTCATCAGGTCAGTACGTAATACGTTGGTGGCAGTCAAGGGGTTAAGTGTCAAAACCAGTTTTGAGCAGCAGTGAAGCTAAAACATAGGCTGGATAATGTGGAAGGATGTGAGAGCTATGCGTGAGCGTGTAAATGCGCTTTTTCTATTTGGAGAGAGAGATTGTCGAGTTAGGTAGCCTTTCTTTGCGCGCACACACAGTGAAAACGAAAGCAGTTTGTAGCATGAGTACAGTCCCTTTACTGAATTTTATAAGCTTCTCTGTGGTTGGCCAGTTACGTACAATGGCAATGCGTCATTTTTATATGTTCGGCTATGATTTCGAAGGAGGATTTTGATGTTTTCAAAGCCATAAAAATATTTATCATACCATAGATGTGAGGAAAGAGGAGATTGACTAAGGATGCCAGCACAAATTTGACAGGGCTTGGATGGATGAAACTGCGGACACTAAGATCCGTGTAGGCGAGCTGCGAAAAAATTGATGTCGGAGGCAAAAGTTTTGTTTGAGTACTTTGACGATACCATCGGCTACGCTTTTTTGTTTGGGGCACTCTCACATCCCTGAATGTGGAAGGAAACAGATTCCATAATACTAATAAATATGACATTGGGAAAATCCACATACAAGCCGCATCAGTATATATCAAGCCGCATGGGCCAAAGTTGAGGAAAAAAGTAGCGGCTTATAGTCCGCATTTTACGGTACACATATTTGGCCAAGCTACATAATTGAGTGTGACTATGCATTTTGAAGTTTTGCAAACTACACATTTTTGAAACAGAAAAATGACAAGAGAAAAAGCAAATCTCTTCACTAAAATGACAAAGTTGGATCGACCATAATTTAAGCCATGAAGAATGTTGCCTTTGTTTTGAGAGAAGAAAATGAAGTATATGAGTGGTTGTAGGCTGTATTGCAGATTCGGTCGTAGGCTGCAATGTTTTTTTCGGCCGAAGGCTTCAATGTTTAGTCAGCCATACTTTTTCGGCTGTAGGCTGCATGGGAGATTCGGTCGTATTCTTATGTACCCGGTTTTGTGCTAGACAAGGCATACAATTTACAATATGTCACGACAACGTTGCATTTAGCCGAGAAATTGGTGAGCAAACAGAGCAATCAGTGTCTGAACAAGTATACTGTATGGGAACATGACCAAATGACTTCAATGCAAATATTTGTACCCCAAACTACACAATTGGCTTTAAAACTACTCATTTTGCTGTTGAAACTACTCATTTAGAGTTAGTTTACGAGAAGTTCCTTCCCCTTATTCATTTCACTATATCCTCTCTTAGCCTCACTATTTCATATTTGCGTAACCTAACTTCCATTGAGGCATACCAGTTTGTTCTGTGTTGTGTGTTGTTTAAGTGTACCATTATTCAAGACTAGAAGGCTATGCCATTCTTGAATGTATGTTGATTTGTTTGTGAGCAACTCGCTACCACTGCTGTGTTTTTAAGGATGAACTTGGGTCTGTATTGTTGTGGCAACTACTTTCACTTTGCAGAATGAACTTGGGTCTGTATTGTTGTGGCAACTACTTTCACTTTGCAGGATGAACTTGGGTCTGTATTGTTGTGGCAACTACTTTCACTTTGCAGGATGAACTTGGGTCTGTATTGTTGTGGCAACTACTTTCACTTTGCAGGATGAACTTGGGTCTGTATTGTTGTGGCAACTACTTTCACTTTGCAGGATGAACTTGGGTCTGTATTGTTGTGGCAACTACTTTCACTTTGCAGAATGAACTTGGGTCTGTATTGTTGTGGCAACTACTTTCACTTTGCAGAATGAACTTGGGTCTGTATTGTTGTGGCAACTACTTTCACTTTGCAGAATGAACTTGGGTCTGTATTGTTGTGGCAACTACTTTCACTTTGCAGAATGAACTTGGGTCTGTATTGTTGTGGCAACTACTTTCACTTTGCAGAATGAACTTGGGTCTGTATTGTTGTGGCAACTACTTTCACTTTGCAGAATGAACTTGGGTCTGTATTGTTGGCAACTACTTTCACTTTGCAGAATGAACTTGGGTCTGTATTGTTGTGGCAACTACTTTCACTTTGCAGAATGAACTTGGGTCTGTATTGTTGTGGCAACTACTTTCACTTTGCAGAATGAACTTGGGTCTGTATTGTTGTGGCAACTACTTTCACTTTGCAGAATGAACTTGGGTCTGTATTGTTGTGGCAACTACTTTCACTTTGCAGAATGAACTTGGGTCTGTATTGTTGTGGCAACTACTTTCACTTTGCAGAATGAACTTGGGTCTGTATTGTTGTGGCAACTACTTTCACTTTGCAGAATGAACTTGGGTCTGTATTGTTGTGGCAACTACTTTCACTTTGCAGAATGAACTTGGGTCTGTATTGTTGTGGCAACTACTTTCACTTTGCAGAATGAACTTGGGTCTGTATTGTTGTGGCAACTACTTTCACTTTGCAGAATGAACTTGGGTCTGTATTGTTGTGGCAACTACTTTCACTTTGCAGGATGAACTTGGGTCTGTATTGTTGTGGCAACTACTTTCACTTTGCAGAATGAACTTGGGTCTGTATTGTTGTGGCAACTACTTTCACTTTGCAGAATGAACTTGGGTCTGTATTGTTGTGGCAACTACTTTCACTTTGCAGGATGAACTTGGGTCTGTATTGTTGTGGCAACTACTTTCACTTTGCAGAATGAACTTGGGTCTGTATTGTTGTGGCAACTACTTTCACTTTGCAGGATGAACTTGGGTCTGTATTGTTGTGGCAACTACTTTCACTTTGCAGAATGAACTTGGGTCTGTATTGTTGTGGCAACTACTTTCACTTTGCAGAATGAACTTGGGTCTGTATTGTTGTGGCAACTACTTTCACTTTGCAGGATGAACTTGGGTCTGTATTGTTGTGGCAACTACTTTCACTTTGCAGAATGAACTTGGGTCTGTATTGTTGTGGCAACTACTTTCACTTTGCAGGATGAACTTGGGTCTGTATTGTTGTGGCAACTACTTTCACTTTGCAGAATGAACTTGGGTCTGTATTGTTGTGGCAACTACTTTCACTTTGCAGAATGAACTTGGGTCTGTATTGTTGTGGCAACTACTTTCACTTTGCAGGATGAACTTGGGTCTGTATTGTTGTGGCAACTACTTTCACTTTGCAGAATGAACTTGGGTCTGTATTGTTGTGGCAACTACTTTCACTTTGCAGGATGAACTTGGGTCTGTATTGTTGTGGCAACTACTTTCACTTTGCAGAATGAACTTGGGTCTGTATTGTTGTGGCAACTACTTTCACTTTGCAGAATGAACTTGGGTCTGTATTGTTGTGGCAACTACTTTCACTTTGCAGGATGAACTTGGGTCTGTATTGTTGTGGCAACTACTTTCACTTTGCAGGATGAACTTGGGTCTGTATTGTTGTGGCAACTACTTTCACTTTGCAGAATGAACTTGGGTCTGTATTGTTGTGGCAACTACTTTCACTTTGCAGGATGAACTTGGGTCTGTATTGTTGTGGCAACTACTTTCACTTTGCAGGCGAATCGGTGCCATAAATAACTTTGGTAAAAAAGGGAGAAAAAAGTATCTAATTTTGTTCTGTTGTTTTTATATAATTGATTAACCTCTTCACTGCTCTTAGCATATTATATTATAGATAAGAAAGCGGCATGGGAAAGGGACAAAAAAAGGTGGCGGGCGCTGCATTTGTGGTGACACACTTTCCACTTGGGAGCAGCCCACATTTCACGGAAAGGAGTCTCTGTGATCAAACGGTTAATACAGTGCTATAGAAAGACAAACGCAACGCAATATCGTACAATGCGATGCAATTCAAGGTAAATACAATACCAGGGCTCCCAGGGACCCCCATTTGGGGGTCTTTGAAGCACTCAAATTTGAAAGGACCTATAAAAGAATGTGCAAGGGGGGTCCCAGGGATGCAGTAGAAAAATTCTGTATGGCATTCGCAAATGCCACTGGGACCCTCTATCCCGCCTCTAGGACCCTCTATACTGTAAGTGAAGGAGTCCCTGGGACCCCTTGTTTTGCGGGACAATTGGGAGCCCTGAATACAGTACAATGCTATGCAATACGCAGTTCAGTGCAAAGAAATACTATACAATAAAATGCAAATGGATAATTATATCATGTGATTCGTATTATCTGAAGAATAGCTCAGGTGCTTACTCGGTGCATGTGGGGGTTTTCCCCGTTGTTTTGCAGCTCTTCTGCTTGATTTTTTTAGAATTTTTTTATTTTTATATCTAGACTTTTTCGTGGTTTGACTTTAATTCTTGTGTGCCATTTTTGTACCAGTAGGTTCATTGTCAGTTTTTTTGGGGGGTTGTGTGTGTGTGTGTGTGGTTTTTTTTGGGGGGTGGTCTTTTTTGCTTAGCAATACAGACAAACCACACACACACACTCATGCGTGCGCGCGTGTGCAAACACACATATACACACGATGTGCATGGACAACCACACCTGCACACACACACACACAGTGGCGCGCGCGCATGCGCATACACACACACACACACACACACACACACACACACGCAAACACACACATATTGTGGTCTCGGATTCTGTGACCTGAACATGCGGAGGTGTGGCTGCGAGTTGGGACTCGGAATGAGCGGCGTGGGAGCAACGCCACTGTACGGCCCAGAAGATGGGACAGCAAAAAAACACAAATCCACACGCATATTGTAATGAGTGACTTAGCGGGCTCTTTTGCCCACCAGGTGGCATAACGCTCGAGTGGGGCTAATCCTCTATATTCTTAGTTGGGGGATAAAGAGAGAGAGAAAGATAGGGAGGAGTCCAACCCCCTCTCTCTCTCTCTCTCTCTCACTAAAACCTCAATCCTTGCGTAATAAAGTTGTCAAGTGTCACTACGCCCAACTAAGAATATAGCGTGATAAGCCCCACTCGAGCGTTATGCCCCCTGGCGGGCAAATAATCGCTGTAAGTCGACCATTAGCAGTGTTTATTCACGATCTGACATAATGGGTATTACCTGCTGATCTTTTGTGCCTTGCTCTCATTTGTTTTTGAGTTATTATATAGCTGAACGGCGTGAGCATTTTTCAATTTTTTGTATTTTTTAATTATTTTATTTTATATACTTGTTCATATTGTTTTGTAATAATGTTTTTCTTCTTGATTGTTTTCTTGTAATATTTGTAGTAAAGCGCTCAGGATTATTTTTTATATCATCGAAGAGCGCTGTAGAAGCTTTATTTATTATTATTATTATATAGTTTTTATTATGAATATGATCAGAATCTTGTGGTGTTTTTTTTAGATATTTGTGTGTGTGTGTGTGTGTGTGTTTAATGAGAACCAGTTGTTTAAAAATTAAAGTCAGGTCAGCCCCCGTGGCACAGTGGTTTATAGGTCAAGGTTTTCTTACGATTAATTTTGGCTTGTGATAGTTGTTGAATATTTAGAAAAATACAACAAACAAACAAGTACACGACAAGTGTAAAGTGATGTTATTTTATTCACAAGAGACAAAACCACTGGATATTTCGGCGAATGCGCCTTTATCAACATAGACAAATAAGGAAACAGCAAACAGCAAATATTATAGCAAAATGAGCAAAAAGCAGGCAACAAAAGGAGCAAAAAAACAAGATCAAAATATAAAAAACAATACTTCCCCTCTACAGTCCAATGCGTCAAAATCATTTAAAGGTGCAGTCCGGCGAGTGAGCGATTGTTTTCGTTTTGCACCTCTGCGGTGGAACGGGTTTTGGGGGAAAGAAAATGGCTTCCTATCATTAGAATGGGCGCCATTTTCTTTCCCCCCAAACCCGTTCCACTGCAGAGGTGCAAAACGAAAACAATCACTCACCCGCTGGACTGCACCTTTAATATTTAGAAAAATGCTATTGTTGTTTATATAGGTCTACGTTTTCTTACAATTTATTTTGGCTTGTGATAGTTGTTGAACATTTAGAAAAATGCTATTGTTGTTTATAGGTCCACGTTTTCTTACAATTTATTTTGGCTTGTGATAGTTGTTGAACATTTAGAAAAATGCTATTGTTGTTTATATAGGTCTACGTTTTCTTACAATTTATTTTGGCTTGTGATAGTTGTTGAACATTTAGAAAAATGCTATTGTTGTTTGTAGGTCTACGTTTTCTTACAATTTATTTTGGCTTGTGATAGTTGTTGAACATTTAGAAAAATGCTATTGTTGTTTGTAGGTCTACGTTTTCTTACAATTTATTTTGGCTTGTGATAGTTGTTGAACATTTAGAAAAATGCTATTGTTGTTTGTAGATCTACGTTTTCTGACATTTAAAAAAAAAATGTGTTTAAAGTGACGGTTGTTGTAGTCGTTGAATATTTTCAAAAGTGATGTTACTGTTTACCTGTGATCTCTTCCTCCAAGGGAATCTCTATAACATATTTACTGTTTAAAGACCCACCCGGTCACGTGTCAAAATCACGGGTTTCACGTGTTTTCCCTCTTATAGCTGGTTTGACCCGGTTTGACTCTCATGCAAATGTCCCCAAATTGAAAACAAAACATCGTTTTAAAGAGCAGCCTCAATTTGAAGTTGGGGACATTTGTATGTGGGTCACAGCTACCCAGAAAAAAAGCAAGGGACTTAATCGTGGTGCGTGGGTGTGTCTTTAAGAAAACAAAGAAACACAGCAACTGCCTTACTTTGTGAACTTATTGTTATATATTTGCATACCGACAGAAAATATTGTCAGACCTGTTTACCCTCCCGGTTTTGCTGGAATTATCCCGGGAATTTGCAAACATTCTGGGTAAAATAATGAATTCCGGGTGAACGCTAAAAATCCCGGGATTTCGAAAAACTGTATTATTTGTTTCCGTTTGTATGAAAAGATGCAAGGGTTGACCGAAACCTTGGAGTTCTGAGACACGGTTTTTCATTGGTGCGTGGACCCCCCTCAAACCAATGATAGTATTTCTTGTTGGCAGAGATTGTAGTTTTGCGCCAAACATGTCGTCAGGCAAGTCAACCGCAGGCGGCAAGCGCCAGAAATCTTCGACAAACGACAGCAGTGATAGGGTGAAACAGCCAAAAGTGAAGCAGAAGTTTTCTCAAAAGTATTTGAAAGTGCCAGGAATAACAAGTTCGCGTTTGGGAGACGAGCATGCACACATAGCAAGTACTGCAACGTGGACTTCAAAATTATCGCGAGTCGTGTACCGATGTGAATTCTGGGGTTTTTCTTCTCAAATTCCGGGGTTTTCTGTGGCAAATTCCAAGTTGTTCATTATATGGGTAAACAGGTCTGTATTGTACACAAATAATGGAAGAAGCTAGAATGTCCCAGCTTGTAACACCTTAACTCATTGGCATCACAATGATTTTGAATTATTCAAAAAACTCGCAAATCACTCCAGCCATACACACAAACAAAACATACATAAACAAAAGGAGAAATGAAAGAAGATTACGGGTTTTTAGTTCAGGTTTTAGACATAGGGAAGTGGTAGATCAGACTTTTTTTTATATACAGTGGAACCTCCCTTATAAGACCTTCACAAACCATCCAAAATGAGGTCCTATAAGGGAGGGGTCTTTATATAGAAACACTCTTGCCAGCAATTAGTTTCCCTGCTACAAACGCATAGTAAGAGGCAAAAGTGTGGTCTAAGGGAGCGAAGCGAGTTTAAAAGGGACCAAAGTGTGGTGTGCACACAGATTTACTTCCCTTGAAGCAAATTCATCAAACTGACAGCTTTGTATTAATTCCGGCCATATATGGGTGGAATGACTTGAATGAGTTAAAGGTTGTTCCTTCGACATTTCATTCACTTTCAAAAGTGCATTAAACCAGATGTTGCTTGTGATTATACTTCTCCAGATGATGCGGGTCTCCTCGTACCCACAGATTTTTACATGCATTTTAACAGTATTTATCCCTCTCCAGATGATGCGGGTTCTCCAGGACCCATACTCGTCAGAGTCACCATGTGTTTATACTTCTCCAGATGGCGCGGGTCTCCCACGACCCATACTCAATGCACTGCAGTGACATATTTCTGCTCTTTAAAGTATGGGTCCTCTGTGACCCGCGTTACATAGGAGAAGTATGTTAAAATGACGTATCTAATTATTACTTTAGTTTTTACTGTATTGGCACCAACATTTGCTGACATATATGCCAAACTATGTTTTTTTAAAATACCTAAAATTTTATTATCATAGTCCCAATAGTTCCTGAGATATTAAGTCATTTGTGCGTCTCTGGGTCTTGGACGACCCATGAAGCACGGTAAAGGTTAACTGCATGGATGCTCCTGCTTTCAGGATGTCCTGAAGTTCAGGATTTTTTGTATTGCCTGGAGCCGGCGACGCCGGATTATGAGAATTTGAGAAGATGCATTTTGCTGGTTATAGAGGTCACCAGAAGTGAAAGTGCAACGAGAGCCTGTCAATGACATTGGAAACTGTTGTTTCCCTTCAGCTTTCAGGGGGCAAACTGTTGTTTCCCTTCAGCTTTCAGGGGGCAAACTGTTGTTTCCCTTCAGCTTTCAGGGGGCAAACTGTTGTTTCCCTTCAGCTTTCAGGGGGCAAACTGTTGTTTCCCTTCAGCTTTCAGGGGGCAAACTGTTGTTTCCCTTCAGCTTTCAGGGGGCAAACTGTTGTTTCCCTTCAGCTTTCAGGGGGCAAACTGTTGTTTCCCTTCAGCTTTCAGGGGGCAAACTGTTGTTTCCCTTCAGCTTTCAGGGGGCAAACTGTTGTTTCCCTTCAGCTTTCAGGGGGCAAACTGTTCAGCTTTCAGGGGGCAAACTGTTGTTTCCCTTCAGCTTTCAGGGGGCACTGCCCCCCAGAACTCCCAGGAGGGGCGCTGTCCCTGCACTCCACCGGGGCCTGGGCGTCCCCTGGATCCTTGCAGGATTTATGAAATTTCCCAGGAACACCCATGTAACTGTCCAGTACATGTCCAGTAAGCCACGTCCAGAATCAGTAGGGTGTGTGATATTACATTGCATTTCTGAACATCGTTGCATTTCTTTTGTTTATAACTGCTAAGCAATAATTGTTTACCTTTTCTCAGATCACATTATGGAACTTGTTGACTTTGTATAATCGCAGATGTAACGCAGTTATTAGCATTGTACTGGTTTGTATTTGTGCTTCATTCGATACTCGTATATTTTTAAGATGCTATTTTGCACAATTAAAGGCTACTTTGCACGTTTAAATGACTGTGTGTGAAAGTGTGTGTATCTGCATGTCACATTTACTGATTGCACTTTGTGTGTGTTGTGTGTGTGTGTATGTTTATGTGTGTGTGTTTTGTTCGATTTAACGTCTCTCAAATCGATGGATAAGCGGACCCAATCTGCAGACCCGACTCGTGGCGGATGTCCCAGGTTTGAATCTGTAGACTGGTGCCTCCTCCTCCTCCGACCTTCGCGTTGCAAATGGCGTCGGGAGATTCGAAGAGGCAGATCGTGTAGAGAGCCAGGTCGAATTCCGGAGAGGAGCCGATGAGAAATGAGCCCATGGCTTTGATGGCGTCGCGGCTGGAGCAGGTGGGCCTCCACGCAAAGTTGGCGCCCATCACGTAAGGGGCATTCTGTGTCACAAAGGAAGCCCACATCAAACTAGGTTGAAAAGTTATCGAATTCGAGAATCACCCGCGGAGTTACGCAACCACACCCCGACTTCGGAGGAGGACTGTGATTATCTTGCTGCTGCTGCTGCATACTGTCACTATCTTACTGTTTCTGCTGCTGACTGTCCCTATCTTGCTGAGTATATTTCCCATAAAACCATCAGAGAATCACCCGCGTTGCTAGTTTTCAAGGTCATACGACACCAAAAGGCACATTTACAATACCCAGCCAACATTCCCACCTGATTTCATCTTGGGAACTCCATTTTTCCGACCCCCCCGATTTTCAGGGTCCAGCGATCTCCTTGACCTTGACCTAGATTGGTCAACAATATTCGGAAGGAGCACAAGCCAAACCACCTTCATACCAAGTTTCAACATCCTATGTCGACTGGTGCCTGAGATATGGCTAAAAATAGATTTTCAGTTTTCAAGGTCATACGTCAAGGTCATGACCTTGACCTTGACCTTAACACCAAAAGGCACATCTACAGTACCTAGCCTACATGCACATCAAGTTTTATCTTCCTATCCTTATTCCTTCATGGTGATATGCTATCTTGGGAACTCCATTTTTCCGACCACCCGATTTTAATGATCCAGCGATCACCTTGACCTTGACCTTGATTGGTCAACAATATTCGGAAGGAGCATAAGCCCAACCACTTTCATACCAAGTTTCAACATCATATGTTGACTGGTGCCCGAGATATGGCTAAAAATAGATTTTGTTTTCAAGGTCATACATCAAGGTCATGACCTTGACCTTGACATCAAAAGGCACATCTACAGTACCTAGCCTACATGCACATGAAGTTTCATCTTCCTATCTTCATGGTGATATGCTGTTAACAAACCCACATACATACATACATACACAGCCACTTACACAACAAAAACAATAATCACCTTCGCTCCGTAAACTCCGCGGGTGATAATCATTCCTTGAAATTCAGACAAATCACAACAAAAACACATTTTCAAATACAGCTTCAATAAACATTTTCAAATACAGTTGTGATTTCAAAATCACGTAAGAGACATTCTGTGTTACCAGCAAACAGATCAAATCATTCCTTGAAATTCAGACAAATCACAATAAAAACAAACATTTTCAAATACAGCTTCTTTCCCAGTATGGAACTCTCTTCCAGCCGCAGCAGCTGAGGCTTCCTCCTTGGTATCTTTCAAGAGGGAGCTCAACAACTTGTCATTCTAATCTCTGACTAGGGGGCCATAGATCAAAGTAGCGGTAAATGAAGAGCAGGAGCTGTGCCGGTCGGGGTTTGGCCCCGGGGACCGCTACGGTAGCCGGATTGGTCTTGCCTGGATACTGTGAAAAGGTCTATGGCCCACCCCACCCCCCACCCCTTCCCACTCACACAACATATGCACACACACTTTTTTTGCTCCTCACACACACGCACCACGCACACACACACACACACACACTGCCCAAAGATAGTTTTCTAGTTATTTTATTTGTCCGCATTGCGCAACCACTTAAGTCACTGTAATGTCTACTGAGACGGCGTGACAAAGACATATTGAAGACTTGAAGGCAACAAAATGGTTCATTCTGTTTTCTTCATAGAGGATTGAGAAAAAGAACTTTGTTTCGTTTTGTTGTTCTTACAACTGTTTATTTGTTGTTGTTATTTCCCCCCCGGAGGGGGGGGGGGGGGGGGACCTTTTTTATTTTTACTTTAAATTGTTAAACTGTTGCTAAATTATTATTGCTATGCTTCTAAATGTTTTGTAATTAGGGGAAGACGGGGTAAAAAGCGCATGGGCGGGTAAGAAGCCCACCCCAATTATCTCATGAAATGAAGCAAATATCAGTCTCATTTTGCCCATGAGACGAGCGTTAAATGTCTAGCATTCGTCTCATGGGCAAATTTGACTGAAATTTTCTTTATTTCATGAGATAATTGGGGTGGGCTTCTTACCCGCCCATGCGCTTTTTTACCCCGTCTTCCCCTATGTTTTCTTTCTTTTCTTCTGAAAATATTTGTAAAGCGCTCTGAGGATGAATTTTTCATCGAAAAACGCTATGTAAGCTTTATTTATTTATTATTATTATTATAATTATTATTATTATACTAGGCCTATGGGACATTAACCCCGGGCCCAATCAATCAGTTTCACAAAGGCCAAGGGTCCAGGTATTGTCCACTGCAAGAGTGAATGCCCTTCGTAGATGATTGGGTACTGACCAGCAAAGGCTTATCTCTCGCCAATAACCCTAGTTGAGGCCATTGCAACAATTGCCCCTTGCAAGAGTGAATGCCATTGGTAGATGCTTGGGTACTGACCAGCAAGGGTAGATGCTTGGGTACTGACCAGCAAGGGCTGATCTCTCACCAATAACCCTAGTTGAGGCCATGCCACTGCAACTCTTGCAAGAGTGAATGCCCTTGGAAGAGTGAATCTGTTGAGTGGGGTTTCTAAACTACAGTGAATACCTCCCTTATAAGACCTTCAAAAATCATCCAAAATGAGGTCTTTAACCCTTTCACCGCCAGCCATATTTCAGCCAAACATTTCTATTAAATTTACCTGGATAGAGAACAAAATCCATCTGCAGTATTGGGGATTCTTCTGTGACATAGGGGAAGACGGGGTAAAAAGCGCATGGGCGGGTAAGAAGCCCACCCCAATTATCTCATGAAATGAAGCAAATTTTCAGTCTCATTTTGCCCATGAGACGAGCGTTAATGTCTAGCATTCGTCTCATGGGCAAATTTGACTGACATTTTCTTTATTTCATGAGATAATTGGGGTGGGCTTCTTACCCGCCCATGCGCTTTTTACCCCGTCTTCCCCTATATGAAATAAGGTCTATCCTTACTTCCCAAAACTAAGACAATAGGGTCTTTGGATAACAGGCCCCAATTCGATGTCTTATGGTGACATAGGTGTTAAATCACTGTGGTGCTAAAATGCGACTTTGGCGGTGAAAGGGTTAATGGAAG
Source organism: Phymorhynchus buccinoides (assembly GCA_017654935.2). NCBI lineage: Eukaryota > Metazoa > Mollusca > Gastropoda > Neogastropoda > Raphitomidae > Phymorhynchus > Phymorhynchus buccinoides. Next base: position 15,094,412 of record CM065711.1, read on the forward strand.
GGGATTGTAATGTTAATACTTAAGAACACGGGCAATGTTCTCAGAGAAGAAGGTCTTTAATTTAACCCTTCCATCGCCACTGCCACCTCTTGATTTAACGCCCATGTCACTACAAGGCATCAAATGACGGTCTCTTATCTAATTACCTTAATAATTATTATGTTCTTAACCTTTGGAGGTAAGGCATCACACCTATCTGTATTGATAAAAGATTGGGACTTTACTGGTGTTGCACTGCCTCCGGGCATTGCCTCCAGTGTCGTTCCCACCATCTTTGTGTTTACAAATGTCCCATATGTGTCTGTTCCAGACCGAGAGGACGTAAAGCACCATTTTTCATTCATTCCTTCCTTTGGAGGTAAGAATAAACCCTATTTTATGGATGTCACAAATAAATCCGAAATATTGCAGATGAAATCTTTTCTCCACCCAGGTAAGTTTTAATGGAAAGTTTGGGCTGAAAAATGGCTGGCGTTGAAAGGGTTTTAAAGGGAAGGAGTTTTATAATGGGGGGGTCCTATAAATAAATATAGGGGAAGACGGGGTAAAAAGCGCATGAGCGGGTAAGAAGCCCACCCCAATTATCTCATGAAATAAAGAAAATTTCAATCAAATTTGCCCATGAGACGAATGCTAGACATTAACGCTCGTCTCATGGGCAAAATGAGACTGAAATTTGCTTCATTTCATGAGATAATTGGGGTGGGCTTCTTACCCGCCCATGCGCTTTTTACCCCGTCTTCCCCTAAGGGAGGTTCCACTGTAACAACTTTGCCCTGGTTTTACTATTGGCCCATACTGCATAAAGCCTATTTCCTTAATTGATTATGATAAAAGCCGTTTCGTGAGCTAAGAGCACACCTTACCTGTATTCCTCTCACAAACCCGTAGTAGTTGACCCTCCCCAGCTTCTCCTCTTGGTAAAACTGAAGCCAGCTGTGAAAACCGGAAACGGTTTCACTTCCGCCGGAAACACGTAGCTCGCCCACCATCACGTGCTCGAAACCGCTGCTGTCCAAAATGGCGGATGCGGAACTGGACCGGCCGTAGAGGTTGAACCACAGCTCGTAAAACTTGGATTGGAAATCGGACTGGCTGCTTACGTGACCTGTAAATGCAATGGAATTGACAGGTGGGGTGGGGGTGGGGGGTGGGGGGGAGTTTAAGCAATGATGCTTGGAGAGGGACAAAAATACACTTAAAAATAACATACATACACAAAGGCATGTGCATGCACCCCCCAAACACACTGACACACACGCGCGTGCGCGCGCACGTGCACACACACACACACACGCATGCTCAGCGTGCAAAAAAAAACTCTCTCTCCTCTCTCGGATCTCCTCTCTCTCTCTCTCTCTCTCTCTCTCTCTCTCTCACACACACACACACGCGTACACGCACACACATATCTCTACCCCCACCCTACACATTCACACACACACACACACACACACACACACACTCACACTACACACATTCACACACACACACACACACACACACACACACACACACACACACACACACACACACACACACACACACACACACACTTCCCCATCCACCACGCACCCACCCCACCACCACCCTTCCATCCCTCAGCCCCCCTACCCCCTCATCACTCACCTTTGCATCTCAAAAACTCGTACAGTTTTCGGAAGATGGCGGTCGCATTGATGAGAGAAAACAACTGGTCAATCTCCCGCCCCTCCTCGCCGCTCACGAAGTCAGTGGTTCCGATGAAACAGTCATAGTTGTCCAGCAAACTCACGAAGGCTCTCAACGTCGGCTTGGCGTTAAGCACCGATTCATTCAACCAGCTGAAAAGCCTGGAGAACAAACAAACAAAGCAAAAACAAACAAGCAAACAATAATTCGAGTTACAAGGTTTTGTACACCACAGCCGTTCCGTCGCACACAAAGTCGAGCTATTTAGTTTAAAGGGGCACCCTGACGGTTGAGTTTTTTTTTTGTACGAAACACGTCCAGATCACCAGGTAAAACACCCTTTACAGAGATTGCAACCCTCACTTTGCTCTGGTTTCCCAGAAATCAAGCCGTCCAAATCGGCAATTCCTCCTTGGCGGAGGTGCTGGAAGTTAACTTCTTTCACCCAAAGAGAGAGGCGTTTGCCGTCTCTTTTTAAAGCCCCAAAAGCCCCCCCCCCCCTACTCCCCCCCTCGCCCCCCCCCCCCTCTACCACCCCACCTCCCCCTGCGTCCCCTTCTAAAGGCGGACCCACTTGTGTTAGGGGATCTGGTCAGCCTCGTTGCCGTCCGACACCTGGACTTGCCAGTCCACCGCGAAGTCCGATGGTGACGTCATTCTGTTGACGTCATTGCTCCACATGTACTCGGTGACGTCAGCGAGGGCTTCGCAGTTTTTGTCTGTACTTCCTTCATCTGTTTACACACACGCGCGCACGCATGTACGCACACGCACACGCACATGCGCACAGAGAGAGAGAGAGAGAGAGAGAGAGAGAGAGAGAGAGAGAGAGAGAGAGAGAGAGAGAGAGAGAGAGAAAGAGAGAGATTACTAGAGAGAGAGAGGAGAGAGAGGAGAGAGAGAGAGAGAGAGAGAGAGAGAGAGAGAGAGAGAGAGAGAAGCACTCCACAGTTACGTACGCAAGCACGCGCGCGTGCGCGCACATACCACACACACGCATGGGTTTGTGCACACACATATATACACGCAAAACCACACTCATGATGATTGATGATGGTGATGATGATAATGAATGTAATTGATCATGATTGTGGTGGTGGTGGTGGTGGTGGTGGTGGTGTGATGATGATGATGATGATGATGATGATGATGATGATGAATGTAATGATGATGATGA
>CM065711.1:15102259-15104759 GCA_017654935.2 Phymorhynchus buccinoides
TAATAGGGGGCGTAGTTATTAGCAACAAAATTAAGTTTTAGATAATAACAATTTCAAACAAAACCAAACGTTTGTTCTAATAAAACCAGAAAACCGCGTTTACGATAGAAACCCTGCTGGTACTGCTAATACTTTGCTTGTCTATAATAGAGCACGAAAAATCAGTTTTAGATGACAATTTCAAACAAAACCGAACGCTTTCTCTCAAACCAGAAAACCGCGTTTACGTTATAAACCCCGTATGTATGGTAAAACACTGCTGGTATTGCCACTATTTTGCTTTTCTATAGTTATGCGCAAGAAAATTAAGTTTTAGATCATAACAATTTCAAGCAAAACCAAATGCTTGCTCTAATAAAACCAAAAAACCGCGTTTACAATATAAACACCGTACGTATGGTAAAACACTGCTGGTATTGCCGCTATTTTGCTTTTCTATAGGGGAAGACGGGGTAAAAAGCGCATGGGCGGGTAAGAAGCCCACCCCAATTATCTCATGAAATGAAGCAAATGTCAGTCTCATTTTGCCCATGAGACGAGCGTTAATGTCTAGCATTCGTCTCATGGGCAAATTTGACTGAAATTTTTCTTTATTTCATGAGATAATTGGGGTGGGCTTCTTACCCGCCCATGCGTTTTTTTTACCTCGTCTTCCCCTAGTTATGCGCAAGAAAATTAAGTTTTAGATAATAATAATTCCAAAAAAACCCGAAACGCTTGCTCTAGAACCAGAAAATCGCGTCTACAATAATGACACTAAACAGTGGACGATGGTGTAAACTTGGTGCAGAGCTACTAGACTAACATTTTGCAGCAGGTTCCGTTATATTTATAAGCAACTTCTCACTCTTAAGTGGTCTTCCTTTCATTTCCCCTCCCTCCCTCCCCCCCGTGTCCACTTGATCTTTCGTCCTTTCCCCACCCCCTCCCTCCCTCACCTCCCCCCGTGTCCACTTGATCTTTCGTCCTTTCCCCACCCCCTCCCTCCCCTCCCTTCCCCCGTGTCCACTTGATCTTTCGTCCTTTCCCCACCCCCTCCCTCCCCCCCGTGTCCACTTGATCTTTCGTCCTTTCCCCAACCCCCTCCCTCCCCCACCTCTTAGCCAGCCCTCCATTTCTCTCTAGTGCATTATAAATTATCAGCCTGGGGCCTGTATTCACGTTGAGATAGCATGAGACTTAGCATCATGCTAACTTAGAAGCTCTTCCAAAAGTCCTATTAAATCCTATAGGACATTGGAAGAGCTTCTAAGTTAGCATCATGCTAAGTCTCATGCTATCTCGACATGAATACCGTCCCTGGGCCTGTATTCACGTTGAGATAGCATGATACTTAGCATCATGCTAACTTAGAAGCTCTTCCAAAAGTCATATTAACCCTTTCAGCGCCAAAGTCGCATTTTAGCACCACAGTGATTTAACTTCTGTATTACTAAAAGGCGTCAAATTGGGGTGTATTATCCAAAGACCCTATTGTCTTAGTTTTGGGAAGTAAGGACAGACCTTATTTTTATATATGTCACAGAAGAATCCCCAATACTGCAGATGGATTTTGTTCTCTACCCAGGTAAATGTAATGGAAAATTTTTGGCTGAAATATGGCTGGCGGTGAAAGGGTTAAATCCTACAGGACATTGAGAAGAGCTTTTCTAAGTTAGCATCATGCTAAGTCTCATGCTATCTCAACGTGAATACAGGCCCTGACCCTTTAACCCCTTGAACGCCATAATTATGACGTGTCACGTACTGACTTGATAGCATCACAGATGAAGAGGAATAACTCTGATATATGCCGGCTTTTGCTCTATGGCTGGTACCCACGTGTCGTCATATCCGGCCACAAGGAGCGCGCCATATTATGGGAGACCGCCATCTTAGTCAGTAACTTTTGCTTTGAAAAATGCCAGATCGATGCTGCGTATTTGGCTGTTCCAATTCGAAACTTATCTAAACTGTATTTATAACATCTGGATGTTTTTTTTGTACACATTTAGATAACATTTTCACTTTGTTTACACACAGATAAGGACTAAGATGGCGACACTTCCGTTGGAAGGGTCGAGATGCGCACGCAGGTGGGGGGGGGGAGCCATAACACAGTCCAGAGAGTTATATCCCCCACATTGTTTTGGGGGGAGTGGGCGAATGCCACAGTGAGAGCTGTAGGCCTACACCAAACGTTTTCACACTTCATTTCAATTCATTTCACAATATTTTGTTGTCTTCAAACAAACATACACGAAGTAAAAAAAAAAACCCATTAAAAATTATTTTTCTCTTGAGCTCCTCCGAAATCGGAATGTGTCGGCTGTACGCAGCGTGGAGACCAGTGAAAACTGAAAACCGGACACATTATGTACTTTACCCATACTGGCCATATGGCCTGGGAACGCAGAAGAAGGGGCAGCCGTACCGCGTAATAATAATAATAATAATGGGAATTTATATAGGGGAAGACGGGGTAAAAAGCGCTATGGGCGGGTAAGAAGCCCACCCCAAT
>CM065711.1:15109759-15112259 GCA_017654935.2 Phymorhynchus buccinoides
AGCCAGCTCCTTGGCGGAGATGGAGACGGATGGTGACGTCGTCATTTCCGATCTCCGCGTCACGGCCTGACGTAGTTTGACGATGGTGATGGTGGTGGCTGTGGTGACCACGAGGATTTCAACCACAGGGAAACCAAGGCCTAGCACGAAGCTGTGCATGTTGTTGATGAGCTGTTTGTGCTCTTTGTAGAACTGTCCCTCCACGAACGTTGTGGTGAGGGCACCTGTTGATGGATGAATTAACAGGAGAGACGGAGGATGGGTTAGTCTAGTACTTTAGGAGTACATGAAAACCGAAGAGATGGAGAGAGAGAGGAGAGACAAGAGACGGGGACATAGTGGGGACATTGAGACAGGGACATATAATAGAAACGGGGACATATTACGGGGACACATTGAGAGACATATAGAGACGGGGGGGGGACATATAGAGACGGGGACACATAGAAATGGGGAAACATAGAGACGGAAACACATTGAAACGGGGACATAATAGAGACGAGGAAACATTGAAAACTGGTACATATAAGAGACGGGGACACATAGATATGGGGACATGTAGGGACGGGGACATATTGTACATATAGAAACGGGGACACATAGAAACGGGGACATATAGAGACGGGAACACATTGAAACGGGGACATAATAGAGACGGGGACACATAGATATGGGGACATGTAGGGACGGGGACATATTGAAACGGGGACACATAGAAACGGGGACATATAGAGACAGGGACACATCAAAACGGGGATATATAGAGACGGGGACACATCAAAACGGGGACAAAATAGAGATGGGGACACATAGAAACGGGGACATGTAGATACTGGGACACACACGTAGAAACGGGGACACATTGAGACAGGGAGGGCACAGACTGCTACGTATCTAAAGAATACCTGTAAGAGGGTCGAAGTAGCATCCGACGGTGTATCGAAACACGATCACCGAATACACGCCGGTGATGAGGACGCCGATGACGACGATGATGATCGCCACGGTCCTGGTTCGGATGAGGGTCTGGAACCTCAGCGGGTTCATGACGCAGAGACACCGTTCTAAGGCGATCATGGCCGATAAGACGTGAGAGATGTACGTAGAAGCCAGCAACGCCATCAGGTTGGTGTTGGCGATGAACGTGAAAATCGGACCGAACCTTTATCAAACAAGAGGAAAAGCCTTCAAGGCTCACTCGAACAGAAAAGAAGTGAATAGCTGGGAAACGGCTGCACGGAGTACTTTTGCATGTTCAGTATTTTATTGAAGAGTAACATTGCAACACTGCGGCCGAGAGGACGTAAAACTTTAACTTCGAATTGGAAACACTGTCGGCATAATTTCGAACCGAAAGTGCCAACCGGAAGTGGGGACGAAAATGGCCCATTTTGGCCAGATTTAAATTTCGATTAACTTACAAACGGCTGCACAGAATGCATTGTTATTCTTAGGATTTATTTAAAGAGTAATGTTGCAACACTTCCGGTATAAATTCGAACCGGAAGTGGGGACTATTTTAATTTCGATTAACTTACAAACGGCTGCACAGAATGCATTGTTATTCTTAGTATTTATTTAAAGAGTAATGTTGCAACACTTCCGGTATAAAATCGAGCCGGAAGTACCAACCGGAATATGGGAGGGAAGGAGTGTGAGACGAGGAGATAGTGAAATGAACAAGGGGAAGGAACCTCTCCGTTCATGAACTAACTCCCTCCACCAAAGTTATTTTCGGCGCCACCGCCTAGCAAAGCATGGGCAACGGCCAAAGGGAGACAACTTCAGCCTTAAAAAAACCACCACAACAACATAACTTCACTGATGATCAGATTTGTAATATTTAATGTATTTCATTATTCAATGTTTGATGCTTGAAGTTAGCTTGATACCTTTGATGTAAACATTATTACTAACTTCGTTATTCAAGTTTCCAATTGCTCATGAACATGATTTTCTGACTTGTTTAAAAAACCCACCTTATTTTGATTGCTTATGTCATTGTTTATTTATGGTTGTTTTCAACAGTCGTCACAGGTAGATAGCGAGCACACTATAAGCTTCAAGCTTGTTGCTGCTCATTTATGTTGACAATGTGTTGATGTGTATGTGCCCTGTTGATCTGAATAAAGAAATATTTAAGCCAACAACAATAATAACAACAACAAACAACAACCATTTAATAAATGAAAAAGACCTGGTGCTTGAGAAAATCCAACATAATGAAAACTGTTAGCATAAACTAATTATACAGTGGAACATTACTTATAAGACCTCCCATTATAAGACTCCCCTCCCACATAAGACCTACTTCTCTAAGTCATTGCCCTTCTTTGTAAGTATTAAGATTACCTCCCTTATAAGACCCCTCCCTTATAAGACCTCATTTTGGATGATTTTTGAAGGTCTTATAAGGGAGGTTCCACTGTATTGAGATTTCGCTTTCATAACACGAAGGCCTACGGTGAGATACGTACACATATTATAAAAAAAAATCTTG
>CM065711.1:15131042-15138542 GCA_017654935.2 Phymorhynchus buccinoides
ATCCAAATGAGGTCTTATAAGGGAGGTTCCACTCCTTCGAAAATCATCCTAAATGAGGTCTTATAAGGGAGGTTCGAAAATCATCCAAAATGAGGTCTTATAAGGGAGGTTCCACTCCATCGAAAATCATCCAAAATGAGGTCTTATAAGGGAGGTCCCCACTCCTTCGAAAATCATCCCAAATGAGGTCTTATAAGGGAGGTTCGAAAATCATCCAAAATGATGTCTTATAAGGGAGGTCCCACTCCTTCGAATATCATCCCAAATGAGGTCTTAATAGGGAGGTTCCACTCCTTTGAAAATCAACCAAAATGAGGTCTTATAAGGGAGATTCCACTCCTTCGAAAATCATCCAAAATGAGGTCTTATAAGGGAGGTTCGAAAATCATCCAAAATGAGGTCTTATAAGGGAGGTTCCACTCCTTCGAAAATTATCCAAAATGAGGTCTTATCAGGGAGGTTCCACTCCTTCGAAAATCATCCAAAATGAGGTCTTAGTAGGGAGGTCCCACTCCTTCGAAAATTATCCCAAATGAGGTCTTCTAAGGGAGGTTCGAAAATCATCCCAAATGAGGTCTTATAAGGGAGGTCCCACTCCTTCGAAAATCATCCAAAATGAGTTCTTGATAGGGAGGTTCGAAAATTATCCCAAATGAGGTCTTATAAGGGAGGTTCGAAAATTATCCCAAATGAGGTCTTATAAGGGAGATTCGAAAATCCTCCAAAATGAGGTCTTATAATGGAGGTTCCAAAATCATCCAAAATGAGGTCTTCTAAGGGAGGTTCGAAATTCATCCAAAATGAGGTCTTATAAGGGAGGTTCCACTCCTTCGAAAATCATCCAAATGAGGTCTTATAAGGGAGGTTCCACTCCTTCGAAAATCATCCTAAATGAGGTCTTATAAGGGAGGTTCGAAAATCATCCAAAATGAGGTCTTATAAGGGAGGTTCCACTCCATCGAAAATCATCCAAAATGAGGTCTTATAAGGGAGGTTCCACTCCATCGAAAATCATCCAAAATGATGTCTTACTAGGGAGGTCCCACTCCTTCGAAAATCATCCCAAATGAGGTCTTATAAGGGAGGTTCCACTCCTTCGAAAATCATCCAAAATGAGGTCTTACAAGGGAGGTTCCACTCCTTCGAAAATCATCCAAAATGAGGTCTTTAAGGGAGGTTCCACTCCTTCGAAAATCATCCAAAATGAGGTCTTATAAGGGAGGTCCCACTCCTTGGAAAATCATCCAAAATGAGGTCTTATAAGGGAGGTTCCACTCCTTCGAAAATCAACCAAAATGAGGTCTTATAAGGGAGGTTCCCATCCTTCGAAAATCATCCAAAATGAGGTCTTATAAGGGAGATTCCACTCCTTCGAAAATCATTCAAAAATGAGGTCTTATAAGGGAGGTTCCACTCCTTCGAAAATCATCCAAAATGAGGTCTTATAAGGGAGGTTCCACTCCTTCGAAAATCATCCAAAATGAGGTCTTATAAGGGAGGTTCCACTCCTTCGAAAATCAACCAAAATGAGGTCTTATAAGGGAGGTTCCCATCCTTCGAAAATCATCCAAAATGAGGTCTTATAAGGGAGATTCCACTCCTTCGAAAATCATTCAAAATGAGGTCTTATAAGGGAGGTTCCACTCCTTCGAAAATCATCCAAAATGAGGTCTTATAAGGGAGGTTCCACTCCTTCGAAAATCATCCAAAATGAGGTCTTATAAGGGAGGTTCCACTCCTTCGAAAATCATCCAAAATGAGGTCTTATAAGGGAGGTTCCACTCCTTCGAAAATCATCCAAAATGAGGTCTTATAAGGGAGGTTCCACTCCTTCGAAAATCATCCAAAATGAGGTCTTATAAGGGAGGTTCCACTCCATCGAAAATTATCCCAAATGAGGTCTTATAAGGGAGATTCGAAAATCCTCCAAAATGAGGTCTTATAATGGAGGTTCCAAAATCATCCAAAATGAGGTCTTATAAGGGAGGTTCGAAAATCATCCAAAATGAGGTCTTATAAGGGAGGTTCCACTCCTTCGAAAATCATCCAAATGAGGTCTTATAAGGAGAGTTCCACTCCTTCGAAAAATCATCCTAAATGAGGTCTTATAAGGGAGGTTCCACTCCATCGAAAATCATCCAAAATGAGGTCTTATAAGGGAGGTTCCACTCCATCGAAAATCATCCAAAATGATGTCTTACTAGGGAGGTCCCACTCCTTCGAAAATCAACCCAAATGAGGTCTTAATAGGGAGGTTCCACTCCTTTGAAAATCAACCAAAATGAGGTCTTATAAGGGAGATTCCACTCCTTCGAAAATCATCCAAAATGAGGTCTTATAAGGGAGATTCCACTCCTTCGAAAATCATCCAAAATGAGGTCTTATAAGGGAGGTTCGAAAATCATCCAAAATGAGGTCTTATAAGGGAGATTCCACTCCTTCGAAAATCATCCAAAATGAGGTCTTATAAGGGAGATTCCACTCCTTCGAAAATCATCCAAAATGAGGTCTTATAAGGGAGATTCCACTCCTTCGAAAATCATTCAAAATGAGGTCTTATAAGGGAGGTTCCACTCCTTCGAAAATCATCCAAAATGAGGTCTTATAAGGGAGGTTCCACTCCTTCGAAAATCATCCAAAATGAGAGGTCTTATAATGGAGGTTCCAATCCATCGAAAATCATCCAAAATGAGGTCTTATATAGGGAGGTTCCACTCCATCGAAAATCATCCAAAATGAGGTCTTATAATGGAGGTTCCACTCCATCGAAAATCATCCAAAATGAGGTCTTATAATGGAGGTTCCACTCCATCGAAAATCATCCCAAATGAGGTCTTATAATGGAGGTTCCACTCCATCGAAAATCATCCTATATGAGGTCTTATAAAGGAGGTTCGAAAATCATCCAAAATGAGGTCATAATAAGGGAGGTTCCACTCCTTCAAAAAGCATCCAAAATGAGGTCTTATCAGGGAGGTTCCACTCCATCGAAAATCATCCAAAATGAGGTCTTATAAGGGAGGTTCCACTCCATCGAAAATCATCCAAAATGATGTCTTATAAGGGAGGTCCCACTCCTTCGAAAATCATCCCAAATGAGGTCTTATTAGGGAGGTTCCACTCCTTTGAAAATCAACCAAAATGAGGTCTTATAAGGGAGATTCCACTCCTTCGAAAATCATTCAAAATGAGGTCTTATAAGGGAGGTTCCACTCCTTCGAAAATCATCCAAAATGAGGTCTTATAAGGGAGGTTCCACTCCTTCGAAAATCATCCAAAATGAGAGGTCTTATAATGGAGGTTCCAATCCATCGAAAATCATCCAAAATGAGGTCTTATAAGGGAGGTTCCACTCCATCGAAAATCATCCAAAATGAGGTCTTATAATGGAGGTTCCACTCCATCGAAAATCATCCAAAATGAGGTCTTATAATGGAGGTTCCACTCCATCGAAAATCATCCCAAATGAGGTCTTATAATGGAGGTTCCACTCCATCGAAAATCATCCTATATGAGGTCTTATAAAGGAGGTTCGAAAATCATCCAAAATGAGGTCATAATAAGGGAGGTTCCACTCCTTCAAAAAGCATCCAAAATGAGGTCTTATCAGGGAGGTTCCACTCCATCGAAAATCATCCAAAATGAGGTCTTATAAGGGAGGTTCCACTCCATCGAAAATCATCCAAAATGATGTCTTATAAGGGAGGTCCCACTCCTTCGAAAATCATCCCAAATGAGGTCTTATTAGGGAGGTTCCACTCCTTTGAAAATCAACCAAAATGAGGTCTTATAAGGGAGATTCCACTCCTTCGAAAATCATCCAAAATGAGGTCTTATAAGGGAGGTTCGAAAATCATCCCAAATGAGGTCTTATAGGGAAGGTTCCACTCCTTTGAAAATCAACCAAAATGAGGTCTTATAAGGGAGATTCCACTCCTTCGAAAATCATCCAAAATGAGGTCTTATAAGGGAGGTTCGAAAATCATCCAAAATGAGGTCTTATAAGGGAGGTCCCACTCCTTCGAAAATCATCCCAAATGAGGTCTTATTAGGGAGGTTCCACTCCTTTGAAAATCAACCAAAATGAGGTCTTATAAGGGAGATTCCACTCCTTCGAAAATCATTCAAAATGAGGTCTTATAAGGGAGGTTCCACTCCTTCGAAAATCATCCAAAATGAGGTCTTATAAGGGAGGTTCCACTCCTTCGAAAATCATCCAAAATGAGAGGTCTTATAATGGAGGTTCCAATCCATCGAAAATCATCCAAAATGAGGTCTTATAAGGGAGGTTCCACTCCATCGAAAATCATCCAAAATGAGGTCTTATAATGGAGGTTCCACTCCATCGAAAATCATCCAAAATGAGGTCTTATAATGGAGGTTCCACTCCATCGAAAATCATCCCAAATGAGGTCTTATAATGGAGGTTCCACTCCATCGAAAATCATCCTATATGAGGTCTTATAAAGGAGGTTCGAAAATCATCCAAAATGAGGTCATAATAAGGGAGGTTCCACTCCTTCAAAAAGCATCCAAAATGAGGTCTTATCAGGGAGGTTCCACTCCATCGAAAAATATCATCCAAAATGAGGTCTTATAAGGGAGGTTCCACTCCATCGAAAATCATCCAAAATGATGTCTTATAAGGGAGGTCCCACTCCTTCGAAAATCATCCCAAATGAGGTCTTATTAGGGAGGTTCCACTCCTTTGAAAATCAACCAAAATGAGGTCTTATAAGGGAGATTCCACTCCTTCGAAAATCATCCAAAATGAGGTCTTATAAGGGAGGTTCGAAAATCATCCCAAATGAGGTCTTATAGGGAGGTTCCACTCCTTTGAAAATCAACCAAAATGAGGTCTTATAAGGGAGATTCCACTCCTTCGAAAATCATCCAAAATGAGGTCTTATAAGGGAGGTTCGAAAATCATCCAAAATGAGGTCTTATAAGGAAGATTCCACTCCTTCGAAAATCATCCAAAATGAGGTCTTATCAGGGAGGTTCCACTCCTTCGAAAATCATCCAAAATGAGGTCTTACAACGGAGGTTCCACTCCTTCGAAAATCATCCAAAATGAGGTCTTATAAGAGAGGTTCCACTCCTTCGAAAATCATCCAAAATGAGGTCTTATAAGGGAGGTCCCACTCCTTCGAAAATCATCCCAAATGAGGTCTTATTAGGGAGGTTCCACTCCTTTGAAAATCAACCAAAATGAGGTCTTATAAGGGAGGTCCCACTCCTTCGAAAATCATCCAAAATGTTGTCTTACTAGGGAGGTTCCACTCCTTCGAAAATCATCCCAAATGAGGTCTTATAAGGGAGGTTCCACTCCTTTGAAAATCATCCCAAATGAGGTCTTATTAGGGAGGTTCCACACCTTTGAAAATCATCCCAAATGAGGTCTTATTAGGGAGGTTCCACTCCTTTGAAAATCAACCAAAATGAGGTCTTATAAGGGAGATTCCACTCCTTCGAAAATCATCCAAAATGAGGTCTTATAAGGGAGGTTCGAAAATCATCCAAAATGAGGTCTTATAAGGGAGATTCCACTCCTTCGAAAAGCATCCAAAATGAGGTCTTATAAGGGAGGTTCCACTCCTTCGAAAATCATCCAAAATGAGGTCTTATAAGGAGGTTCCACTCCTTCGAAAATCATCCAAAATGAGGTCTTATAAGGGAGGTTCCACTCCTTCGAAAATCATCCAAAATGAGGTCTTATAAGGGAGGTCCCACTCCTTCAAAAATCATCCAAAATGATGTCTTACTAGGGAGGTCCCACTCCTTCGAAAATCATCCCAAATGAGGTCTTATTAGGGAGGTTCCACTCCTTTGAAAATCAACCAAAATGAGGTCTTATAAGGGAGGTCCCACCCCTTCGAAAATCATCCAAAATGATGTCTTACTAGGGAGGTCCCACTCCTTCGAAAATCATCCCAAATGAGGTCTTATTAGGGAGGTTCCACTCCTTTGAAAATCATCCCAAATGAGGTCTTATTAGGGAGGTTCCACTCCTTCGAAAATCATCCCAAATGAGGTCTTATTAGGGAGGTTCCACTCCTTTGAAAATCATCCCAAAATGAGGTCTTATTAGGGAGGTTCCACTCCTTTGAAAATCAACCCAAATGAGGTCTTATAAGGGAGATTCCACTCCTTCGAAAATCATCCAAAATGAGGTCTTATAAGGGAGGTTCGAAAATCATCCCAAATGAGGTCTTATAAGGGAGATTCCACTCCTTCGAAAATCATCCAAAATGAGGTCTTATAAGGGAGGTTCCACTCCTTCGAAAATCATCCACAATTAGGTCTTATAAGGGAGGTTCGAAAATCATCCAAAATGAGGTCTTATAAGGGAGGTTCCACTCCATCGAAAATCATCCAAAATGAGGTCTTATAAGGGAGGTCCCACTCCTTCGAAAATCATCCCAAATGAGGTCTAACAGGGGAGGTTCCACTCCTTCGAAAATCAACCAAAATGAGGTCTTATAAGGGAGGTTCCACTCCTTCGAAAATCATCCAAAATGAGGTCTTATAATGGAGGTTCCACTCCTTCGAAAATCATCCCAAATGAGGTCTTACAAGGGAGGTTCCACTCCTTCGAAAATCAACCAAAATGAGGTCTTATAAGGGAGGTTCCACTCCTTCGAAAATCATCCAAAATGAGGTCTTACAAGGGAGGTTCCACTCCTTCGAAAATCATCCAAAATGAGGTCTTATAAGGGAGGTCCCACTCCTTCGAAAATCATCCCAAATGAGGTCTTACAAGGGAGGTTCGAAAATCATCCAAAATAAGGTCTTTAAGGGAGGTTCCACTCCTTCGAAAATCAACCAAAATGAGGTCTTACAAGGGAGGTTCCACTCCTTCGAAAATCATCCAAAATGAGGTCTTATAATGGAGGTTCCACTCCTTCGAAAATCATCCAAAATGAGGTCTTATAAGGGAGGTTCCACTCCTTCGAAAATCATCCAAAATGAGGTCTTATTAGGGAGGTTCCACTCCTTCGAAAATCATCCAAAATGAGGTCTCATAATGGAGGTTCCAATCCATCGAAAATCATCCAAAATGAGGTCTTATAAGGGAGGTTCCACTCCATCGAAAAATCATCCAAAATGAGGTCTTATAATGGAGGTTCCACTCCATCGAAAATCATCCAAAATGAGGTCTTATAATGGATGTTCCACTCCATCGAAAATCATCCAAAATGAGGTCTTATAATGGAGGTTCCACTCCATCGAAAATCATCCAAAATGAGGTCTTATAGGGGAGGTCCCTCTCCTTCGAAAATCATCCAAAACGAGGTCTTATAAGGGAGGTTCCACTCCATCGAAAATCATCCAAAATGAGGTCTTATAATGGAGGTTCCACTCCATTCGAAAATCATCCAAAATGAGGTCTTATAATGGAGGTTCCACGCCATTGAAAATCATTCAAAATGAGGTCTTATTTGGGAGGGGAGGTCCCTCTCCTTCGAAAATCATCCAAAATGAGGTCTTAATTGGGAG
>CM065711.1:15146042-15186359 GCA_017654935.2 Phymorhynchus buccinoides
ATAAAAAGAAATGCAAGGGTGAGCACAAGTTCAATGATATTTCTCAGACAAAAGTGGATCATTAGAAACCAAAATGGCGGCAGACCTTTCGCCATTTTCAACGCTGGAGAGTCTGACAGAAAACACTACTAGCTCTGAAATGGACTCATCATCCACAGACCCCTCACGAGCCCATATTAATAACACGGGCCATAACTCGTCCTTTGATTTCATTGAGGGACACGACCAGTGTATTCGCGTCGTGTTCAGTCAGATGCCGTTTATACCTTGGGACAACCGGGACAACCTCATCAGCGAGGAAACGGAAACGGTGGTTTACCGAATCAAAAACAACCTGCTCGTGTTGCTGTTTCTCATTGGTGGACCTGCCAACGTCATCAACATGGCGGTGTTTTACAAACATGGCCTCCAGGATCGTGTCAACCTGTGTCTGTTTGCGCTGTCTCTGGCTGACGAGATTCATCTGACCATTTCCACAGTGATGCACGCTGAGCAAATGTACATCCAAGTCACCACGAAAGAAAGGTATTTGGCATTTGGGTATTTGGTACTTTATAGTCACAGAGGCGTCTCTGTGAAATTCGGGTTGCTCCCACATGGAGAGCGCGTCGCAGCCAGAGACGCGCCACCCCTTTTTTTTTTTAAAAAACCCCATTTGCATGCGATTTTGGTGTGACTGATGAGGAAGGAAAAGGGGTGTGTGTACATTTTGACCAAATGACAGCTTTTCCGTTGCCACTGGGTTTAACGTGTGCTAAGTGCATGGGCACACGGGACCTCGGTTTATCGTCTCGTCCGAAAGACTCCACGTTCAGAGCGTAAGGCCTAGTGCAGAGTGAGAAGAAAAAATCCCCTATACCCAGGTTCGAACTCGGGTTTATTGTATACGAGGCAAAAGTGTTGCCTCTGTGCCACTGTACACCACTGTAGTGGTGGGTAATCTTGTCCTTTACCACCCCACCACCCCTCTCCCCTCATATGTACGACCCTTAGTCTCAAAGTCTGCTTCTTTCAGTGCTAGTTTTATGAAAAACCGATCCTAACTCAACCCAATCCCTTTTCCCGAGAATGACAGAACGATGCATGTCAGTGAGCATTTCCCCCCGTGGGGATACCGGGGGGTCTTTTGTAAAAATAGTTCCCCCACCTTCTGGAAGTTCTGTGCTTGTAGCTTCCTCTAATTCTGTCATTCTCTTTGACTCTGCCTTTTCCCTTTGCTTACTACTAGTCATCTGCTATCTTTCTGTCTCACTGGGTCCATTCTCCTGCCTTTTCCCCTCTAAATTCTTACAAAGATTTCTTCAGCCGAAGTCGGACATGCTGGGCCTACCTATTTCTTAGTTAGGCGCATAACGGCAGCATGACGCATCTACGCTCATAACTATGACAGGAAACTGTCTGAGCGAACGAAGAAGAAGAAGAAGAAGAAAAGCGAGCATTTTGAGGGTAGGAAGGGGGGGGGGGGGGGGGGGGGGGCAAACAGGAATATTGGATAATCACAAGGAGTGCTTCTGAGAAACTTTGACCTGGTGCTCTAAGCGTGAATACGCCCAAGACATGTCAGGGGTCATCCACCGAAGACGTTATACAAGATCGGTTCCAGAGCACTGCAAAAACCGCCAGAACATCTGAAGGACAACATAATTATGGAAGACTGATCAGTAGTTCCACAATCTGAAAATGTCTGGCAGAAACTGGCTTCAGGTGATGTAGGTCGTGTATCAGATCTGTATCAAAACCAGTCAAAAGACGTTCTCGTTACTGTTCAATTTAGTCCCCCCCCCCCCCGTCCCCGTGGGGATACCGGGGGGTGTTTTGTAAAAATAGTTCCCCCACCTTCTGGAAGTTCTGTGCTTGTAACTTCCTCTAATCTGCCACTCTCTTTGACTCTGCCTTTTCCCTTTGCTTTCTATCATCTACTATCTTTCTGACTTATTGGCCCCATTCTCCTGCCTTTGTTTCCAAAACAATCTTCAACATGATTTTACTCCTTTGACGCTCCGGGGAGACGAAATGAAAACGGAATGTGTCGGCCCATATGCCATATGGCCTGGGAACGCAGAAGAGTGAAAAAGTGAAAAAAAACCCACACAGGTACGGGTACTCAATTAATTGTTATGAATGTTCATCATTAAACAGTTCTCTTTAGTAAGACTCACGCAGCAATGGTTTAAAAGAAGAAGAAAATCAACATGAAGACAGAAGCAAGAAAGCAGAGCTCCTCCAAAACGAAAAAAGTAACAATTACTTGGTAGCAGTCTGGTTTAAATGTTTTATTTTCAATCAACATGAATATGACATACTGAAGCAACAACAAGCAGAGCTTCTCAGTTAAACGAATTACACAGTTCATTGGCGGAATTTAGTACAAGACTAAATTTTTTTGGTAGCAGTCTGTTTCACTTGATTAAATAGTGGACATTATGAGAGAACCTTTACGAAACTGACAAAGCAGACAAGACAGAACTGCGCAGATAACCGTACTTCGCTACTCATGGATCGAGAAATGTCATCTTTTTTCAACTTAATCTCTCTTCACATTCAAGCCCAAGTGTATTCCATAATTCAACAAAATTAGACACAAACGCCATTTAATCTCTCTTCACATAAGCCACATTCACGGCAGAACCCTAGTGTACAGAACAACAGACAACAAGAACCAGGACATTTCCATAATTCAACAAAATTAGACACAAAAGCTATTAGCCATGTTTGGGGCTGAAATCAACACCGATTTCCAATCACCTCTTGTTGAAAGGGCACAAGATCACACTTATGTTCGGCTTAAATGATTTTTTAAAAATCAAAACGTACATTGAGACATACATGTTAAGCAAGCATAACGGCAACAACAAGCTTAAAGCTTATACTGTGCCAACGTACTATGCATGAATTTATGTTGCTCCTACTAACCGTTTTGCGTCTTTATTTTTTATAGAGACGACTAATCTAATTATTGTTATTACACGTAAAACCGAATATAAAATAACATATTAAAAACTCACAAAGATTTGGCGAAAAGGGTGATTTTTTTAAAATGACTTTTAAAAAAACGCATTTGCGAAATTTATGCCTCTCAGTATAATTATGTCACATTTCTGCAAAATGATGTCGATCCCACTGTCATGGATGTCCAACTTCAAATGACTCTAAAATCAAAGCTAGAGCGTGAAGACGCTATATCACAGGCCGCGTGGCACATTTTCTGCTCCAGTGACCTTGACCTTTGACCAATGACCTTCATTTTCGAACTTGGCCTACATTGTTCTAACTACCTATGCGCATGCAAAGTTTGAGCCTCCTGGGTCTCTCCGTTCAAACGTTATCGTGTTAACATACATACATACATACATACATACAGCCAGTCAGGGACATTTTCCCGCTCCAGTGACCTTGATCTTTAACCAGTGACCTTCATTTGTTTAGACTGGGCCTAGACATACTAACTACCTATGCACATTCAAAAATTTGAGCCTAGGTCTCTCTGTTCAAAAGTTATCTGGCATACTTTCATGCATACATTGTCAGCCAGCCAAGAACAAACAGACAGACATCACTGAAAGGAAAACATTAACCAGCTTGGCTTCATGGCTGGTGGCAAATAGCCAAGATGTTTTTTAAATATGTGTACGTATCTCACCTGAGGCCTTCGCGTTATGAAAGCGAAATCTCAATAATAATAATAATTAATTTATGCTAAGATATTTCATTATGTCGGATTTTCTCAAGCACCAACACTTTTTCATTTTTAAAATGGTTGTTTTGTTGTTGTTGGCTTAAATATATTTTGATTCAGATCAACAGGGCACATATACATCAATACATTGTCAACATAAATGAGCAGCAACAAGCTTGAAGGTTACAGTGTGCTCGCTATCTACATGTATATTACATATGACGACTGTTGAAAACAACCATAACTAAACAATGGCATAAGCAATCAAAATAAGTGGGTTTTTGTTTGTAGCTCAAGCCACAAACCTAACACTTTGTCGGTCGGTCGTCTGTCGGTCCAAAATTGACAACAAAATGTTCATGAGGCTACACTGAATGAAAAATGGTATTTTAAAAGTTTTACACGACGAGTATGCAGTGCTTCTTTCGATGAGCATAAGTCCTAAATAGTTTTAAATGTTTTCCAAAAGATATAAAAAGTTACGGTGCAGAGATAACATTCTGGTTTACAGATTAAAATTATTGAAAAGGGGGACATTTGTGGTAAAAATACAAAACTATGCGATGGCTTGTTTTAAACAGAAAATACATGGCAGAATGAATGCAAAATGCGTCCTCTCGGAACAGACACAGTGCATTTGTAAATACAAAGATGGTGGGAACAATACCAATAAAGTAAAGTCCCGATTTTTTTAACAATACAGATAGCTGTAGCGGTAACCACGCCTCGGTTAAACCTCATCGGCTATGGTACCGCCACTAAATATAACATGTTCATGAGCAGTTGGAAACTTGAATAACAAAGTTAGTAATATTTTTACATCAAAGGTATCAAGCGAACTTCAAATATCGAAAATTGAATAATAAAACACATTAAATATTTAAAATCTGATAATCAGTCAAGTTATGTTGTTGTGGTGTTTTTTAAGGCTGAAGTTGTCTCCCTTTGGCCGTTGCCCATGCTTTGCTAGGCGGTGGCGCCGAAAATAACTTTGGTGGAGGGAGTTGGTTCACGAACGGAGAGGTTCCTTCCCCTTGTTCATTTCACTATCTCCTCGTCTCACACTCCTTCCCTCCCATATTCCGGTTGGTACTTCCGGCTCGAATTTATACCGGAAGTGTTGCAACATTACTCTTTAAATAAATACTAAAAATAACAATGCATTCTGTGCAGCCATTTGTAAGTTAATCGAAATTAAAATCTGGCCAAAATGGGCCATCTTCGTCCCCACTTCCGGTTCGAATTTATACCGACAGTGTTGGAATGTTACTCTTTAATAAATACTGAAAATATGAAAGTATTCCGTGCAGCCGTTTTCCAAGTTATTCGAAATTTATTTTATCTGGCCAAAATTCGGTCCATTTTCGTCATCGCCAACTTCCCTGATGGCGTTCTGAATTCTACGTACATCTCTCACGTCTTGGCCATGATGTTACGGTGTCTCTGCGTCATGAACCCTGAAAACCCTCATCCGAAAGTATTCCGATCATCAGCCGTTTTCGGCGTAATCATCACCGGCATGTATTTATCGTATTTCGATAAAGGTTCGGTGCCTTCGATTTTCACGTTCATCGCCAACACCAACCTGATGGCGTTGCTGGCTTCAAATACGTACATCTCTCACGTCTTATCGGCCATGATCGCCGTTTAGAACGGTGTCTCTGCGTCATGAACCCGCTGAGGTTCCAGACCCTCATCCGAACCAGGACCGTGGCGATCATCATCGTCGTCATCGGCGTCCTCATCACCGGCATGTATTCGGTGATCGTGTTGTGCGATACACCGTCGGATGCTACTTATGACCCTCTATACAGGTATATGTCCCCCGTTTAGATACGTAGCAGTCTGTGCCCTCCCTGTCTCCTTGTGGCCCCTGTCTCTATTATGTCCCCGTCTCTATATGTCCCCCGTTTCTATGTGTCCCCGTTTCTATATGTCCCCGTCTCTATGTGTCCCCTTGTCTCCCTATGTGTCCCCCATCTCTATATGTCCCCGTTTCTATATGTCCCCATCTCTATATGTCCCCCTTCAATTTTATGTGTCCCCCGTCTCTATATGTCCCCTTTCTATATGTCCCCGTTTCAATGAGTCCCCATCTCTATATGTCCCCGTTTCAATGAGTCCCCATCTCTATTTGTCCCCGTTTCTATGTGTCCCCGTCTCTATATGTCCCCGTTTCAACTATGTGTCCCGTCTCTATTATTATGTCCCCGTTTCTATGCGTCCCCACTATGTCCCAGTCTCTTGTCTCTCCTCTCTCTCCGTCTCTTTGGTTTTCATGTACTCCTAAAGTACTAGACTAACCCATCCTCCGTCTCTCCTGTTAATTCATCCATCAACAGGTGCCCTCACCACAACGTTCGTGGAGGGACAGTTCTACAAAGAACACAAGCAGCTCATCAACAACATGCACAGCTTTGTGCTAGGCCTTGGTTTCCCTGTGGTTGAAATCCTCGTGGTCACCACAGCCACCACCATCACCATCGTCAAACTACGTCAGGCCGTGACGCGGAGATCGGAAATGACGACGTCACCATCCGTCTCCATCTCCGCCAAGGAGCTGGCTCTGACCAAGATACTGGTGGGGAGTTCTCTGTTCTTCATAGGGTGCATCACCCCTGTCACGGTCATCCGCTTCAGCAATTTGTTCGTTCCGGAGCTGAACTCGGGCAGGCGGTACCATAATCTGTTTCTGGCTTGGGTCTGGTTCACTGAGATGTTCTCCCTGACCAATGCTACCTTCAACTTTTTCGTGTATTTTAGCATGGGCTCTTACTACCGCAAGACGTTCTGGGCTTTGTTCGGTCGTCAAAAGGAAAAGGATATGGCAACCAAATGAAAGGCAGAGACAACGGAGATTTTTGGATTTTAAAAATAAGTCAGCCAATGTCCGTCTGATCTGTGTCTGGTATAAAAGAAAACGAAACGACGATGTATTAGATTTTTTTTTCAGATTTTGGCGCCAAAGATGTTAGCAAAACCATTTGGTTGAAAGCGGAATGTCGTTATATCCGTCTTCGACGTATGCATGTAAAGTAGTCATGTAAAGAAGGATTTTTGCCGGGACCAACCTTCTTGCTTCGTTATATCCGAAATTCGTTCTATTATCCATCTTTGTTATAAACGTCGTCGACTGTTCTTGTGTTTTTGTATGCCGGGTTTGCCAGAAGGGGAAATAACAACAAAATGGTGCTTAATTGTTCACCTTTTATCAACGTTTTTGATTGCGTGTGTTACAACGTTCCTTGTTTTAATGCACACTCTCTGTGTGTCAAGTCAAGTCAAGTCAAGAGGGTTAAAATAAGCTGACAAAGGTCTTTATTGAGGTTTAAATTTAACGAATAAGCTGACAAAGTTAGTTTTTTAGTCTATCTTTAGGAGTACATGAAAACCACGTGCGCTCTGTGTGTGTGTGTGTGTGTGTGTGTGTGTGTGTGTGTGGCCATGCTTTTTAAATGTGTCAATTCTTTTATATTAAAATCAGAATCTGTTTCACAAGAATCTCACGTCTCAGTTTACATTTATCAGTTTCGTGCCTGCCGAGCTTCTTTTTCTCTCTTTTTTTCTCTTTTTTGGGGGGTGGGATAGAAAAATGAAGAATTGTGACAAACGAATGGTGATTTTGTGACTACCTAATGCAACAGGTGAAGAGGCTGGAGTGTGTAAAGCCTTTTCACTTCATTCTTCGCCTCACACCACGTTGTATGGGATGGGACTCTTTTTCTCCAGGAGTCAGTGTTCTCTGAGTTTTCCTTAGACTTTTCTTCTGAGTTATTGTTCTTTGCAGTTTCCCTAGAGTTTCTTTCACAGAGTTATTGTTCTTTGCGTTTCCCTAGAGTTTCTTCACAGTTATTCGTTCTTTGTATTTCCCTAGAGTTTCCTCACAGAGTTATTGTTCTTTGCAGTTTCCCTAGAGTTTCTTCAGAGTTAGAGTTATTGTTCTTTGCAGTTTCCCTAGAGTTTTGTTCTTCGCAGAGTTATTGTTCTTTGCAGTTTCCCTAGAGTTTCTTCACAGAGAGTTATTGTTCTTTGCAGTTTTCCTAGAGTTTCTTTGCTTTCCCTAGAGTTTCAGAGTTATTGTTCTTTGCATTTTCCTAGAGTTTCTTCTACAGAGTTATTGTTCTTTGCATTTTCCTAGAGTTTCTTCACAGTTATTGTTCTTTGTTTTCTTTGCATTTTCCTAGAGTTTCTAGAGTTTCTTCATTTTCAGAGTTATTGTTCTTTGCGTTTCCTTAGAGTTTTTTGGCAGAGTTATTCGTTCTTTGCGTTTCCGTATAGTTTCTTCACAGAGTTATTGTTCTTTGCGTTTCCCTAGAGTTTCTTCACAGAGTTATTGTTCTTTGCATTTCCCTAGAGTTTCTTCACAGAGTTATTGTTCCAGAGTTTCTTCACAGAGTTGTTCTTTGCGAGTTTCCCTTAGAGTTTCCCTAGAGTTTCTTCACAGAGTTATTGTTCTTTGCGTTTCCCTAGAGTTTCTCCAGAGTTATTGTTCTTTGCGTTTCCCTAGAGTTTCTTCACAGAGGTATTCGTGTTTTTGAGTTTGAAGCATCAGTTAATTAAAGGTAAACATACATGCGCGTACGCGCGCACGCACACGCACGCGCACGCACACGCACACACACACACACACACACACACATGCACACGCACACACACACACACACATGCACACACACACACACACACATACATGCAAACGCATACTCACACACACACATGCGCACACACACTTATATACACACGAATACTCGTTCGCAAATATACGAACACACACACGCACACACGCGCGCGCGCGCGCACACACACACACACACACACACAACACACACACACACACACACACACACACACACACACACACACACACACGCTTTGCATTTCCCTACACACACATTGTTCTTTACGTTTCCCTAGAGTTTCTTCACACACACAGAGTTATTGTTCACACACACACGCCCCTAGAGTTTCTTCACAGCGCGCGCGCACACTTTATATACACACGAATACGCGCGCACACACACACACACACACACACACACACACACACACTCAAGCACACACACACACACACACACACACATTCTCCCCCACCCCCACACGCTATGACAAACTGTTAAACAAAGAATGCAAACTTAACTAGAGGGCTTTTGTTTACTACTCAGAGCAAACATGACAGGATTCTTCCTTCCATCAATCTTTCCCTCCTAAGTTCCGGTTGGTACTTCTGGCTCGAATTTATACCGGAAGTGTTGCAACATTACTCTTTAATAAATACTAAAAATAACAATGCTTTCTAGTGCAGCCGTTTGTAACTTAATCGAAATTAAAAATCTGGCCCAAACGGGCCATTTTCGTCCCCAGTTGGCACTTTCGGTTCAAATTTATACAGACAATGTTACTCTTTAATAAATACTAAAAATATAAAAGTACTCCGTGCAGCCGTTTTCCAGTTACTCAAGATTACAATTTGGCAATTTTGGGCAATATTTAGGCCTTTCTTCTTCTTCTGCGTTCCCAGGCCATATGACCATAATGTGTAAGGTACATATTTGTCCGGCTTTCAGTTTTCATTGGTCTCCCCGCTGATGTTTCGGCCAAATCTTGGGCAATCGGTTTAATACTGGAAATTTCGCATAAGAATAGTGTCGTTCAATTTTCCTGCAAATTTCCGGCGAAAATCGAAAAAAAATCTTTTTTAAATCCATAAATGGAAGTAAGTGAAAATGACACAACCCAGTTTACATAAATCTGAATAACTTCCAAAGTATATAACATATCATCATCAAACTCTTTTCCGACCTGGGCCAACACAAAGGCTACAATATCCCTTAGTTAGTTTTGCCATGTCACTTCCGATTTTGGCTATTCCGTGAGCCAAATGAAATCTGCACGTTCCTAGCTGGAGCACTTCCTGTTCGTACTTCCGGTTCGGTTTTGTACCGGGAGTGTTGGGAATCTAATAGTTATTAAATTCTGAAAATATATACGAATTCTGTTTATCCGTTTCTGAGATATTCACGATTGAAATTTCGCCGAATTAGCGGTTTTTCGGCCGTACTTCGCCGAAAACTCGCCAAAATCATTTAATATTGCCAATTTCGCTATCCCTTAATACCCCACAACTTTCCTGAAAATGTCAGCCAAATCGGACCCCCCAAAAGTGGGTGAAATAGAAAAAGAAGAAGAAGAAGAAGAAGAGGGGGAGTTCTTACAATAACAATAGTATTCTCCCTAAGGGGAGAATCCTAATAACAGATTCTAGAAGGACAAATGACATGAGCATGTATATAATAGCTAGATCGTTCCAGGTTTCGAGAATGGATTTTTGGTTCAAGAAAACAACCACCAAACAGTTGATTCAAAACGGTGACACCTAGGGTAAGACGGGGTAAAAAGCCCATGGTCGGGTAAGAAACCCATGCCAATTATCTCATGAAATAAAGCGGAAAATATCAGTCACATTTTGCCCATGAGACGAGTGTTAATGTTTAGCATAATTGGCATGGGCTTCTTACCCGCCCACGGGCTTTTTACCCCGTCTTACCCTGTAACTACCCCCCACCCCCCACCCCCCCCACCCCCCCCCCACACAGACAGGCACGGCTGTAGAAGAGTTGTTCCAAAGTTCTTCGGCATCTAGCTTTGTCTACGGGGAGTTTTCAATTCAAACTTCATTCAAAGGCCAAGTTTTCGCCTTAATATAATCAGTCCTATTATTTTTTAAAAAATATTTTTTATTCATGAAATAAAGTCAGTGCACACGCACGCACGCACGCACGCACATACACACAGAGACACACAGACACAGACATACACACAGACACACACACAGCACACACACACACACACACACGCACACGCGCACACGCACGCACGCACACACACACGCGCGCGCGCCAAACGCCATTTGCCTTGATAATAAATTAACAAATGTCTTCCATGCAAAAAAAAAGAAAGAATTTGTTCGTGCCATTCGGGAAGGAAAGGAAGAAAACCCTTCCGGACGCAAACAAAAATAAATGGAAAAATATCATTTTCTAGGCGATTTAGAGACGGTTTCCTTCTGGACTATATAGGTAGTGAGGGACACTAATCCCGAAATTTGATGGGGGGTTTTAAACTTGCTGGACAACAGTGCTGAAGTTTATGTGGTGATTCTTTACAACCCACTGATACAATCTAGGGTCGGCCCTCCGCCCCCCCCCCCCCCCCCCCAATATGTGGCTATTATCAGGGTCACGTGACCCTATGAGTATTTATATCCAGGATCGTCTCACCATCTTTATATCTATTAACCCGTGTTTTTGAACGATGAAGATATTAAGCCGAAACTATATTTACATTAAAATGTCCCACATGTGGCTGTTCCAGGCTGGAGGACGTTAATCGGATTTTCATTCACTCAGATTGGAGACATTTTCAGTTCAGTTCAGTCCGCGTGCCCCTTTTGGAGTAAGCCTGCTGTGCGCGTGACTTGTTACTACAGTCACAGTGACGTCATTGTATTGAGCTGGACTCCGTTTTGTGTGTTCCAATCGCCATAACATTTCAATTTAATTGTTCTTCATGTTTTATAAATTTGTCTTTAAGATTAAACTGTAAAAATGTTGTTTTTTGATTGGCTGTTAGGTAAACGGTGTTGGTGGTGGTGGGGGGGGGGGGATAAATGCAAAATTTCACTCTTTCACCATGGCGGCATAGTGATTGGCAAGTTATATTCTGAGCAGCCTTTCACTGTGTTGCCGTGGGTGGAGGTGGGGAGTGTTCACTTGTGCAGTCTCTTTAATGTGTATGTTTTTATTGCATTGCATTGTATTTTTTATTATTTTATACTGACTTGTTTTAAATGGGGACAATGACTGACTGATTGATTGATTGATTGATTGAGTGCGCGTGGAGCCTGGAGTACTTACCGTGTGATGTTCTGATCTGGACTCGTTTCAATTCAATGTGTTGACCACTGATTGCTGCTGTGTCTGCTGCACTGTCTTATCTATGTAAATAACGAAGGTGAACCTTCATAACTGTCTGGGCTCCTCTGTTATGATTCGATGTGTTGACCACTGATTGCTGCTGTGTCTGCTGCACTGTCTTATCTATGTAAATAACGAAGGTGAACCTTCATAACTGTCTGGGCTCCTCTGTTATGATTCGATGTGTTGACCACTGATTGCTGCTGTGTCTGCTGCACTGTCTTATCTATGTAAATAACGAAGGTGAACCTTCATAACTGTCTGGGCTCCTCTGTTATGATTCGATGTGTTGACCACTGATTGCTGCTGTGTCTGCTGCACTGTCTTATCTATGTAAATAACGAAGGTGAACCTTCATAACTGTCTGGGCTCCTCTGTTATGATTCGATGTGTTGACCACTGATTTCTACTGTGTCTGCTGCACTGTCTTATCTATGTAAATAACGAAGGTGAACCTTCATAACTGTCTGGGCTCCTCTGTTATGATTCGATGTGTTGACCACTGATTGCTGCTGTGTCTGCTGCACTGTCTTATCTATGTAAATAACGAAGGTGAACCTTCATAACTGTCTGGGCTCCTCTGTTATGATTCGATGTGTTGACCACTGATTTCTACTGTGTCTGCTGCACTGTCTTATCTATGTAAATAACGAAGGTGAACCTTCATAACTGTCTGGGCTCCTCTGTTATGATTCGATGTGTTGACCACTGATTTCTACTGTGTCTGCTGCACTGTCTTATCTATGTAAATAACGAAGGTGAACCTTCATAACTGTCTGGGCTCCTCTGTTATGATTCGATGTGTTGACCACTGATTGCTGCTGTGTCTGCTGCACTGTCTTATCTATGTAAATAACGAAGGTGAACCTTCATAACTGTCTGGGCTCCTCTGTTATGATTCGATGTGTTGACCACTGATTTCTACTGTGTCTGCTGCACTGACATTGGGCACAGAAAAGTTTCATCAAAGCAAATTATTCTGCATTTCAAATGCACCAACTTTTCCGTCCTTCAGATTAGGGGTATGGTTTCACTGATATTTCTCTTTCATACTATTTTTATCCTTAAATTGGATATCATCTCAGTAGTTGGCCCTCTCTAGTCATGTCTGTTAGGTTTTTTAAAATTAAAAGTTCAGAACATTATTATTTTCGTCATTTTACATAAGATGTTTGACTATTTCTGGTTGAACTTAGTGCTGGTTTGCTTTTATTGTGGATTTTCGATTTGGTGCAAGGAAGACACGATTCTCTTGTATAATGTCTTCTTGCTCAATTTGACATCCACTGGACAATCAAATTACAGGACGATCATGCAAACTGATAATGTTTTCTTGCTCAAGTTGACAACCACTGGACAGTCAAATTGCAGGCCAATAATTATGCAGACTGAGGAGACCTTCACTAGGTCGAAACAGCTGTCTCTGTGTGGGCACTGTCCTCTCCCCCATCGGGAGAAAAGGTAAATCAGCACATTTTACTTTCTTCTTCTTTTCAGATCACAGAACAATTATAAAAGTTAATAATAACTGAGTTTGTTTCTGAGGTTCACAAATAAAGACATTGGACACAAAAAGGTTTTATCAAAGCAAATTATATATATATAGTGATTAAAATAGGAACCACCTTGGATTTGCTGGCGTTGTTTTCCCTTTTGTTTTATATATATGTGTATATATATACACATATCGTATGAAAGAAAAATCTCAGTGAATAGCCAGCTCCGTACCCCTACTCTGAAGGACTGAAAAGTTAGTGCATTTGAAATGCAGAATAGTTTGCTTTAATAAAGCTTTTCTGTGTCCAATGTCTTTATTTGTGAACCTCAGAAACAAACTGATGAGACCTTCTCTTAGGTCGAAACAGCTGTCTTTGCATAAGGCACTGTCCCTCCCCCATTGGGAGAAAAAGTAAATCAGCACAATTTATATATATATATATATTATTTTTTTTGGGAACACGGAACATTACTCAAAGTTAACGTTAACTGGTTTAGTTTCTGAGGTTCACAAATAAAGACATTGGACACAGAAAAGCTTTATCAAAGCAAACTATATACACATATATATATAGAAGAAATTGCTAAAACCCTTTGTTGCTGTGCTCCACACAAAGATATTTTGGTGCTTTGGCTGCAGGAGACTCCAAGGAGATAAGCCAGGAATATAGTTAGGGCCACGCACACACTCAACCCACTCCTCATGTTTCAAGCTTTCGCCTTTATTAGATGGGTTTCATCAGGAATATCTGGAAAAACTCCACGAGTTTAGGTTAGAAAAGGCATATCTAAGTACATACAAACATACATGCTGTGTGTATGTATGTGTATGTATGTATGTATGTACTAAGATATGCCTTTTCTAACCTAAACTGTATGTATGTATGTATGTACTTAAGACATGCCTTTTCTAACCTAAACTCGTGGAGTTTTTCCAGCTATTGATGCCTTTTATAAGCAGTGCGGTGTACCTAGGATATTTGAACCTATTGTGCATTTTTTGATAAAAGCACCAATTTTGGCACAGAGGTAGACCAATATATTATAAACAAATTTGGATGTGGAGCCATTGGCCACCTGCCCCCTGCTGGCCGTGGCGGCCATTTTGGCCGCCATGTGGCTGCCGATGAAGACTTTTCTCTAGGTGAATGAGAAGTACTGAGTAACTGTGCAGGAAAAAATGATTGTTTTGAATCTGCAATGTTGTGCAAACATTATGTTGCATGTTGTTGCTAATGTCGGGTAGCACTTAACAACAAAGAAAGGTGCCTATGTGTTTTTAGAATCTTATCTTATTATCGATTTATTGAATTATTCATAGATTAGCATAACAACCATGACAAACATCATTTGAAATGGTCCAACTCAATTGAACATGTCCTAATGCACTTGGATTCTGAGTGCTCCTTTCACACAACTTTGTCATTTTCCATTTCCAGAACAATGTCAAAAACCTTCAAACTCGTTGAGCCTCGTGGTGCAGAAGCAGAAGCAGCTCAGTCAACCTCCGCCCAGCCAGCAACAAAGACAGACTGGTCAGCATGCTTCATATGCCAAGAAACGACGCCAGAGTCGCTGACAAGTCCATCCCAGAATACACGCCAAGACAAGGGGAGCAGCTACAGCATTCTCTGTCCCTCTCCACACTGCTGGGGAACAGTGCTTGCCAAAGCCTCTACCACCAGGAGCAAGTAGTCTGCCCTCCCAAGATGAGAGGCAGAGTCTTCACGACTGCCGCGGTAGACAATATTGACCACAACCCAAGTTCCACTACAGCAAAACAGTCATTCCATGGGACTGCTATTTCCCTCATGCAACACCCTGCGTTCCCTGGGGCCGGCATTGACCGCAGCATCATCATCCTTTCGAGGGCCGAACGAAAAAGGCCTCAAAACAGTTGACTGTTTGCCGCACTACTATACAGATGTCCCACCCATCACCAGAAGCATCAAGAACACCCCCGTGCCGGCAATGACCTTGGGTAGCTAGCGCAGCCTCCCTGGAAAACACTCGGTCTATGTGAAAAGCTAATTTCAGTTCAGAGGCATGTGCTAGTTTCGGTTAAGGCTAACTAAGTGCGAATGGGGGAGGGTGTGTGTGTATTTTGTTGTGTTGCATGCTCTCTCTCTCTCTTCATAGAAAGCTTTACGACACGATTCAAAAGTAGTAGGCCTTTCCAAGACTAAAAATCCCATGTGGCATAATTTGTACTGCAATGCCGGTCTTCTACTCTTCTGTCTACACACCCACACAAAATTTGGAGTGATTCTATACAGTATTTGATGAGATATAGGAGGGTGAAGAAAAACGGAAACATGTCTGCTGCTCGGCGACATTGTATTTCTGAGGGATAATTTCACGAACCTACATTAGGTCCGTGGATAATTTATATACGAATTGTGTTATACTCTTAGTGTCGCATCCTCAATCAAAATTGTGAAGGGATTCTGTCTAATAGTTCACGAGATACAGCTTGGACAAGAAAAGAAGGAAATTTCGGTTTTCAAGGTCACACTTCAAGGTCAAGATCAGTATCATGAGTATGGCGATAATTTATGCTCGGATGTTTTCTACTCTAGGTTATACAGTGCCACATACAATCTGATGCGCGTCTGTGAAGTACAAATGTGGAAACTATGGCTTAAAACCCAATTGTTAGACCCCTACCACTTTCAAGGCCTATCGATCTCCCGAACCTTGACCTTGACCGGTATGCCCTCATCAGAACGGCAATAAGCCAAAGTACCTCTATGCCAAATTTGAAGACTCTAAGACCAACGGTGTGGAAGTTATGGCCCCTTAAAGATTTTCGGTTTTCAAGGTCATACGCCAAGGTCAAGGTCAGGACGGCGAAACGTTTTGCGCGGATGCCTTCCTCTCATGGTGACACACCACCACACAACATTTGAAGCGATTCGGTCAAGCGGTTCGGGAGATATCATTGGGACAGTCAGAAAAGAAAAACAAACAAAAAACAAAGTTACATACACGAACGAAAACATACTCCTTCGTAGATCGGCAAAGGACAAAAAACCAAAAAAAGTTACATACACGAACGAAAACATACTCCTTTGCGATCTACTTCGTAGATCGGCAAAGGACAAAAACAAAAACACGAACTTGACTTGAAAGAGCAGGCAGAACTTTTGCCAAAAGGCTGTCTAAGCTGTACCTCTGATATAATAAATGATTGGCAACTTTCACCAGAAACAATACTCTAAGTAATTTTCCTACTTTATGCAACTTTTGCTCAAGGATTAGTCTGATTTTTTGGCCAAAACATCAATGCTATGCCCAGCGGCAAAGGCCCAAACAAACACACGTGCAATGACTGCAGTGTTACTTTCTTATTAGTAGAGATCTTTGATTGGAGGAAATATGTTATTGTTATTGAAAAATTAATTGCGCTTAGCTACTATTTATACTTTACGATGCTTGTTATTTCTATAATGTTTGTTTTTTTAACAGGATTTATAATACCATACTTTTACGTAAACAATAAGAGTTTGTGCGGAGCAGTTGTGTAATGGAAGCCGCCATAGCTATTTAGGTTACGCAAAGGTCGACTTTGCGAAACATTTAGATCAGTTAGATTCACAGCCGCTAACACTGAAGACGTCCATTTCCTTCGTGGACAACTAACATGGCAAGCTTGTCTCGACTTTTGCCTTCCTTGGGAGGCATAGGTGAGCGGAAAGCATTCGTTTCTTCTTGCAGTAGACAACCACCATCATCTTTCTTGAGGGTTCTGTTGTGTGTAGTAACTGGGGACTTCGGTCATGTATAGGGCTCCCAGGGATCCCCATTTGGGGGTCTCTGAAGCAGTGAAATTCTAAAGGACCCTCTAAAAGAATGTGCAGGGGGTCCCAGGGATGCACTATAAAAAATATTTTTAGCATTCGCAATGCCACTGGGAGTGGGACCCTCTATCCCGCCTCTAGCCAGTCTAGGACCCTCTATGCTGTAAGTGAAGGAGTCCCTGGGACCTCTTGTTTTGCGGGATGATTGGTAGCCCTGCATGTAGAAAAGATACTGGAACGAGCTGCCCCAGGAAGCTGTGCAGGCCAAGACCATCGGCACCTTTGTGTTGATGGTCTCCAAATAATTATCCAGCAACCCTCCCCCCTCCCCCCCCACCCCCCGCTCCTCCCCCAATTCCCTCCACCTCTACCCGCTCCCCCTGTATTAAGGCGCTCTTCCACAGATCCCCAATTTCTACAGTGACAGAATAGTCAAGTTTGACTAGTCACTTATTTATGGGAAGGATATCTGTACACAGTAATAATTTCGTTGGCCGCCCAGATGATTGGCTTGAATGGCTGCAGAGGTTTCGTTAGACCGGCATATGCCGGTTTTTACCGATATTTTTTTGTCTAGTACCGATAAAAATTAATGTCATCGGTATCACGTACCGGTACCTGAGACTTTCTTTCGAGCTGGTAAGGAAAGACCCTGCGTCACACTACGTCAGGCAGATGCGCGATAAAAGTTTTGTGTCATGCTTACGTAAATAGCAAGGTTGTGTTCCCTTTTGTGGGCTTCCCGCTCTCTGCTCTCCGGTTTCTTATCTGTATACCCCCCTCTGACGTCTTTCTGTCGTTCTGTTTGTCTGATGATGACGACAACATCACAAAAGTGACGTAACTTGGTCTTAAAAGGCAACATACAATGACGCATTACGATCGCATAGATCTATGTACAGATATTTTCTGCACAGCGAAGTTTGATTGCACCGGCTGTGTGATGACCAGTACCGGAATATTTCCCTGTTGCCGGTACTGTCCACCGAAACTTTTGGTAGGCTAGTGGAACCTCTGGGCTGAGGGAAAGATGGAACAAGTTGGAAGTAGGATCGGGGAATACTGAAGGGGGAATGAGTGGGTCAGGGTCAAAGAGGGAAATATGGAGATTGGAGGGGAGGGGAGTGTCGCTGTTTATGTCCAGGACTTTAAGCTCTCCACCGAGGCCGATGTTACTGCCTCAGGTGGGAGGGAGTTCCACTCAGAGATGGTCTGTGGAAAATGGGAAAACTTTCTGTAGCTACTTTTATGTTGCATGGTGGGACTTTCTCATTTGTCTTGTTGGTGGGTGGAGGGATGGGGTGTTGACAGTGACCCCATCCCATGAAGCCCTAAGGCACGCGTTTGTGTTTGTGTGTGAGAGAGTATTATGATTATATCACCCCCCACCCCCGCGGGAGGAGGGGCTGGCTTCCCCAATGGCATAAAAATCATCTGTTGTCGTCTGCTGTCAGTGTTCCCGATTACGCAGATCTGTACGTAAATTACGTACAAAGTTTCAAGTTTGACGTATAAATTTTTCAGTCAATACGTCATTGTGACGTACAGTTTTTCTCTCAGCCGATTGCTTCCTCAAACGTGTTCGCCACGATCAGAATGTCGAAGCCATTACGGCTTACGTAGATTCGCTCCCCTTGAACTGCTGGTCTCGGATTCTGCGACCTGAATGTGCGGAGGTGTGGCTGCAAATTGGGAATCGGAATGAGCGGCGTGGGAGCAACACCACTGTACGGCCCAGAAGATGGGACAGCAAAAAGAAAAGGAAAAAAGATGCTCTATTCGAAGGGAAAATGCCACATCGTGGTTTTTGGAATATCGATAAGCACAGACTGCAAACTCTTATCAGTATTAGTGTTACAGTATTAGTGCCTACCTTTTCTGTCACAATCACATTCTTTAATTAATATAAATTGAGCCGATATGTGATAATTTGCAAAAAATATTGAATCATTTTTAAGATTTGTGGCGGTACCATAGCCGATGAGGTTTATCCGAGGCGTGGTTACTGCTACACCTATCTGTATTGTTAAAAAATCGGGACTTTACTGGTGTTGCACTGCCTCCGGGCATTACCTCCAGTATTGTTCCCACCATCTTTGTATAGCTACAAATGTCCCATATGTGTCTCTTCCAGACCGAGAGAACGTAAAACACCATTTTTCATAATTTGCAAAAATGCACTGTGGAGACGAGTTCACTGGGTAGGTAGGTAGGTAGGTAGGTAGGGACCAAACCAGCCGTGAAGCTTTTTAAAACAGTCCCATCTTTTATGTATTTTCTGGTCAATTTTTCCTTTCGCCAGTTTCGGTCAAGGTTGATGCGGCCTAAATTTTCCTAATAAAGTATTTTTAGTCATAGCTTCTGAAAACTTCTAAGAATATTAAAGCTATGACGTCATTCAAAGAAGTTTCTTTGCTTGTTTCAATCCAGCATCTGTGGGTGACCGTCCTATCAAGAATGTCTTCCTCGAAGAAATGACGTTGTGGCCGAGACACAATGGCTGGTTGATTCGGCTTGATTTCCCGGCTGGTAGATCTACAATTTTGTTGTTGGAAATAAATGTTGTGCGAGTGCTCAATTTATTTGGAAGAATGTGACACAAAAGGTAGGTAACAGCGATAGAGTTCGCAGTCTGTGATTATCTATATTCTAAAACCATGCTGTGGTGGTGGTGTTTTTTTTAGAGATTTTCGCATCCGAATAGAAGAATGAAAATTCATTTAACATCCTCCGGTCTGGAACAGACACATATGGGACATTTATAGAGATACAGATGGTGGGAACGATCCTGGAGGCAATGCCCGAAGGCAGTGCAACACCAGGAAAGTCCCGATTTTTTAAATTTTAGCAATACAGATGTATTGATATAATAAGATTATAAAGCATCCAAATAGAGCGAGCATCTCATTTCCCTTTAACTCACATTCATCCATGAGTGTTGCTTTTCCTGGTGTACAAGGATTTCCTGTTTTTGAATTTTACCAGAAAAGGAATTTCCTTTTTTTTTCTTTTTTTGTCAAGCAAGATCTTTGTGTGTCTACTGTATTTTTCAAACACTTTAAAATAAGCATTTGTATAAATTGTGGGAAAAAGCAAACTAAAATACCTTCATAAATCATTTTTTTTCTTCAGCTGCAGGGGGACATTACCTTTCAGTTTTTTTCATTTTGTGTAGTTGCGCCCATGTTCATCCGATTAACTATTTTTTTTCTCCGTTTCAACGTGCAGCTCGCGGCCAGTCTCTGGCTCCATTGACATCAGCAGTGAGAGCCAGCAGCACGGCTGAAGCCCCAAAGAAGGCAGAGAAGGTGAGCAGTATTCACTACATGGAACCATGGAAGCTTTCTGGTTATAACTGTCTGATCCGAATGGTATTAGGTATTTTTTGGAGGTTTTAGGTACTTTATAGTCACAGAGGCATCTCTGTGAAATTCGGGTTGCTCCCACCTGGAGAGCGCGCTGCAGCCAGCCAGAGGCGCGCCACCCACTTTTTTTAAAATTTGCATGCGATTTTTGTGTGACTGATGAAGAAGGAAGGGGGGGAGGGGGGTAAATTTTGACCAAATGACAACTTTTTTCGTTGCCACTGGGTTTAACGTGTGCTAAGTGCATGGGCACAGAGGACCTCGGTTTATCGTCTCATCCGAAAGACTCCATGTTCTCGGAGTTTATCGTGCATGAGGCGAACGCGTTGCCTCTGTGCCACTCTATCAATCTCCCCCCCCGTGGGGATGCCGGGGGGGGGGGGGGGGGTCTTCTGTATAAATAGCTTCCCCCACCTTCTGGAAGTTCTGTGCTTGTAACTATTCAAACTGTACACACAAAAAAGATACTAGGTCAGGTCAGGTCAGATCTTCAGGGCAGGCAGGCCTCGCGGCCTCTTGATGTGCCCTATCTTTTGATTGTTTGTTATTGTGGTTTTGTTCATTAATCAGATTGGCACCGCTGTGGCGCCTTTTGAACTATCATTGTCGTCTTAATCAATTTTGGGGTCACTATCTAGGAGGTTTTTGAAATGGTTAATGTTGGAAGCAAGTTTAGTTTGTGCAGGGAGATTGTTCCAGTGCTGGGTGACTCTATTGGAAAAGAAGTTTTTTCTCATATTAGTTCTACTGTATTGGGTTAGTATTTTTAGATCACTGTTACGGGTTCTCAAATCGTTAGACAATTGAAACAAATGCTTGTTAGTTTTGTCAGGGTTATTCAAAATTTTATATACAGTTATCAAATCTCCCCTTACTCTTCTAAATTTTAAGGATGGTAAACTTAACTTATGAAGTCTGTCCCCATATTCCAAATTTTGTATTGATTTTATTAATTTGGTTGCTCGCCTTTGTACCCTTTCAATTTGTGTAGATTGTCTTTTAAGTCTAACACCAGACTAGCACAACACTTTTTTTTTTACCAACATTGAGTAATAAATGCATGGAATAACCTTCCTGATGAAGCAGCCAGTGCATTGCAAAGTCATTAAATTTGTTAAAAAAAATGTTATAGAC
Organism: Phymorhynchus buccinoides; assembly: GCA_017654935.2. Classification (NCBI taxonomy): domain Eukaryota; kingdom Metazoa; phylum Mollusca; class Gastropoda; order Neogastropoda; family Raphitomidae; genus Phymorhynchus; species Phymorhynchus buccinoides. The sequence continues at coordinate 15,167,488 of CM065711.1, forward strand.
AAGTTTTTTTTAAAACAAAATGTATTCAGTTAATATACAGATTTAAAATAATAAAACACAGATGGCTTAGTAGTCATCAGTGAATGAAGCCTAACCTGTTGAAGTTGACGTCAATAACAATTAAAAAACATTTGGCGAGCAAAAGGCTAAAACAAAATAGCCTATCTATGTGCCATTTATGCTTTGCTATGCTATGCTAATTGCTTTTGTAACTTCCTCTAATGTGTCACTCTCTTTGACTCTGCCTTTTCCCTTTGCTTGCTGTCGTCTACCATCTTTCTGCCTGACTTTCCCATTCTCATGCCTTTTTTCAAGAAACACTTTCAAAAAGATTTCCTCCAGCCGAAGTCGGACATGCTGGGCCTAACTATTTCTTACTTAGGTGCATAACGGCAGCATGACGCATCTGTCGCTCATAATTGACAGGAAACTGTCTGAGTGATCAAAGAAGAAGAAGAAGAGTTTTACTAATCAGCGTTAATTCCTCAATCTTCAAAAGCAGGACATCAGAATCACTGCTCAAAATATGCCTAAACTAGATTTTTGAGGTAACTTGGATATTTTTTTTTATGGGGATCTTTCTGATATGATTATGGAGCATTTTTTTCCTTCTTTTTTTTCCCCAAAATTATTTTGTCACACTGAGAGACTTGTGTGATGTCCCTGGGCAAAAAAAAACAAACAAAAAAAAACAATGAGTTTTGAATGAATTCTTTTATTTTTATTTTTTACTGTCCCATCTTCTGGGCCGTGCAATGGCGTTGCTCCCACGCCGCTCGTTCCGAGTCCCAACTCCATGGGGATGCTCCTTCTTGCAGGATTGTCCTGAATTGCAGGATTTTTAAATTGCCTGAGAGCCGGCGTCGCCGGATTATGAGAATTTGAGAAACGATTTTCTTACACACACTTGTACAATAAAAAAGGGCCTATATAAGCATTTGCTATATTCAAAGGAATGTAGCACTTGTAGCCTAGAGGGGGGGATGGGGGGTGGAAAGACCAGTAAGTGTGTGTGTGTGCGCTGCTCTTGCAATCCACCAGGGCCGCCCCCTTGCAGGATTTTTGAAATTTCCCAGGAGCATCCATGCAACTCGCAGCCACACCTGTAAGATGCAGGTGTCTTGGTCTGGAGAGAGAGAGAGAGAGAGAGAGAGAGAGAGAGAGAGAGAGAGAGAGAGAGAGAGAGAGAGAGAGAAAGAAAATAGGCCAATAGCCTGTACAATAAAATTTAAAAAATCATCTTTTTTTTTCATCTTCCTGTACAATCAGGCATCAGAATTGTCAGAGGATTTCAGAGGATTAAGAATTTCTGACAGAGGATTGGCTTCTCTTGTCAGAGGTTTTGCCTTTTTATTCATTGTTATCCTTTGTGTTAAATAACATTTTAAAGTGATTTATCGCTATATTAAGCCTTTTTGGTCATGTTGGGAACTGGTTTCAGTGTTGTCCCTCTACAGTCTGGGGCCTTGATGGCCCTTTTACTGCAGTTTTCAGAGGATTGGACTTCAGACTGTTCTGATGCCTGACAATATGTTAATTATAGTTCTTCCCCCCCAAAAACAAATTCAGGGGTGTGTCTTGCACACACTTGCAGCGCCTTTTATGTCAGGGAAAAATATGGTAATGTTTTAATGTTTTGTGCGCTTAACAGACCAAGTTCGGTCCGCTGAGCGATGAGGACCGCATCTTCACCAACCTGTATGGACGTCACGACTGGAAGCTGAAGGGGGCGCTGTCCAGGGTAGGTAACTCTTGTGTGTTGACAAATGTGTCATTTCGGTAAAGGTAAAGATGCGCGCGCCACACACACACACACACCCCCGCCCCTCCTCCATTTCTCGGTTCTTTCCGTTTTCTTCAGTCTGGCCTTTCTTACTGCAGATTAAGATTAGAATAACTTGAAAGTAGCGAAACTGCATTCCGGTTTCGCGCTTGTGAATGAGTCGATTGATAGCCTTTGTAGTAGTAGCTCCGCCCGTCTTCTCGCAGCTGACCTGCGTAGGAATGTCATCAGACGCTTGATCGTAACATTTGCCAGTTTTACAATACAAGTGAGTCACAGGGTGGATGCCTCGTGCCTCCATACAGGGAGCTGGTCGCCCCCGACCCCCTCCACGAGTCTCTCCTCGTGAGGATTCCGGGGTGGGGTGTCTTTCGTAAAAATAGTTCCCCCACCTTCTGGAAGCTCTGTGCTTGTAACCTCCTCTGATCTGCCACTCTCTTTGACTCTTGCCTTTTTCCTTTGCTTTCTATCATCTACTATCTGATTTATTGGCCCATTCTTCTTTTTTAGGGGATATCTCGGTAAAGGTAAAGAAAAAATAAAAATCTTCCATATAATTTAGCTTCTCCAAAATCGGAATGTGTCGGCTGTACGCAGCAGGGGGCGACCAGTGAAAACTGAAAAACGGACACATATCGTCGCTGTCCGACGCTAACCTTGTATTTACACAATCTGATTTTACAGGAGCATCAAAAAACATTGTCGCCTGCTACAAAGTCAATCCCCATTTGATATATGCTTGACCCTTCTTCTTTACCGATGAGTAAACATGTGACACAATAAAAGTTGCATTAATACCCAAAATGTTCGTGATAATTCAGTTACACGGTTAGTCACAAAGTTAGTGCATTGTTCTCACAATGGGAGATACGACAGCTGCCAGCAGTTACACCATTAGCGTGACCAGTTACACGCTTATCGCGTCAAAACCATCAACAACCAGGCACATACACGATTATTTCCGTGGTATCATGTGACAAATTTGAGCATTTTCATTGGTCGCAGACACAAGATATTTATAGAAGACCTGCGTGAGGTCACTGGAAGGAGTTTCAGTAAAAAATCTATTTTTGTCAAATTTTGTAGATATACGGTTAGCGTCGGACACAGCGACGATATGTACCTTAACCCAATGACGCCCAACCATTTGAACCAGGAATCGATCCCAGTTCCTGAGAGATGGGAATTAACTCTGAACGTCACACCAAATATTTTCATTAAAAAAATCACCCAGAATAAAGTCTAACTCACATTTCATTTCTGAAAGATGCATATTGAATAGCAATGATGATATTATTATTCCAAAGCTAACACACTGTCACACAACAAACCATGAATTGGAATTAAAAAAATCCGTAATGGCACTCCGAGCATCGCGCCGAGTCAATACTGCGTCACGTCACGTGGAAAGAAGAAAAAAATTTGGGGTCACTTCGAAAAATCCGTTCAAAAAGACTAGTGGGTGCTTTCCCTTGCTGTAAGAACCAAAAACGGACCAGCGAGAGTCAGGAACAGGAAGAACTAACTTAGTATATTGCATTGTGGGTAGGGAGAAAGTGAAAGTGAACGTACTAGACCTGGCGTTCAGCGGGCGCAATCGGCGCTTACGGGCTGCATGAGTTGACAAAATTCGGTCGAATTTGGCGTCTGTGTCCAAGAGAGGGTTAACCATTATGGCCATATGGCCTGGGAATGAACAAAGAAGAAGAAGACGGTGCAGAGACAAGTAAGGGGCACGCTGTTGTTTTCGCCACGTTTCAGGGAGACTGGTACAAGACGAAGGAAATCATGGAGAAGGGCCACGAGTGGATCCTCAAGGAGATCACCACATCCGGCTTGAGAGGCCGGGGAGGGGCCGGCTTCCCCACGGGCATGAAGTGGGGCTTCATGAACAAACCCTCCGACGGCAGGTAAGTCAAGTCAAGTCAAGTCAAAATGATCTTTTTTGAGGGTTAAACAGGCATCAGAACGGCCTGCGGATCCGCAGATTTCCGCGGTTTTGGTAGCCACTGGCCGCGGTTTTGGCATTGGCGGCACTGAGGCAGTGCGATCTTATTCTCAAATAGTATTGGAAACGAAAAATCGCGGCCATGTTTGTTTTTTGTTCGGAGTTTAGAGCTCTCTAGACTCTTACTTTCACTGTTTCTGAGTTTGTTTTGATGACAGTGATTGTGATTTGGGTTTTAAATGAGTCGATTTAGAGGATATGATCGCGGGAGACTACGATGATGTGAGAACTTTGAACTTTTCCGCGAGAAATCGGGTAGCGAATGATCGCAATGATGCCGACTACGGACTAGAGTTTTGTGGGGTCCGACTCGATGTCGACTCCGAGTCATGGTGAGTGTTGTTCGTCCGCGGATTGGACTCTGGAGTATTCTGATGCCTGGTTAAAGAATAAGCTAACAAGGCTTTTTTTCATCCTATGATTGTCTAGTCAGTCCTTTCCGACAATGACTGATGTCCCGAGGAATGAAGACAGTTCCAATGTCAAAGGGTTCAGGATGTGGGGTGGGTTCGAAAGATGACTGATGAGTCCGATGCGGGCCTTGAAGGTTTTGTGACAGTGGGGACAGGAAAGAGAGTTGAGGGGAACTGTTGAATTGCTGGCACTGCTCATGCGATTTTTTCGCGCTTCTCGATGTGCCTGGGATGTCTCGATTCGGTAAGCCTCGAACTTCGCAGCTCCCTTGGTGACTGCACCACGCCGCCATGCTGGTTGGTTTGGGGCCAAAGTTTCCCAGGAGGAAATGTTGATGTCAAGGTCTTTCAGGGACACTTTGAGGGTGTCCTTGAACTGTTTCTTTTGCAGACATGCCTACCATCACAGGTTATCCGTATTTGTTACGGAAATGTATTGATTTTGGCAGTGTGTTCCGAAAATACGGGAAAAATAAAAACATCAACAACAAAAAATTACGATGCCGGCTGGTGGTCTAGCATCTGCGAGAGACAGAGAGGCGGGAAAGCAATGCCGAAAGCTTACGATGGTCAGCCCCAAAGTTTTCCGAGAGAGCTTTTTAACCAATCGTCTTTTACCAAGGTCGAGCCCAAATTTGACCGGCTACGCACTTGGCAACTTCAAGCATCGGAGTGCGCGAATTCCATGAAGATGGATGCTGGACGGAGCTATGTTCCTGAAAATCATGCTCTGTTACTGATTTTGAGTGTGAGTGTTCCTGAAAAGCAAATTTGGGGGTAGGCATGTCTGCTTTTGCCCTCCATGGTTACGTGCACCAAACTGGAGTTCTCCATTGAACGACATGTCCCCCTGTCAGAGGTACAGACAAACCCCTATTTTACGACCCTCTGTTAAGCGACCACCTCTCATTTGAGACCGGATTTGTTGGCACAGATGCATTTTACTATGTAAACTACCTCTCTTAAACGACTTCCTCTAAAACGCGACTTACGACCGCCATTTTGTTGGTATTTACGACCGTTGCTGTCGTCTGCATAGACCTCGAGCAAGGGGAAACAACCACGGTCAAGGGCCTGAAAGCGGAGTCGCTTCCCTTGTTGTAGAAAAGATGGCGGAGAGCGTAGGAAAAGCACGAAAACCACTGACTTTGAAAAAGAAAACCACTGACTTTGGACGAGAGTGGAGGTGATTAACAGAAGTCGGCGAAGTGAAACTGTAATACATCGATTGCACAATCCTATGGAGTTGGAAAGACCCAAATCCAGTTTTAATATGTCATTGTATGTGTGCATGAAGAAGAGAGTATGAACTGTGCTGAACTTTTTCTTTCTACGGCTGCCAGTGAAAACCTCCGTCATACGACCCCTCCAATTTACGACCGATTTTTCCGGACATTTTGGAAGTCTTAAAATAGAGGTTTGTCTGTACTGCCCCTCCCTGAACACCACATACACAATTCTTTACATAGTTTATCTTCCAAAATGACTACCAGATAGCAGAAGGGGCAGATGCTATTCTGGCGGGCTGGGCTATAATTTGTTTATAGCAGAGATGCCTTGCCCAGGGTACATCCCCACTCTCTCAGCCAGAGGGATTTGAGGACACAGCCGGGCGTTGGGGAAGGTCCCCAAAGGCCAACCCATCCCCTTTGGCTGCAGCACCAGAGATCCCTTGCCCAGGCTACATCCCCCACTCTCAGCCAGAGGGATTTGAGGACACAGCCGGGCGTTGGGGAAGGTCCCCAAAGGCCAACCCATCCCCTTTGGCTGCAGCACCAGAGCCGGTGGGTGCAAGGGCCCCCCTCGTTTAGAGAGTCATAGTCTTCTACAAGAGACTAAAGCTGTAGTGTGATTTTCCGTTACCGTATAAAATCAACAATTGTACAGCTCTCATGTTACTGTTGGCCCCTAATGTCAACCAATGATAAAAGCCTTTTGAGCAAAGGCCAAGGTAGGGAGTAATTAATAATGATATTAATGACAGTAGATGATGATAGTGATGATGATGATGATTATGATGAAGAAGATCACCACATCTGGCTTGAGAGGCTGCGGGGGGGGGGGGCTGGCTTCGTGAACAAACCCTCCGGACGGCAGTCACAGGCGTAATGTTCTCATCCCTATCTGGTGCATTTAATATTAATAATAATAATAATGAGCATTTATATGCGCTTAATCTTAAACAAGCCCTAAGCGCTTACAATAATAAACAAATAAATGAATAACCCCCCACCCACCCACCCACCCACCCAAAAAAAGCAGTAGAAAATATGAGAATGTCAAAAATTGCTTCGCACACACACACACACACGCGCGTGTGTGCGCACGCACACAAACGCGCACACACAAACAAAACACACACACACACAACACAACACATGCCCGCACAAACCACACACTGCACACAAACACACGCGCAGAGAAGGGACAAAAATTACTTTCCAAAAGAACAGAGCAGGCTACGATTTGAAGAGAGTGGTTTTGAGGGAAGACTTAAATGAAGAAAGGGAGTTGATTTGTGACCATAGTGTTCAAGTGCTTCAGCTTGTTGGGATGATCATTGTTTTTCCCCTGCAGGCCAAAGTACCTGGTGGTGAACGCGGACGAGGGGGAGCCCGGGACCTGCAAGGACCGCGAGATCATGAGGCACGACCCCCACAAGCTGGTTGAGGGGTGTCTGGTGGCTGGGCGGTCCATGAACGCTTCTGCTGGTGAGTCTTTGTCATCATCATCATCATTGTCGTCATTGTCATCATCATTGTCATCATCATTATCATCATCATCATCATCATCATCATCATCATCATCATCATCATCATCATCATCGTCATCATCATTATCATCATCATCATCATGAGACACGACCCCCACAAGCTGGTTGAGGGGTGGCTGGGCGGTCCATGAACGCCTCTGCTGGTGAGTCTTTGTCATCATCATCATCATTGTCGTCGTAATCATCATCGTCATCATCATCATCATCATCATGAGACACGACCCCCACAAGCTGGTTGAGGGGTGTCTGGTGGCTGGGCGGTCCATGAATGTCTGTGCTGGTGAGTCATCGTCTTCATCATCATCATTGTCATTATCATCGCCTTTGTCATCATCGTCATCATCATTATCATCATCATCATCATGAGACACGACCCCCACAAGCTGGTTGAGGGGTCTGGTGGCTGGGCGGTCCATGAATGCCTCTGCTGGTGAGTCTTTGTCATCATCATCATCATTGTCGTCATAAAATCATCATCGTTCATCATCATCATCATTATCATCATCATCATCATCGTCATGAGACACGACCCCCACAAGCTGGTTGAGGGATGTCTGGTGGCTGGGCGGTCCATGAATGTCTGTGCTGGTGAGTCATCGTCTTCATCATCATCATTGTCATGATCATCGCCGTTGTCATCATCGTTGTCATCGTCTTCATCATCATCAACATTGTCATCATCATCATCATCATCATCGTCGTTCTCTTCCTCTGCTGTTTCCTTTTCATAGTGATGCAGAACCCTTGTAACCTTGACGATGAATGTTTTGTTTCGTGGCTTTGAATGGTCGGGCCAGTGAGATGGATCTTCATTGATCATGTTTTGTTTGATTTTTTTTTAACCCTTTTCACTGCCCGAGCCATCTTTGAACGAAAACATTTCCATAAAATGTATTTGGCTACAGAAAAGATTTCATCTGCAATATTGTGGGATTTCTCTGTGACACATTTAGAATAGGGTCAGTCCTCACTGCCCAAATTTAGGAACACAATATATTATTGAATAATAGACCCTGATTCAAGAGTTTTTAGTGACATGAGTGTTAAATCATTGTGGTGCAAAAATGCGACATTGGCGGTGAAAGGGTTAATGGGTTTTTTAAAGATTTTGTCAGTACAGTTCACATTTACCGTTTATATTTTTTTACTATGTTGTTGTTGTTGTTGTCGTTCCCTTGGCTTAAAGACTCCAGGGAGCATTTGAACACTATGGTACAAATGCACCAGTTAGGGATGAGAACATTACGCGTGTGACCGTTTTTGAATTACCCCGCCATGTGAGCAGCCACACTCTGTCTTGGGGGAGGGGGGGGGGGGGGGGGGGGGGGGGGGGGGGGGTGGTGGCAATAGTGTTTAACTTTTCATAATGGTTTCATGTATGTTAAATTCCCCCTCTGTTGCAGCCTACATCTACACATCCGCGGAGAGTTCTACAACGAAGCTTCCAACCTTCAGATGGCTGTGAAGGAGGTAAGAGTTCTGGGCCTTGCTTTTCACTCTTGTCATGTCAGATGTGGGGGAACTATTTGTATTGAAAGACCCCCCCGGTATCCCCACGGGGGTTAGGTAATGTAAGTCAAAACCGACACAAAGAGAAATTTGCTGTGTAAACAGCAGGAATGAGAAAAGGCGTTGCCAGGCGGCAGACAAGCCTTTACAGGGTTCATAGGGGCCTTACCAGTCCTTATAAGTCTTGACCAATTGAAATCTCCAAGTAAGGCCTTACAAGTGCTTACATTCACTTCAAGGTCCTTACAAGTCCTGACAGCTGCAAAAAACTGCCCTGAGCAGCAAGACCATACTCAAAATAGATCGCAGAAGCAGCATTTTTATACTTGAGAAACATCGCTCAGCACCTACTTCACCTTAGCCCCCTCCCCCACCTTCCTGTTTCAACTGACCGCTTAGCAGACGAACGATGCACCACGAGTTGTCAAGATAAATTGGTCTGAAATCTCGTTCTTTATCCTGGTGTCGTTTTACGAGAAAACATGTATATCTGTGTCAGCCATAGTTTTTCTATCTGCTTAGACATTGTTCACAATGCTGGGAAAGTGTTCCTTTCAAGATCGTTGGCTAAAAGATGGAGATTATCCTTAGGCCTACAGGTCCTTACAAGGTCCTTACTTGGGGATAGCTGAAAGCCCTGGGAACCCTGCTTTATTTTCCCCTCCTGCTGTACTACTCCGTCTAGTAATTGTTTTGGGGGAAAAAACATGACAGATACACAGGCACAGAGGGGGGAAAGTATACTCTGTTCCATATCTCTTTGGCCTTCCTACAGAAGAAATTACTCGCCTTCAGCGAGTTCAAAACAGTGCAGCCCGCCTCATACTGCGTAAGCGCAGGCGTGATCACGTCACGCCACTTCTGAAGGAGCTCCATTGGCTCCCTGTGCAGTTCCGCCTTCAGTACAAGCTGGCTGTCCTATCCTTCCGTCACTTTGAACAGACCCTTCCGCCTTACCTCTCCAGTGCTCTTCACACCTACACTCCTTCCCACTCACTCAGGTCCTCAAACACAAAACTTCTGAAAGTTCCAAAAACAAATCTAAAATCATTTTGGTGACCGCAGTTTCAGTTTCAGTGCCCCTGCTGTTTGGAATTCCCTCCCAGTCGATCTCCGCCATGAACCAACTATCTCTACTTTCAAAGCTAAACTCAAGACACACTACTTTCAAAGCTCATTCGGTTTGTAAATGTTTCCTTCTTGATCTTGCACCTGGGTGAATGATTGGGTGATAATGTTTTGTGTGTGACTGCGGGTGTATCAGTGAATGGAAGCGCCTTGAGTGTAAAATAATTATAGAAAGGCGCTATAGAAATACTATCAATTATTATTTTTATTATTTTTATCTGTGAACTGTAGGAAGAAAAAAAAAATCTACCATATTTTTTTGACTATAGCAAAAAATTTGAATCCAAGTTCAGATTTTGTTACTATATTTTCTTACTAAATTAGTAGTATTATTATGAGGTGCAGGGGTTCTACTCTGGGAAAAAAAAAATCGCATTTACATAGTCCGAACAATGCGGTACTCTACCACTGTTCTGTGGCGCGCTTCTGGCTGCGACGCGCTCTCCAGGTGGGAGCAACCCGGATTTCACAGAGACGCCTCTGTGACTGTAAAACACCAAATACCAAAAGGAAAAACCACATGCAATGAAAATGTAACTTTGTTTCTCTCTCTCTCTCTCTCTCTCTCTCTCTCTCTCGTCTCTCTCTCTCTCTCTCTCTCTCTCTCTCTCTCTCTCTCTCTCTCTCTCTCTCTCTCTGTCTCTCTCTCTGTCTCTCTGTCTGTCTCTCTCTGTCTCTCTCTCTCTCTCTGTCTCTCTCTCTCTGTCTCTCTGTCTCTCTCTCTCTCTCTCTCTCTCTCTCTCTCTTTCTCTCTCTCTCTCTCTGTGTGTAACAGGCCTACGACGCGGGACTGATCGGCAAAAACGCCTGTGGGTCTGGCTACGACTTTGACGTCTTTGTTCACCGTGGAGCCGGGGCCTACATCTGTGGCGAGGAGACGGTGAGTTAGCAACGTTGTGGGGGAAACCAATCGGCGTACAGAGTTTTCCTATGGCCTACCCCCCCCCACCTGCGTGCGCATCTTGACCCTTCCAACGGAAGTGTCGCCATCTTAGTCCTTATTTGTGTGTAAACAAAGTGAAAATGTTATCTAAATGTGTAAAGAAAACATCCAGATGTTATGAATACAGTTTAGATAAGTTTCGAATTGGAACAGCCAAATACGCAGCATCGATCTGGCATTTTTCAAACAAAGTTACTGACTAAGATGGCGGTCTCCCATAATATGGCGCTCCTTGTGGCCGGATATGACGACACGTGGGTACCAAGCCATATAAAGTCTATATACCCCTATATATGTGGAGGGAATGTTGGGGAGTGGGGTGATAGGGGTAGTAGATCAGAATGATTATAGTCAGTTGATAGAGGGAACAATGCAAGGGTGGGATGGGTTAGTTCTGTTCACTAGTATAGCATAGAAAGCTAGGGGTGAGCACTGAATGCGAAATTAGGTCATGATGTGAATGTGAGATCTTCTCATTTTAACTGAAGATAAACTTACCTGGCTTCACTCGATCATTGGAGTCCCCCGAGAAGAGTTGAATAAACTGAGATATTGGGAATACTGAAGGTGTTTTGTTTATCTTTCTTCGCTTTTTGTGCATCTAAAGTCTATATATATATATATATATAAACGTACAAAAATTGAAGAAGAAAAAACAGACACACCATTAAACTTTCCTCTTATATATATAGGTTTGCTTTAATAAAACTTTGTTTTCCAATGTATAAGTTTGTGAATCTAAGAAAGAAACTCCATAACTTTACTTTTAACTTTACGATTTGTTCTGTGTTCTGAAAAGAATAAAATATAAATAATGCTGCTGATTTACTTTTTCTCCCAATGGGGAAGATAGACAATGCCTATGCAAAGACAGCTGTTTCATCTTTGAGAAAACATAAAAAAAAGTCTGATCTACCACTTCCCTATGTCTAAACCTGAAGTAAAAAACCTGTAATCTTCTTTCATTTCTCTTTTTGTTTATGTCTGTTTTGTTTGTGTGTATGGCTGGAGTGATTTGCGAGTTTCTTGAATAATTCAAAATCGTTGCGATGTGAATGAGTTAAAGATATAATTTAAAGGTGCAGTCCGGCGGGTGAGCGATTGTTTTCGTTTTGCACCTCTGCGGTGGAACGGGTCTGGGGGGAAAGAAAATGGCGCCCATTCTAATGATAGGAAGCCATTTTCTTTCCCCCCAAACATGTTCCACCGCAGAGGTGCAAAACAAAAACAATCGCTCACCCGCCGGACTGCACCTTTAAACCCCGACTGGGGGTAATAAATACTAAGTAATTCGTGCTGCAAGCTGGTGTACCTCTTCTTTTTGGAAGCATTTAGTATGGTTTATATTTTATTTTATTTTTTAATTTCTCTCCCTAGGCTTTGATTGAATCTCTGGAAGGAAAGCAAGGCAAGCCGCGACTGAAGCCCCCGTTCCCTGCCGACATTGGAGTGTTTGGCTGTCCTACCACTGTGGCTAATGTGGAGACTGTGGCTGTGGCCCCTGTGAGTATGAATCATCATCATCATCATCATCATCATCATCAACTGAAGGCCCCGTTCCCTGCCGACATTGGAGTGTTTGGCTGTCCTACCACAGTGGCTAATGTGGAGACTGTGGCCGTGGCCCCTGTAAGTAGATTATCATCATCATCGTCATCGTTATCATCATCATCGTTATCCGTCATCATCGACTGAAGCCCCCGTTCCCTGCCGACATTGGAGTGTTTGGCTGTCCTACCAACCTGGCTAATGTCATCATCATCATCGTTGTTATCATTATTGTCATCATCATCGTCGTCATCATCGACTGAAGCCCCCGTTCCCTGCCGACATTGGAGTGTTTGGCTATCCTACCAACCTGGCTAATGTCATCATCATCATCGTTGTTATCATTATTGTCATCATCGTTATCATCATCATCGTCATCGTTATCATCATCATCGTCATCATCATCGACTGAAGCCCCGTTCCCTGCCGACATTGGAGTGTTTGGGTGTCCTACCAACCTGGCTAATGTCATCATCATCATCGTTGTTATCATTATTGTCATCATCATCGACTGAAGCCCCCATTCCCTGCTGACATTGGAGTGTTTGGGTGTCCTACCAACCTGGCTAATGTCATCATCATCATCGTTGTTATCATTATTGTCATCATCATCGTCATCATCATCGACTGAAGCCCCCGTTCCCTGCCGACATTGGAGTGTTTGGCTGTCCTACCACCGTGGAGACTGTGGCCGTGGCCCCTGTGAGTATGAATCATCATCATCATCATTGTCATTATCATTATCGTCATCATCAACTGAAGCCCCCGTTCCCTGCCGACATTGGAGTGTTTGGCTGTCCTACCACCGTGGCTAATGTGGAGACTGTGGCCGTGGCCCCTGTGAGTATGAATCATCATCATCATCATCATCATCATCATCATCTTCAACTGAAGCCCCCGTTTCCCTGCCGACATTGGAGTGTTTGGGTGTCCTACCAACCTGGCTAATGTCATCATCATCATCGTTGTTATCATTATTGTCATCATCATCGACTGAAGCCCCTGTTCCCTGCCGACATTGGAGTGTTTGGGTGTCCTACCAACCTGGCTAATTGTCATCATCATCATCGTTGTTATCATTATTGTCATCATCATCGACTGAAGCCCCCATTCCCTGCTGACATTGGAGTGTTTGGGTGTTCTACCACCGTGGAGACTGTGGCCGTGGCCCCTGTAAGTATGAATCATCATCATCGTCGTCATCAAAATCATCTTCATCAACATCTAATGAAACGAAGAAACACACGCACACGCACACACACGCACACGCACACACACACAGACACACACTAAGAGAAAGAGAGAGGCTACAAGTAGCTAGCTTTGGGAGATTCAGAGAACATTGAAACGCGTCGTTTCAGCATAGAGAGAATGTTTTACTTTCGTCCGTGGTTATTTTGTAATAATTACTAATTATCTTTTCTTTTTTTTTTCTTCTTCTTTTTTTTCAGATTATCTGTCGTCGAGGAGGGGAGTGGTTTGCTGGCATGGGACGTGAGAGAAACAGGGGAACCAAGGTTGGTACCATGGAAGCTTTCTGGTTATAACTGTCTGATCCGAATGGTATTAGGTATTTTTTGGAGGTATTACGTACTTTATAGTCACAGACAGATGCGTCTCTGTGAAATTCGTGTTGCTCCCACTTGGAGAGCGCATCGCAGCCACAGGCGCGCCACCCAATCTTTTTTTTTTTGTGTTATGCGTTTTTTGTGTGTGTGGGGGGCGGGGGGGGGGTGGGGGGGGGGGCGTAAATTTTGACCAAAATGAATACTCGCAAACAGTAGAAACAAGATTTAAAAACGAAACATTGTTCACATAAGAGATAGGGGTAATTTTCACTTCTTCTTCTGCGTTTCCCAGGCCATAGGGCATACATGGGTAAGCTACGTGTTATGTGTCGATTTTCAGTTTACTGGTCTCCCCGCTGGCGTACAGCACGACATTCCGATTTCAGAGGAGCTCAAAGGAGAAAATATTGTAGGATTTTTTTTTTTTTTAAAAGGCAGGAGTAGGGGCCCATACAGGTCAGAAAGATAGTAGTAGATGATAGGAAAGCAAAGGGAAAAGCCAACCACAGCGGAGTCAAAGAGAAGTTGGTGATTAGGGGAAGTTTCAAGGCACAGAAACTTCCAGAATGTGGGCGGCGGGAAGGGAACTTATTTTTTGCGAAGGACCCCTCGGTTCCCACGGGGAGAGACTCGTTGGGAGGGGGGGGGCGGGGTCGTCCAGCTTCCCCATTTTATGGAGGCATGAGGCATCCAAAAATGAAACCGGGACACATAGTACCTTACCTATTATGGCCTGGAAGCAGAAGAAAGAAGAAGAAGAACGGTGTGGAAAAAGCTGTGCTTTTATCCTTTTGTTTGATGTAGGCTGTATTTTATGAAAACGGCCGTGTATCAAAAACTAAGCGCGGATTCTCAATCGTTTGTGGCGTGCCGACAATTGAAAACGAAACATAATTTTAAAGAGCAGCTATGATTTGAAGTGCGGTCATTTTTACCACTGCATCATTATATACACTGAGTCGATTTCCCAGGTTCAATAATTTTAAATCTGTAAAACCAGAAGTTATCTCTGCACCAATTTCGTAACTTTAATATCTTTTGGAAAACATTTAAGCTATTTATCCTATTATACTCACGAAAGAAGCCACTGCCATAATCGTCGGTCTGTTGCCAGTGTCTGTATTAACGTTGTTATTATTTGTTACGCTTTGAAAATGACGATATGTTGCTCGGTTCAGTATACAATTCTTTCCATACGTAAGGGGGACTGTAGATGTTTCATCTGTATTAATAAAAAAATCGGGACTTTACTGGTTTCGTACTGCCTCCGGACATTTGCCTTTCCAGTATTGTTCCACCATATTTGTATTTATAAATGTCCCAATCTATTCTCTAATCATTACCATTCCACTACAAAGTGGCATTATTTGTACAAGATAGCTGGAAGACAGAAATAAAAAAAACCAAGTAGTGTCTAATACCACAAACTCCCAATCCAGGTAAACTCCGGTTAAGCAGATACTCACGTGCTTTCAAGCTAGCATGAAGGCAGGTTTGTTTTTCTGTTTCTCCAGGAATTTTGTCTCCGGCTTATTTCAGCTAATGAGGTCTTTTGTTTTCCTTGGTTTTCTTTGTGTGCTTTGGACTTGGGTAAGTTCGTTCGGACCTCCCCCCTTTTGGGTTGTAATCTTTGTGAAGATTCGGGCTGTGGTCAAAAGGTGGGCGTGGATTCTGGCTTCGGGTTTTCGCGTTTTGGAATCTACTCCTTCTAAAGAAGGTTGTAGATCTCCTTCGGCGTTAGTTAGCAAACCTTCAAGTAGTCAACTAAGGAACCTCCAGCCTTCTCCTCCCAGGGGATGAAAAAGACCTTTCTAAAATCTAGTCCTCAGAAAATTCTTGTCCAAGTCAAATCCGGTCAAGAAAGTTCGAGGAAGTCTCATTCGTTCGCGTTCGGTTTCAAGATACAAAGCAAGTGGTGTCGGATATTGCTGGATCATTTGCGTTCTACGGGCGAATAGGTCTTCGGGCCATGCCGTTCTCCTTCTACCAAGTGGATCGGCTGGTTTGGTCCGCACATTTCGGTGGATGATTCTATGTTGTGGGTGTTTTTGGACGTTACCCGGCCCTTTTCGCGGGTCTGTAGTCGTTCCATCCAGGACTCGTTGGTCCGTTGAGATATCTCACGGATGGAGCTGCAACCGGGCATCCGGGTTTTTCCCGAACAAGGTCAGTACGGCTCTTCTAGCCAAGCTAGCTCCCGTACCCCATTGGTTTCATGGCGTTCATGATACGCACGGGCACTTCCGGTTCTGGAAGAAGAAGCGCTGGAAGAACGGTGGGCTGTCGAACTTGTCTTACAGAGCTATAGAAAAAACAACCGGGGGCGGTACCCACCGATGCCCACCATTACGGCCGGGTGATGGTGATGCCGGCCGAAAAACGGACGATGCCGCTAATGGGGGTAGCTTCCCCCCCTTGGCGACGGCAAGCCTCGGTGCCTTAGAGCACCGGGCCGGCATACGCCACCCGGAGTTCTCCGAGCGTGACCGGCCACGGCGAATGGTCCGCGGGTCCACCAACGGGCACGGCGCTACGGCCTCTCCCGTGGGTGGTCCCTGGCGACGGCAGCCTCGGTGCCTTGGGCCACCGGCCGGCATCGCACCCGGGTTCTCCGGAGCGGACGGCCACGGCAACAGGTCTCGCGGGGGTCCACAACCGGGCAGTCGGCTACGAGACTCTTCCCGTTGGTGGTCCCTGGCGACGGCAGCACATCGGTGCCTTAGGCACCGGCGCCGGAGCCGCACCCGGAGTTCTCCGGAGCGGACCGGCCACGCGGGACATGGTCTCGCGGGTCCCAAAAACCACGGGGCACGGCGGCTACGGCTCTCCCGTGGGTGGTACTGGCGACGGCAGTCCTCGGTGCCCTTAGGGCACCGGGGCCGGCATCCGCAACGGGTTCCGGAGGCGGAACCGGCCAAGGCGACCATGGTCTCGCGGGTCCACCACGGTCACGGCGGCTACGGCCTCTCCCGTGGGTAGTCCCAGGCCAGGGCTTACGTCGGCGGGAGTCAGTCCATGGGACGTTGCCTCAGCCCGTAACGGTCACGCCCGGTTACCGCTGGTATGGTTCTTCAGCGGACCCCTACTCTCTCACAGGAGGTTATGGACCTTTGGTCGGTTGTTCTTCCTTCGGGGGTCAGTCAGCTCAACCAGCGGCGTCATACGGGACTTCGGGTCACCTGGTGATTCTATGGAAGAGGTTTTTTTCATGATCCTTCTTTTTTGTTCATTTCAAGGGTATCTGGCGGCCTTGCAGCCTTACTGCCTCCTTCTTTCACGGTTGCAACCGAGAGTTGTTCAACCTTACACTTGTTGGCTTCTTCTGAACGAATTTTGTGGGGGGTGCAACGGACCTGGCTCGCGTCTTTCGGATGATGTTGTTTGGCAGGCAGGTTTCTTCTGATTACAACCATGAGTTTTCAACCAGTTTGTCTCGTTCACCCGTTCCAGTATCCTTTTGGTCTGGTTCCGTCCCGATCGAAACTATTACTTCCGGCTAACATGATCTTCAATGCCCCAAGCCGTCAGCTTCAGTTGTTTGGACTGGGTGGAGTTGAAAGGTAAGTCACGTTCACGTTGCACACTGTTCGCCTTTTGGTCTACATGTTTTCCTTTTCGTGTGGGGACATTCCGCGTCATCTGGTTAGATGTGACGTCATGAGATCCAGCAAACTATGTGCTCTCGGTCCGTGTTCCCTATGTCAAGAGGTAGTTTTTATTTTTAACTTCCAACGGTCTTAGCATGTAGAGTTGGTTACGAAGTGAAGTCGCACTTCGTAACCGTGGTTTTCTCAGTTTGCTGTTCAGAGGTTGAATCTGCTTGTTTGCGGATTCCATTCTTAATTATTAGTAATAGCTCGACTCTTCCGTCATCGATCCTTTGCTGGCCCATTCCTGAAAAAGTCTGTCCAAATGTGGGCCATTTGTTTTTGACTCAGACTCGCCACTTCGATTTTTCTGGTTCGGAAAAGGGCCGTAAGCAGCGTGTGGGGCCCGGTCCGGCCACTAATAGTCCGTTTTTGTATCGGCCTTGGTGCTCTAGGTGACTCCATGCGGAGTTTTATCTCCGGGCTGCTTTTCCAGGGATGTTGTCTCGGTGGAGTTCCACTCAGGTTCTGCCCCAGGATGATGCTTTCGGTACCCTTCTGTCTCGTGTGGTTTGCCGATGTCTTGCTACGCCTTCAGATTCCTCTTCGCTTTCAGATCTGGACGAAGAGGTCAAGTCCTTTCTGGCCAAGGGTGCTGTTTCCAGTACCCAACCAGGGACCGGGTTTTCTACTCGCGCATGTTTCATCTGTACCAAAAAAAAAAAAGGAAGAACTGTGAGGTTCGTCCAGTGCTGGGACTGTGCCTCCTCTCAATGTTTTCTCGCCCCATGGCGTTCAGAATGGGCGGATGGCTGCTTCGGTTCACCACTTCATCCAGCCGGGGGATGGGCGACTTTCCCATAGACCTCACGGCATGCCTTTTTCCCTATTTCGATCCACCCAGATCGAAGGCATCTCTTGCGGGTTCGTTCATGGGGGAACACGACTTATCAGTTCGTTTAGCCCTTCCCTCCGGGCTCTCTCTGGCCTGGATTTTCACCATGGTGGTCAGGGAGTTTCGGTCGGAGTGCCGGGGTCCAGAGGGATCCGGCTCAAGTGTACCTGGAGCCTGGCTCACATCGGCTCAGTCCCGGGGGACCGGTGCCAGGACACACTTCGGAGCTCCAGGACCTGGTCCGTTCCATGTGTGGTTTTTCAAACATGAACGTCAAAAAAAGTCGATTAGGACTCCGGCCCAGGAATTCAAATTTTCTGGGGATGCGTCTTCACTACCCAGAGTTCCCGGTCTGTCCGTCTCCGGAGCAGAGCCAGTCCTTTCGGGAAAGGTTCTGTTGGCAGGTCAGCAACGGTTCGTCACATTCTCAAGTTGCTGGGCCTCCCATGGAGTCTGGGCGACCTCTTGCCTCTGGGACGTCTGCCAGGCGTCCGTTACACGAAAGTGTGCGGAATCAGGGTTCTCATTACTCTGGAATCTCAGATTGTTTGGGCCGTGGTTTCGTACTGGGCTCAGTTCTCCATTGGTGGGATCTGGTTTGGCGGGGTCCTCTGTCCCAGTCGGCACTCCACCATCAAGAGATTCTTTTCACGGATGCATCAAAGGAAGGTTGGGGGGACTCATCTGGACGGTGAGAGGTTTCGGGGTTGTGGTCCA